>JARBWK010000011.1:29419618-30079618 GCA_030556195.1 Anolis apletophallus | reverse complement strand
GAGAGACACCATGACTTCTCTTGGCCCAGACACTAGACTCCTTTTGATGAAGCCCAAAATCCTATTGGCTTTTTCAGCTGCTGCATCACATTGTTGGCTCATGTTCAGCTTGTTGTCCATGAAGACTCCAAGGTGTTTTTCACATGGACTGTTATCGAGCCAGACATCACCCATCCTGTATCTTTGCATTTCATTCTTTCTGCCTAAGTGTAGTATCTTACATTTGTCCTTGTTGAAATTCATTTTGTTAGTTTTGGCCAATCAGCTCTCTGTCAGGACTCAGCTTTGCAGCTTTGCTTCCCTTTGCCTTCCTAAAGTTTTGTGCTCTTCTGTGTGCCTTTGGCTCCCCCTGGACCCTGTCCTCCTCATTGCAGCCTGGACCTCAACTGGCGCATGGAAGCTTAACCAAGGCCCAACCATCGCAGAGCCTCCTGCTATGAGTCTGCGTCCACCTTGGTGCAATGCTCTTTCTTTATTCATTGGATTGGCCCACTGGTCCTGGTCCAGCCTTTGAGGCAGGAGAACCTGATTCAAAATGTTCTCCCCAAATCATGACATGTTATCTGCAAGTTCGTGGAGCCAGTCGGTCTTTTGCAGCCCTCTGAGGTCCAGATCGCACTGCGAAAAAGCAAGAAAATTGACAATTTCATTAGAGGGGAATAATATTTATTTGTTTGTTTATTTATTTACCATACGTTTATCCCACCCTTTTCAGCCCGAAGGTGACTCAGGACGGCGTACAGACTGGCAACAATTAGATGCCGAACACACATAAATACATTGTTTAAAATAGGTTAAATCACATAATAAAATTCATATAAAACAATATAAAGCTATCAAAATCAATGACTTATGGTTTAAATCCATGTTCATTTGCATCGTTAAGCCATTCCATATTCGTTCACAATACTGAGTTTATCTGGTTACAATGAGGTTCCAAAAGCTTACTCAAAGAGCCAGGTTTTTACTCTTTTCCGAAAGGTCAGGAGGGAAGGGGCCGATCTAATATCCCCAGGAAGGGAGTTTCACAGCCAAGGGGCCACCACTGAGAAGGCCCTGTCCCTTGTCCCCGTCAAGCATGACTGTGAGGCAGATGGGATCGAGAGCAGGGCTTCCCCAGATGATCTTAAATTCCTGGAAGGTTCGTAAGGGGAGACATGTTTGGATAGGTCAGTTAGGCCAATAGGTAAGTTGGGCTGGAATATTATAAAGGAAATTTTAGAGAATGCTACAAATGAAAACTGGAGGAAGGAAAATAGGATGGGGAGAAATGGTGGTGGGGGGGGGGGATGTTGCTCAGTCACAAAATTGTCTTCTCTCACCATCATCTTGACCTGGTAATTGCCCACCCCTTTGTTGTTGTTATTGTTGTTGTTGTTGTGCTCCCCATAACTTCTCTGCAGACTTTCAGTGGAACTGCCCCCCTCTTCTAATGAAATGGGAGTCTGTCTTTACTATAAATCCATTGTAAAGATTTGATACTACTGGACAGGGCCCTGGGATTTCTAGTTTGGTGGAAGGGCAACTAAAATGATGAAAGGCCTGGAGACCATGAATCCCTTTGAGGAGGAGCATCTTAAAGAGCTGAGTCTGTTTAACCGGCAGAAGAAAAGGTTGAGAAGAGACATGATTGCCATGTTTAAATATTTGAAAAGATGTCAAAAGGAAGATGGAGCAGGCATGTTTTCTGCTGCCCAAAAACTTGGACTCAATGGAGCAATGGGTTCAAATTACAGGAAAGGAGATTCCAACTGAACATTACGAAGAATTTCCTGACCGTAAAAAAAAGCTGTTCGGCAGTGGAACTTTCTGCCTCAGAGTGCGGTGGAGTCTCCTTCCTTGGAAGATTTTAAACAGAAGCTGGATGCCCATCTGTCAGGATGCTTTGATTGTGCTTTTCCTGCATTGCAGAAGGGGGTTGGACTAGATGGCCCATGCGGTCTCTTCCAACTCTGTGATTCTGTGACTGGGGAAAATGTTCCCACTCTGTCACTCTGTCCCAGGAAGTGGAGCCATCACTCTGTAATTGTGCAGAGTAGAGAGCCATTGCAGGAACTTTGCTACCTCGGGGGATAAATGTCCCTACAACTGGTGGGCCAGGGCCAACATGCTGAGGGTCCCTGCCTCTGACTCACCAGTGGGGCAGCCTGGTTCCTCCTCCTCTTCATGGGGGTCCCAGCCCTGAGGCAGCATCTCTTGGGGGACTTCACTCAGTCCTTCCAGGTCTGATGACCACAGCCTTTGCTCCTGCCTTTGCAACTGGAAGCAGAGACAGAGACAAAGATAGAGACAGAGAGAGGTTGTTGCTTCCCAACTTGCCCCTCAACTCAGGGAGAGAAAAGGGGGAGGCAAGGAGATTCAGACTGAAACACTGGCCATGGGAAGAGCATCCACTGCTTTGGCCAGAGCTCACCACAACACCTCGGAGCTTCTGCACGCACGTGTTGGGACTGGCATAATAATATATTAATATGATAATATATCAATATAATAATATATTAATATAATAATATTATAATATAATAATATTATAATATAATAACTTTATTTTTGTATCCTACCACCATCTCCCCGAAGGGACTCAGGGCGGCTTACATGGGGACCAAGCCCAGTCAAACAGAGATTAAAATGCAACACAGTAAAAATACAAATACAAAACATCATAAAAACATAAAGCATCAACAGCAACCAATAGCCAAGCATAACATCCATATATTAAACTAAGATCAATGCAAGACTTGTGCAACGCAGCTGCAAGGACAGGGTTAATAGAAAAGTACAGGAGCCAGATGAGAAGTTTTGGCATGGCATAGAGAGGGTGGAAGTGTCCTTTCTGATTAATGCAGAAAAGCTGTCTTTATGTCCAAATGTTCCACAGAAATGAAGAATATTATCTAAAACATCTTATAGAGGACAGGGATCGACTGATCACATAGAGTGTCTAGGTTTTGTGCGGTAGCTATAAAAAAAGGAAGTAGTTTGTGGAAGATTTTAACAGATCAAGATTTAACTTACCGTATTTTTCGGACCATAAGACGCAGTTTCTTTCCTCCCAAAGTAGGAAGAAAAATTAGCTGCGTCTTATGGGGCGAATACACTAACATGGAGGGGGGGGGGAGGCGCTGGAGCAGGGGGCGCGATGTACTTACGCTATAGTCGCCCCCTCCGGCGGCTCCCGGCGGCTCCTGCCCATGCCCATTCTCTCGCCGCCGTGTCGCTGCATCCAGCCGGCGGCGCGGAGGAACGGGGGCGGAAGACGGGACTCGTGGGGCGGCCTCGCCACTCACGAACCCGAGGAGGAGGGGGGAGGCCACGAGGGCGGCCCCCACGGCGACGCAGCGGCAGCCGTAGCAGCAGCCGCAGCAGCAGCAGCGGAGCGCCTCTGCCGAGGAGGAAGGGGAGGAGGTCGCGCGCTGTAAGAACGCCCGAAAGAGAGGCCGCAGGGAGGGAGGGAAGGAGGAAGAGGTCCCGCCCTCCCTCCGGCCTCTCTTTAGGGCCTCCTTACAGCGCGCGGCCGCTTCCCCTTCCTCCTCGGCACAGGCGCGACGAACTGACGTCAGTTCGTCGCGCCTCTGACGAGGGGGAAGCCCTCGCCGGCTGCGTGCTTACAGCGTTCTTAGCGCACAGCCGGCGAGGGCTTCCTCCTCGGCACAGGCGCGACGAACTGACGTCAGGAACGGGGGCGGAAGACGGGACTCGTGGGGCGGCCTCGCCACTCACGAACCCGAGGAGGAGGGGGAGGCCACGAGGGCGGCCCCACGGCGGCGCAGCGGCAGCCGTAGCAGCAGCCGCAGCAGCAGCAGCAGCGGAGCGCCTCTGCCGAGGAGGAAGGGGAGGAGGCGCGCGCTGTAAGAACGCCCGAAAGAGAGGCCGCAGGGAGGGAGGGAAGGAGGAAGAGTTCCTCCCTCCCTGCGGCCTCTCTTTAGGCCTCCTTACAGCGCGCGGCCGCTTCCCCTTCCTCCTCGGCACAGGCGCGACGACCTGACGTCAGTTCGTCGCGCCTCTGACGAGGAGGAAGCCCTCGCCGGCTGCGCGCTTACAGCGTTCTTAGCGCACAGCCGGCGAGGGGTTCCTCTCCAGCGGCAGAGGCGCGACGAACTGACGCCAGTTCGCGCGCCGCTCTGACAGGGGAAGCCAGTTCTCGCGCCTCTGCTGCGCGCTTACAGCATTCTTAGCGCACAGCCGGCGAGGGCTTCCTCTTCGGCACAGGCGCGACGAACTGACGTCAGTTCGTCGCGCCTCTGACAAGGGAGAAGCCCTCGCCGGCTGCGCGCTTACAGCGTTCTTAGCGCACAGCCGGCGAGGGCTTCCTCCTCGTCAGAGGCGCGACGAACTGACGTCAGTTCGTCGCGCCTGTGCCGAGGAGGAAGGGGAAGCGGCCGCGCGCTGTAAGGAGGCCCTAAAGAGAGGCCGGAGGGAGGAGGAACTCTTCCTCCTTCCCTCCCTCCCTGCGGCCTCTCTTTTGGGCGTTCTTACAGCGCGCGGCCTCCTCCCCTTCCTCCTCGGCAGAGGCGCTTCCGCTGCTGCTGTTGCTGCGGCTGCTGCTACGGCTGCCGCTGCGTCGCCATGGGGGCCGCCCTCGTGGCCTCCCCCCTCCTCCTCGGGTTCGTGAGTGGCGAGGCCGCCCCACGAGTCCCATCTTCCGCCCCGTTCCTCCGCGCCGCCGGCTGGATGCAGCGACACGGCAGCGAGAGAATGGGCATGGGCAGGAGCCGCCGGGAGCCGCCGGAGGGGCCGCGAATATAGCGTAAGTACATCGCGCCCCCCCCCGCTCCAGCGCCTCCCCCCCTCCATGTTAGTGTAGCCAGCCCCCAATTTTTTTTCCAATTTTGTCCCTCAAAAATCAAGGTGCGTCTTATCATCAGGTGCGCCTTATGGTGCGAAAAATACGGTACTTATTTTATTATCCATACCCATAAATTTTATAAGCATCATTTATCAACTCCATTTTATGGACTTTCTACTTATAATGTTGTGAATTTCTGGTCCTAATGTTTGCACTTCAAAAAGAAAAACCCTCTGTTTTAAAATGTTTTCGAGTTTTACACTCCTGGTTGTGACTGCAATAATAAAATTCATTCAGTGTTCCACATTTAATCCTCTGGATCAGTGTTTCTCAACCTGTGGGTCCCCAGACGTTTTGGTCTTCAACTCCCAGAAAGCCTAACAGTTGGTAAACTGACTGGGATTTCTGGGAGTTGTAGGCCAAAATACCTGGGGCACACAGGTTGAGAATCACTGCTCTAGAATGATGCTGTAGTGGTCTGCAATGTTGTGGGTGTATTATGTTTCACAACGGGTGCAAAAATTGATCATAATCTTGCCCAAATTTTTGTGAATATCCTTAAGCAGCAGAAGGGGGGTCTCTGGTTATGGCAGTGGTTCTCAACCTGTGGGTCCCCAGGTGTTTTGGCCTATACCTCCCAGAAATCCCAGCCAGTTTACCAGCTATTCGAATTTCTGGGAGTTGAAGGCCAAAACATCTGGGGACCCACAGGTTGAGAACCATTGGGTTATGGCATGATATGGGTCTCACCTGCACAGCCAGGTCTTGCTGCTCCCGCAAGAGCTCCAGGTAGCGGCTGCTCCACAAGAGCCTCTCAGCACGCAGCTCCTGGCTCAGATACCGGACTCCTGACTCCAGGGCCGAGAGGCGCCCCAGAGCCAAATTGCTGGATGCCTGCAGCCGCATCACCTGTGCCTCCAGATACTGCTCAGCACCTGTGGGCAGACGGAGCGATCGGTATGAGCCTGGGTTGGAGAGCAATGCCCATGCTGCCCATTCTAACTAGAAGTGCTGGGGGCATTCAGCAACCATGCAGACAACCCAGTCCAGTGGAGTTCAGGCCCAATGGAGTTGTGCAAATGATAAAATATTAGTAATCAAGCAAATGAAAGTTTAGACAGAAGGGAGGAAGGAACTGGAGAGAGGGAGGGAGAGCACAAGAAGAGGGTAAGCGAGGAGAAAATTGGGTTACTGTGTGTTTTCCGGGCTGTTTGGCCATATTCCATAAACATTATCTCCTGATGTTTTGCCTACATCTATGGCAGGCATGCTCAGAGGTTGTGAGGTCTGTTGGAAACTGGGAAACTGGGGTTTATAGATCTGTGGAAAGCCCCGGGTGGGAGAAAGAATTCTTGTCTGTTTGAGGTAGGTGTGAATATAACAATTGGCCACCTTGATTAGCATTTAATGGCCTAGGAGTTTTCAAGAATTAAACAGCAGTACTATGTTTTCCCTTCCTTGTTCTTCTTTCTTGCTTTCTGCCCTTCCTAAAATTATATTATCGCATGCATAACACAGAGGTGTGGTTTCCCACTATGGCCACATGATGGAAGCACTGAAGCGCCCTCCACGGCTCAAGGCTGCAATATCCTATTTTTCCTCGTGATGGCAGCAAAGGATTGCTTATCGGAGTCTTGGCTCATTGGTGCAATTTCGTGTTTGGCCACTTGATGGAGGCAAATGATTGTAAATCAGAATAACAAGGCAGGCACAAGAGGGCACCAAGGGAAAATGCCATTAGGGTTTAACCTGCTATATGATGAGTATCACTAAGCCATGGCAATAATCATAATTGTTATTTTAAATACTGCTTATATTTAATTCTGCTCTAATGTTTGCATATTTAAAACTGTATGCTGATTCTTTTATGTTAAGCCGCTTTAAATTTCCTTCAGGATACATAAAGCAGGTTATAAATAACAACAATAATAATATCCTGGGGGTTGTAGTTTTGCAAAGGCTTTTCACCTCCTCTGCCTGACAGGGCTTTGCCAAACTGGATTTCCCAGCATCCAATATAACACTGTAATTACCGTGCATCTCTGCCTTAGCTGCCAGTGCTATGGGAACCCAGGAGGTGTAGTTTTGCAAGGCCTTTCACCTCCTCTGTGTAAGAGGGCTTCACCAAACCACAACTCCTAGCATCCAATATAACTGTAATTACCGTGCATCTCTGCCATAGCTGCCAGTGTTATTGAAGGCGAGCCCCAGAAAGAGCCCATCTGCATCCTAATTGGTTTGACCTGCAGCAGGGAGTTCCAACGTTCCTGCACATGTTGTCTGGCATCTCTAGCACCAAAGGCTGGGGATTTGGCATCAAAAGACCTCTCTGTTTTCTTGCCTCACTTAACCTGAAACCATGGACTCTTTGTGCACAGAGTTGCATGCAGACAGATCAACAGGGGCAAGCCCTGAGCAGTTTGAGAGACACAGTTTTCCAAGGACTTCTATGTGTTTGGATTCTCCTCTGGCTATTAGCAAAAAGGACTTTCCTCTTTTCCCAAGGACACAGATGGACTTTCCCCAAAGCATATGGATTTGATGCTTTTCAATATCATATGGACTTTCTTTCCACCCCTTGCATATAAAATAATTAAGAGATATTGGTGATATTCCCCTGAAACCCTCCTATGTAATTTTCCTGCATGTTTTCCCCCCTCCTCATGTGTAAAATAATATGAGGAAGGCTATGTGACTCAGCTGTTGTTTTTCAAGATCAGGGTGACCACATTCCTGGCTGCACCCTTTAATCCAATCATTGAAGCAATTTGCATGACAAAGGACTCTTTCTGATTTGGAGAGGTTTTCTTTCTTTCCCCTCTCCCCATTTTGAAAGACCCCTTTTCGTTTCATAAGCCTCAAACCCTCAGAGTTTAGTCTCGTTTTTGTCTTATAGAACCTATGGCATAACTATATTTCATATTTCACAATCGGCTGTCACTACTAGCCTTGGAAACCAGCACACAGCTACAGTTATTTCATTTATTTACCATCCAGAAGGCTGAATCTTCTCATGGATAGAATCTGCACATGGCCCTTTGTCAACAGGGCAATTCCTGTTTTTCACCAAGAACAAAAGAATTCCTTACGAAAAATGCTGGAGGGAAATAAAAGAAAAGCTTGCTAGTTGGGGAAAGTTAAACCTATCAATTTTGGGCAAGGTCTCCCTAATCAAGATGAAAGTATTTCCCAAACTAAACTTTCTTTTTCAGGCACTGCCCATACTAAAAAAAACCAGACATTAATAAGGAAATGGCAAACGGAACTCGCCTCCTTCGTATGGAAGGGGAAAAAAGCGAGAATTAAATTAAGGTACCTCCAGTTACCAACCCAACTAGGAGGAGCCGGGATGCCAGACCTCCTGAGCTACTACGAGGCAAATTGCCTCGAGAATATCAAAGCATGGATAGATCTGAAAGACGTAGAGCTCTTGAATGCGGAGGGTGGGAAAACAAAAAAGCGGCTGGCACGCCTACCTACTATATAATAACCTCACCAAAGACAAGAACTTCAAGAACCATATTATTAAAGCTCCGTTGATTAAAACCTGGTATAAGTATAAGGATTTAATACTCACTAAAACCCCGCTCTGGGCCTCCCCGACCGAAGCCCTTTCCATCTGCAGATTTGATAAAGACAGCCCTATAAGGTATAGCGACTTAGTCCAAAAAGTAAATACCGGCTATAGATTAAAAACCCAGGAAGAACTAAACGAATATAAACTGGGATGGTTTCAATATAATCAGATTAGGAGTAGATATATAATAGACAAAGAGAAGGGGTGGGAAGATAACCCCACACCAGGGGGGAAAATCCTCCTAGAATCACAGACTAAAAAAGTTAGTAAACTGTATAAACTCATCACCAGAAATAAATACGAAAAAACTATACCCACAGAATATAGGGGAAAATGGGAAAAAAATCTAGGCCACAGAATAAGTCAGGAAAGTTGGGAGAGAACATGGTTAAATAATACGAAATATACTTGCGCATACGCGCTCAGAGAGAATTTGCTTAAGGTGGCCTATAGATGGTATATGACCCCAGCCCAACTAGATAAGATCTATAAAACGGGGAACGATCGTTGTTGGAAATGTTTGGCGAACAGAGGCACCTTCTACCACATGTGGTGGTCCTGCGGGGAGGTAGCAAGGTTCTGGAAAAAAATCCACAAACTAATGGAAGAACTCTTACAAAAAAATATTGTTTTCAAACCCGAACTATTTCTTTTGAACATTGTAGAACAAAAAAAGCTGGGGAAAGAAACAGAAAGACTGATAACCTTCATTGTGATGGCTGCCAGAATCCTGGCCAGACACTGGAGGGAAAGTAAAATCCCGGATGAGGAAGAGGTGATATATAAGTTAATGGATATAGCGGAAATGGACAAGCTTACGCTGCTTTTGAGAAGGAGTCCAGCTAAGGCCTTTGAAGAGACGTGGAGCCCGCTGATCGGTTATATTAAAAGAAATAAGAACATTGCATTAATGGGATATTGGATTTAAGGAATAAGAACTCATGTAGCTGGCCAGCATATATGAATGTAATGCTACCTTTGGGGTGAAGTCAACCGTTTTTAGTTTAGTTTAGGAATGTATTGTTTGACATGTATGTCAGTTCGTCAGTCCATCCCACTCCCACCTACCCCTTCCCCCGAACCCCCTACCCTCCCCTAACCCTCTCACCCATAGATGTATGTTAATCTATATGTATGTCTGTTTTTAACCAATAAAATCTTTAATATATATATATATATATATATATATATATATATATATAAAGAATTCCTTTGGCCCGAAAGGTCAAAGCCTTGGATCTTCATTAACATATGGGCATGATCTAATCAAGAAAACTCCAGCTGCTCTTTGTTTTGAACACATTCCTGTCCCTCGCTTCCCATTCGCCAGGGCAAAAGCCGTGCTGTTTCACGATTGGTTCCCGCTACAGCTGGCTTCCAAGGTTCCAACCAATCATCATGAAGCCTACAGCATGCAGGGGCGGGAAAGTTTGAATTTGACAGTTCTGTAAAATGTATAAAAATGGCATATATTTTCAATGTAATTTTATGACTGTTTTGCAACAATGAAACTGCAGTAGTCATCCTTCTCAGCTGACAAGAACAAAAGCTTCAGTGGCATCTTCTTCCGGACTCCTTTGGTGAGATCATTTGGGAAAGGGATTTTTATTTGCTTTTAAAACTTCACCAGAGGTTCTGCTGAAATCCTCGCTTTAGGCAGAGGTGGGCAATTACCGGCCCTCCGGGTGTTTTGGACTTCAACTCCCAGAAATCCTAACAGCTGTTAAGCTGGCTAGGATTTCTGGGAGTTGAAGTCCAAAACACCTGGAGGGCCGGTAATTGCCCACCCCTGCTTTAGGGGTACTTCTGGGCATCTGCCCCCCTAAGGGCCAGGCTGTCCTAAATTGTTCGGTAACACTATGGGAACCTGGGAGGTGTAGTTTTGCAAGGCCTTTCACCTCCTCTGCGTAAGAGGGCTTCGCCAAACTACAACTTCTCACTGCCTGGGGGAATCCTTTGTTGAGAGGTGATTAGTTTGCCCTGATTGTTTCTTGTCTGGAATTCTCCTGTTTTTGAGTGTTGTTCTTTATTTACTATTATGATTTTGGAATTTTTAAATACTGGTAGCCAGGTTTTGTTCATTTTCATGGTTTTCTCCTTTCTGTTGAAATTGTCCACATGTTTGTGCATTTCAATGGCTTCTCTGTGTAGTCTGACATTGTGAGAGTGGTTCAACTCAGTGATTCCGGCCATGAAAGCCTTCGACAATACGAGGAGAAAATTGTTGTGTATAAGAGGTGCCGATAGAAGGACAAATAAGCCAAGAGAATGGGGGAAGGCTTGCATGCACATGTTTTTGCTTCGGACTATAAAAGGTACCGAGCTGCATCTCAGATCTCGTGGCACATTTCTTTCTTTGCTGGTCACCCTCAGTTTTGCTCTGGCCAGAAATAATGCGGTAGTTTGGATCCCATGTCTCTGGTGTCATTATAATTGGAATAAAAAGTTACTAGAGACTCACCAAGCCTCAACAGTTGGTGAAGGAAGTGGTCAAGGAAGGGGTCATCCACATTCATCGTGCCCTCCCTATGTATTTTCTTTGGCTGATGGGACACAAAGGAGGCTCTCCCCACTGCAGATGCTAAGCTTCAAATGCATGGATGGACACACAAACAGATTTCAACATGATGCT
Source organism: Anolis apletophallus (assembly GCA_030556195.1). Classification (NCBI taxonomy): domain Eukaryota; kingdom Metazoa; phylum Chordata; class Lepidosauria; order Squamata; family Anolidae; genus Anolis; species Anolis apletophallus. The sequence continues at coordinate 30,068,623 of JARBWK010000011.1, read as the reverse complement.
GAGACTGCAATTGTATGTTTTTAATTGTTAATTTGTTATTATATGGTTTGGGATTTTTTGCCTTGTTGCTTGTGTTGTATTGAGGGCAGAGACTGCCTGTGTAAACCGTCCCGAGTCGCCTTCGGGCTGAGAGGGGCGGTATAGAAATGTGACAAATGACAAGTGACAAACAGACAGGGAGACAGTCCCAGCCCTTGGATCTTTGTACCAACCTGCATCCCAGGTCCGGGGGCTCTCTAGCGGTGAGGAGAGGGTCTTGTCCCCATGGGTGACATCTCCAGCTTCCTTCAGCCACGAAGACACTGAGGAGCAGCCCTGTGGCAGAAAGGACACAGAAGGGAAGCCATGGCTGGGCAGGTGACCCAGGAAGAGCCCGATGAACAGGGGAACAGACCGCCTGCATATGAGCCAGGGCACTTCCTGGAGTTATACTTCAAAAATGTCCCTCTTTTGACATACAAACAAATTCAACTTAAGACCAAACCTACAGAACCATCTTGTTTGTAACTCAGGGGATGCCTTATATACCTACTAACATACAATGAAATTATACTACTGAAATGCCAGTTAAAACCACACACTAACAACAAGTAAGCAATACAAGTCTAGAGCATTTCCTTTAAAACCTCTGGCTGTAACAGAGGGTCACTTGTTGAAGACCCATTGCTTGCTGAAGAAAGTCCTTGCCTACCCATATAAGCTAGACATGGAAGGGCTAACTCAGGTTTTCATGAAAGGGAGTCACAGAATTAGAGAAAGGTCACCAAAGAAGACCCTCTCTTGAATATGTGCCAAATGTACCTCTGAATATAAAGGTATTGTCAGAAATATTAAAAATTCACTAGGTATTTTAATTACAAAAATGTGAATCAAGCACTGAAAGGATTAAATGGATGCAATGACTCAGCAAAAGCTGCAGTTCTCGATAAGCAGGTGTGCCTGTAGCTTAGTAGGCCTCAGTGTTAGTTTGCCTCACTGTGTGAATTAAGCCTTATTCTGTTAGAGAAGACCTCACTGTGCGAGGTAAGCCTCGGGATGAGAAGTCCTCGTGTGTGAACTTAAGTTCCAGTGTGAAGGTTGAACTTTATTTGTGTCATGGAAACCTTGTCCATGTAAATAGTGCAACCATGTTATTTTGCTATAAAGAAAAGCCTCCTAAGGAAGATATAATATTGGTCTCTGTGTTTGTGTTCTTTTTATCACTTTGGGCTACTGGTGCTGGGTCACACTGCTGCTAATAAATTATGAGGAGGGTCTTTTAGTACATTTATGAGGAGGGTCTTTTAGTAATAAGCCTACTCGCCCAACAGGTATGATCCTCAAGGCTAAGCTGTTGATGGGAACAGCAGTCTCCACGGAAGGAAGGCCCTTCGTCCAGGTACAAGAAGAGATGGTGGGCTCTAGACCCTGGGTCCACAGTCCTTACAAACACCTTCCACCAACAGATCAGAAATTCTGCCTTTGGTTATAAATGGAGATTGAGTGGAGCGTGTGGCCCGTTTTAAGTTCCTGAGTGCTACATTGTTAAGGAAGACCTGACCTGGGGCAGCATTCATACTGCGGCTGTGGTGGTTAAAAGGGCCCAGCAGAGATTGTATTATCCCAGACTTTTAACTGAGTGAAAAACTGCTGGTGACTTTCTACCACTGTGCTCTAGAGAGAGTTCTGATCTATTGCATTTGCATATGGTTTGCTAATTGTACAGGGGCAGGTAGGAAGGCGCTCCGGAGAATTAGTGGTTGTCCTCTTTCTCCCCTTTTTGGAAGAACATTATAATTCCTGCTGCCTTAAGAAAACTCAAAATATTTTTAAGGATCCACCCTGGATACTTTTATCTTTTTTTTTTTGAATGATTACTATCTAACAGATAGTATAGATGATAAAAAACAAGGACAAATAGGCTGAGAGAGAGTTATTATCCCAGAGCTGTGACTATATTGAACTCTATGGTTTCACAGATGTGGCATGAAACCCCATCTGTGATTTCACGTGAAGGCTGCTGTGTAAAAAGCTACTGTGTGAAACTTCTGTTTAAGTCTGTTGTAAGAGGCTTTGTGAGAGCAAAGGTGTTTATCTGCATGAGAAAGAAGCCCAGCTTGGAAGCAAAGGAGGAAGTGTAAATAACTTTATTAGAACATTAGAATGTGGAAGGAGTATTTTGTTTTTGTAATTCTACATATATAATGCATATTCGGAGATGGCACTGAATTTTGTTATATGATGTACAATGACAATAAAGTTATTCTATTCTATTTGACAGATGAAATGTGTGGGCTCATCTCCTTCGCCTTCTGCTGATCTTAACTTCCAGATGCACTTTCACTACCAACATCCACGTCTCCCTAGACTTCTTTCCAGCCAGTTCTGCCGCCCGCCCCCCTTTCAACAAATGCCAAGAGGGTCTCCCCCCCCTTTTTTTGTATTTGCAAGGAAAGGGATCTCTTTGTCCACTGATTTGGGGGCCTTACCTCCTGCACCAGCTGGAAGACGACTTCCCAGAAAAGCTTGTAAAGGAGCAGAGCAGCCTGGAGGGGTTTGGAAAAACTAGAGTTAGCAGAAAGGAAGCCCAGGAGGGCAAGGAAGACCTGTGCATCTGCACAATGCAAGATGAGTGTCCATGGCACAACACTATAAACGTCTCAGGGCTTTCCTATATTCTATTATATCTTGGGAATTGCCCCTGAAGGAGACAGAAGAGGCCACTTCCATGAGAAAAATGTCCGTAGCTGAACAGAAGATGGTTATATCATCCCATCTGCATCCCTGGTAGCGCAATGGGTTAATCTTTGTGCTGGCAGAACTGCTGGTCAGCAGTTCAAATCTGAGAAGAGCAGGTTGAGTTTCCACTGTCAGTTCCAGCTCCCCATGCAGTGACATGAGAGAAGCCTCCCACAAGAATGGTAAAACATCAAAAAATCCAGGCATCCCCTAGGCAACATCCTTGCAGATGGCCAATTCTCTCACACCAGAAGTGACTTGCAGTTTCTCAAGTCACCCCTGACACGAAAAAGAAAATCTACATGGCAATTCCCAGTGGGCTTCTTCTGTATTTACACAAATCTAATGCTCACCTATTTCCTTTTTTTTTGTGCTAAATTACCTTCCCAAACTGCATTACATTCTCATCATACAGTCATCTTAGAGCAAAAGCCAAAGTGGAAGCTGCTTCAGGAAAACCAGGAGCTCCTATTTGAGAGATGCCATCCCTCCTTGAATTGCCATGGCTCAATGCTATGCAATGGTGGTATTTGTACTTTGGTGAGGCATCAGCCTTCTTTGGCAGAGGAGGCTCAAGACCTTGTCAAACTACAACCCCCATGATTCCATAGCATTGAACCAAGACAATTAAAATGGATTCATTCTACAGCATTGATCTGTCTCACTATTTTCTTTTCCATTGCTGAAAGCTTTGGTGTTTGAGCACTTTTGTTTTTAAAGAAATCCTAAGCAGGCAGGTACTGTAATGTGCACCTTTTGTGGCCAAATTACAAGGAACGCACTTTTGGCTGTTGTTGCATATTTCATTTGCCAGCAAATAGTTCTTTTGTTTTCAGGGTTTTGAACATGATTTGATGGCATAAATATGGTACTTTTTCCCACTCCCATTGGCCTCCATAGGGTGTTATTTTTCTATTTGTGTATGTGTGTGTGTTTGTGATAGTGGGGATGTTAAGAAACAGGCCAGCTTTTCATTGACACTCAACCCACTTTCCCTCCAATTGGCTGAGCTGCTTTGGTGTGGTGTACCTGTGAATACAGTGCTACTTCCCAGTTCAAGTCTCCTTTGAGAAACCATCCAACCTGGTGGGATTCCGTGAGGTGCTTTTGTGGGAGAGGGCATACTGACCCAGATGATCCGCCAAAGGAAAAGAGCGCTGTCCACCGCCATGGAAACCAGGCTCCAGAGCGCCGCCAAGCCATTCCAGGGGCTCAGCAGCCGCAGTAAGGGGTGCTCTGGCCACTTTTGCATGATACTGCTGCAGCAGGAGGGACACAAGCAAGGGCCAGAGGTCAGAGGTCAAGAGAAGGACATCTTGCTGAACCCAAACCCACCTACTCCCTTCTCCGCTCTCCACAAGCCTCAGGGGGCTTCCCTCTCACACATTGCCTACCTGGAAGAATTGCTGTGAAGATAAACTGTAGGAGAGCCATAGACACCACAGAGCTTGAGCTCCTCAGAGAAAGGCAGGGAGAAAGGCTCCAAGGACTCAGTGGGTCATTCTCAGCATGGGACCATTAACATCTCTCAAGGACTGAGCTCCTCCTGAGGAGGGGACCTCCTCCTCCTCCTTTTCCCTTCTTATCCTCTGTGGACTCCATCGCCTGCAGCTTCTGCCTCCCCAAGACAGACCCCCTCCTCCCTCCGCAGGATCTGCCCTTTCTTGCAAAGCAGCCAACTGCCTCCTTGGCCTTCTCAGAAAGGGATTAGATCTTGCAGGCCTTAATCCCATTGGAGGAAAGCAGCATAAGGACAGGAAGGGGTGGCTTTTGGGTGCTTTTAGGATTAGTAGTGGCCGGCCAGAAGCCAAAGGACACAGGCAGCCATAACTGCATAACCACATAGAAGCAAAAGACTGTAGCCAGTGAAGGTGCTGAAAATACCTGGGTTCAGCGTCCTGTGAAAAAATTGGTTAGAGTTAATGGAATTACTTTATGTTTAGTTTCTGCCAACCTAGCAGTTCAAAAACATGCAAATGTGAGTAGAACAATAGGTACCACTCCGACAGGAAGGTAATGGCGCTCCATGCAGTCACACCAGCCACATGACCTTGGAGGTGTCTACGGACAACACCGGCTCTTCGGCTTAAAAATGGAGATGAGCACCAACCCCAGAGTCAGACAAAACTGGACTTAATCTAAGGGGAAAACCTTTAAATAGAGCAAAAGAATCTGGCCATTTTGTCAGAAATATTAAAAAAATTAAGTAGATATTTTTTATTACAAAAGTGTGAGTCAAGCACTGAAAGAGTTAGTAGGCCGAAGCCTGTTAGAGTCAATGGGCCAAAGATAGTATCATCCTGAGGAGTTTGAGGTAAACCTCAGTATGAGAGAAACCTTGTGTGAGAAAGCTCCTATGTAAAGGCTGCTGCGTGTGAAGCTACTATGTATTTATTTGTGATATGGAAACCTAGTTTTTGTAAATAGTGCAACCATATTGTTTGAATTAAAGAACAACCTCTGTATTTGGCATAAATGAGCAGAGTAAGCAGAGACCCCCAAAGTTTAAATGGTGGACTTCATATAGGTAACGGTTTCTCCTTGACATTAAGTCTAGTTGTGAGTCTGGGGATGGTGTTCATCTCCATTTCTAAGCCAAAGAACTGACGTCCGTATTTTTCCAAACGTTGGCATCCTGGAGGTAGTGCTCTATTCCGGCCAAAGGGGAATGCTGTCGCTCCATCCTCTGTGATGAAGAGCCCTTGATCACAGATTTCCTCTTTCCTTTGATCGCCAGCATTTTTCTGGTATTTCCTTTTTATGGTGCCATAAAATACCTCCCTGCTTAAGTGGTGCCTAATTTCTATAATCACTTCTTTTTTTGAACTGCTTAAGTTGACAGTGAGCTGGGCTGAAGGTCGGGTTTTCACCCCGACCTGGGCTTTGAACTGTCAATCTTTCAATTGGTAAGATTTATTGCTGCTGGTGATTAACCAACTGTGCTACAGCCCAGCCAGATCCACCTAACAGTAACTTTGCTAATTACATATCCACCTAACAGTAACCTTGTCTTGACTACTTTGTTTGGAAGATCATGGGGGGCACCCCCACGCGCGCACACACAAAAGACCTCAAAATGAAAGCACCCTGAGCTCCTTTCCTCATCTGCCAGGCAAAGATGCTCTCCTTGGTCTCCACTCCACCAAGCATTGATCCAGGTCGCAATGCACTCTCTAAAAGTCAGTAAGGGCCATCAGTACACCGTGTCTTCTATGCCCTCAAGAGGAAATCCAGCAGATCCTGTGCGATCCCTCCTTCCCATCTCTTCTCACTTGAATGCAATGGGTTTCAGTCACCCACGTGACTATGCAGGCTTTCATGGCATCCTCAGAGGTTGTGAGGTCTGTTGGAAACTGGGGTTTATATATCTGTGGAATGTCCAGGGTGGGAGAAATAACTCTTTTCTGTTTGAGGTAAGTGTGAATGTTTCAATTGGCCACCTTGATTAGCATTTAATGACATCGCAGTTTCAAGGTCTGGCTTGTTACTGCCTGGAGGAATTCTTTGTTGGGAGGTGATTAGCTGGCCCTGAATGTTTCATTTCTGGAATTCCAATTTTTGAGTTTTGTTCTTTATTTGTTATGATTTTGAAGTTTTTAAATACTAAAAGCCAGATTTTGTTCATTTTCAGTTTTTCTCTGTTGAAATTGTCCACATCAGGGGTGCTCACACTTTTTCATCATGCGAGCTACTATATGAACAATCAAGTTGAAAAGATCACCTGTTGTGCATGTCCGCGCGGGGCTTCTTTCTTGCCTGCCCACGAACTCGCCGCCACCTGCACCCGGGAAGGGGATCCTCCTTGCCTGCGCGCGCGTTCTCTCTTAATGTCTTCGTTGCCTTCCTCTTTCCTGCTGCGTGCTTTCACGAAGCAAGAAGTCCCCATCCCGTCCTGCTTCTTGCGTGCACAGCAGGCCCCTCCCACGCACGCAGCAGGAGGGCATTTATAGGCGCACCCGCCAGATATGGCTTCGGCGGCGGCTCGGAAGGCGCAGGGCTGGGAAGAGGGGCCGCCTGGCTGCTGCCTGGCCAGGAAACTCAACTGAGAGAGGGACCCACGTGAGGCTGGAGCCTCCCCACGGCAGCCTTCCCCCCCCTCCTCCCTTGAGCTTCCTTACCTGGGCAGGAGAAGGAAGAGTGGAAGAGGTGCTTCCCCAAAGTGACAGATGCAGCGCGGGGTCGCCCTTCCTTCCTTCCTTTCGAGGGTGTCACTCAGAAAGGATGCCCAAGTGGACGGCTGGCAGGAAGGAGGACCCCTCCCACTGGTGGCAGTCCATGCCTACGGGGGGGGGGGGGGAGAGTGAGAGGGTGGCTCTTCCTAGCCGGCTCTGAAGAGCCTCTCTCTCTCTCTCTCTCTCTCTCTCTCCCCCCCCGGGCCTCGCCACCTTTCTCCTTCGAGGGCGAGGGAGGCGAGGCGGAGAAAGGCGGCGAGGGCACAAGCAGCAGCAAGTGGAGTCTCCATCCCGCAGCCCCTCCTCCTCAGGTTCAGCCCCAGGAACACGGCGGAGCCCTCCCTCCTCGCCCCCAACCAAGGAAAGAAAGCAGCCCCACACAGCTCGCTTGCCCAGGTCTCGGCTTGGAATGGGAGTCCCGAGGGCAGCAGCAGGGTTTGCGGCGGGGCTTGCTTGGCTTTGCCCCACTTTGCCCGGCCTCCTTCGCCTCTTTCTCTCTCTTTCTCCCTCTCTCCTTCCAGCGCCCGCCTGCCAGCCTGCCAAAAGGATCCGAAAAAGTTCTCCGGATTTCTTTCTCCTCTCCTTGGCTCTCTCTCTCTCTCACACACACACACACATTATCTCCATCCCTCCCAGAGCCTCACATCCTATCCGTGCACGTGCCTTCACCTTGCTCCCGCCCCTTCCCCCAGCAGCAACCAATGGGCGGTCATGTCACCACACCGTGCGTGGCAAGACGAGCGCCAGGGCCCGCCCACTAAAGCCTCATTTTGGCAAAAGAAGCCCCGCAAAGGCGGCGGCGGGAGCACATGTGCGTGCGCATGGCAGGAGCGCGCCATCCAGCTGGTGAGGTCCAAAGATCACCTGGAAGAGGACCGAAGATCACCTAGGTGCTCCCGATCACCATAATGAGCACCCCTGGTCCACATGCTTGCGGATTTCAGTGGCTTGTCTGTGTAGTCTGACATGGTGGTTGTTAGAGTGGTCCAGCATTTCTGTGTTCTCATGCTGTGTCCAGGTTGGTTCATCTGGTTCTCTGTTATGGCTGACTTCTCTGGTTGAAGTAGTTTGCAGTGCCTTTCATGTTCCTTGATTCATGTTTGGGCAATGCTGCACTTGGTAGTCCCCATATAGACTTGTCCACAGCTCTTTCTCCCACCCTGGACATTATTCCAGACATATATAAACCCAATTTTCCTAGTTTCCAACAGACTTCACAACCTTTGAGGATGCCTGCCATAGATGCAGGTGAAACGTCAGGAGAGAATGCTTCTGGAACATGGCCATCCAACCTGGAAAATTCACATAACCCACCCACATGTCTGCCCCTACCCCCCATCAATTCCGCAAGACTTTCACCCAAAAGGGAATGAGGCCCGTGTTGCTGTGCCGTCCCAGAGCAAAGGGACACCAGATTTCAGGGGCAGCCTTTACTATGCAAAGTGTTCACTCAAAAAGAAGCCCAGGGAGGATTGTATATTGTATTTATTTACAAACGGCAGGCATGGATATGAAAATAGGCCTCTGGCCCCCCTTTTTCTCCAAAGGGATGGCTTGACATCTTCCTCCCTTCCTTTCACTTTGAAAGGGCTCAGCAGCCTCCAAACAGGCTGCAGCGCACGTCAACTAACTTTTAAAAAAACCTAGAAATTTAAATATCAAGGTTTATTTTAAAAAATAAGAAAAAAAAACAACATACAAGAAAATTGTGAGAGAATTGAGTATGGAATCCAAAGCAGGAGAGAAGTAGAAGGAAACATCAAGAGGAGCGTCTCACAATGGATGGCTATGTTCTGAAATGGTTGAGGCTCAGACCATTTGGTCTGTTGGAGGCAGGCCTGATTTCCCAAAGGAAAGGTGCCACCTCCAGCAACTGTTGCCCTTGGATCAGGGCCACAAACAGAAGAGAAGGCGCATGGTCTGGAAAAGAGCTTTGTGCTTATTCAGTCTCTCGATGCGACCAGAGAAGGTGGGTGGGAAAGGTCAGGAGGGAAGGAGTTCTTGGATGAAGTGGCATAGAGAAGCCTAGTAGTCCTGCAGGGAAGAGAAGAGGAAGGTGGGCATCAATGTGGGGCCTTCTGCACACAGCAGGATCACCCCCACCCCCAAATCCATGCCTCTGGGAAACCGAGACCCTGCCAGGCCCTTCACGTACACAACGATGCTTTCGTACCCTCAAAGCAGCCCTTTTTGACATATATCCTGTGTGATCAGTTAGGAGCCCCTCCACCCAGCACCAGCTTCCACTCTGGGGACCACAGTGAAGAAGGGGAGCCAGGAAGACATAATTCCGCCATGTCTCCTGGCTCATCAGTTAGTAGCCCCTTCCCCCAGCAACAATACAGTAATATATAGTACTAATATTGTGCTATGCTAATAATATAATATATTGTGTATACATATATTTATAATATTATAATGTAATACAATCTATTACATGTTATATTGTGTATACATATATTTATAATATAATGTAATACAATAATACAATACAATAATACAATAATATTGCAGTAAAATAGTATAGTACAATATAGTAATATATAATATTAATATTGTGCTATGCACATAGTAATATAATAATTATGTATTATCTATTACATGTAATAATTATGTATTATATATTAAATGTAATATTGTGTATACATATATTTATAATATGATAATGTAATACAAGATAATACTAATAATACAATATAATAATTGTACATTATATATTACATGCAATCTTACTAATAATATTGCAGTATGCTGGTATAGTACAATATAGTAATATATAACACTAATACCGGTTTATAAAGACAAACGATATAGTGGAGCCCAGGCTGTGCGCTTGAATATCCAGAATGCGCAAAGGAAATATCCAAAGTATTTGTAATCCACCGAGCATACAGCTCAAAAAGTAAAATGATGTTCCCCCAAAAAGGATAAACTCCACTATATCGTTTGTCTTTATAAACCGGTTTATGTTATTTGATACATTTTTCCATTCATGCTCTGGAATCTATAAGTTGTTGCAACGCTGAAATATTACCTGTATTTGCAGAGAGTTATTTATGTGAGAATTCATCACTTTATACCTTGTATTTGTGTATATATTATTGTTTCCCATTTGGGACTTTACAATATATTATTTCATATTCAACTGTTTAAGATATAATATTGGTCTGTGAGTTTTTGTTCTTTGTATCACTTTGGTGCTGGGTCATGCCGCTGCTAAGTAACTGCTGCTAAGTTACTCTGCTGTGCATTTAGGGGAGGGTCTTTTGTTGTTCAGCCCACTCGCCCAACAAAGGGCACAGCACAAGATGGTGGTGTGCATTTGGTGAAGTCATACTTACAGCTCGGGGCTTTTTGTTCAGCTTGAGATCGATCCTGCAAAGCAGAAAGGGGCACAGAGTGAAGGGTGGGGTCCATTGGCAGCTTGCTCCCCCGTCATCCATGGCAGGAACAATACCACCGCAGGCAGAGCATGGCAACCCACCACCATCACCACCCACTTCCCAGTTCAACCAGTAGCCTTCAGCCCAGACCTCATTCTTGCCTCTAAAGGGCAAGTTGCACCCATTCAATCAGCAAAAGGGGGACAGAATTAGAGGGTCGGGCAGCCCTAAAGCCCACACAAAAGGCATGCACGAGATTGGCCTGTTAATGGTGGTTCCAAAAGACAAATTGGCTTTGCGATTGGAGATTGGCAATGAGGGCATGGAGGCGGGAGGAAACTGCCAAATGGGCCAGTAGCCTTAGAAAGCAAAGCAGGACAAACCAAGTCCAAAATAATAAAAAGGCCCTGAATAGATGCTGGTCGGCTTTTTAAAATCGAGGGAAAGAAGCAAAAGAGAGAAGCTGATTGGGGAGAAAGGTGGGATTTGCCAATGAGATTAAATGAAACGTTACCTCCGATGCGCTTTTGTCTGTATTTTAAAAACCTTGCCCGCCTAACAACCTAATATACATACCTACAATTAAACAGATAAACTACGGGTTAGAATGGCTTGGGAGGGGGGTTGGAAGACAGGAGACAGCAGGGAAAGAGGGGAGGCCTATGCAGCACGGCAAAGAACCCCAATCAAGGCAAGGCAAACTTACTCAAAGTCATAATCAAACATGCCAGACGGGCTGAGGGCCAGCGTTTGAAAGGAAGGAAAAGAGGAAGCAACATAAATTAATATTCGAGGGAATTAAAAGTCTGTTAGTTGATTAGAGACACCAAAGCAAGAGAGCATTTCGGAATGACATTAACTGCAAAGAAGAGCCACAGACCCACCACTCACTTCAGGGAAGGGAAAGGGAAGAAAAGGGGCCTCTAAAGCAATCATGGGCCAACTTGGGTCCTCCCACCAAGTCTTTTGGACTTCAACCCCACAATTCCTAGCAGCCTAACAAGAATTGAAGGGCCCTGCCACACAGACATATAACCCAGAATATCAAGGCAGGAAATCCCACAATATCTGCTTTGAACTTGAATATTTGGCAGTGTGGACTCAGATAACCCAGTTCAAAGCAGATATTGTGGGATTTTCTTCCTTGATATTCTGGGTTATATGGCTGTGTGGAAGGGCCCGAAGTCCAAAACACCTGGAGGGAGGGCTGTAGTTGGCCCATGCCTGCTCTAAAGGCACCTGGAAGCCAGGAATGGAGTGGTCCTAATAACCAGGGTTTGGAGCAGAAGGCTATGAACCCCTCAGGAGACTCCCAAGTCAATAATGCTCCAGGTGAAGGTGAAAAGAGAAGGCAGGAAGCAGAGTTAGAAGCAGTTAGGAGGAGTCCTGGCCCAAATCTCTCTCACACACAAAGACACAAACACAGCCTCACTCACAAGCCAAGAACAGAGCTTCAGTGGAAGGGGACAAAAGCCCAGACAAGGCAAAGGCAGCAAGCGAAAAAGATCTCTCTCCCTACTGCCTCCCCCGTCTCCCTGCTCCCACAAATAGGAAAGAACGGGACGGAAGGACAAGAGACACCCAGGGTTTATCTCATAGAATCCACACCCAGGTCAGAACTGAACAAAGGAACCAGCCTCCATCCTCTGGCAGGAAAATGGAGCCAATGCTCACTCTGGAACTCCCTGACACTGGAGGAGCTGGAAGGGAAGGAGCCCTTTTTCCTTTCCCTGGCAGAAGGGGATTGAACTGGATGGCCCCTGGGGTCCCTTCCAACTCTATATTCTATTATTATTATTGTTGTTATTATTATTAAGTAGAGGCTGGATGGCCATCTCTCCGGGGGCTTTGATGGTATTTTTCCTGCCTGGCAGAAAGAAGGGGGCTGAACTGGATGGCCCCTGGAGTCTCTTCCAACTCTATGTCCTCCTCCTATTATTATTATTATTATTAAGCAGAGGCTGGATGGCCATCTCTCAGGAGGGTGCTGATTGTGTTTTTCCTGCCTAAAAGAATGGAGGGGGTGGACTAGATGGTGCCTGGGGGTCTCTTTCAACTCTACGTCCTATTATTACTATTATTATTAAGCAGATGCTGGATGGCCATCTGTCAGGAATGTGCCGATTGTGCTTTTCCTGCCTAGGAGAAAGAAGGGAGGACTAGATGGCCCCTGGGGGTATCTTCCAACTCTATGTCCCATTATTATTATTATTAAGCAGAGGCTGGATGGCCATCTGTCAGGAGGGTGCTGATTGCGTTTTTCCTGCCTAGAAGAATGGAGGGGGTGGACTAGATGGTCCCTGGGGGTCTCTTTCAACTCTACGTCCTATTATTATTATTATTATTATTATTATTAGGCAGATGCTGGATGGCCATCTGTCAGGAATGTGCCGATTGTGCTTTTCCTGCCTAGGAGAAAGAAGGGAGGACTAGATGGCCCCTGGGGGTTTCTTCCAACTCTATGTCCCATTATTATTATTATTTTTAAGCAGAGGCTGGGTGGCCATCTGTCGGAAGGGCGCTGGATGTGCTTTTCCTGCCTAGCAGAAAGAAGGAGTGGACTAGATGGCCCCTAGGTTCCCTTCCAACTCTATGATCCTATGGTTCTCTGCCTCCGTCTGCTGCCCTCTTCTTGCCTCCAGGCATCATGGATGCACTTTCCCTGCTGACAGCAGTCTTGGAATCTAACCATTTGGCCACACCGATGCAGGTGCCTATTCTGCATCTACTCATTCTGCTCCATCTCCTTGGTTAACATATCCCTGAGGTGTTTAAACCACCCGTTAAATTTAAGCCCCTTCCCCCTTTTTTATTCTCCACTTCCTCCATCCTCTTTCTCATCTGGAAAGTGAGATGGGAATAAGTAAATACATTTAGCAGAGGAAACTGGAGCTGGGAGGAATGGAATCCGCACCAAGTTCTGGTGAACAAGGTCAGGTGGAAACCCCTGGATGAATGGGGCCCAGCCCTCTCTTTAGCTCTCTCAACACCTGTCCTACCTCACAGAGTTGTTGAAGGCATGCACAGAGATTTGAAGCTTCTTGGGTGACATAATGGGAAATGTGACAACAGAAAGCCCTTTCCCTCTGCACTGCAATACCCAGTCTTCCAGCACAATACAACAATTACCAAATTTACTCTAATCTAATGCTCATCACTTTTTTTTGGCTAAATAAACTGCTCAAAATTAGGGTGCGCATTAGATTTGCATCATGCAGTAATCTTAGTGCTAATTAAAAGGACATGGCTGGATGCTATGCAATGCTGGGATTTGCAGTTTTGTGGGAAACTAGGCTTCTCTGGCAGAGAAGGCTCAAAACCTTGTCAAACTAGGATTGTTTAACAGGATTCCATAGCATTCTAATTTAAAATACAGCTGGGTGCTATGCAATGCTGGGATTTGTAGTTTGGTGAGGAACCAGGCTTCTTTGGCAGAAGAACACTCAAAACCTTGTCAAACTAGAATTCTTTGACAGGATTCCATAGCATTGAACCAAGGCAGTCAAAGTGGATTCATTCTACAGTAATATGAACTCCAAGGTTTTCTTTTCCATAGCTGGAAACTTTGATGTTCTAGCGCAATTGTTTACAATGAAGGAATCCTAAACAGGAAGCAACAGTAATGCACACCTTTTTTGGCCAGATTACAAAGAGCGCACTTTTTGCTGCTGCACATTACATTCAGCAGAAAATAATTTTCTTGGTTTCAGGGTTTTGAAAATGGAAGTGTGCATTAGATTCGATAGTGCGTGAGATTCGCATCAATATGGTATGCTGGGGCCTGGGCTGGGAGGGTCTGAAGGGTCCTCTTCCAAGGGAAGGCCTTCCCAGCCCACTTCTGCCTCTCTGCCCACAATGTCCAGTCCCAGCCCCACTGGCCCACCTGTGTCGGTTTTTGTTCTTGCGCTTCTTGTGGCTGCTGCTGCTGTGGTGGCTGGCGGAGGCAGAGGAGGCGGCCTTCTGGGGCTTGACCCCCTGGACGGCGCCGTCCAGCTCCTCGGCCTCCTCCTGGGTGGGCTCGTTCTCCTGGTTGTGGAAATCCGGTGATGTGTCGCTCTCTGTCCCGCTGCCGGGTTCCCCTGCAGCAACAATTTGAGAAGAGGGGGTGTCATAAATGAGTTTTCAATAATTTTAAAGCATAGGTTCTTTTATTGCAATTTCTAGTGTGAGAGGGTATATCAAATTGCAGAAAAACATTTAGACATACAGATTCTATGCAACTACATTGGATTTAGAATTACATTGGCTAACAAACAAAGGAGAATTACATTTTCAATCACCATTCACACACATGTACATGCACTCATCGTCATGCATCCAAATATTATCCTTTTCTCCCTCCTTGGAGAAGCACCTGTTAGGCCAGACCCTGCTTTCCTGCAGCCTAGCAACACATAGTTCCAAAACTTCAGTAACTTCAAAGCTCCAAAATGCATCCTTTGCCTAAGCACAATGCCAAGGACCAGATCTCTGTTTTCCATACAGCAGAACCTGACTTCCTGCACAAAATCTAAGACTCCAAAACACTCCTTCCTCTTCCCTTGAGAAAGAAGGCCAAAGTGACCAGACTGCTCCCTTGCAAACCTGCCACTCCATGGTGCACTATCTCTCTCCTTTCCATGGAGAAGAGCATAGCGGGTGAACAGCGTCTCTGTCTGTCACACTTTGAGAATTATTTGGTTAAGTATTTTATAGGATTATTCTGCTGATGTAATCCCAAAATTGTAAATTAATGATAGATGCCTTCCATTCTGGATCCATCTCAGTTTCCTGGCCAGATGTTGATTCTTCTTGATTGGTGTTGATCTTATGTTGACTTTCTTCTTAACACTGTAAACATTTGTTATTGTTCCAGTTCTTATCAAAATTTACTTTTCAGTTATTAGCAACTTTTAAGCAAGCTGGTCATTGCATGCCTTAATATTTTACTGGTGCTTCCAAAATTATTAACCTCATTCATACACCCTTCCATTCTTCCTTCATACTCTATATATCAGTGTTTTTCAACCTTTTTTGAGCCGCGGCACATTTTTTACATTTACAAAATCCTGGGGCACACCACCAACCAAAATGACACAAAATGACACTCTAACACAGTAATACATATAGTTAATATGTTTTTAAATGTATTTATACACTCAGTGTGAAACCTGGGCCTGTTTCGATGAACACAACATAGATACCCTGGCAGGAATGGCAGAAAGACACACACGAAGGTCTTGCTCAACAGCTGGGAGTTATAGTTCACCCGCAATCAAAGAGCATTCTGAACTCCACCAATGATGGAATGGAATCAAACTTCCCACACAGAACTACCATAACCAAGAGAAAATACTATAAGAGTTTGGTGGGCATTGACCTTGAGTTTTGGAGTTGTAGTTCACCTATATCTAGAGAGCACTGTGGAGGGGAGGGAGGAAGATGTGGGGCAAGTCTGCGCAGTAGCACCTGCACGGGTCACGTCTTCCTCCCTCCCCCCTCCCACAGAAGCAGCAGCGTGAGCAAAGCGAGGCAAAGCAAGCAGAGCGAGGCTAGGAAGAAGGGAGCCCAAGTGGAGAAGAAAAAGTGTTCGGCAGGAGGGGAAGAAAGAGTACTGGAGGTTCCAATTTCCCACGGCACACCTGATGATTGCTCACAGCACACTAGTGTGCCACGGCACACTGGATGGGAAACACTGCCCTATATCATATTTAACTCACATTTATCAAATCTGCAGTAATATTTTCATGATAGGAGAAGCAAAGGAAAGCCTCAGACAAAGGGCCTCTGTGTGTGTGGGGGGGGGAGGAGACTGGGACGGTCCCCAGACCAACACCAGAGGAAAGACACCCGTCCCAACTTACGTTTCTCAATAAGCTGGTCCTGAACTCCAGCCAATGCGCTGACCGCCTAGAAAAACAGAGGAGAGGCCAGGATGAGAAGGGCAAAGTGGGAGTGAGGGAAGTTCAGAGGTTGCCCTTGAAGACTGTTTGAAAGCTTCAAATAGTTCAATGAAAAAAAGCTAGCTTAATAACTGGGGCAGCATACAGGGAGCACACAACTCCCATGTTATGTCAGCTCCACTGGATGCCTGTTTGCTACCAAGCACAATTCAAAGTCCGGGCTTTGAGCCCTAAACGGTCCCAGACCAGTTTACCTGTCCAAACGCATCTCCCTTTACAAACCACTGTGAAGACCAAGATCTTCAGGGGAGGCTCTGCTCTCGGTCCTGCCACTGTCACAGGCACGTTTGGTGGGGATGAGAGACAGGGCCTTCTCAGTGATTGCCCCCCGGCTATGGAACTCCCTTCCTGATAATATTAGATCAGCCCCCTCCCTCCTATCCTTCAGAAGGATGGTGAAGACCTGGCTGTGGGACCAAGCCTTTGGGGTAGTGCAATGAGGTAATAACAGAACGGTGTCCTGAGATGGTTTGTAAGCAACATATTTTAAAGAGGATATAAGTGATTTTAATGTTTGTGTAGATTTATGGTTTTATGTCTCGGCATTGAATGTTTGCCATATGTATGCTCCGTCCCAAGTCCCCTGAGAGATGAGAAAGACGGAATATAAATGTTTCGAATAAATACATACATAAATTGGAGAAAGGTCGAGGGCAAGGCTGGCTGGAGAGGTTGCCATAGATTCCATTGGTCACCAACCACTTGGAAGGCAGGGTCGAGAGGAGCCTCCCGAATAGTGTCTCATTGTCTGTATTGTTCTCTGATATGTCTTTTTCTTTGATGTCCTCCACCACAAAGTCCAGCCATGTGAAAGGCAATGGTTTCGTTATTTGCGTTGCCCAAGCAGTCTCCATGAGGTTTTATGCTGGGTTTTTATGTATTTTAATATGTTGTTGTAGTTGTTTTTAAATTTATAGCATTGAATTTTTGCTGTTATGCCGGTCTGAGTCCCTCGATAGAGGTGAGAAGGTCGGGGTACAAAAGTTTTAAATACAGTAAATAAATAAATATAAATAAATGAGGGCCTGAGACTCAATTCCCCGCACTCTACATGGGATTGCCTTTGAAGACTGTTCGGAAGCGCCGACTAGTCCAACGGGCGGCAGCCAGACTGCTCACTGGATCGGCATACAAGGAGCACATGACCTTCCTTTTACACCACCTCCACTGGCTGCCAGTCTGCTTCTGAGCACAATTCAAAGTGCTGGCTTTAGCCTATAAAGCCCTTAACGGTTCCGGCCCAGTTTACCTGTCTGAATGTATCTCCCTCTATGAAACATCTTGGAGGTTAAGATCATCTGGAAAAGCCCTGCTCTTGATTCCCACAACCATCACAGGAGCATTTGGCGAGGACGAGCGACAGGGCCTTCTCAGTGGTGGCCCCTCAACTATGGAACTCCCTCCCCAACAAAATTAGATCAGTGCCCTCCCTCCTGGCCTTCAGGGAAAAAAGTAAAAACTTGGCTCTGGGACCAAGCCATTGGGCAGTAAGCAGCACAAGGAATGATCAGGGATTATGTGCAATTGATATTTGACATTTGGAACGGCCTTAGACCCTGATTTCCGGATTATGTGATTTTAAAGTTTATATTAATATGTTTTTAACTCTACGGTTTAATTGTCTAAATGTTGTTACGTTTTTATGATCTAACTGATAGCTTTATGTTATGGTTGCTCTATGTTAGGTTTTATGTGCATGTGAGGCATTAAATTTTGCCATAGTATGTTGGAAAACAGTTTGAGTCTTCCCCCTGGAAAAGCAGTATACAAGTGAAGTAAATAAATAAATGCATCCCATAACCCTTGGAATTGGCACCGAATTCTACGGCCACCTCTCCTTCCATGTGTGCGCTCAGGAGCAGGTGCATGCTGGGCCAGGCACAGGTAGGGTGCCCCCCACGTTCTGGGAAGAGGGGAAGGAGTGGGAAGAAGGGACTTACAGCAGCGGAGGTCACCGAGGACTTGCTGAAGAGGCGCTCGGCTTCCTTGAACTTGCGGTTCCGCCGGTCGTTCTTGCTGTTGGAGTTCCTGGCAGGGAGAAAGGGGGACAAGCAGGTCCTGGGTCTGGGGCCTCCTGGCTGGATCTGGGCAGGCCCCTGCACTCTGTGCATGCCCAGTGACCACAGCACCCCACCCCACCCCCTCCCCAATGTGTCAGGCCTTCTTTGCTTACTTCTGGTTGGTGAGGTAGCGGTCCCACCCGCGGATGATGTTGCCATACATCTGGGTGTCCTCCAGGTAGCTGCCCTCGAAGGCGTAGATCTGGCGCTCCAGGTTGGCCAGGGTCTCCTGGAGATGGGAAGGAAGGAAGGAAATTGGAGGGAGGGAAGAAAGGAAAGTCATCAGCCATTGCATCCATGGGGAAGGAAGAGAGGACGGAAGATGGGAGGAAGGGAGGAAGGAAGAATGAGAGAGAGGAAGGGAGGAACCAAGAAAGCAACAGGTAAGGAAGGCAAGGGGAAAGAGAGGAAGGAGGAAAGAAAGAAATAATGAAAAAGAGGAGAGAGGGAAGAAGGGAAAGAAAAGAAAGAAGCCAAGAAAGCAAAAGGGAAGGAGGAAGGGAAGGCAAGGGGAAAGAGAGGAAGGGGGGAGGAAAGAAAGGAAGGAAGGAAGGGGGAAGGAAGGAAGGAAGGAAGGAAAGAAAGAGGAAGGAGAAAGAGAGAGGAAAGGAAGGAAGGATGGAGGGAGGGAAGGGGAAAGAGAGGAGGGAGGGAGGAAAGAAAGAAATGAAAGAGAGGAAGGAGGGAGGAAGGGAAAGAGAAAAGAAAGAAAGAAAGCAAGCAAGGGAAGGAGGAAGGCGAGGCAAGGGAAGGGGAAAGAGAGGAAGGAGGGTGGAAAGGAAGGAAGGAAGGGGGAAGGAAGAAAGGAAGAGGAAAGAAAGAGGAGGAGAGAGGAAAAAGGAAGAATTAAGAAGGAGGAAGGGAGGGAGGGAAGGGTAAGAGAGGAGGGAGGGAGGGAAGGAAGTAGAAAGGAAGGAGGGAGGGAAGGAAAGAGAGGGAGAGAGGGAGGATTGAAAGGAAGGAAGAAGGGAGGGAAGGGAGGAAGGTAGGGGAAAGAAAGAAGGAGGGAGGGGGAAGAAAGAGAGCAAAGGAAAGAGGGGGCAAGAGAGTAAGAAGGGAAGGCGATTGGAGGGAGAGAGGGAGCGCGGGAGGGAAGGAGGGCAACCCATCAGCCATTGCACCCACGAAGGAGGCCACTGGCGGGAGGGGGGAGAGTCCAGCGCCCCTCCCTGCTCCCCTCCCCACCCACACTATCCTCACCGCCAGCTCCTGCTTGCGCTTGACCAGCTCGGCCAGTTCGGGGCGGGTGTCCGGGATCTGCGGGGGCGCCGGCCTTGGCCGCCCCCGAGGAGCCCCTCCCGCCCCGCCGCCCCCTCCACCGCCGCTCCCGCCGCTCCTCCTCCCCTCCGGCCCCTCCACCGCCGCCGCCGCGCCCCCGTGCAGCGCCGCCATAGCCCGTTCAAAGGGGAGGGAAGAACGGAAGGCCTCCCGAGGAGCCTGGGCCCAGCAGTGGCAGGAGAGCGGCTAGGGGGCGGGGCCAGGAGGGAAAGGCGGGGCCCACTAAGCCCCGCCTCCGAGAGAAAAAGCCCGCCTTCCCTGCTCTACGGCCCCAGCTGGGACTAGATTGACAGGCGTGCTCCAACTTCGGCCTCCCTCCAGGGGTTTTGGACTTCAACTCCCACAATTCTCCCGAAGTTGGCCCACTCCTGGACTTGTCTGGAACTGAATATAGGCAGTAGGCACCTTTCTCCAATGTCATGCTTTCCAAATGTTTTGGCTTACTCCTGGCATGTACCCCCCGAAATTCTCAGGGTGGTCCGCGATGAGGTCTTGCTAGTACATTATTTAAACTGTTATGTGCATTCATATCATGATCTGATCACCATGCTCAATATATCCCATATGCATGGGGGTATTGGGATAACAATACAAAAGGTTTGCTAAGGTAGACCCCCCTCTAATCAAAACCCTGGGTACGGCCCTGGCTTGCTCCATTCATAAACAAGTTAGCACAGCCAATGCTCAAGTGCAGTGGCTCCCAACCTGTGGTCCGTTGACCACCAGTGGTCCGCAAGAACTAAAATATGCTCAGCTGCCTCACTCATAGAATCATAGAGTTGGAGGAGACCTCATGGGCCATCCAGTCCAATCCCCTGCCAAGAAGCAGGAAAATTGCATTCAAAGCACCCCCAACAGATGGCCATCCAGCCTCTGTCCAAAGGAGGAGCCTCCACCACACTGGGGCAGAGAGTTCCACTGCTGAACAGCTCACAGTCAGGATTGAATCTCCTTTCTTGTAGTTCCATTGCGTCCTAGTCTCCAGGGCAGCAGGAAACAAGCTTGCTCCCTCCTCCCTATGACTTCCTCTCATATACATATACATGGTTATCATGTCTCCTCTCTGCCTTCTCTTCTTCAGGCTAAACATGCCTAGCTCTTTAAGCCACTCCTCATAGGACTTGTTCTCCAGACCCTTGATCATTTTAGTCGCCCTCCTCTGGACACATTCCAGCTTGTCAATATCTCCCTTCAATTGTGGTGCCCAGAATTGGAAACAATATTCCAGGTGTGGTCTAACCAAGGCAGAATAGAGGGGCAGCATGACTTCCCTGGATCTAGACACTATACTCCTATTGATGCAGGCCAAAGTCCCATTGGCTTTTTTGCTGCTGTATCACATTGTTGGCTCACTGTTACTACACTGTTTCAACAAGAGCCACTGGTCTTGCGAAACCCTTTTATATGTAGGGGAGAGGCTGGCTACCCACAAAAGGCACGACAACCAGCCTTGACACCTGGAAGTGGGGGCACTTCTTTGTTTTTGGCCTGTTCCTTAGGGTTATTTGTCCCCACCTCTCCGTTCATGAGTTTTCTCTCTCTCTCTCTCTCTCTCTCTCTCTCTCTATATATATATATACACACACACATATATGTTTTATCACTATCTCATCCTGTTTTTATCATTTTATCTTCCACGTGGCCCGCTCATTGTGACTGTTTGATTTTTGATTGTATTACTTTGTATTGTTTATTTTATTCTGGGTTTAATTTATTTTATTGTGATGTGGTTCTATGCTTTTTTATGTTATTGTATTTGTAATTTGCACTACTGGGCTTGGCCTCATGTAAGCCACCCCGAGTCCCCATTGAGGAGATGGTGGCGGGGTATAAAGATTATTATTATTATTATTATTTGGGGTGCTGATTCAGAAAATTGCATTGGATAGACCACATCAGCTCTAGATTATTAAACATGATTTTGTGTGAGCAAGCAGATGAGGACTACTGGGTGGCCTATCCAATGCAATTTTCTGAATCACCACCCCAAATAACCAAACCCAATCTAAAGTTGACCAAAAACTGATTCGTAACCCTTTTGGTAGTAATGTTGGAGAGTGGTCCCTGGTCAAAAAAGGTTGGAAACCACTACTCAAGTGGGATGGGAGTTGTAATCCAAAACACCTGGAAGGTGTAAGCTGGGGGGGGGGGGGAAGCTGGCAGTATTGGTTTGCAGGTTACAATACACAAGAACCACGAGAAGATCCAACCAGTCCATAATCCAGGAAATAAAGCCCAGCTGCTGACTGGAGAGAAGGATATTAGAGGCAAAGATGAAGTACTTTGGCCACATAATGAAAAGACAGGAATGCTTGGAGAAGACAACGATGCTAGGGAAAATGGAAGGGAAAAAGAAGATGGGCCGACCAAGGGCAAGATGGATGGATAGAATCCTTGAAGTGACTGGCTTGACCTTGAAGGAGCTGGGGGTGGCCACGGCCGAGGAGCTGGGGGTGGTCATGGCCGACAGGGAGCTCTGCCGTGGGCTGCTCCAGGAGGTCATAAAGAGTCAGAAGCAACTGAACAAATAAACAACAATTGGTTTGCAGGTTACAATACACAAAGGTTCAGGAAATACTATCCTCTGCATTGTACACTATACCATATCCTGGACATTTTTTTCAGCTTTTAAAAAATTAATTGTATTTTATACACATACTGTAAATAGAACAGGCAAAAACTATACAATCACAAGATCTTATTCCCCATCATGATCCCACCACCTATGACTTCTGTAATTACTCCTTGTGAGTCTTTTGTCTATTAAAACCTATTGTTATATCTGCTTTAATAAATTCCCCTTGCAGCATCTTTAAAATCTACATTTACATTTCTTTCAGAATATCCAAATGCCAAGCCTCCATTTTAGCAAATTCCTCATCGTTTTCTCCTCTAATACCATTGGATAACTTGGCCATTTGAATATAGTTTGGTAACTTTTTCCTCCAATCTTTTTTATATATAGTTCTTTTTTCCCTTTCCAAGATTTCATTGATCTAACAAAGCTATGTTGACAAATTTCTTTATCTCCTTTGCTACCTCTCTCTCTATAGCCCTAAAAGACATTTTATAGGTTTTAAAAATCATATTATCCTTGTTCAGCCCCTGGTGGCGCAGCAGGTTAAACCACCGAGCTTCTGAACTTGGTGACTGAAAGGTCGGCAGTTCGAATCCGGGGAGCGGGGTGACCTCCTGCTGTTACCCCAACTTCTGCCAACCTATCACTTTGAAAACATGCAAATGTGAGTAGATCAATAGGTACTGCTTCTGTGGGAAGCTCCCTTGCAAGGACATGCAAATCCCTTGTGGCAACAGGCCCCAATCTACCCGCCTCCCTCGTTCACAAGGGGGACTAATGGAAGGAGAAAATAAAGCATGCCTTGGCCTATGGGTCTCTGGTCCCAAATGAAAGCCACAAGTCCTTTCATAAGTACAAGGGCACAAGATGGAAGAAGGCCAGCGATTTCCCATTGATGTGTTCCTGAGAACAAGGGAAAACATTTGCCAGAGATACCTTGACGCACACCTTCTGCATCTGCATACCGTTTGTAAATTATACTTTACACAAGGGAGACAGCTTGGAGAAAAATTATCACAACAACAATGCATTCAAACTAAATTTACAAATATTTTATTTTTTAAAAAATACAGACTATTGCAGGGGACGCCGAACTGCTGTCCCAAGCTGTTTTCTGGCACCTTCTGCCTGAATAAATGGTCTTTGGCCCCACGCTTACATAATAAACCCTATGCAAAGCCTTGGACTGCCTCCCTATCAACACATAACATTGCTCTCCTCATGCTTTTGCTGAGAATTATAGCCACTGGGAAAAGAGCCACGGTGGCCACGAAAGCACGTGCATCAAACACCCCGCCCCACCCCCCATTTCATCAATAAGAAATCCAGAGACCAAATGCTCTTTTTAAAACTCCAAACAGGACAGTCTGGGACTTAGTTGCACACATTTATCCCTGAAAACTGGTTATGTGCATTGTAGAAATCCATTAAAAGTCTTATGTCTTTCTTTGTAACACATTAATAAAAAACCAAAGACATTACACAGAACATTCACCAAGCTTTGTATATTCCAAAATTCTACTTCAAAAAATAAGTAGCTTCTATTTTTCAGCTGTCAAAATAGGGGAAGGAAGGGAGCAGAAGAGAACAAAATCAATACAACAGTTGGTCATTTTGGGAAAGGCCCCACTTTTGTCCAGTGTGGTTTGTGGCTTCAAGTTTTTTTTTTAATAACGCAAATGCCACTTCCTTGACTGGCCCACGAGAAGCTCCCTCGTTTCTCTAGATTGGTCAGAACCAACCAAAGAGCTGATTCCACCAGTCAAGGTCTGCAACCGCTGAACCTGGGAGGCAAATGAGCTGTAAAGTGTCCCAACGCAAGAGTTTAAGGCAGTGAGAGGTGTCAGGGCAGCAATGCCTCAACCGTCTGGTCTGGATCTGAGTTCGGCTGCACAAAAAGGCCCAAGCTTCCCTCTTCAGGGGAGCTTTCAAGTGGATTCTGCCTCCTCCTCCTCTTCCTCCTCCTCCTGTTCCTCCGACTTGTGATCCACTTCTGTTTTGTCTGACGATTCGTGGAGCAGAACGTACTCCCTGCTGCTGAAACCAAACTTCAGCACATCTTTCTCTTTCAGTTCATAGTAACGCTGAGGCTCGATACGCTGGTTGTTCAGAAAGGTGCCATTGCCTGAGCCAAGGTCGATGATATAGGGCTTCACTTTCCGGCCTGTCGTGCCGTCCGGGCGGGTGTATTCCACCAACCTGGCAAGAAACACAACGTTAGGACAGAATAACACATCCCTCTGAAGCTAGATTCCACCCACATATCCATCCCAGGTGCCATTAATACTTTAGTCATGCTTCTAACAGTTTCCAGCCATCTTCCAATACCCTTCAAAGCATTTTTTCCCTGAGCTCCAGAGACTTTTTCCTCTCAATCAATATTTTTCTGGCTCCCTGACCACTCCTCTGGACCCAGGAGAAGCTTCCTGTTCTAACTTACAAAACTGTCACAATACATTTTAACGTATGTATTTTGCTGAATGTTTTATGATGGTGTGTTCTCGACTATGCCGTGCTATTACTATTATTAATTTGCTGGTTCACCAAATGTTTCTCCGGGCACCTCTCTGCTCTTCTTAGCCATATTATTATTACCCATTTGGTGCCTCACCAACTGTTTCTCTGCTTCCCTTAGCCAAATTATTTCTATTATTATTATATACATAACAAGATTAGTCCACAGCAAACAAGATCCCTATGCTGGCTTTTGTATTTGATCACACGCCAGACACTTCCCAAGTGTCTAGGTCTGTGTGATGTATTGGCGAATAATGCGTGCAGATCGAAGCGTTGTTGTTAATATTATCAGTATTAGTATTATTGTTCATTTGTTGGCTCATCAAATGTTTCTCCTGATGCCTCTCTGTCCTCCTTAGCCACATTATTGCTCTTATTATTTATTAATTTATATTTACTATATTTATACCCGGCCCTTCTCACCCTGAAGGGGACTCAGAGTGGCTTACAAGTAGGCAACAATTCAATGCCGCAAAAATAGACATATAAATAAAAACATATACCGGTACATTAAAAACCAAAAAGTTTTTAAAAAACTTCTAAACATTACAACCAATAATTAAAACCAACACTATCCATGCCTGAGTCCAGACTGACCTGTACTGGAAGACGGCGTGCTGCTTGGAGCAAGAGGGGTGGTCAATTGGGATGTCGGCGATGCGTCGGTGACGTCCCAGGAGGTAGGCACTCTGCCGGTGGATATACATGACCGGGAGGACCTCGTCATTCTTGAAGGGGTAGAGTCGCCACCGCTTCTTGGGAATGCGGGCCTCCGGGGGCTCGCTGTACTTGATCACCACACCCCGGAAAGTGTTGGTGTCCTCCAGGAGGGCCCCTGAGAGCTCAAAGCTGGGCTTCTCCTTGTCATCAGCCGGTTTCTCCGCACTCGCTCCGCCAGGGCCTTGCTCCTCCGGACCTCCCTCATCCCCGCTGGCCCCCGCTTGCTGGCGGCGCTCCCTCCGCCGTGCATTGTAGAACTCCCTCTGCGCTTCCTGCTCTGGATCCGGCATAGTGGCCCTCTCCCTGCCATCTCTGTGGGGCTTCCTCCGGCCAGAAGGGCCGCGGTGCCGGTCCCTGTTGCCGCTTCTCTCTCGCCCGGAGTGGTCCCGATGTGGCCGCTCCTCGTGGCCTCTTCGAGGGGGGTCCTCCCACTCCTGCAAAGAAGAGATTGAGCCCAGCTTCAGCTGCCTGTTTCCTGGCTTAGAAAGGTCTTCTTAAAAACAGAAGGGTGGATCTAAGCATGGGCTAACTTCTGCCCTCCCTCCAGGTGTTTTGGACTTCAACTCCCACAATTCCTAGGAATAGGCCCATGTCTGATATATATATAGCCTTAGGGTGAATAAAATATCTCTAAATAAACAGTATATTTAGGTCATATTTCATTTTATTTTCCTTTGCATGTTTTAGGGGATGAAGTGAAAGTATATCCCAGTATTGGGAAAACTTCAGCCCTCCAGATGTTAGGAATTGTGGGAGTTGAAGTTCAAAACACCCAGAGGGCCAAAGTTTGCCCATGCCTGGTACTATCCTGTACCTTTAAATGGTTAATGTGACAATAAAAAAACAACAAAAAAACAACACCGGGGCCATTTTTGGAATCAGATGTCAAAAGTTAGTAAAAACAAAAAAGCCAAGTGTCGAATTTAGACACTATGGAAATTGTGTTCCCGAGTGAAATCATACTCCTCTTCCCTCTGCACCAACTGCCGCTCTTAGTCCAGAGTGAAGAAGGGGAGTCAGGAAGACAGAGTTCCACAATGTCTACTGGGTCATCGGTTGGGAGCCCCTCCCCCCAGTAACAATATAGTAATGTTTAATACTAATACTGTGCTGTGATATTATAATGTAACACAGTATAATACTCATAATAATACAATATAAATATATATTTTATATTACATATATTACATATAATATTACTAATAATATTACAGTGTAGTGGTATAGTACAAAATAGTAACATATAATGCTCTGAGATCAGAGTGAAGAGAGGGGCCAGGAAGGCAGTTCCATCTTGCCTCCTGCACCATGCTTATAATATACTAGCTGTCCTGGCCACGCGTTGCTGTGGGATTTTTTTAAACTTGGGGACTGTGTGTGTAGTCATGTATATGTGTATGCGTGTATATGTGTGTACTTGTGTATATGTGTGTTTGTATATGTATGTGCATGTATATGTGTTAATGTGTGTAAGTACAGGTGTGTTTATGTATGTGTGTATGTGTATATTTGTATATTTCTGTGCATGTGTGTGTATGTGTTTCTGTGTTCCTGTCTTCTCCCCTCTTTCCTTCCTTCCTTCACTCCATCGTTCTATCCTTTCCTTCCTTTCCCCTCCTTCCTGCTATCCTTCCTGCTATCCTTCCTTTCTTCTCCCGTCTTTCCTTCCTTCACTCCATCCTTCTATCCTCCCCTTCCCCTCCCTTCCTGCTATCCTTTCTTTTTCCTTCCTTTCTTCTCCCCTCTTTCCTTCCTTCCTTCACTCCATCCTATCCTCTCCTTCCCCTCCCTTCCTTCCTGCTATCCTTCCTTTCTTCTCCCCTCTTGCCTTCCTTCCTTCACTCCATCCTTCTATCCTCTCCTTCCCCTCCCTTCCTTCCTGCTATCCTTCCTTTCTTCTCCCCTTTCCTTCCTTCCTTCACTCCATCCTTCTATCCTCTCCTTCCCCTCCCTTCCTGCTATCTTTCCTTTTCCTTCCTTTCTTCTCCTCTCTTTTATTCCTTCCTTCACTCCATCCTTCTATCCTTTCCTTCCTTTCCCCTCCCCTCCTTCCTGCTATTCTTCCTTTTTCCTTCCTTTTTTCTCCCCTCCTTCCTTCCATCCATTCTTCCTTCTATCCTTCTTTCCTTTCTTCTCCCCTCCTTCCTTCCCTCTCTTCCTTCTTTCCTTTCCCTCCTTCCTGCCATTCCTCCCCTTTCTGTATCAGTCCTTGCTCCCCTTGCCTCTTCTCCCTCCTTCCCTCCCACCAGCATTCCGACATTCTAAACTGCCAGAAGGGTGTGGTGTGAGGGATCATGGGAGTTGTAGTCCAGTGGTTTTTTTGTATTTGTGGTCCTGTTGTTTAATTTTTTGTTTTTTTGGGGGGTGGTAAGCATACCAAGTGGGGTTTTGTGTGTATGTGGACTGATTTGGTGTTTCTGCCTTGGAAGGTTTCTCTGTTTGGGACGGTCGTTCCATGACTGGACCTCCTTTATATAATAGATTGTATATACATATAATATTGATATTATAATGTAATACACTATAATACTACTCTCTCTTGGTGCCCCCTTATTGTGGGGGAGAGGCTTGCGTACCCTAATGAAGTTGTGAGCTATGCTGGCAGTGGCATAATAGCCACTGGTAGGGCCTCCCATCCAAACAGCTCACAACCGAAGGGTCTGACAAAGAGCGTCAAATGGACAGGATGGGCTCTCTAGCCTTTTGGCAACCATCCTAGGAGAAGGAAAACTCTGATTTCAAACCCGGGCAGATGGTGCTCATCTAACCCTGTAAGGTCAACCATCTAAGAGAAGGAAACTCGAACCAAACCTGCGACCTGAGGACCTCGCTGCCACCGTCCAAGCTTGATAGGCCCCGGCTGACGAACCTTTGGTTTAAAGGGTGAGGCCAGGTCTGTGCATGCTGCGCTCCACCAGAAAAATCCACTGCACAGGCTCGAAGGACACATCCAACCTCCGAAAAAGCATCAACACGCTTGTAGAAAGTGTGGGATGAGTCCTTCCTAAATCTTCGTTCGCGAAGAAAAGCCAAGAGATAATACTACTAACAATATATTATAATTATATATTTTATAGTACATGCAATACTACTAATATTACATTATAATGTTATAGTACAATGTAATATATAATATTAATATTGTTCTATGGCAATAATACAATATATTGTATTTACATTTTACTTGTAAGCCGCTCTGAGTCCCCTTCAGGGTGAGAAGGGCGGCATATAAGTGTCATAAATAAATAAATACATTAAATAATACTAATATTGTGCTGTGCTAAAATATATATTGTATACACATATAATATTGATAATATTATAATGTAGTACAATATAATACTAATAATACAAAATAATAATTACATATTTTATATTACATGTAATATTACTAATAATATTAGAGTACAGCGGTATACTGCTATATAGTAATATATAATATTAATATTGTGCTATGCTAATAATATATGTACATATAATATTGATAAGAATATTATAGTGTAATACAGTGTTTCCCAACCAGTGTGCCGTGAGTGATCATCAGGTGTGCCGTGGGAAATTGGAACCTCCAGGAAGGGGGAGTCTAGTGTGTTGAAATATAAAAACCCTAAGAAACCTACCTCGATAAAGGCACAAAATTACAAACACCCCCCTCCCCACCTGTTGTCTACTTGGTCTCTCCCTCTCAATGCATTGGGAAGGCCCGCCTCCCTTTCCCCAAGTAGAGGCCTCCTCTTGCCTCCTGGGGGTTCTGTGTGGGAAGTTTGGCCCAGTTCTATCATTGGTGGGGTTCAGAATGCTCTTTGGTTGTAGGGGAACTATAAATCCCAGCAACTACAACTCCCAAATGTCAAGGTCTATTTCCCCTGAACTCCAACTTCGTTCATATTTGGGCATATTGAGTAATCATGCCAATTTTGGTCCTGATCCAACCTGATCCACAGTGCTCTCTGGATATAAGTGAACTACAACTCCAAAACCCAAGGTCAATTTACACCAAACTCTTATAGTATTTTCTCTTGGTTATGGGAGTTCTGTGTGGGAAGTTTGTCTTTCTGCCATTCGTGCCAGGATATCTATGTTGAGTTCATTGAAACAGGTCCAGGTTTCACACTGAGTGTAAAAAATACATTTAAAAACATATTAACTATATGTATGACTGTGTTAGAGTGTCATTTTGTGTCATTTTGGTTGGTGGTGTGCCCCAGGATTTTGCAAATGTAAGAAGTGTGCCGCGGCTCAAAAAAAGGTTGGGAGACACTGGTGTAATACAGTACAATACTAATAATACTACAATGTAATTATACATTTTATATTACATGTAATATTACTATATGATGGTATAGTACAATACAGTAATACAGAATGCCAATATTGTATTACGCTAATAATATCATATATTGTATATACATACAACCTGTAAGCCGCTCGGAGTCCCCTTCAGGGTGAGAAGGAAGGCGGCATATAAACGTAAATAAATAATAATAACAACAACAACATCCAGAGGCTCCGGCCTGCTCGCCGCCCAGATAGGCCCAAGCGGGGCCTCCTCGTACCTGCTTGACTCTGACGAGGCCTCGGCGGGGGCTCCGGCTCCTCTTCTTCCGCTTCTCCTTCGGCGGAGAGCGGCTCCCTCCTCCTTCCCTTCCTGCTCCGGAGGGGCTCCGCTTTCGGTGGTGGCGACGGCGGTGGCGGCGACGCTCGCCTTCCTCCTCCATGGCGACTGTTGTGGAAGCGCCGGGCTCCTCTTTGCCTTTCCCTCACTCAGATTCCGATTCCGGCTCCCGGAAGTGACGCGCACGCGCGCCTTTCCCCTTCCCTCTCGAAATGCCTGAGGCAGGCACACGACGGTGACGTCAGGGCGTGCGCCGCGGCACTTTCCTCCTGAGCTCGGAGATCGCCATGGCAACCGCGGCACAACAGGCCCGACGGGCGAGGGCACAACAGGCCCGCCGCCGCCGCCATGATTCCCCCGGCGGACTCGCTGCTCCGCTATGACACGCCGGTGCTGGTGAGCCGCAACACCGAGAAGCGCTCGCCCAAGGTCAGTAGGCCCCGGAAAGAAGGAAGGGAAGGGGGAAGGGAAGAGGGAGGATAGGATAGGAAGGAAGCAAGAAAATAAGGAGGAGAGGGAGGACAAAAGGGAAGATAGGAAGGAAATGAGAAGGGAATAGAGCAGGCCTGGGCAAAGTTGGGCCTTTCAGGTGTTTTGGACTTCAACTCCCACAATTCCTCACAGCCTCAGGCCCCTTCCAAAGGAAGGGGCCTGAGGCTGTGAGGAATTGTGGGAGTTGAAGTCCAAAACACCTGAAAGGCCCAACTTTGCCCAGGCCTGGAATAGAGGAAGGAAGGAGAAAGGGAATAATAACAACATTAAGGGAAGGGGAGAAAGGAAATGAAGGATGGATTGATGGATGGTATTAAGGAAGGAGGAGAAAGGGAGGGAAAGTTCATGAATAGGGAAAGAGGGAAGACAGAAAAAGGAGGGGTAATAATAAGGGGGAAAGAGAAAAGGAAGAAAGGAGGAGAAAGAATGGGAAGGGAATAGAGAGGAAGGAAACAAAGGGCTATGGGAGGAAAGGGAATTAGGGAGGGAAAGATGGTGGATGGATGGTATAAAGGAAGGAAGAAGGGAGACACAGGGAAGACAGAAGAGGAAGGGGGAGGGAATAATGTGGAAAAGTAGGGAAGGAAAAGGGGGAAAGGAAGAAAGAAAGATCTTTCTTTTCTCCCTTTTTTCTTTTTCCTTCCTAGGCAATGGGAAGGAAATAAAGGGGATAATAAGGGAGAGGGGAAGAAAAGGGAGGAAACGGAATAAGGAGGGAGGGAGGATGGATGGATGGTATGAAGGAAGGAGAAGAGAGGAAAGGGAGTAACCCGCAAGGGTCGTCCTCTCTCGCTATCTCTGCCATGGTTACTGCCAAGGAGGAGCTGGAAGAAGGGTTACTTCTCCCAGCCTCCAAATTGGGCTTTAATAGGGTAGTGGGTTAAACCACCGGGTTGCTGAACTTCCTGACCTCAAGATTAAGCAGATCAAATCTGGAGAACAAGGTGAGCTCCTGCTGTTAGCCCCAGCTTCTGCCAACCTAGCACTTTGAAAACATGCAAATGTGAGTAGATCAATAGGTACCACTCGGGCAGCAAGGGAACTCCATTTAGTCATGACATTGGGGTTGTCTACAGCAGTGATTTTCAACCTTTCTTGAGCCCCGGCACATTTTTTACATTTACAAAATCCTGGGGCACACCACCAACCAAAATGACACAAAATGACACTCTAACACAGTAATACATATAGTTAATGTGTTTTTAGATGTATTTATACACTCACTTAGCTGGCAGTATTAATGTTTCTGCCACAGTGTGGGACTTTTTTAATTTAGCTACGAGATCAGCGACAAGGTAGCTAGCTTTGAGGGCTCTCTCGTTTACCTTTATGGTTTTTCTCAAAGAATTTGCCTGTTTCTCATTGTTTGTATGTAAGCGTACAAAATAGTCCGTCAGCTTGTTTTGAACGGAAGGGCGTTTCGTTTGGAGATGGCATTTAAGCTTGCTTGGTGCCATGGCGCTATTGGACAGCTTCTCACCACACACCAAGCACAGCGGAGTCTGTGCCGTTGCATCCCCGGGGAAAGTGAATCCAAATGAAAGATAGCTTTCGCTGTATAGCCTCGAGCTCACCGTCTTTTCTTTTTTCTTTTGTTCACCACTCATATTAGGGGCTTTGTCTGTGTCATAATTTTGTCCAGGGCCCTGTTCGGCATTTGCATTTTCCCTTCTCAAAAGCTTCTCCATCACTGTCACTCGCTTGTCTTGCTGTGATCCCAAATTGCCACTGTCACTTGGCGCACAGCTGCAGCACTAACTCTAACTTTGTTTACTTAGCCGTGTCTGAGCGAATCCAAGATGGCGCGACCATAGCACTCCCGCATCACTTCTTAGGTGACGTGAGTGCTATGGTTCCATTTCTTAAAGGGACAGCTGCACCTTATAATTTATATATGAACGAAGTTCGAAAATAATTTCCCACGACACACCTGATGATCTCTCACAGCACACTAGTGTTCCACGGCACACTGGTTGAAAATCACTGGTCTACAGACAACGCTGGCTCTTTGGCTTAGAAATGGAGATGAGCACCACCCCCCAGAGCCGGACACGACTAGATTTAATGTCAAGGGGAAACCTTTATCTTTAGGGAGCAAAAGCAGGTGCAGCCAGAGGCCTAAGAAGAGGTCACTACTTCATAACAGGTACAACAGCAAACCCAAATAGACAATGAAAGTCTTAGCACTCTCAAGTGGGAGCACTTGAGAAACCTGTATAAATAGCCGAGGTCTGGAATATTTAGCTATGGGTAGCAACACCGGTTCATTTGTTCTCAGCTGCAGCCTTAAGCATCGTGTCTTGTGCCTTGAACGATTGACGGTATTTTGGATGTTAGTGTGCGGAATATGTTTTGGCTTACAGCCTCAGTATTGGTGGGACAACTTGGCTTTGAACATTTTGGAAAGGACTTTGGACTACTCATATATCACAGCCTTCATTGGATGACCTCAGACTGCTTTGGATTTTGATACTGTGTGTGACTGTTTAATAGTAATTTAGTGGACAGGACTATGTTTCTTTGCCTGCCTCTTAGGCCCCTTCACTGAAGGCCACTGCTCCCATACCACCGCCACCACCTCCTGCCCCTCCGCTCCCAACACCGCCCCCCTCCGCCCCAGGTCCTGCTCAGCCGCCGATACTGCCTCCAAAGGGCAAGGCCGCCGCCCCGTCCCTCGAGGCCGGGAAGCATGCTGACGAGATCCTCAACGCCATCCTCCCACCCCGGTGAGCCAGCCCTGGGGCCCCTTGGGAGGCTGGGCGGGGGAGGCAGAAGGACTGCCCCCCAAGGACTGACCCCTTGGCTCTTTCCCCACCCCACCCTGGTAGAGAATGGGCGGAGGGGAACCAGCTGTGGATGCAGCAGGTGTCCAGCACGCCCAGCACCCGGATGGACGTGGTCCACCTCCAGGAACAGCTGGACCTCAAGCTGCAGCAGCGCCAGGCCCGCGAGACCGGAATCTGCCCTGTCCGCAGGGAGCTCTACTCCCAGTGCTTTGGTAAGAGAGAGGCAGGGAGGGCAAGGGGGGAAGTGGTGGGGCTAAGATTTGAAAAGTGGATTTTACAAGAAGTTTAAGAATGGGTTAAAGAGAGGGGGGGAGTAGAGAGTGAAGAGTGAAGGAATTTGAGATATCAAAATGAACTGACAGAGATGGGAGGAGGGAAATTGCACAGCAAATGTTTTTCAAAACAGGATTGTTTAGGAACAAGTTTAGAAATAGAGACAGAGATGCTGAATTGAAGGACAGAGTCAAACATGACATTATCTTAGCGCTTTCTTGACTTGATTGTAACCACCCCTTCGTGTTATTCTGCAGATTAAACTATTGCAATTTTATTCTCAACTTTTCAAGTTTCTGATTGGGAATAGATTAGAATATTTGAGCATTGTACCTCAACAAAAGGGGCAGGAAGGCTGGCAGAAGCACCACTGCAGGACTTCCTACGATGTCTTGGTCTCCTCCCTCTCCTCAATCAGTAGGCCCACTTGGACAGGGAAAGCCTTACAAGGGCCTCCAGGCCACGGCCAGTTCAGCAAGAGAAACAGAAGACAGTGAAATTTAAGGGGATGAAATTTTACTGAGAAAGCCAAAGGAGGTCAAGGCAGAGGGGAGGAGAGATTGGAGGACTTGAAAAAATGAAATTCTTTGCTAGTCAAACCAGCTGCACAGCAGGAACTGAAATTAGAAGAATGTTCGAGAAAAGTACTTTATGAACTGAAGAGAAGAGAGGGGAGCACAGAAAAGGGGGGAAATTGTTATGGATAAGAGGAGCCCATAGGACAAAAAAGAAACCAAAAGGTGCGAATGGGGGGAAAGGCTTGCGCATGCATGTTGAAACACTTTAGAAACATCTACTATAAAATAGTTTTACCTCAGCCTTGTGGCACTGTTTTCCTTTTGCACACCCAATAATTTTGCTCTGGCCAAACTAAATCTATTAAATTTTATATCTCCTCTAGTGTCTGGTTGGCATAGATACTAGAGGCTTTGGGGGGCACCAAGCCTGAGCAAAACTCTCGTGTACAAAAGCCATTGCTGCTTCTTTAGCTGAAAGACTGCCCGACAGACTGGTAAATTTGTAAGAAACATGGCAAAGTAGCAGTTTTCTGTCTTGAAAGGATTTACCTCCGCAAGTTGGTTTGACTGAATTCTTGCAAAGTTTGCCTCGACAAAAGCTAGAAAATGCTTTGAGATTTTCTGGTTGACATTATTGTAAATTTTTCTTACAGAAATCCGTATCATTTTAAAAACAAATGTAAGCATTATTTTCTGTCACCATTTAATCTGACTTATTTTATCTCAAATCCTGTAGTAGAGCATGGTAGGAAGACAGAGGGGCCTGCTAAATATGGCCCCAGTTTAGGATGTTAGGGTGGGGGACATTTTGCAGATGCTGCTCTCCTCCCACAAAGGTGGCAACTTTGCAGAGGCTGAAGCAGCTGCCTCAGCCCGACTCCTGGCGACCTTGGAAGTGGAGCAGCAGCATCAGGCCTTGGGTCAGAAGAGCCAGTGACCAGAGCGTTGCATGTCTCTTGCCTTGCAGATGAGCTGATCCGGCAAGTGACCATCAACTGTGCAGAGCGGGGCCTGCTGCTGCTGCGTGTGCGGGATGAAATCCGAATGACAATCGCAGCCTATCAGACCCTTTATGAGAGCAGCGTAGCCTTTGGGATGCGGAAGGCACTGCAGGCTGAGCAGGGCAAGGCCGACATGGAGAAGAGGGTAAGCGGGGCTGCCTTCCACTGGGACTAAGAGAATGGCCTTGCTCTCATAGAGAAAGAGGGAGGGAGGGGAGAGATGGGCAAGCCTTTGGTGTCCTTGTGGTGCCACAGGCCCTCACAGCAGCTACGCCTTTCCTCCTAAGATTGCAGACCTGGAGGACGAGAAGCGGGACCTGGAGAGACAAGTGAATGAGCAGAAGGCCAAGTGCGATGCCACTGAAAAGCGCGAGCTGGAAAGGCGGCAGGTGGAGGAGAAGAAGCACACAGAGGAGGTCCAGTTCTTGAAGCGGACCAACCAGCAGCTCAAGGTAGGTCCCCGCTGATCTCTTAGTTCTGTTCATGTAATCCTGTATCCTGGCAGGTCATTCTGCTTTCCCTCTTAGCCATAAATAAGTTTGGCTTGGTTGCTAAAAGTAGTGAAGCTCTGTCAATGACATTCCTCTCTCCTGAAAGACCCCCCCCCCAAATAACAATCCCATAGAAATGCCACATAGACAGACTGGCAGTGGTCCTAAAGACACAGAGAACCCAGGACTGGCCGAATGAAACAGCCCCAAAGAATATTTAGCAAAGCTGTACTGGCCGAGAGGCCTGTGTCATTGCACCAATGCTGTTTTAAGAGATACTGTATATGCCATACCCCTCCTTGGCTAGCGGACAGACACTGCAGCCATAGCAAACCTGCCCCCAGTCTAAAGAGAGGCAAAAGGTTGCACAGGGGAGTTTTTTCCACCAGTTGGTTCTATGGTCTTTCTGTGGCAGAGAGAAGTAAGCTTAAATGCCAAGCCAAAAGTGTGCTTGCTTAGCAAGCCTCTTGTCAGATCTACTTTTTCCCCAAGTAGTTTGTGGATTTCATAACTGGAGGGAGATTAAAACTGTGTTTCTCTCTGAAAGCTTGGATGGCTGGTTCCAAAAGGAGTGAGCGCTCTCTGCTTAGTGGCTGGCCAGCCCCAACCCTCACCTAATAGAGCATGTAAAGTTGTCCTGGGTCTTATGCCAAGCCCCAAACTGACAGCTGGCACTCGGTGCCCAACCATCAGGCAGCAAAGACATTTGTGGCCAAGAGGAGGCGGCAGAGGCAGAAATCACTATTTCAGCAACTTCAATTGGATTTCCTTTTAGAATTTAACATTATGAGACCTTGGTTGCCAGGACACTCTCATTCCTGGCACGCAGAGCTACTGTGTTATGAGCAGAAAGTGGAGAGCTGGCCAGTTCTCCACTCTCTGTCCATACCACAGTAGTTCTGCATGCCAGGAATGACAATAACTAATGTATAAAACATGGAACAAGGAATGTAAGACTGAATGGGCAGCCCTCACTCCCTTCTTGAAGACTCCAATGCTCTCCCTCCTCTCAAGACAGAGGCATACCTTTTGACAGCAGAGAGACCCATTCATTTCCTTCTCTTGTTTTTGCATTTTAGGCACAACTTGAAGGCATCATTGCACCAAAGAAGTAGGCCTTCGCACGGATAAGCAGAGGAAGCGAGCAGGTCTTCAGAGCATCCCTTTCCCAAAGAGTCCCCCTTTTGCCTGGATCACCTCAGATTCTCATAGTGATGAAAGCTCCTACCCAGTGCCTTCAGTCATTCCTCTCAACTGGATTGGGATTTGCCTGTCGTTCCCATTTGCTGGGGTTTTTTATAAAATATTTTATGCAGTAATAGCAGCAAATCTTTTCAGTACTGTGCTCTATACAATAGCCTGTTAGTACTGGGCCATAAAGGGCTGTGCAGAGCCATATTAAAGTCCAGGTACGTCTCTGAAACTTGGCTAATTTGTTCCATAGGCATTTCCCTGATATAAGAACATAAGAACATAAGAAGAGCCATGCTGAATCGGGCCTCAGCCCATCTAGTCCAGCATTCTGTGTCACACAGTGGCCCGCTAGTTGTACACGGGGATCTCTAGCAGAAAGGAGGGCAAAACCCTCACCTGCTCCCGACCCCCCACAACCAGTACCCGGGGAAAATCCTGCCTGCCTCCATCAACACAGAGGTGGCACTTGGATGTCCATTTCAGTAGCTACTGATTCCCTTGGTGTCCATGAATCTGTCTAATCCTGCCTTGAAGCTGTCCAGGCTGACCGCTGTCACAACCTCCTCTGGAAGTGAGTTCCATAACCCAATGACCCTCTGGGTGAAGAAATATTTCCCTTTATTAGTCCTAACTTTCCTACCTTGGAGCTTTAGGGAGTGCCCCCTAGTCCTAGTGTTGGGTGACAGAGAAAATATTTTTTCTTTATTCACCTTTTCTATCCCATGCATGATTTTATACACTTCGATCAAGTCACCTCTTAGACGCCGTCTTTCAAGGCTGAAAAGACCAAGGCGTTGCAACCTGGTTTCATAAGGGAGCTGCTCCATCCCTTGGATCATTTTTGTTGCCCTTCTTTGTACCTTTTCCAGTTCCGTTATATCCTTCTTAAGTTGCGGAGACCAGAATTGTACACAGTACTCCAAATGTGGCCTTACCATAGATTTGTAGAGAGGCAATACAACATTTGCCGACCTATTTTCGATTCCCTTCCTGATCATGCCAAGCATAGAATTTGCTTTTTTCGCTGCTGCTGCGCACTGGGTTGACATCTTCATTGAGCTGTCCACCAAAACCCCAAGATCCCTTTCCTGGTTTGTCTCGGAAAGCTTTGACCCCATCAATTGGTAGGTGTAGTTGGGGTTCTTTGCCCCGATGTGCATGACTTTACACTTGTTTAGGTTAAAATGCATTTGCCACTTGGTTGCCCATTCACTCAATTTCAAGAGATCTTTCTGGAGCTCTTTACAATCAGTTTCATTTTTAACTACCCTGAACAATTTAGTGTTGTTTGCAAACTTTGCTACCTCAGAATTCACTCCTACATCCAGGACTGATATGAACAGTCTTGTTCCTCACTTAAATTTCTGGTAATCCTCATGTCTTTCTTACACCTTGGTAGGTGAAGATTTTTGCATTCAAACCCACAGGCAATCTCTTCTTACGCCTTTTCGTTCCGATAGTAAGAGCACTGTACGTTTTAGCCATGAATGAAAAAACAAAGGGTTCTGCTTATGGAAACAGCCTCACTGGCTTGTGCCAACCATGGAAATTCATTACCTCTTAAGAACTGGCCTACTGTTTGAAAAGCCTAAGGAGCATTCAACCCCTCCAGGAGTCAGCCATTCAAGGAGGGGAAAGCCTTCAAAGCAGAGACAGACAAGGGAACTATTGCTGATGTTTATTTCTTTGTTTTCATTCTCCGCCCAGCCGTGTCCTGTTTCTTCTTGTTCCTGTTTTTATTCTTGACATTATGAGTCTCATAATAGCGAACTCCAATTTTCTTGGAGTGCTGCTGCCGCTCTGCTCGTCTCCGCTGCAGAAGCAAAGCAAAAGTTGATGCTAAGAGCCGCCCCTCAACAAAGAGCCAAATGCTGTTATGCCCCAAATCCCTCACCCCCCCCCCCCCCGCCAAAAAAAGCTTGCAAGGAGGGTAGAAAAGTTGACTCTTTATTGCAGCCTCCTCAGGCTTCAGGCAGATGGCAGGAGAAAACGCAATGGGGTAGCTATGCTCCCCACAGCTGTAAGGCCTCACCTGCAATGCCTTCCCAAGAGCCCACGGGAAGACTAAGGGCAAAGGAGGGGAAACGTGTTGCGTAGGCAGCACCGAGACAGAAGAAAGCCACCAAAGGCTTCCCTCCAATCTTTAAGCGGGAGTTAAGACCTTCTGGGGTTGCTGTAATATGCTCTTTGAACCTTCTGTACATAGGATTGATCTTGCCTGCTCTGTTGGTGGGGGGAGTTATGGGGGCCTTCTCTGGCACCTACCTCCTTTGAAGTCAGCTTCTTGCAAGGTTTCTTTGCCAGATCAGCATCCATATCCTCCTCTTCTTCTTTCTTCCTCTTCCCAACTTTCCTCAGGTGCCCTAAAAAAAAAGAAAAGCAAAGGCAGCGGCATTTCAGTAAATGCATTTCGGCCTCTGCCCAGGATGTAGACAGCAAGCCTCCAGGGTTCTTCTAAAGAGCCGAACCTTCCAGCACAAGGGTTTCTCTGACTTGCCTTCTTTTGGCTCCTGCTTAGGACACATCCAGGCAACGCATAACAGATCCCAACGTCCCCATCCAATTCCCACCCCCAGCAACAAGGACACTTTGGTTTCAACACTGAGAACAGCATGAGTAACGCAAGGAAGCTGGATGCACTTCCTGAGAGGAAAGTGCACACATGCACCTTGCCCACACAATTGAGCCAGTCCCTGAAATGAAATGGGACTGCTCCTGGAACAGAGGGCCCTTACCTCCCGTTGCCTCTGCTGCTCCAGTCAGGGAGTCCAGCTGTGATTTGGCAAAGACCTTTTCGCTCAGCCCTTTGGGAATCCTGCCGGAAAGAAGACAATTATGTTCTTAGAAACCCTGTTCTCCCACTTGTGGCCTTTTAACTGTTGTTGATGGAGCCAATGTGTGGCCTGTGCGGCAATCAAAGGCTCCAGCAATGCCACTTCTGCTCACAAACCTCAAAAATGTTCTGTACATTACCCTTCCACTCACAACTCACCTTATGGCTGAGAACCGCTTGGCCTTGGCCTTCTCTAGGAACTTCTTGCACTTGGCAATCTTCTCGTCCAGCGATTTCAGTAGAGCCTTGGAATCCTGCCTGGTGACTGTCCCATTGAGCTGGCCATGTGGCTCCAGCTGTTCTTCCTTCTTCCCCTCAATGTCCTCCTCTGGATCGCTGTCACTCTCATCCCCCACCATTGCATCCACAGGGACCAGGTCTTCTTGCGAGAACTCAGGGGCCACATTGATCTTCCCAAAGTTCTGCCGCACCTGAGACAAGGGCCACGTGGCCACAGGGCCGGGGCGGTCATCACTCCCAGCCTCTTCTGCCGGGATCTCCGTCGGCCCCATATCTTTCACGGATGGGACACTCTGAATGGTGGCTGCAGGGGCTTCTGAGGGAGCTGTTGTGGGCTGAAAAACAGAGAGGAGAGAGGACATGGAAATACCTCTGCAAGTCATGGTTCCCCACACCAACATGTTTGCTCCAGTCCAATCCAGGACTTTAACTGTGGCTCAGAAACTGACCCACAGGCTGACACACACATGAAAGGAACACCAGGAATTATCCCTGAGCATGTGCACAGTGAACTATCACCCCTGTGATCTCTTAAATATTAAAAGTGGCATGATGTCTGTTCTTAATGCATCGCTTTGGTCATGCAGGCTTTACCTGGGGTCCAGGCTCCATGTTCGGGGGTTTCACAAAGTAGGGGATTCGGCCCCTCTGCCAGTCATTCAGCACCATCTTGCTGACCGTACACACGTCAGGCTCTCCGCCCTAAAACAAAGTGCAGAATACCTGATTTAGGGCCTGTCAGGCACCCAGAGAGAAAAGTGGGGCAGAGCCAAGTAGGGCACTCCAACTGCCCCCTCCAAAATGCAAGGCAGGTGGCAAGGGAGAAAGAAATCCTGGGGAGGAATGCTCTGGAAATCCCATTTGTCCAGTAACAGGACGCCTACACTGTACACATGGCAGGGGGTGGCCCTTGGGCGTGGCCCTCATGGTCTCTTCCAATGCTATGACTCTACGATTCCCCCCTTCAACTGGTAGCCATAGCCTCTCACTTGTCAAGGGAGACACAGAAGAGCAGCTGCTCCCTTGAACACTCCATCACTTCTCAAATGCCTTTTGGCACAACCAAGCGGCCGTGCAACTACCAACTGCCTGCCCCTGCAATGCCCCAGTGGTCAGAATCACGCCACAAAAAAAGAAAGGGCTGCCTCCTTCACCTTGAGCAGCTTCCCTGTCTGAAAGGCCAACTTCTCCAGGAAGTCCTCTGCATTCTCCCAGAAGTCAATCTTGTAGGTCCTGCTGACGTATTCTGCCTTGGCCCGCTCCAACACCGCAGCAATGTGGTCTTCTGGAGTCTTGATTTTTTCTACCTGAACCTGAAAACAGCAGAGGACCAGTGTCTCTTCTGAGTAACCAATTTTTTCATACAGCCATTGTCCTTAAACACAAAAGCAGCAGCAAGAAAGAGGACAGGTGGTTCAGAAAGGTCAGGCACCAGTTAGAAGGGGCCCAATGCATTGTCCTTGTAATCTTCAAGAAGGAAAGGAAAGGCAAGGCATGGCCACACGATACTTCAGCCAGCATTCCCTCCAGACTCACCACTCCTTTCAGCACGATGTCCGTTTCTGTGTCTCCAGAGGGATAGACGACACCTGGGCAGTCAATGAGGAATATGCGGCGCATCAAGGTGATGTACTGCCACACCTGCCAGAGCAGAAAATGCGGATTAGTTCACACTTTGTTCTTTAGCAAGAATTCGAGATGGCAGCTGCTGCTGCTTTAAGTTGGAATGAAACAGCCCAGGCCATTGCTGTGGCTGTAAGGATTAGGCCTGGAGATGCCAAAGGACCCTAACCTCTGCACCAGGCATCTTTCCCAGAGCAGAAACAGGAGCCATGGGCGCCCTCCACTCCACAATCCTTGAGGCTCACAGGGACTTTATTTCCCTCCTCCCAGATCCCATTACAGTCAAGTGGGAATCTTGCCTTGGTTTCGCCAGCAATGGGTGCCACGTTGCAGACCTTCTTGGAGCGGAGCGTGTTGATGACAGAGCTCTTCCCCACGTTGGGGTAGCCGATGAAGCCCACGCTGATCTGTTTCTTGTCTATATGCAGCTATGGGGGAACAGGTGCAGAGAAAGGCAGGTTTGCCATTGACATCCTAGAGCAGTGGTTTTCAACCTTCCTAATGCTATGACCACTTAATACAGTTCCTCATATTCCGGTGAGCCCCCAACCATAAAATTATTTTAATTGATACTCCAGAACTGTAATTTTATTACTGTTATGAATTGTAATGTAAATATCTGATATGCAGGATGTATTTTCATTCACTGGATTAAACTGGACACAAATACCCAATATGCCCAAATTTGAATACTGGTGGGGTTGGGGGGGTTGATTTTGTCATTTGGGAGGTGTAGTTGCTGGGATTTAGTTCACCTACAATCAAAGAGCATTCAGAACTCCACCAACAATGGAATTGAGCCAAATTTGGCACACAGAATTCCCATGACCAACAGAAAATACTGGAAGGGTTTGGTGGGCATTGACCTTGATTTTTGTAGAGCACTGTGGACTCAAACAATGATGGATCTGAACCAAACTTGGCATGAATACTCAATGTGCCCAAATGTGAACACTGGTGGAATATGAGGAAAATAGACTTTGACATTTAGTAGTTATAATTGCTTGAATTTATAGTTCACCTACAATCAAAGAGCATTCTGAACCCAGCTCACAATGGATCTGCACCAAAATTAGCACACTACCTACATGGCCAACACTGAATACTGGTGGGGTTTTGGGGGGGAGGGGGCTGTTTTTGAATTCTGGAAGTTGTAGTTCACCAACACCAACATGGAAGAGAAGGACAGGCAGAGATCTTTAGCCTTCTCTGCCAATGGGGTTCCTAAATCAACCCGAAATTTGAGTTTTCTGATAGTCTTGAGTGACCCCTCTGAAACACCCCCTTTCAACTCCCCCCACCGAGTCCTGACCTCCAGGTTGAGAAACACTGTCCTAGAGAACCCAGGAGGGCTGTGGATGCCCAGCAGGCAGTCGGTCTGCTACTAACAGGGGAAGCTCAGTGGGAATTGCCTGTCTGAAAGGGGCCCCAAGCCCTGATGGCCTCCAACTGCTACCTGGGACAACCACTGCAGAGGAAGGGGCTGCCATACCTTTCCAAACTGCCTTAAGAGCTGGATGAAGGCTCCTTTTCCAAAGGGGTTGGTGAGGCTGGCGTGAAAAGCCAAGGTTGGGTATTCCTGGGAGAGAATGGCCACCCAGCGTTTCTGGGAAGAAAAGGAAGAAGAGTCACTGAAAAAGGACATCACGCGCACTTCTGGAAATCCAAACACTTTCGGAACTGGTTTCCTTGCTTCTGTCAAACAACAGGCCTGAGCTAATGGAAACAAGACCAGCCACAGCTCAAGTGTCATGTGAGTCCAGAGAGCCCTTTTGGAGCAACGGAAACAAGCAACCACAGTATCACCTTTTAAAAGAAAGTGATTGCAGCAGTACTGTTACTCCACTAGGGCACATAAGAGACTCATAGAATCATAAAGTTGGAAAATACCTCATGGCCATCCAGCCCAACCTCCTGCAAAGCAGGAAAAGCGCATTGAAAGCTCCCCTGACAGATGGCCATCC
The DNA here is from genome assembly GCA_030556195.1 of Anolis apletophallus. NCBI lineage: Eukaryota > Metazoa > Chordata > Lepidosauria > Squamata > Anolidae > Anolis > Anolis apletophallus. Next base: position 30,025,225 of record JARBWK010000011.1, on the reverse strand, counting down.
AGCCTCTGCTTAAAACCTCTAAAGAAGGAGCCTCTCACCACACTCACCGTGGCCCAGGCAGGCACCAGGTCACATTTGTTCAAGACAAAAATGAGGTGCTTCCAGGGCTTCTCTTTCTTTAGGTAGGCCTCCACGTGCGGGGATCGGGTCCCCACTGGATCTCTGGCATCCAGCACTTGCACAACGACATCAGAGGAATCGATCACCTAGCAGAAGAGAGCAAGAGATAATTTAGACTGAGATAAATGCTCTGGGAGATGTCCCAGAGAACAAGAGCGCTGCTTTGAAAGCGCTTTGTGCCCCATCTCTCCTCCACTAATAATCCCTTTATGAACCTACCTTGTATAGTTCCCCCCAGATCCGCTTGGACTGCCCCTTCTTGTAGATCTCCTCCTGCACCTCATCCCTAAAAAAGGGCAGTGAGAGACATCAGGGGAATGTGGGCTGCAGCTCCCAGCACTCCTTTCCACTGGCTGTCCCAACAGGCTGCTGAGAGTTGTGGTCCAATGCCAGCTGGAAGGGTACCCCATTGCTGAATGGAAGGCACCACTCTGGGACTGCGCTTTTGGCACAGAAGGCTGTAGCGGGCAAAAGATTCCGGCCTTGTCCAAGGGAGGTGAAAAGCCCTCAGGTAAAGGTGACTCAGAGCTCCCCACTGGCAGAAGGCCACAGCCTAAATCCCTGCCTCAGGGAACAGGATGGGGACGAGAAGGGATACATTTGGGGGGGGGGGGGACCTTGCTGTGGCCACATACCGCACTCCCGTGTCCTCCGTTACCAAATCCCGGTCCTTCTCACAGTCATAGTTTCTGGCCTCAGCCTCTGCGTTTTCCACCAGAGACTGAACATCGCAGACTGAAATATTTGGTCGCTTCCTTTGTGATTTGGGGCCAAATGTTGTTTCATATGTTTCGGTGTCAAGAATGTGGACTTTGGAATTCTGAAAAGGGAAAGAGTATTTGGAGGGATATGAACTTTTTTTCAGAATGGTGCCCTCAACATGAAAGCAGCAGCAAACCCAAACCACTTCTCTTTTTGTCCCAATCCTCCCCTCACCTATTTATCCAGCAGAAGGTATGTCAATCCAGAAGGATGAAACGACAATGGTTACCTGTGCTTGCTGCATTGCTCCATCACTGGGGCTCTGCAGGCCCTGCCAAACTCCTAATTTGCCAAGGATAATCTGCCTCAGATTTCAATTTGCCTTTGAAAGGCCTGCTTGCTGCAAATGTCCTTTCTTGGAATGACATCCCCTTCAGCCCCAGAAGGAACAGCTCATTTAGCAACGATTGCCTGAGTTACAGAGTCCTTTCTTAATTTAGGATGTTTTCCTTTTATCAGAGACATATGGGGACTCCAGCAAAAACAACCATTCAGTGCAACAGTTCAAGGCCATAAAATAAAAGGAACAAGACTAGCAGGGCAAGGGGAGGGGGGATGTTGGGCTCGAGGCTTCTCATCTACCCAGAGAATCTTTCAAGAAGAGCAACCAAAGAAGACGGCTGCTCACAGAAAATCAGGGAGCCAGTCTTGTGGAGATATTGTGACAGATGGAGATCCCAGTGGTACAATGGGTTAAACCCTTGCGCCGGCAGGACTGCTGACCAAAAGGTCAGTGGTTCGAATCTGGGGAGCGGGGTGAGCTCCTGTCTGTCAGCTCCAGCTTCTCATGCAGGGACATGAGAGAAGCCTCCCACAGGATGGTAAAATATCCGGGTGTCCTCTGGGCAAGGTCCTTACAGATGGCCACTTCTCTCACACCAGAAGCAACTTGCAGTTTATCAAGTCGCTCCTGACACACATACAAAAAAAATGAGAGGGATGGGAGAAGTGCCTAAAGAGGTGGCCAGTCTCAAGCTGACTGCTTCCCTGATTTAAGATTCATGTGAAGAGACTAAGAAGAGGAAGAAGACAGGCAACCTGAGGAACCCCTATTCCTCTTACTGTCCACTCCTCAGAGAAGCTTGCTTTCAGGCAGCAAAGACTCCCTAAACCTTGTCTGTCTTTCTGGACAGTAGAGAACCAAGGTGTGCATGAGCAGCTGTATTGGGAACAGTCTGCTGACATTTTGCAATGTTGAGTTACAGGAGGTTTTCCTTCTGCATTCCCAAGTCAGATGTTTTTCATATGACTTTATAAGAGTGATAAGACAGTCAGATGGATGCCCAAGGTCTTGCAAAGAGTGAGAGAGTACCATGAACTCAAACCTCTGGCTGCTCAGTGAGGGACAAAATGGCCTGGGCCTTAGCCAGAGGAGCAGGGGACTCACGTGTGGCTTGATCCGGTCGTGAAGGAGGGAAAGGGGGAGCTTGCTCTGCTTCATGACCACTCTGTAGGGGTCCTTCATCACTGACCCCATCTCCTCCTGGAACTTCTGCAGAGAGGACTGTTTGATCACACGCGTGTTTCCTGCATTGAGGGGGGAACGTCACTGGGTGCCACATGTTCTTTCTCTCCCTCCCAGGATTTCGGATGCTAGTGCCTCCCACACTGTGCCCAAGAGGATGGCTCTCCAGTCCAAAAAGGCCCTTTGCCATCATCTCCAGGACCACCTCCTTCCCACCCAAGAAACCCCACCCAGGACAAAGGGTCCCATGTTGTAGAGCTGAGGGCAGGCTCACCAAACCATTTGATGTTGGGCTCCACTCGGGCCACTGTGCCTGGCGCTACTGTAGACTGGAACTGCAGTGGACGGATCAGTTGCCCACGGTTGTTCCTGCAAAAGAAGAGAGCCACCGAGAGATTGCCTCTGTTCAGTTCGTCTTGTAGGCACTCTCTTAAGTCTGGGTCCTATCAGTGTCCCAATTCCTTCCTAGCACAGTCCTAGGTTCAAACCCTTCCATCTTGACAGAAGACTGGAAACCCCAGTCAATATGGACAGATGCACTAAAGAAATATAATCAAAGTTTTCAAACTGTTACTGAAGGCTACAGAAAGGGCAACTACAAAATTAAACCCCTTGCACCTTGCATCTGAGAGAAAGGCCAAGCAAAGGCTCAAACCAAACAATGGAACAGTATTAATTCAGCTCCAGGTTAAGGACTGGAAGCAATAAGGGTTCCTTGGCCCTGCGTCAGGTGGGAGGGCAATGGGGCTAGCAAAGCAGAGGCAAGAATGCCTGTTATCCGAGGCTGACACTTTTCCACAAGCCGTGCCAAGCAATGGAGCCGAGCCTCTGGAAAACACTGTTAAGAGGTTCCACATTGCGCTCCTGGCCCCTGTTCACAGGGAGAGGAGCGGGAGCGCTTGAGTAGGCCTGCTTCCATTTAGCACCTGCTCGTGCGAAAGCAGTGCACGCCAGAGCACCACGGGGCACGACGGAGACTTGTTTACAGACAGAGGGAAAGACATGGCTCCTTGCCCTTGTTCCTAAGGGAAGCCAATGAATTTGCTCTACCAAGCTCCAGGCTCCCTCTGGAGCAGGCACCAAGAGGCCAAAACTCAAAAGGCAACATCTCTCCACCACCCACCATCCCTTAAGAAGTAAATATATTATTACTGATTTATTGAGCCCCTGGTGCCGCAATGGGTTAAACCCTTGTGCCAGCAGGACTAGTTAACCGTCAGATTGGCGGTTTGAATCCAGGGAGGGGAGTAAGCTCCTGTCTGTCAAGCTCTAACGTCACATGTGGGAACACGAGGGAAGCCTCCCACAGGATGGTAAAACGTCAATCATCCAGGTATCCCCTTGGCAATATCCTTGCAGATGGCTAATTCTCTCACACCAGAAGCAACTTGCAGTTTCTCAAGTCGCTTCTGACACACAAAAAATACTGATTACAAGCCTAAACTATCCTGAATGAAGTCCCTGGTCTGGCAAGAAAGAAGGGTGTGTTTAAGGACAGTTCCTGATCTTATTTAGTGAGGAAGGAAATGATTGAATGCATTTTATTAGTACAGTTACAGACCAAGAGTGTAAAACTTTTAAACATTAAAAACAGAGGGTTTTTTTTTAAAAGTCTTAACATTAATACCAGAAATTCATAACATTAAAATCATACAATTTGTACTATGGAGTCGATCTACATGGCTTCATATATGACACTTATAAAATCTGTAGGTATGGATAATAAAATGAGTAAGTTAAAACTTTATCTGCTAAAATCAAACTGCTTCCTTATTTTTATAGCTGCCACACAAAACTTAGCCACTTCGTGATTGATGGATCCCTGTCCTCCATATGATGCTTTAGATAATACTCTTAATTTCTGCCAGGGATCTTCTGTACAATGGAAGTAATAAAAACAGATCAAATAACCTTATAGAAGTGACATTGTAAAAGGACATGCCTGGCAATTTCCACTTTCTCCATATCGCATAGGCATACACGCTCATAGTAGGAGAAACCTGTAATGTCTGGAGGCAGGGCAATTCTTGCCTCCCATCTTGTTAAAAAGACAGGTTGCTCACAAGGGCTACAGATGAGGAGGTTGTGATTCTGAGGAAAGAGTGCTGGAGGAGACTACTGTAGGGGAGCTGCATCAATATAGCAATAAGGTGGATGCAGGAGGGTCCCCATCAACAACTCAACCAAGGAGACATAAACTAGCTAAAAGGCACATGGGCTTCCCTTTCTGTGGCTGACAGCTGCTTGGCTGGATCAGCCCAGCTGTTCCCTGCCTCAGTAACAATGCTCCCTAGCCAGGGCTTGGCCCCTGAAATGAAGCTGCCAGAGAGGGGTTTGCTTTTTCCTTTTCCTGAAGATTTCCATGGACTGGGGTGTTTGGTTTCCAGGTGGTATGACTGTGTTTTAGCAGCATTTTCTCCTTTTTTTATTTTGTCTACATTTCTGGCTGGCATTTTCAGAGAATCTGATAAAGCAAGTGGAGGAGATATACCTGTGGGAATGTCCAGGGTGGGAGAAGAGAACCATTGCCTTTTAACCAAGTGTAAAGGGTTCAATTGGTAAGCTGGATTTGCATGTGCTGAGTGGGATCCACCCATTAGCATGTGAGTAACCATGAAGATAGCATAGTCAATTAGTGAGGACATATGCCTGAAAGTAGCCTGACCCTCATTCCCTTCAAATTGTTTGTTGCCTAGAGACATCCTTTGTCTGGGTGGTGTTCAATAACCTTTGACTGCTTACTTCTTGGAGACCTACTGTGTCTGGGTGGTGTTTATTATTCACTGTCTAGTGTTTTTCAATACTGGTAACCACATTTTGTTCATTTTCATGGTTTTTGATGGTTTCTTCCTTTCTATTGAAATTGTTCATATGCTTGTGGATTTCAATGGCCACAGATAAATAGATATGTATGTACACGCCACTTGCTTGCCTATCATCAGATGCTCTTAAGATGCCTGCCAGCCACAGATGCAGGTGAAAGGTCAAGAGGAGAAAATGTTGCTAGGACACAGCCATACGGAATGGAAACCACACAACTCCCCAGTGATTCGGGCCATGAAAGCCTTCGACAATACTTCCATGTGATTAAAAACAAACAAAACTAAATTATTACCAGTAAGGTTAAGAAAAACCCATAAAATGTCTTTAGGGAGAGAAATAGCAAAGGAGATGAAGAAATATGTTAATATATTTATTTACAACATTTATAATCCACCCTTCTCACGCTGAAGGGGACACAACAGGCAGCAATCTGATACCATACACATATATAAATCTAAGCAATTAAAACATCAGTTATTAAAACATCAATGAAAATCACACAATCCAAACCATAATCCAGAGACATTCCACTATAGCTTTGTTGTAGCTACATTACTAACAGCGAAATCAAGGAAGAGGAAAAATAACTTATAAAGGACTGGAGAGAAAAACTATTACATTATATTCAAATGGCCAAGCTATCCAATGGTATTCAGGGAGGAAATAATGAAGAGTTCACCAAAAATGTAGGTTGGCACTTGGATATTTGGAAAGAAAGACAAATGTAGATTCACAAGTAGTAGTGAAGGAAGTCGTAAGTGGAAGGTTCACCGCTTATGCGGGGAAGTGGGGTAAGAGTGCAATAAGATGTTGTAATTCTAGAGTTATTGTTGGTTCTTGTTTACTTGTTCTGTTTTTGTGTTTGTTTACTTGCATACAATAAAAAATTAACCCCCCCCAAAAAAAGACAATACTTCTATGAACCTTTCCTCAAAGATGTGACAGAAGCCATGCCATGACAGAAGCTGTGGCTGAAGAGCCCAACTGCAGCTGGCTCAAGAGGAGGCCTCTTGAGCCTCTCTCCCTCCACAGCCCCCCTTCTCACCTGCGCTCCTTCTGCCGGTACATGTTCAGGCGCCTGATAGTGGCCCGGTCCCGCATGTTGTGGCCTCCTGAGCCAGCCGGCCGATCTACAAAGACAAGTCTCCATCAGTAACAGCACAGACCTTGTCCAATTGTTGGAGTTTGGTGAACCCTCAGTATTGTTCCCTTTCCCATTAGATACTGGAGACAGGAGATCCAGCTACAGTTTTATCTCTGATCAGAACAAACTGAGGGCCCCTTCTACACAGCCATATAAAATCCAAATTATCTACTTTGAACTGGATTATATGGCAGTATTCATTTATCATGTCAGAAGCAAATTGAAAATACAGTTATAACGTATATGGCAGCGTAGACTCATAATCCAGTTCGAAGCAGGTAATCTGGATTATCTACTTTGATAATCTGGATTATAATGCAGTGTAGCTCTTCTTGCCTGAGGGTGACCTGTAAAACAGTGCCACATAATCCAAGGCCTCTTCTACACTGCCATATAAAATCCAGATTATCTGCTTTGAACTAGATTATATGGCAGCGTAGTCTCATATAGGGAGGGAGCGGTTTACCCCATATATGCCCAGAAGATCACTGCGCTCAGAGGTTTGTAATCTTCTTGAAGTCCCAGGTGTGAAGTCCTACAGGCTGACAGAGAGCGTTTTCGGTGGCTGCACCGACCTTGTGGAACTCTTTGCTGGCCGAGACGCGGGCCCTGCAGGACCTGATGGCCTTTCGCAGGGCTTGCCAGACTTGGCTATTTCGGCAAGCATTTGGCGACTGACAAGCACCTGAACATCAAACCTCGCCACCTAACCATGCCGCCTCTGTCTGTAGATGGGTCATATTCCGATCTATGTGATGTTTTATGACATGTGTGATTGTTTTTAGGAATGTTTTTATGATGTTTTTAGGCTGTTTGTGTAATTTTATTGTGTTGGAAACCACCCCGAGCCTTGGGGAGAGGCGGTCTAGTAAATCCAAATAATAAATAAATAAATATAATGCAGTTCAAAGCAGATAATCCAAATTATCTGCTTTGAAAATCTGGATTATATGGCAGTGCAGAAGGGGCCCAAAATTGCCGCCGGTATCTTTTATAGTCTAAAGCAAAGTAACATGCATGCACAACCTTTTTCCCATTGCCAATTATTTTGGCTTCCCCTCCCCGCCCCCCTTTCTCTCTGTGCCACTTTTCCAAAAAGATTCTCCCTCTCTTTCCCTTCCTCCTGCACTCCCCCCTCCCTGTTTCCTCAGCTATTAAAGTCCTCTTGAAAAATCTACTACTTGCTATATAATCCGGATTATCAAAGCAGATTATCCCCATGATCAGTTTTGAACTGATTATATAAGTCTACATTGCCATATTATCTGGTTCAAAGAACATAATCAGGATTTCATATGACAGTGTAGATGGGGCCCTAGTTTCATCTCTCACTTGCTTATCCAAGACTCCTCCCTTACTTTAAGGCAGCGGCTTCCACCAGGCAAGCTGCATTCCCAGCAGGTTTCGACTTCAGCTCCCCCTGGCTGTTGTCCCAGCTAAGCTCTTGCAGCTCTTCGCTGTCTCAGCAGCCAGGGGATCTTGGGATCTGAAGGCGAAACCTGCTGGGAATGCAGTTGGGGAGGCCTTTGGCCTGCTTTATAGGCCCGCTCCCGCACGTGGGAAGCGTGGCCCTTCATCCCTCCCTCCTTCCTTCCCGCTCCTCACCGGGGTTGGTGCTGGACCGGGAAGGGTTGATGGTCGCCCGGCCTTTGAACTTCGGCTTCACCATCGCGGCGGTGGCCAAAGGCGGCTCCGGAACCGTAAAAAGAACCTGTTCGCGACGGAGGCGCACTGGAATGAGAGAACTTCTTCGCCGGAAGTCGGTTGTGATGCACTTCCGGGACGCGCGGCGAGACCTCCTTGCAGGCTCCGCCTCCCGCTGCTTGGAAGACGCCGGGAGGCGCGGTGACGTCACTCCCGGGGAGGTGCTAAGGGCGGGGCTTGTGGGCTGGGGGCGGGCTCTAGAGGCTTCTCTCCTCCCTGCAGGGAAGCTAGCCGGCGTTGCCTCCCATCTTCCTCCACCAAGCGCAGCTAGGGATGCTGGGAACTTCAGTGTGGCAGCTAGGGCCACACTTGGCTCCCCAGCAACATCAAGATGGCAGTGAGGGAACAAAGTTGTAGTGCAGGCCTGGGCAAAGTTGGGCCTTTCAGGTGTTTTGGACTTCAACTCCCACAATTCCTCACAACCTCAGGCCCCTTCCAAAGGAAGGGGCCTGAGGCTGTGAGGAATTGTGGGAGTTGAAGTCCAAAACACCTGAAAGGCCCAACTTTGCCCAGGCCTGTTGTAGTGACTGCTGGGAAACAGTTAACAGGGCCCTCTGCCTTCTGTTTTGACGGTGTGGTGAGTGAATTAGAACCAGGCATCCTGAGGAGTGAGGTCGAATGGGCCTTAAGAAGCATTGCTAACAACAAGGCAGCAGGAGACGATGGGATCCCAGCTGAACTGTTCAAAATCTTGAAAGATGATGATGCTGTCAAGGTGATGCCATACCAGCAAATATGGAAAACACAGAAAATGGCTATCAGACTGAGAAAAAATCAACTTCTATCCTCATACCAAAAAAGGGAAACGCTAAAGAATACTCAAACTTTCGTACAGTGGCACTTATTTCACATGCTAGTAAGGTAATGCTCAAGATCCTGCAAAGTAGACTCCAGCAATACATGGAGAGAGAGAGAGTTGCCAGAGGTACAAGCTGGGTTTAGAAAAGACAGAGGAACGAGAGACCGAATTGCCAATGTCCACTGGATAATGGAGAAAGGCAGGGAGTTTCAGAAAAGCATCTATTTCTGTTTCATTGACTATTCTAAAGCCTTTGACTGTGGGGATCATAATGCATTGTGGCAAGTTCTTGGTGTTATGGGCATACCAAATCACCTTGTCTGTCTCCTGAGGAATCTGTATAATGACCAAGTAGCAACAGTAAGAACTGACCATGGAACAACAGATTCAGGATTGGGAAAGGCGTACGGCAGGGTTGTATACTCTCACCCAACCTATTCAACTTGTATGCAGAACACATCATGCGATGTGCGGGGCTTGATGAATGCAGGGCTGGGGTTAGGGTTCCCATATGTCCCTTATTCTAAGGGACGTCCCTTATTTTGGCCCTAAAATTTGTGTCCCTTATTTTCAGGCCCTGTCCCTTATTTTTGACTAGCAGGACAGGACTGGGCGGGGTTGACTAGAGGAAGGTGCGCGCTGCGGTTTCCACGGCAATGCCTGCCCGGGGAGTCCAACTCGCAGGGCAGCCTGCGTCCCCGTTGGAAGGAAGAGGCGAGACAGGACTTTTTCAAAGTACAGTAGACTAATTAACCATTACCCAAGGGGAATGTTGAATCATGTTGGATAAAGATAGTTTCTGGTTGCTTGAGAGTTACTCTTAAAATAGGCCTAGCTGTGCACCCCAATACTATACAATGCTGTGTATCCCATATGATACTATACCATTAACTATTGACATACAATCATGAAGATATACTGTCTTATAAAATTTATTTTATTTTAATGTTTAGACAGTGCCCTTTTAAAGTCAGCAAAGCCAAGTACTAAATACAGATGGAGAAAATTAGGTAGTTCTGATAATGTTTTTTTCTGCATGACAAAGCATGCAGAAACATACCATGTCCTGTTAAGAGGGTATAAGTCAGTTTCTTTTCTGTTAATAAAACTATTTCTACCTAATGTTTGAGTTTCAAGTTTTTAATGAAGTGTCCCTTATTTTTGTGAAAAATCCCGTAAATGTCCCTTATTTCTTATATCAAAAAATGGCAACCCTAGCTGGGGTTAAAATTGCTGGAATAAACAATAACAACCTTAGATATGCAGATGATACCACTTTAATGGCCACTTTAAAGCGAGGAGGAGCTGAGGAGTCTTCTAACAAAGGTGAAAGAAGAAAGTCTAAAAGCTGGGTTGCACCTAAACATAAAAAGCCCCAAGATTATGACAACAAGAATGATTAATAACTGGTAAATAGAGGGAGAAAATGTGGAGGCAGTGACTGACTTTGTATTTCTAGAGGGGAAGATGACTGCAGACGCAGACTGCAGCCAGGAAATCAGAAGACATTTACTTCTTGGAAAGAGAGCAATGACCAATAGTGATCAAATAGTGAAGAGTAGAGACATCACACTGGCAAATATCCCGCCCTTCTCCCCACAAGGGGACTCAGGGCGGCCTTGCATGAGCAAAAAAGCAATGGTATGCAGATCTTCATTGCCAGTGTGATGTCTCTACTCTTCAATATTTTATCGAGATTGGTCATTGCTCTCCTCCCAAGAAGTAAACATCTTCTGATTTCCTGGCTGCAGTCTGCGTCTGCAGTAATCTTTGTGCCTAGAAATACCAAGTCGGTCAATCAGTCTGATTGCCATAATCTTGGTTTTTCTTATGTTTAACTGCAACCCAGCTTTTCCACTTTCTTCTTTCACCTTGGTTAGAAGGCTCCTCGGCTCCTCGCTTTCAGCCATCAAAGTAGTATCTACATATCTAAGGTTGTTAATGTTTCTTCCAGTAATTTTAACTCCAGCCTTGGATTCGTCAAGCCCTGCACGTCGCATGATGTGTTCTGCATACAAGTTGAAAGGATCGGTTGAGAGTATACAGCCTTGCTGTACTTTCCCAATCTTGAACCAGTCGATTGTTCTATGGTGTGTTCTTACTGTTGCTACTTGGTTGTTATACAGATTCCTCAAGAGACAGACAAGGTGATTTGGTAATATTATATATATAAAGTAATATTTTTATACTTAAAAGTTTAATTTGTTCCATGACCGAGCTCTTATCGCAAAGCAAATTTCCCCATTGAAATACTATTAATCCGGCCCTGCAAATATACACATTCATGTGGAACAGGGGTAGGGAACCTATGGCTCGGGAGCCAGGTGTGGCTCTTTTCATGATTGCAACTGGCTCTCCAGAGCTGCCCAGGCCTCGGTTTCCCAGCATGCAGCAGGTAGGAGTGACGCAAATGCACGGTGACTGCCGCTTCCGCACCGCCATCGGCGCCTCTTTCTCATCCCCCGCGGGCCTCGGGGGAGGCGGTGGAGGCGGGCCTGGCCCTGGCGCTGTAGACCCGGCCTCGCTGCCCCCGGGGGATGCCCAGCTCATTGCTCTCATCATCGGTCAGCTCAAGAGCCTCTTTGACGCCTTCTGGAGGGACTGCCTCGCCGACATCGACACCAAGGTCCGCCTTGCCCCCCCTTCCTTTCTCTTCCTTTCTTTTCCCCTCTCTTTTTCTTTCATTCTTTTGCCTCCCTCTCTCCCTACCTTCTTTCCTCTCTCCCTCTTCGTTCCTTCCTCTTCCATTCTTTCCTTCTCCCTTTTCCCTCCCTCTCCCTTCCTTCTTTCCTCCATTCTCCCTCTTCCTTCCTTTCTTTCTCCTTCACCCTTTCCTTCTCTCCTTCCTTTTCCCTCCCTCTCCCCCTTCCTTCTTTCCTCCATTCTCCCTCTCCCTTCCTTTCTTTCTCCTTCACCCTTTCCTTCTCTCCTTCCTTTCCCTCCCTCTCCCCTTCCTTCTTTCCTCCATTCTCCCTCCCTCTTCCTTCCTTCCTCTTCTTTTTCGCCAAGTCTTCCTTTCCTTCTCCTTCCTTTCTTTTCACTTCCCTCTCCCCCTTCTTTCTTTTCTTCTTTTCCCTTCATTATTTTACTTTTTCCTCACTCCCCTTCCTTTCTTTTCCCCACCCTTTCCTTTCCTCCCTTCCACCCTTACCATTTCCTTCTTTCTCCCCCCTTGTCTCTCTCCTGCTTTTCTTTCTTCCTCTCACCCTCCCTCCTTTATTTCCTCTGTCTTTCTTTCTTCCTTTTCCCCCTTCCTTCCATCTTCTCTTCCTTCCCAGAGTCCTGAGCATGCCTTTTGCAGAGCCAGGTCTGAAGTGTCCCGTCATTCTGCCGGGGGAATCCTTTTCTCATAGTATGTATGTATATACTCACATTTAGTTGAATTCAATCTTAAAATATCTTTTATATATATTATGTGACTCTCACTGAAATACATTTCCAAATATTTTGCTTTCATGGCTCTCTGAGTCAAAAAGGTTCCCGACCCCTGACGTGGAACAATAAAAAAGAAAGATCAGACTTAGCCCCTAGTTGTCCTGCGTAGTAGTTGCACATCCTGCACCTTATCCCATGCCCTCTCTCTATTACTGCAGCTGGCACTTATTTTATTCCTAATGTGTACAGCCTGGCCATGGTTACAGTATTTACCGCCACAGTTATTGAGTCTGAATTGATGTTTTTATATGTGCATGTTTTATTTTATTGAATTTTATATTGTGTTCACTTTTATGTTTGTTTTTGTGCCGTCTGTAAGTTGCCCCGAGTCCCTTCGGGGAGATGGTGGTGGGATATAAGAATAAACCGCTGAGCTGCTGAACTTGCTGGTTGAAAGGTTGCAGGTTCAAAACCAGGGAGCGGCGTGAGGTCCCACTGTTAGCCCCAGCTTCTGCCAACCTAGCAGTTCTAAAACATGCAAATGTGAGGAGATCAATAGGTGCCACTCTGACTGGAAGGTAACGGCGCACCATGCATTCATGCAGTCATGCTGGTGACATTACCCTGGAGGTGTATATGGACAACGCTGGCTCTTCAGCTTAGAAATGGAGATAAGCACCACACCCCAGAGTCGGACACAACTGGACTTAATATCGGGGGGAAACCATTACCTGTATTATTATTTAAAATGGTAGAAGCACAAAGTTGTGATAAGGAAGCAAAAAAGTGAAGAAGCTGAAGCCTCATTGTCTTCATATTGTACTCATACCAGCCTCCCTCCATCTCTCTTCATGAAGCCAAACATACCACGATTTAAAACCACAGAGCAAAGCAGACAGCAATCTCCCAAAGCTGGCAAGAGCATGAGGAACAAGGCACTGAGGCTGCTCCCTTGAAACTCTAAAGCCTGTACTCGCACTAGCTCTTAATTCAAAATTCTGCTCTTACGTAAAAGCAAAACCTGTGCCAAGCAATAGCTCTTAACTCAAATGCTCTTAAGTTGGGATGCTCTTAAGCAGAGGTCCCATTCTATATATAGATTTAATTAAAGAAAAGAGGAGTGTAGATGGGGGCGCTACATTGTCCTTTCCTCATGCAAGGCCTGGGTTGACCTATTCCCAAGGAAAATTTGGCCTTTTCAGTTCCTGGGAAGTCAGAAAGAGACTGTGTGGGGCGGGAAGTATGGTGCAATTATAAAGAAATATTTTAAAAAACAGAGTGGGTGTCCTTTCCCCATTTTCCCTCATTCACATCAGGACTGCTTGCTCTGTGCGCTTGACATTCTTCCTCCTGTGGGATTTTGAAAGCAAAACACACTCTGCAGCTAATTCCTTGAGCCTTTCTTAGCGCAAGTATGGTTCTCATTAAGGCCGATATCCATGGAAGGGGGTTTGGATCTCCGGAGGCTCAGACTAAATAGTTGAGTCATGCTTGCTCTCCTCACCCCTCACTGCCTGGCCTTTACAAAAACACGCTTTGTGTACTTTTGTGGGGAGACTTGACACCTGTCACAGTGCAAGGATCCAACATGCCCATTTCAGAAAAGTGGCTCAAGTCACGGCTGGAAATGAGACAAAAATAGACCAAAGATCATGGATTAGTGCCCTGTGTTCAATAGGGAATAATAAAGAAACCCATTCTGGGATGTGCAAAAGTCCACAGGCCATGAGAACTGAAAGAGATGGGGTCATGAAATGGGCATTTCAGTGGCCAATGCCCTTCTGCCTTTCTGTTGCTCCTTTAAGGCTTGGCTTGGCCCTTTGCCTCTTTCTTCTGCCTCTCCAGCTTTCTTTCTGTCCCATTTGTTGCATTTGTGGACTCCCAGTAACCCCAGTACTTTTATTTTCCTGCACATTCTTGCAAAGTGCATTGAGGCAGAGCCTTGCGATCTCATGCCTGTGTGCTCTCTTAGCAACTCTGAGCAACAGCCGGGAAATCATTCCCATTGAGGAAATGAGCCTTTTCCAATTAACTGAGATCTCAGTTGTGTTTCACTTTAGGCCATTTATTGCTGCGTCATTTCAACAAAGCCTCTGGATCCAGAGGAACTGGAGACACATAAGCAAAACAAACAGTCTCAAAGGCCTGACCGTCTCACCTTCCTCTCAACACACTGGGTTTTCCTGGGAGAGAGGCAGCAAACAGTCCTATCCACTGTATTTTGGGAAAGGATAGACCCTGCCTCAGTTATTCATATGCTGGAAGAAGGTGGCTGACATGAGGCATGGCCCAGGAACGGCAATGGTGTGCCTTCAAGTCGCTTCCTACTTAGGGCAATCCTACTGCGGACTCATCACAGGGGATTCACAGCTGTATTTTCTGGTATCCTTTTCCTAATTATTCATTTCTGCTGAGTTGGACCACTGAAAAAGAGTCATGAGGTAAAGGCACACACACCACACAGTATAAACCAAGATCTCTTTGCAGCGCCAAGCCATTCCAATGTAAACAAGACACAAGGGAGGTATATACATTCCCTGCGTTGCTATGGAGCCCTGAGACTAGTAAATTATTATTGGGGGGCTTCACATGAACAGGCTCCACCGACCTGCCAGCAGAACTGCGAAAGTCGGGATTTATATTAAACACAGCCGGAGCAGATAATCCTCCCCATCCATCTCTACTGGGAAGGGGACCAAGCTGGCTGGCCCTCTGCGGAGGAGGGTCCTCTGGGGAGGGAGCCCTGGCCTTCCGCCTTGCATGCCGCTTTATTTCTTTTGCATAGCTGCTTGTTTTTTGCTACTTAACATTTTTCTCTTTTTATCCATACCTTGCTCAAAAAGGGCAGTCCAACTGCTCTTTGGGGACCCCAAAGGTGAGGCTTCCCCATGGAGTGCCCAGTTCATGGAGTTCTGTGGAGCGTCCCCTTCATCTTTCTCTCCCTTTTTTGACCCCTTTTCCCATGCTGTTTTTCCCCAAAGTGTACACATTATAACATAACTATTGGTATATAAAGCCACCAATTAACAGTAGTAATTTTACACTTTCTAATAATAGTAAAACATGAGTATCCTATTTGAAAGAAAACTTCCTGACCCTACACCAGGATGATAGAGTCTTACTAAACCCTGTCATATCAAAGCTCTTAACAAGCAATGTATACTTATTATATATTATACATGTTTTGGAGAGGCTCTGAAGCTTTAGGCACTCTTACTGCCTATTACAGGGAAAACCAGCTGATTCCTAATCCATCTAAAACACAGATGTGTGCTTTTCACCTTAAGAACAGACAGGCATCTCGAGCTCTGAGGATTACCTGGGAAGGAATCCCCCTGGAGCATTGCAGCATGCCCAAATACCTGGGAGTTACCCTGGACCATGCTCTGACCTACAAGAAGCACTACTTGAATAACAAGCAAAAAGTGTGTGCTAGAAACATTATCATATGAAAGCTGATTGGCACAACCTGGGGATCAAAACCAGACACAGTGAAGACATCTGCCCTTGCGCTTTGCTATTCTACTGCTAAGTACACATGCCCAGTGTGGAACACATCTCAACATGCTAAAACAATGGATGTGGCTTTTACTGAGACATGTCGTATTATCGCAGGATATCTATGCCCTAGACCACTGGAGAAATAATGTTTAGCCGGTATTGCACCACCTAACATCCGCCACGAAGTAGCAGGCAATAATGAAAGGACCAAGGCAGTGACATCCCCAGCCCACCCCCTGTTTGGATATCAGCAGGCTAAAACCCAGAACCGCAATCAATGGCTGATACCAAATGAGAGACTCCCTCCTGGACATACAGAAGAATGGGCGACTTGGAAGGTGCTGAACAGACTGTGCTCTGGCACCACGAGAAGCAGAGCCAACCTGAAGAAATGGGGCTACACAATGAAGTCCATAACATGCAAGTGTGGAGAAGAGCAAATCACAAACCACCTACTACAATGCACTCTGAGCCCTGACACATACACAATGGAGGACCTTCTTATAGCAATACCAGATACACTCCACGTGGCCAGCTTCTGGTCAAAAGACATTTAGCATGATGCCAAAGTTTTTTTAGAAAAAAAACTTTGTATTTTTAAAATACATTACAACTGTACCCTCAGTTTGCTTCTGATACGATAAATAAATAATTTTATATACAGTACATATAAAATGTACATAAAGTATACAAAGGTGACCTAATTGTACAACTTTTATCACAACCTTTCTCTTCTTTCTGTCAATGTATTTGAGTCACTCAGTGCCATTATGGAACTGTCTTTGACTGTTCTACCTATATGTTCTCCAAAAGGTTTCCAATTATTGTGTCTTCCAAGGAGACAAGTCAGTTTATCAAATTCTGCAAACTTTAGCAGTTTGGTCAACTATTTGCTAACAGATGGAAACAACACTTTCTTTCCTCACATCTTGTAAAAGGGAGAAGCCATGAGTGCTTCTTTCATCTTCGTAGGGCCCGACGGCTGGCCCCCTACCTACCATCAGAGGCGTTGAAGACTGTGATACATGCCACCGTGGTCTCTTGACTTGACTATTGTAATGCCCTGTATGCGGGTCTACCGCTGTCCTCGACTCGGAGGTTGAGACTTGTTCAGAATGCAGCGGCCAGACTCATTTCCGGGGCATCGGCTAGGAACCATATCTCACCAATCCTAAAAGTTCTTCATTGGCTGCCTACAGAGTTCAGAGTGATCTATAAACTCATGGCGCTAACCTTTAAAGCACGGCAAAGAACCGGACCAGCCTATCTGAGCGATCGGCTGATAGATCAACGCAGTGAAAGACCAGCGCGTGCAATAAATGGTGGCTGTATAGCTATCCCAGGGGTAAGAGAGGCCCGGCTGACAAAGACCCGACGGAGAGCCTTCTCTGTGGTGGCCCCTGTGATCTGGAATACACTTCCGCCTGCTCTCAGGGCCACATCGGCCCCAGCCAGATTCCTGTCCGACTTGAAAACTTGGCTCTTCTGCCAGGCGTTTGGGGATTGACTAGATAACCTTGGAGACTGGGCCTTGGAGACTGGGCCTTTTATGGTTCTTTGTACCTGTGTTTTTAATTGATGTACCTGTATGTTTTAAATGATGTAAGTCGCCCGGAGCACCAACGGTGGAGGGCGACTCACAAGAAATAAAGTTATTATTATTATTATTATTTAGCTGTGGAAATTCTGCTACTGAGTGAAGGGGATTGGACTAGATGTTCCTTGGTGTCCCTCTGACTCCTGAAGTTCTTGTTCCCACCATATTTGGTGTCTCGGGTCAAGCCTGAAGCAATGTGTGGCCTGGATCCAAGGAAAGCCCTCGTCTTGCCAGGAAAGCCAAGGCTCAGCAGGATCACTGGGAGGAGCCCTTGCCTACTTCCAGCCTGGAATGGCACTCATTTATCATCACCCTGAAATGGAACACCTTCCAAAAGATAGAACAGCCTGCTGTTTACTTGAGCACAAAGTAGATGCCAGCCTCGTTGGATGGATCTCATTGCAGCCCTGGAACCAGCACAACTATGCCACTCCCCCAGTTAGATGGAGCCAGTAAGGCCGCTCAGTAGCCTCTCCCAGAAACCCCAGGCTGAACTGGGAAGGGAAAGAGGCATGTAAATACCGAGGTTGGCAACCAGTGACCCTTCCCCTCCACACAGTGACCCTTGGGGGACTGTGTGGAGGGGAAGGGGCTGAGGGGTTTTCAGAAGGGGTAGCTCCCAAGTATTCCATGTGTATTCCCATTACCCAGCTTCACAGATCCTGCAGGCATGGGTTAAAGTAACCTTTATTTCAACCTATTTGCCTTGTGTGGGTTGAGCACCCTGTTCCCCACTCATTGTCCCAGTCCCTTTTTTGCCCTCTGTCCTCCCTCCTGCCCTCTCTAAAGCTGCATTATGTGGCAGAGCAAGGACCCATTTCAATCTGGAGGACCACACACAGGATTTCACGAAGGTGTCAGTCTATTGTGACAAGAGCAGCAAAGCGTCTCCTGATAAGTTTTAATGGGCAAAGCCCCATGCATCTGGTGAGCTGAGCTAATGGAGTCTGTGCTAGCTTTATGCCAAGGGGAATCCTGTGAACCTTTAAAGTCCTACAAGAGGCTTTGCTTTTGTAATATTGCCTTTGACTCTCAGGTGATTCCCTGGGAACAGTCCTCTGGCCACAGCAAGGAAGCACCATGGAGAGCTGCCCTGGAATTAGCTGCTTTGAGTCTCCTTGTGGAGAAAAAAAGCAAGGTATAAATAAACATACACACAATAATATATTGTACTTCAAAGACTCTGACACAAGCCAGTCAAGGTGGTCCCCGTGGTGATCGGCACACTGGACGCAGTGCCTAAAGACCTTGGCCTGCACTTAAACACAATCGGCGCTGACAACATTACCATCTGTCAGCTGCAAAAGGCCACCCTACTGGCATCTGCACGCATTATTCGCCGATACATCACATAGTCCTAGACACTTGGGAAGTGTCCAACATATGATCCAATACAACAGCCAACAGAGTGACCTTGTTTTCTGTGTACTAATCTTGTTGTGTTTCAAATGATGATGATGATGATGTCACGGTGGCCATCACAGTAGCTTCAGGCCAAGTCTCATCCACATAGTACTTCCAATCTTTTGGGGTCCCTTCCTCAGAGAGAGGGGCCCGCTGGTGGCACAGTGGGTTAAACCACTGAGCTGCTGAACTCGCTGACCAAAAGGTTGGCGGTTTGAATCCAGGGAGTGAGGTGAGCTCTCACTGTTAGCCCCAGCTTTCGCCAATCCAGTAGTTGTGAGTAGATCAATAGTTACCACTTCTGTGGGTAGGTAACGGCATGTCATGCCAGCCACAGGACCTTGGAGGTGTCTACAGACAACGCCAGCTCTTCGGCTTGGAAATGGAGATGAGCACTATCCCCAGCGTCAGACACGACTAGACTTAATGTCAGAGGAAACCTTTATCTTTTTACCTCCGAGAGAAAACCCATGCCTGCCATTTGAGCCTATTCCTGAAGCACAGAAATACCATTCTCTGAAGTTCCTACCTGGAAAACAAAGAAGAAGATATACAAATGCAGGAGCCAGAATTGGGGGGGGGGGGGTCTTTTAATTTGGGATTTGGAAGTAATTTTAGAGCGGATGCCCATGAATGTGGATCACCAACATGGAAGACATGCACTCTCTTTGGTGCAGCTTGAATCACAAGAGAGAAGGGAGGGAAGGAAGAAGCCTTCTTGCATTTCCAGATCTTGAGCAAACTCTTTCCGTCCTCAGCCTTGGAGCCGGAAACCACATCTGCCCCATTTCCATGGGCAGCTCTTCAGCTAGAGAGGTCCACTGACCGGCTCTCCTCAAAGGAGATGCCCCAAGGGTCCATTGTTCTCCTCAAGGAGTCTGGGCCTGTGTCCATGCCACCCTGGACGTCTTCTGGCCCGTCTGTCCGGACATCTCTGTCCTGCTCCCTTGATGCCATTGTCAGGTTTGAAGATGCATTTGTGTCCATAGCAGCAGTGGAGGGGCCTCTACTGAGGAGGGCTGGTGGTCGATGGCGTTCCCTCCCGGAGCTGCTGGCCCTTCCTCCTCCTGGCGCCCATCCGGTTCTCCTTGCCCTCTTTCCGGCCCCTGTCCTCTTTTGCCAGTCCTTGGCCATCCTTATTCTTCTTCCGACCTGCAACCAAACAGAAGACTGTCAATGGGCCAAGGAACACATTGCCCTCGGGTTAGAAGTCCTGGAATGAGGAGGGGAGGACATGGCCTATGGGATTCATGGGACACCTCCCCCCACCCCGCCCCGGCCATTTCCACCACTTTGTGAAGATGTTGGGTTTCATCCCTGGAAGGGCTCAAGGGGCTTTTCTGATGGCCCTGCAAAGGAAGCCCCCTTGCAACCCATCTCTCTTTTCTGAGCCTGCAAATAAGGGTGTTGGGTTTCATCCCTGGGCTGCACAAGTATCTTGTGTCAAGTTTCCATACCTCAATGAGTATGTAGCCAAGGGGGGGCTAAGGGGGCTTTAGCCCCCCCCCCCCAAATTCTCAGGGTGGTCCGCGAAAAGGCCTTACTGGTACATTATTTAAACTGTTATGTTTATTCATATCATGATCTGATCACCATGCTCATTATATCCCACATTAATGGGGTTATTGGGATAACAATACAAAAGGTTTGCTAGGGTAGACCCTCTTCCACCCCCCCCCCCCACCCCCCGAATCAAAATCCTGGCTACGGCCCTGGGCTGAGGTGTTTCCTCCTCCACATTCCTATGTATGTTTCCCAAAAGGGCTTTACCTTTACTTTTCCTCCTTTCCACTGTCTCCTCCCCTTTGGTGATGTAGGAATGGAATTCTGTGAAGGAACTTCCTTTCTAAAGATATTTTATTGCCCTGGGCTGGCCATGTGGCCATTCGGCATTGTTCCACTCTTCTACTTTTCTTTCTACCTATGAGGATGCATATTTTTGCCTCTAGGCAAAATGTAGCTGCATTGACTTTTTACCCTTTTACCTCTTTAGAAGATGAGATTTAGTAAGCTAGTCAGCTCCAAGACCTTTTCCCTCAAGAATGTATTTCTTTTACTTCAATAAATACTTTTGAACCTAAAATTCTGACTCTGCAATCCTGTGCTATCCTAAGAAAATAGAAGCTTATGCTCATCACACATAAGATTCTGCTGGTTATGATGTTTACTTCTAGTACTCTACTATACTTATGGTGGAATCACACCAACTAAGGGTTATTTTGAGCCTAACAGCTCAGGTTCCCAAAGGAGAGAATGCACCGGAAGAGGAAACCGCACCCCACAAGGCCATTTCTTTGGACTTTGGCTCCCCTTCCGAACCTGTATTTCAAGCTATTGGTTTCAAGGTGACTTTTCTCATTGGCCTCTTCACAGGTTGCTCTTAGACTCCAAGTGGTTGCCTTGGATGAGCCTCCTTGAGCAATTGGCTCCTTGGGGTTGCTGCTTCTGGGTTTTGGGGGTCATTCTCTTGGCTCTTTTCCTTTTCTATGGGATTCCAGTCTTTGTCCTGGCAAGCATTTTGTTTTTGGAGAGGCAACTGTTTCTATTCTACTCCTGGCAGGGATTGGGCTTGCTTGCTGATGGGCTTTTATCTGTTAACCTTTTGCCGCGTCTGTTCTTAATGTACGTTTGATGGAGATTTCGTAAAATTCTGCACCACCGTGGGCGTTTTTCCATTAAGGAGAAAGATATAAATGGTATTAATAGCAGAAATGAAAAGCAGCAGACAGATACGGAGGGGGCTGTATCTGTCTGGAGTTTTTCCCAAGCTTTCATGCCAAAGGAGTGGAGCATTTCAGGAGTGGGGGCACTTGAGGTGCCACGAAAGAGAGTTCACATCCCATTTACCTTCAGGACATGGATTCCTCTGCACAGTGCACCTCCGGAGCTCTACGACAGCCGGACAGACAGACTCCTCTCCGAAGGGCGCATGGAGGATCCTTCTGGAACGCTCTTCGTTGCCCCTCCGGAACCCGCACGTCTTCCGTTTCTTCAAGCAGGGGCCCCATGGGCCCCATTCGCTCATTTCACATTGGGCTGCAACAGGGAAGCAGGAAGTGGGGGCCTTTCAGTGCAGATCCGCCACCTGCCATTGCTGCTGCAACACATACACACTCTCATCTTGGACCAATTGCTCATTGAACCCTGAGCCTCTTCACTCTAAGACAGTAGTTCTCAACCTGAGTCCCCAGGTGTTTTGGCCCTTCAACTCCCAGAAATCCTTACAGCTGGTAAACTGGGATTTATGGGAGTTGTAGGCCAGAACACCTGGGAACCCACAGGTTGGGAACCACTGCTGGAATCTGGAAGGGTATACATCCAAAATAACCCCCCTGATTGGCAGAGAGAGGGGAAGGAGAGGATCAAAGGGAACACAGAGAGACTGCCTCCTGTCTGCACTGAGGTTCTCTGGGGAGAGAGGGAGAGACCTCCACGCAGTTTCTGATCTTCTTTGCTCCCCTGTCTCAGGAGAAGGGGAGGCAGCCCTTCTCCTGAGTGGCACCAGAGGGGGACGCCATGACACTCTGTTCACCAGGTACAAGATTCCTTCCATGGGCTTCTTTTTGAAACATTGAGCAGAAGGGAGGATTAGATAAGCATCCCATTGAAGGGACTGGGGCAAAGAGAAATGAAGAGAAGTGGAAAATTACGAAGCCAGAGAGAGGTTTAGACCAGCGGTTCTCAATCTGGGGGTCAGGACCCTGAGGGGGCTGGGTCGTGAGGGGTGTCAGAGGGGTCATCAAAGACCATAAGAAAACACAATATTTTCTGGTGGTCTTGGGGGTTCTGTGTGGGAAGTTTGGCCCAATTCTATCGTTGGTGAGGTTCCGAATGCTCTTTGTAGGTGAAGTATAAATTCCAGCAACTACAACTCCCAAATGTCAAGGTCTATTTTCCCCAAACTCTACCAGTGTTCACATTTGGGCATATTGAGTATTCGTGCCAAGTTTGGTCCAGATCCATCATTGTTTGAATCCACAGTGCTCTCTGGATATAGGTGAACTGCAACTCCAAAACTCAAGGTCAGTGCACACCAAACCCTTCCAGTATTTTCTCTTGGTCATGGGAGTTTTGTGTGCCAAGTTTGGTTCAATTCCATCGTTGGTGGAGTTCAGAATGCTCTTTGATTGTAGGTGAACTATAAATCCCAGCAACTACAACTCCTAAGTGACAAAATCAATCCCCTCCTAACCTCACCAGTATTCAAATTCGAGTGTATTGGGTATTTGTGCCAAATTTGGTCCAGAGAATGAAAATACATCCTGCACATCAGATATTTACAGTACGATTCATGGCAGTAGCAAAATTACAGTTGTGAAGTAGCAATGAAAATAATGTTATGGTTGGGGAATTGTATTAAGGGGTTGTGGCATTAGGAAGGTTGAGAACCACTGGTTTAGACAAAGAGGGGGGGATTAGGAGAGAGAGATGGAAATTTTCTCCTCAAAGTAATATGGGAAGGAATAGAAGAAGGAAGTGCAAAAGACAGAGCTTGATGACCAGCAAGCCAGGAATTACTGCGGATAAGGAGGCACCAGCAAAGAAAAAAGGGAAAGAGAAGTGTGAATGAAATAGTTGTGCGCATGCTTAGAACCTTTGGCTAGAAAATACTCTGAGCTGCGTCACAGATTGCCTACGCAACAGAGAGATTTGATCAAAGAATCTGTTGTACTCGGATTTCCTCGACTCATAGTGTCTAATTAGCTAGAGATCTAGAACAGGCATCCTCTAACTGCAGCCCTCCAGCTGTTTGAGCCTCTAGTTCCCAAAAGCCCTAACGAGCTTGTTCAATTGTCAGGAATTCTGGGAGTTGAAGGCTGAAACAGCTGGAGGGCCACAGTTTGAGGATGCCTGCTCTACAGCAAACATGGGCAAACTTCAGCCCTCCAGGTGTTTTGGACTTCAACTATTGCTGTTAGGAATTGTGGGAGTTGAAGTCCAAAATACTTGGAGGGCTGAAGTTTGTCCATGCCTGCCCTAGACGTTTTGGGGTGGCCTTTTTGAAGGGACACACCGGTGGGTTTCAACACCCACTCTCTTCCCTTTTGGCCCAATAGGCCTACACTGTACTGGCCCCGCCAGGCAAGAAGACCCCCTTCCCAAAAGAGCCCCTCGTGGGACTCACCGGGACTGCTGCATTCCAGAGTGCTGTTGGCTGCTGAGAAGTCCTGGGCACAGGCATAGCATCTTCCCTTGTGCAAGTGCAAGCCTTCCTTGCACTTTGTGCAAAAGTTGCGGCTGAAGCAGTCCTCACAGTTCTCGATTTTGCATTCTGGGCCCAGCAAGGAAGGAAGGAAGGAAGGAAGGGAGATAAATGAGACTCATCAGCTGGAACTGCCCCTTTCAAGGCCTGTCCACTCTGCCCGCCTCCCACCACATCTTTTCCTGAGTCACCAAATCTCAGGGTGTTCCATCCAAGGCATGGACATGATGCCCAGCACTGTTTAATTTGAAGGAATGTAATTGGCCTGTCATTTGGAGGGAATTTGGAAGAAAGCTGGCACATAAGCACTGGTAAGGAACATGCTTGCTTCCATACATTGCTCCAGAAATTCCCAGGTGGCTTGGGCTGTTGACCGTGTCACTCTGAAGACTTTGAGCACAGGCGCAGCCCCTCCCAGTTCCCCACTTGCCCCCAACCCTTGAGACTCACTGATGCACTTGTTCATGTCTGGGGTCCGCAGGCCGAAGTAGCCCAGCGGACAGGAAGGGAGGCAAATGCCGGTCTGACGGATGTCATTTCGCTCCAGGAGGATGAAGAGTTTGGGACAGCAGCGGAGACAGCCATTGAACTCGGAGCAGAGATCGCACCCTTTGGCACAGCCCTGGCTCATCTCGGCACTGACTGCAGATAAGAGGAGGAGGAAGAGTGAAGGAAAAGAGAGCTGCGTGAGAAGGACCACAGCAGAGCCAGCCGCCGCAGGACTTGGGAGCAGCCTCTTAGGGTTGCACTGTCCAAAACCTGGTTGTTTCTCTGGCCACATGAATGTGCTGGGTTTCATCCCTGGACTGCCCAAGTCTCTTGTGTGATCAAGTTTCCAGACCTCAATGAGTAGCTAGACTAGAGATAGGATTAGGCTGAAGGATTCCTCCCCTCACATTCCCATGCATGTTTCCCAAAAGGGCTTTGTATTTATTTATTTATTTGCCATACTTGTACTCTGCTCTTCTCTACCCTGGCAGGGGGACTCAAGGCAGCTTACAATGGCACAACATCATACCTCAACACAATCACTAAACCATGGGTCCTCATACTAAGGCCCGAGGGCCTAATACGGCCCTCCTAGGTCATTTACCCGGCCCTTGCTCAGGGTCAACCTAAATCTTCAAAGCACACAACAACAACAACAACAACATCTCATCAGCCAAAAGCAGACCCACACTTCCCATTGAAATACTACTAAATTTATATTTGTTAAAAATGTTCTTCATTTTAATTATTGTATTGTTTTTAAGTGTCTTTTGCACTACAAATAAGATATGTGGAGTATGCATAGGAATTCATTCATGTTGGGGTTTTTTTCAAATTATAATCCGGCCCTCCAACAGTTTGAGGGATTGTGACCTGGCCTCTGTTTAAAAAGTTTGAAGACCCCTGATCTAGACATTTCAAAAATTGCAACATATTAAACAGAGTTAAAACAGATTTTAAAAGCTAAAAACTTTGAAAACACGCCATCCAAGTTCATGGTCTGAGTCCGTTCCAAGGTCAATTGCACAAGGTTTCGATTAAAAAAATACTGCATTGCCTTAGTTTCCAAAGACCTGCTCACAGAGCGAGGTTTTGACTCTTTTCCAAAAGGCTAATAGGGAGGGAGCTGCTCTGATGTCATTAGGGAGAGAGTTCCACAATCGAGGGGCCACCACTGGGAAGGCCGTGACTCTTGTCCCCACTAGCTGCGCTTATGAGGCCCGCAGAACTGAGAGCAGAGCCTCCCCAGAAAATCTTAATCTACGTGCTGTTTCCTAGGGGATGTTTCTTTGTGCATTCGACTGAGTCATGATCTGAACCTGAATTCCTATATTACATTACTATATACATTTTTTTAGTTTAAGTTGAATTAATCCTATTCAATTGTTCTGTTCCATGCTATTTCCTATGGTATTATACATTTCTATCCACCTTATTGAACAACTTATCCTTTAACTAGTTTGCATAGTGGTTTCCCTCCCCGCTCTATAATTAGCCTGCTGTTGCTTGATACTTGTTTATTATTGTTATGCTTTTTATGCTGTTTTAGTTTTGTTATTGTTTTGCTTTTAATTGTACTTTGCCTGGGCTTGGCTCCACGTAAGCCGCCCGAGTCCCTTCAGGGAGATGGAGGTGGGGCAGAAAAATAAAGTTCTTCTTCTTCTAGGAGACAATATGTTCGGACAGGTAGTCTAGTCTGGGCTGGAACCGTTTTGGGCTTTATAGGCTAGAGCCATCACTTTGAATTGTGCTCGATAGCAAACTGGCAGCCAGTGGAACTGACACAACAGGGGAGTTGTGTGCTCCCTGAGCGCCACTCCAGTGAGCAATCTGGATGCCACTCGCTGGACCAGTTGGAGCTTCCAAACAGTCTTCAAAGGCAACTCCACGTAGAGCGCATTGCAGTAATCTATAAGGGATGTAACCAGAGCATGGACCACCGTGGCCAAGTCAGACTTCCCAAGGTACGGGCGCAGCTGGCGCACAAGTTTTAACTGTGCAAAAGCTCCCCTGGCCACTGCCGAAACTTGTGGTTCCAGACTCAGCCATGAGTCCAGGATCACTCCCAAACTGCGGACCTACACCTTACTCTTTCTCCTCCCCTTTGATGATGTAGGAATGGAATTCTATGAGGGAACTTCCTTTTTAAAAGGTATTTTTATTGCCCTGGGCTGGCCATGTGGCCACTCACCATTTTCCAGTCTCTTCTGCTTTTCTTTCTACCTGTGAATATGCATATTTTTGCCTCTCTCTAGACAAAATGTAGCTGTATGGACTTTTTATCCTTGATGACGTAGTAATGGAATTCTGTGAGGAAACTTTCTCTTAACTTTAAACTGCCCTGAGTTGACCATGCAGTCTCCACCATTCCTGAGTTCTGCTTTTCTTTCTACCTATGAGGATGCACATTTTGCCTCTCTCTGGGCAAAATGTAGCTGCATGGACCTTTTGCCTCCTTTCGAAGATGAGATTTAGTAAACTAGTCAGCTCCAATACCCTTTCTATCAAGAATGTATTTCTTTTGCTTCAATAAATACTTTTGAACCTAAAGTTCTGACTCTGCCATCCTAAGAAATAGAAGCTTATCCCAGCTCATCACATGTAAGTTACCGCTGGTTATGAAGTTTGCTTCTAATACTCTGCTATATTTATGGTGGAATCAATTGAGGGTTACTTTGAGCCTAACAGCTCAGATTCCCCAAAAGGAGAAAATGCACCGGAAGAGCAAACCGCACCCCACAAGGCCATTTCTTTCGGCTTTGGCTCCCCTTCTGGGCCTGTATTTCAATAATAATAATAATAATTGAAATAATAATAATAATAATTGAAATAATAATAATTATTATTATTATTATTTATACCCCGCTACCATCTCCCCAAGGGGACTCGGGGCAGCTTACATAAGGCCAAGCCCAATGACACATAATAAACAACACAACAGCAAATAATAAAAGAATACAATCAATATAACTTATTTCAAGCTATTGGTTCCAAGGTGACTTTTCTCTTTGCTCTTTTCACAGTTGCTCTTAGGCTCCAAGAGGTTGCCTTGGATGAGCTGCCTTGAGCAATTAGCTCCTTGGGGTTGCGGTTGCTGGGTTTTGGGGTCAGCCTGCAATCCTGTGTCATCCCAAAGAATATAAGCTTATCCCAGCTCATTACATCTAAGTTTCTGCTGGTTATGAAGTTGACTTCTGGTACTCTAGTACAGTGTTTTTCAACCTTTTTTGAGCCGCGGCACATTTTTTTACATTTACAAAATCCTGGGGCACACCACCAACCAAAAATACTCAAAATGACACTCTGTCATTTTACTGTCACCCTCCCCTCTCGTGACGCTGCTGCTTCCGCCAACCCCCCCCCCCCCAAGAGGCCCATGTGCAGGTGACCCGTCACTGTCCCGCGGGGAAGGGCTGCACTGAGTGGCCGGAGAGCACGCGGGCTCGGCTTCAGCCCCCCCAGGAGTGCCTCCCCCGAGTCCCTTCGGCTACCCTGCCCCGATCTGGCCTTGGGGCCAGATCGGGAAGGAACCAAGCTGGGCTGTGGAGCTGCACATCCCGGCCTCTGCTCTGCTCTGCAGCGAACCCGGAGCCCAGCCAGAAGAGGCCAGGAGATGAGGGGTAGCTCCCCTTCCCCGGTGCGGAGGAGCTAGAGGGCAGAAAGCCTCACCTCAAGCCTCCAGGTGTGGGGTCGGACGGGGGCAGCTCCCACGGACTCCTCCTACCTCTCCTCCTCCTTGCTGCCAGAGGGGAGGAGGGCAGAAGAGCGCCCAGGAGCCAGGAAGCAGGAGGAGCTGAAGCCCGGCCAGGTAGCCCTTGGCGTGCAGAGGGAGGGAAGGAAGGGAAGGAGAGAGAGAGGAGGAAGGGAGGAAAGTTCTGGACGCCGAGGGCTCTCCCTGACTGCTGCCAGGCTGGCTGGCATTGCTGCTTCAGCCAGGAAAGCCTCATTTCACTGCCTGAAGTTTACTGCTAGGCTCTCTCTCTCTCTCCCACAGCACACCTGATGATCGCTCACGGCACACTAGTGTGCCACGGCACACCGGTTGGGAACACTGCTCTAGTATATTTATGGTGGAATTACCCCAACTGAGGGTTATTTCTTAGCCTAACAGCTCAGATTCCCCAACAAAATACATGGCCTCAGCTGAGGGGATCATGCAAAGCCTGCCCAAATGGCCACTACTATCCCTGCAATTAGGTCTTCTCCTTTTTGCCTATGAGAATGGTCTGGCCGCTATGGGAAATGGGTCATCTTGGATCCCTGGACTTCCCTCCGTTCCCTCTGTTTTTGGGAAGGCCTAGAGTTGCCCCACTGTGACAGACACCCCACTCCTTACCCCCCCCCCCTTTGGTTCCCGGCTAAGTTCTCTTTTGCCAGAAGCAGAAGGTATTGCCCCCCTGCTCCACCGAGGGACTGATCTTTCCCGGGCCCTTGGTTCTCGGTCCAACAAAAACATCCACTTTTATGTCTTCCCGGCTTTCTGGGATCAATTACCATGGACAACTCAGCCCAGTTTTTAAACAAATCGTCACAGGTTATTTATACTGGTTAATTATGCAAGCATGGGCTTTTGTTTACAGGAAGGAGGACATCTTTTTTGACTTTATTTTAAACATGTTATTTATTCTTCTTCCAAAGCAAGTGCTCTGGCATTCCTGAACATCGCCAGCCTTGGCTTCTCAGAGGCGGGGAGCTGTTTTCCCGAAAAGAAGGGCGAAATACACACAGGGCTTTTGTGAAGATGCCGCTCTCTTGGGAGGATCCAGGAGCTCCGTAGGCTACGGTCAAAGCTGGTCAAAGTGGGGCTGCTTCTTGCTCAAGGCCACTGAGGACCCTACGGTTTGACCCTAACCCGAAACTTTTCAAGCAGCAAAACTGCCAAGGTTTATTTATTTGCCATATTTATACCCCGCCTTTCTCTACCCCAGCAGGGGGACTCAAGGCAGCTTACAATGGCACATATATAGTGCCTCGAAACAACAAATTCACCTTAAAACAGTGTAAAATTGCAACATATTTTAAAAGGTACATAGATTCAAAGTTAAAAACACGCTGTCCAGAGTTCAAGATCTAAGGCCTTTCCAAGGTCAAATTACACATACAGTGTTCCCTCGCTACTTCGCAGTTCGCTTTTCACGGACTCGCTGTTTCGCGGGTATTTGCCTCCCAGTTTATGAATGGTTGCCATTGCCCAGAGTGGCGTTCTAAGAGTGGAAGGGAGTTTCACCCTCCCCTTCGGGAGAGAAGCAGCCAATCAAGAAAGATTGCAAAGCAGAGATATCTAGCCAAAAAAAAAGTGTGCAGTGCCTTTAAATCTCGCCTTGCTTCTGCCTCACCCTCGGAACGCAATATACAAATATAGCATCCCTACTTCGTGGATTTTCACTTTTCGCGGGTGATCCTGGAACGTAACACTGGTGATAAGTGGGGGAACACTGTAATTCTATATTTGGCATACTGCATTGCCCTAATTTTAAAAAACCTGCTACCAGAGCCAAGTTTTGACTCTCTTCCTGAAGGCTAGTAAGGAGGGAGTTGATCCGATGTCACTAGGAGGGAGTTCTACAACCGAGGGGGTCACCACTGAGAAGGACCTGTCGGCCATACTTGTGAGGCAGGCAGGACCAAAAGCAGGGCCTCCCCAGATGATCTTAGTCTCTGAGCTGGTTTGTAGGGGAAGATACATACGGACAGGTAGCCTGGGCTGGAACCATGTAGGGCTTTACAGGCTAAAGCCAGCACTTTGAATTGTGCTCGGTAGCAGACTGGCAGCCAGTTGAGATGATGCAACAGGGGAGTTGTATGCTCTCTGAGCACCGCTCTGGTAAGCAACCTGGCTGCCCCTTTCTGGACCAGTTGGAGCTTCCAAATAGTCTTCAAAGGCAACCCCACATAAAGCGTGTTGCAGTAATCTATACGGGATGTAACCAGAGCGTGGACCAATGTATGGGCGCAGTTGGCACACAAGTTTTAATTGTGCAATAGCTCCCCTGGTCACTGCCAAAACTGAGGTTCCAGGCTCAGCGATGAGTCCAAGATCACTCCCAAACCCTGGGTTTAGGCACTCTGATAGGCAGCGTCTCTGGATCTCATACATGTGCCGGTGTTTCCTTCTCCCATTCCATACACCCCTTTCTTTCCCCTTCCCCAACCTTTTGCATTTCAAATATCACTCTCCAGCTCAAAAATTCCCTAAGAAAGCAGCCTGAAAGTATCCTCATCACCCAAAGCCATGCTCTCCATAAATGCCAAACAATGTGGCAGCACTCATTTCATTTAAGAAGATATGAGAACAAAGCAAGGCGCGAGTCAAGTCCCTGATGGGTTGGAGCTGCCATTGTTTGTGTTTCAAGGAATCCAGGGAATGGTACAAACAAAGCTCTTGAAGCTGCACAGCTGGTGCAGGAAACCTTTCTCCCTCCCTCAAAACCCAACCATCCCATTACCACCAGCAAGAACCTTTCCTCTAACTCAGGCATGGGCAGACTTTGGCCTTCCAGGTGTTTGGACTTCAACTCCCACAATTCCAAAACACCTGGAAGGCCAAAGTTTGACGGCTGTTAGGAATTGTGGGAGTTGAAGTCCAAAGCACCTGGAAGGCCAAAATTTGCCCATGCCAGTTTTAACCACTGTGGGGTATAATGGGGCGGGTTCTTCACTGCCCACAATTTTCAGAGCCAAGCCCCCATCGTCTGACTATAAGACTAGATCCCCCATCATCCCCAGCCCTCAAAAGGTCTAGAAGAGCCGCACCAGAGTGACCACCAAAGGGACCGCATGATACATACTTCGCCTCTGCCGCTTGCCCTTCGGTGACCTGCTGCTGCTGTTTTTTGCCAGATCCACCTGGCTGAGGAAAACCACCACGGCACACAGCAGCAGCGGCCCAAGCTGCATAGTCACGTCCCAGTCGCCCGGGGCCCTTGGGGGCAGTGCGGGTGGAAGGATCCAGCCCAGGGCCCCTTCCTTTCTTCCTCCTAATGCGACAGAGGCCTGGCTAGGACCAAATGTCTGCATGCGAAACCGGGTGAGTGGCCGTCTTCCTCTTGTGCCAAGACCGTGGCCGCAGAAGCATTAAGTTGCCGACAGCAGGATTTTGTTTCCAGCCCCATAAGGAATGTGGGAGGTGGTAGGTAAGAGTCTCATCTGTGGGGCAGTTGGATCCACTGTCCTGTTTGCACCGGTAAGCTGTAAATGGACAGAACACAAGCGGGTTAATTTAAAGATAGCGTAGATTGGCATTTTCTATGCTTCTCTCCTCCTACAAATGTGCAGAGCTTAAGGGTGAAGCCCTGAAAAGTGCAACATTGTGTGTTTCTGATTGCTCTTGTTAAGAGATAGCTGTGTGATGACCAAGGACACAAGAAGTGAGTGGGGTCCCTCCCAGGTTCACAGAAGTGGAGTTGTTGCCATTGGCCGTAATCCCTGGCTGCGATGGACAGACTCCGGTCAGTCAGTGCTTTTGGGCCAAACAGATGGAGAGGAGTCTTCGCTGCTCCTCGCTCCTGTGGCTCTCCAAGGCTGCCAGATTGTGTTGGTGTCAAGCATGTGTTTGCACTTAGAGAGACACACCACCATTGCATCTGTCTGTGTGCCGTATGTGCGCACGATTTCAAATAAACAATTAGCTGCTTTGTGTAAATCCCGCTTGGCTTTTGGCTCAGAAGACTGTTTGATGCACCCCTGAAGTTCAAATACACCCCTCGCGGACATGCATATCTATTGCCAAAGAGGTCTCCTCTCCAGAAAAGGGGTCAATTAAGCTTCTTTGATGGCCTTGCAAAGGAAGCCCCCTTGCAATCTGCCTACCTCTCCTGGCCTGCAAATAAGGGTGTTGGGTTCCATCCCTGGACTGCACAAGTCTCTTGTGTCATCAAGTTTCCAGACCTCAATGAGTAGCTAGTCTAGAGATTATGCTGAGGGATTCTTCCCCTCCCACATTCCTATGCATAATTCCCAAAAGGGCTTTGTCTTTAGTCTTCCTCCTTGCCACTGTCTTCTCTCCTTTGATGATGTAGCATTGGAATTCTGTGAGGGAACTTCCTTTTTAAAGGTATTGTATTGCCCTGGTCTGGCCATGTGGCCTTTCGCCATTTTCCAGTTTCTTCTGCTTTTCTTTCTACCTATGACAATGCACATTTTGCCTCTCTCTAGGCCAGTGTTTTTCAACCTTTATGGAGCCACGGCACATTTTTTACATTTACAAAATCCTGGGGCACACCACCAACCAAAATGACACAAAATGACACTCTAACACAGTAATACATATAGTTAATATGTTTTTAAATGTATTTATACAGGCAGTGTGAAACCTGGGCCTGTTTTGATGAACACAACATAGATATTCTGGCAGGAATGGCAGAAAGACACACATGAAGGTCTTGCTCAACAGCTGGGAGTTATAGTTCACCCGCATTAAAGAGCATTCTGAACTCCACCAATGATGGAATGGAATCAAACTTCCCACACAGAACAACCATAACCAAGAGAAAATACTATAAGAGTTTGGTGGGCATTGACCTTGAGCTTTGGAGTTGTAGTTCACCTATATCCAGAGAGCACTGTGGAGGGGAGGGAGGAAGACGTGGGGCGAGTCTGCGCAGTAGCGCCCGCACGGGTCACGTCTTCCCCCCTCCCCCTCCCGCAGAAGCGGCAGCGTGAGCAAAGCGAGGCAAAGCAAGTAGAGCGAGGCTGGGAAGAAGGGAGCCCGAGTGGAGAAGAAAAAGTGTTCGGCAGGAGGGGGGGAAAAGGGTATTGGAAGTTCCAATTTCCCACGGCACACCTGATGATCTCTCACGGCACACTAGTGTGCCACAGCACACTGGTTGGGAAACAGTGCTCTAGGCAAAATGTAGCTGCATGGACCTTTCACTCTTTTACCTCTTTAGAAGATGAGATTTAGTAAGCTAGTTAGCTCCAAGACCTTTTATATCAGGAATGTATTTTTTACTTCAATAAATACTTTTAAACCTAAAGTTCTAACTCTGCAATCCTGTGCCATCCTAATAATAATAAATTTATTTTTGTACCCCGTCTCCGTCTCCCCGAAGGGATTCAGGGCGGCTTACATGGGGGACAAGCCTGATCAACATATTTAAAATATAAGACCCTAAAATACAAAATGCACAAACAACAGCATAAAACAAAATAAAACAACAACATTATAGCAGAATATGAAAGCAACCATCAAACCAACAACCAATAAACATGCAATTGATAATCAATTTCTGGGCATGGATGGGCAATGGACTAGTGCAAATCAATTGTGAGGATAGGGCTGATGGATAAAGCGCAAAGTCAAATGGCAACAGTAAGGATAGGGGCAATGTAAAATGGAGCATTATAGTTTTGGGTACAGAACAGTAGTAAAGTGCGAGGATGAGATTTTGGGTCCTGGCTAGACTAAGTTATCTGGGGAGTTGTCTAGTCAAAAGGACAGCGGAACATATCCATGTCTTTAGATCTTTGCAGTAGATGGACAGGGTAGGTGCTACCCTAATCTTCTTGGGAAGGGAGTTCCAGAGCTGGGAGGCCACCACCAAGAAGGCCCTCTCCCTCATTCCCATCAATCACACCAGGTGGGAGCAAGAGGAGAGCCACCTCAAAGAATCTTGGAGATCATGCAGGTTCATAAGGGAAGGTGCGGTCGCAAAGATAGGCAGGTCCCGAAACTATCCTAAGGAATAGAAGTATATACCAGCTCATCACATGTAAGTTTCTGCTGGTTATGAAGTTTTACTTATGGTACTTTGCTATATTTATGGTTATTTTTGAGTCTAACAGCTCAGATTCCCCAACAAAGGGGACATCCCAAAGCAGGTTGCAAAGCATGGGGATTCACAGAAAGTCCCAGTAGATGGCTCAGATGCCCCTTGCTCTGAGGGGAAACATGAGGCATGGGTTTGGAAGGAGGCCTCTGCCTCTTTCCAGGAGGCAGCATCCTGGCCCAAGAAGGAACAGCAAGCAGTCTTTTGGTGAGAAAGGCTGCCTCTGTGCCGTTAGCACCAAACATCTGCTAGAGGGTCTGGATTTGTGCTTGGAAGAGGGGAAATATTTTACTCGAATCTAATACTCACCCTATTTTGGCTAAATTATCTCGCCAAAATTAGGGTTCACATTACATTCACATAATCTGGTAATCTTACTGCTGAGCCAAAGCAAAAGGGGAAGCTGCTTCAGGAAAACAAGGAGCTTCTATTTGAAGGACCTCATCTCTAATTTAATGGCCAGGGCTCAGTGCTATGGAGCCCCCAGTGGCACAATGGGTTAAACCCTTGTGCCAGCAGGACTGCTGACCAACAAGTTGGCATTTCAAATCCAGGGGTGAGCTCCTGTCTCAGCTCTAGCTCCCCATGCAGGGACATGAGAAAAGCCTCCCACGGGATGGTAAAACATCAAACATCTGGGCGTCCCCTTGGCAACGTCCTTACAGACGGCCAATTCTCTCAAACCAATAGCAATTGGCAATTTCTCAAATCACTCCTGACACACACAAAAATGCTATGGGATCCTTAGATTTGCAGTTTCGTAAGGCATTAGCATCCTTTAGCAGAGAAGGCTCAAAGCCTTGTCACACGACAGCCCCCATGACTCCATAGCACTGAACCAAGGCAGTTAAAGTGGATTCATTCTACAGCACAGATGAACTCCAAAGTTTACTTTCCATTCCTGGAAGCTTTGGTGCTCTAGCACTTTTTTAAAAGAAGGAATTCTAAGCATGACATTAAGCAGCAAATACTTTTTTTGGTTTCAGGGTTTTGAACATAGGGGTGCACATTATATTCGATGGTGCATTAGATTCAAGTCAGCATAGTAGGCCTTCAGGCAACTTGTTATGGCCTTTGGGAAAACTATATTGTCTAGCTTTACTCGGGGGATATCTGTATACCTTCTGTTAAAATTAAGACCCTTTAACGCAGAGGCACTTTGAGGCAAGGTGAAAAGATAACCAAATGAGTTTACTGAAACAAAATGAATAAAGGGTTGACTCCACCTCGGACTATCATAAGATAACTTAAAACAATATATTACAAAAGGAGATTTTGCTAGTTGCAGTCATCTTTCTAGAATCTTTGAAAGTCTTTTGTCTCAGGTGTAAAATGATGGATTATAAATTGTTGGTTACAAACAGTCTTAATCTTCTCTCCTGTGAAGTTTAGGCTGGCCAAAAACTTCTATTGTCCTCTGGATTGGTGGTATAAAACATTGCTAAATGCAGCAGGTGCTAAAAATGCCTGTTTGAATTGCTAGGATTACCAGACAATCACAGTAGCTCTGCTGTAGAAAGAGGAGTAGTCAAGCAAGAGCTCTATACGGGGAAATGGAATAGATTGACTAAGGCTGACCTCTGAGGGGTGTTATGCTCCACCCAAAAACTAATACAAAAGAAGATGTCTTCACCATTGAGGAAACCATGAGTGGGGGAACTGAAGCAAAGGAGAGGAGAAGGCTGAGCCAAGACTTCACACAATTACATATCACATACATGTATACAGAGCCAAGGCCGTTCAGGCTCTACCACCAGATGCTTCCAACTGTAAAGGAGTCCTGCACACTTGGGCCTTGCTCGTTTGGTCCTGAGCACACCTGAGCTGCAAGCAGGCTTTGGGATGGCTCAAGGTTTCATGGCTGTTGTGAAACCCACTTCCAGGGCTCCCTTCCAAGAAAGAGAGAGAGAACAAGGAGTCTGGACACCCCACCTCCCAGGGGATAAATGGCAGCCTAAGTCCAGCCTTGGAGAAAGGAGCCATGGACTGGAAAGAAGGGGCAGGGACAGCTCTGTCCCACTCCTGCTCCACACCAAGGAAGGCCAATTGGGGGCCGGGGTGGGAGCTTCCCTTCCCTGCACACAAACACAGACAGAGCTGTGAGGGCCATTGACTGCCTTTCCCTCACTGTTTCCTCCTCTCTGGTCCACTTTGGTGTGGGCTGTTGGCCACTGCTTCTTGAAGCCACCCCAACACTAGCCCTGAGGGGAACAGCCCCACTCCTGGAGAAGTCTTGGGCATCCTCCTACTGCTCCCCTTCCCATGCCATTTGCCCTTTCCAGCATGCTCCCCCTGTTTCTCTTGGCCTTGGCCCCTGGGACGGGATGATGCAGTGCTGACGCTGAACTGCCTCCTGCCAAGGCATCTCTCTCCTCCTGGACCGCAAGAGAGGAATCTGCTTTCGTAAATAGAGGTTTTAATAGGTCCCTGCGGGGGCTCGACTAAGGCTGCTCTAAATCCGAAGGCGACTCATCCACGCTGGACGTCCAGCAATCACACCATACTCTCACCCCTCACTTTGCCCTCTCCCTCCTGCCAGGAAAAGAACTGGGAATTTGTATGGAGGGGGGAGGCTTTGTTTTGAGGGCCAATGCCTCAACAACTAGACACCTTTTTTCCTTCAGGACCGTTCAAGTGACCTAAGACTAATACCAAGGACATAAAAGACTAAGCCAGTGGTGCTCAAACTGTGGGTCCCCAGGTGTTTTGGCCTACAACGCCCAGAAATCCCAGCCAATTTACCAGCTCTTCTGGGAGTTGAAGGCCAAAACATCTGGGGACCCACAGGTTGAGAACCACTGGACTAAGCAGTGGTTCTCAACCTGTGGATTCCCAGATGTTTTGGCCTTCAACTCCAATGAATCCTATCAGCTGGCAAACTGGCTGGGATTTCTGGGAGTTGTAAGCCAAAACACCTGGGGACCCACAGGTTGAGAACCATTGGCTTAAAGCAGTGGTGCTCACACTTTTTCAGCATGCGAGCTACTTATAAAACAATCAAGTTAAAAAGATCTACCTACCCACTACTCAGAGAGCCATAAAAGCAACATATTTGGAAATTTACAGTATTTCAGTGAGAGCCATATAATATATTTTAAGACTGAATTCAACTAAATTTGAGTATAATAAGCCCCTGAATTTATTCATAATAATGATAATATTCAGCCTCTTCTGCTACTACTACTACTACTAATAATAATAATAATAGTAACAACAACAACAGGTTCTTAGAGTAGAAGGAGACCTCCAACGGCCATCCAGTCCAACCTCCTTCTGCCATAAGCAAAAAACACAATCAAAGCATTCCTCATAGATGGCCATTCAGCCTCTGATAATAATAATAGGTTCCTAGAATAGGAGGAGTCCTCCAAGGGCCATCCAGTCCAACCTCCTTCTGCACCTGGGTGGCGTCGGGAGTCTGCGGGGCGGGACTGAGCCTTCCTCCCGCCCTGCCTGCGATCTACCAGGATGCCCTATGCGATCTACCAGTAGATCGCGATCTACCTAATGAGCACCCCTGGCTTAAAGGGAGGGAGGAGGGGAGGAAGGACCTGACAGAAAGCTCAGCGGTTCCTTTGGAGCATGTGCAGAAAGCATTCCCTTCCCTGGGTGTTTAAATTTGGATCAGAAGAAACAAACAAAAAATCCAATGGAGTCTCGGCAGCATCCCAGGGGGCAGCGTTGTTAGGGTCAAGATGGCTTCTTGTCATTCCCTGAGAGCAAGCCAGGCCAGGCAGTTTTAAGCAAGGATTTAAAACGTGTGTCCTGGGTTTTAATCTCTGTCCTGTGTGTTTAATATGCATTTTATAAAAAATAGTTTTATTATGTATTTTTAATAGAACTACCTTTTAATAGGCATATTTATAGAATTTTGGCAATGTTTGTATGTTTTGACTGTGCTGTCCTCCAGTCAGGAGGAGAGATGGATAAGAAATCAAATTATTATTATTATTATTATTATTATTATTAGAAACACAACAAGATGAGTACACAACAAATAAGATCACTATGCTGGCTGTTGTATTGGATCACATGTTGGACACTTCTCAAATGTCTAGGACTGTGTGACAGATGGTCATTTTGCCAGCGTCGATTGTGTTTAAGTGCAGGCCGAGGTCTTTAGGCACTGCACCCAGTGTGCCGATCACCATTGGGACCACCTTTACTGGCTTGTGCCAGAGTCTTTGCAGTTCGATCTTTAAAGCCTCATATAGTGTCAGCTTTTCCAGTTGTTTCTCTTCAATCCTGCTGTCTCCTGGGATTGCAACATCAAAGATCCATACTTGGTTTTTTAACACCATCGTGATGTCAGAAGTATTGTGCTCCAAAACTATAACTCCCAGGACTGCACATGGCATAAAATATAATAATAATAATGGCATTTAAAGTGGGTCCCAACTGCATTTATTCTCCAGTGTAGATGCACCCAGAGGAGAGTGTGAACCTTGGGAAACTATGGGTTGTCCACACAGCTCTATATCCCAGAATATCAAGGACGAAAATCCCATAATATTTGCTTTGAATTGGGTTATCTGAATCCACACTCAGATAATGTGGGATTTTTTGCCTTGATATTCTGGGATATAGGGCTTTGTGGAAGGGCCCTTTAACTCCCAGAACTATAACGTCCCAGGAAAGGGAAGGAAAAGAAAGGACCCAGAAATGCTATTTTTAAAAAATACTTTGTTCTGGCTAAGTAAAAACTTGGTGAGCAAAAGTTAATGTCTGAACTTACCCTAACAAGGGTACTTTTGACTCCTCCTACAATTTCCCCTCCCACAAATTGGGAAAACATTTCATTTTAAACCTGAGAGTAACAAATGCCATCACATTACAGAATTGGCCAAACATCCGGATCATTACCAAAAATCCACCACTCCCCCCCCCCACACACTTAATAATAATAATAACAATAACTTTATTTTTGTACCCCACTTCCATCTCCCCAAAGGAACTTGGGGCGGCTTTCACATGGCGCAAAGTGCCTTAAACAATACATAAAATAAAATAAGCACGCAATACAATACAAGATAAACCAGTAGTATATAGAACAACAGTTTGACTCAAAATGGCGCTCAATAACCTATGGTGTCGACTGTCATAAAAACATGGTAAACTGTAAAACAAGAGGAAGGGAAAGGGATAGTGCAAAGCTGTAGCTAAGGAACAAGGGCAGGGATGAAAGTGCTGGTCTGTATCATAATTGTGGACCATTCGGCTAGACCAGTGTTTCTCAACTTGGGGGTCTGGACCCCTGCAAGGGTCGCAAGAGGATGTCAGATGGGTTGCCAAACCCAGTATTTTCTTTTGGCCAAGGGGGTTCTGTGTGGGAAGTTTGGTCCAATTCTATCATTGGTAGGGTTCAGAATGCTCATTGATTGTAGGTGAACTATAAATCCCAGCAACTACAACTCCCAAATGTCAATATCTATTTTCCCCAAACTCCACCAGTGTTCACATTTGGGCATATCGAATATTTCTACCAAGTTTTGTCCAGATCCATCATTGTTTGAGTCCACAGGGCTCTCTGGATGGAGGTGAACTACAACTCCAAAACTCAAGGTCAATGCCCACCAAGCCCTACCAGTATTTTCTGTTGGTCATGGGAGTTTTGTGTGCCAAGTCTGGCCCAATTCTATTGTTGGTGGCAGGCATGTAGCCCGGGGGGGGGGGGGCTTGAGGGCCCCCGAAATTCTCAGGGTGGTCTGCGAGAAGGCCTTACTGATACATTATTTAAACTGTTATATTTATTCATATCATGATCTGATCACCATGCTCATTATATCCCATATGCATGGGGGTATTGGGATGACGATACAAAAGGTTTGCTAGGGTAGACCCTCTCCCACTATGACTCAGCCCCCCCCCCCCAATCAAACTCAGCCTCTCCCGAATCAAAA
Source organism: Anolis apletophallus (assembly GCA_030556195.1). NCBI lineage: Eukaryota > Metazoa > Chordata > Lepidosauria > Squamata > Anolidae > Anolis > Anolis apletophallus. Next base: position 29,985,172 of record JARBWK010000011.1, on the reverse strand, counting down.
TCCTGGCTACGGACCTGGTTGGTGGAGTTTAGAATGCTCTTTGATTATAGGTTAACTATAAATCCCAGCAAACTATAACTCCCAAAAAAATAAAATCAACCCTCCCCAACCCCACCAATTATCAAATTTGGGTTTATTGGGTATTTGTGCCCAATTTGGTCCAGTGAATAAAAATACACCCTGCCTATTAGATATTTACATTACAATTTATAACAGTAGCAACATTACAGTTATGAAGTAGCAACAAAAATAATATTATGGTTGGGGGTCAGCACAACATGAGGAACTGTATTAAGGGGTCGCGGCATTAGTTGAGAACCACTGAGCTAGACATTTTCAAAGGCTTGTCTAAACATCCAAGTCTTCAACTTTCTCCGGAAGGAGAACAGGGTAGGGGCCCGCCTAATCTCCCTGGGGAGGGTGTTTCAAAGCTGGGAGCTACCACCGAGAAGGCACTCTCCCTTGTCCCCACTAACCCTGGCAGATCTTAATGCTCACGCAGGTAGATGGGGGGGGGGGCAGTCACAAAGATCGGCAGGGCCCGAACCATTTTGGGCTTTATAGGTGGCTAGCTGTACCCACCACTTGTTGCTGTGGCCAAACTTCCCTCCCTCTTTCTCTCATCCTTTCTTTCTCTCCTTCCTTCCTTCCTTCTCTCTTTCCTTCTTTCCTTCATTCTCTCATTCCTTCTCTTCCTCTTCCCTTCGTCCCCCCTTTTTTTTCTTTTCCTTCCTCTTTCTCCCCTTTCTTCCTTCTCTACCTAGTCTTGGACTGCAACTGCCAGCAGTCCTCCTGATCAATCTATCTACTTTTCTATCTATCTATCTCTATCTAATCTATCTATCTTATCTATCTGGAGGATTGCTGGGAGTTGCAGTCCAGGAATAGGAAATTAGAAATATGCAGGGATTGGGATGCTCTCAAAGAAATCCAAGGAGAAGAAAGCTTGCAGCTTGGAAGCAGTGCATTTGGATCATCCTCCTCTCCTAAAGGGCCTGGTATAGGGGGTGCTGGGAGCTGTAGTCCAAAAGAGAGTGTGAATGTGCTATTATGTGTTTTGTTTGCCATGGGAAGTTGTTTTGCACATGTGCTATAGTGTCTTTTTGCTATTTTTGGCTTTTAAAGTCCCTTCTGTTGTGTTTTTCAGTGTTTTATGAGTGATGGTCACTCACTGGCCTGATACGTGTATTGTGTCCAAATTTCGTGTCAATTCATCCAGTGGTTTTTGAGTTATGTTAATCCCACAAACAAGCATTACATTTTATTTAGTTAGATTATCTTCTCTTTAAATTGGGACCGGAAACTTATTGGCAGCCAGTGGAGCTGTTTTAATAGGGGTGTCGTCCACTCCCTATAATTAGCTCCAGTGAGCAACCTGGTTGCCGAACATTGCACCAGTTGTAGTTTCCGGGCTGTCTTCAAAGGCAGCCCCACGTTGAGTGCGTTGCAGTAATCCAATTTGGATTTAACTAAGGCGTTGACCACTGTGCCCAAATCAGCCCTCTCGAGGAACAGTTGCAGCTGCACACAAGTTTTAACTGTGCAAAGGCCCTCCCAGCCACTGTGGAAACCTGAGAATCAAGCGTCAGCGTTGAGTGCAGGAGGACCCCCAGATTGCAGACCTGCATTCTCAAGGGGACGGTAACACACAGAATGCTCTACCCTACACTTGAACCCAACCTAATGTGACGAACACAGTGGCTTACAACTTTTTAAGTGTAGCACTCAGTGTGATTTAGTAAATGTGATGAAGTGGTGAGGGACACTCTGCTGTGGTTTGGCCAGTTCCTTCCTTAGAAGTCAAGCCGACTTCTATTTGCCAACCACTTTTTTTTGGTCGTGTCAGGAGTGACTTGAGAAACTGCAAGTCGCTTCTGGTGTGAGAGAATTGGCCCTCTGTAAGGACGTTGCCCGGGGGACGCCCTGATGTTTGATGTTTTTACCACCCTTGTGGGAGGCTTCTCTCATGTCCCCGCATGGATAGCTGAGGCTGATAGAGGGAGCTGATCCACGCTTCCCCCGAATTCAAACCTCCGACCCGATTTTATTTTGCCATTTTATATTGTTTATTTTATTTGTTATTTTATACATTTTGTTATGGTGTATTTTCTTGTTATTTTGTGTTTATGTTGTATTATGTTGTATTATGTTGGGCTTGGCCTCATGTTAGCCACCCGAGTCCACTTTGGGGAGATGGTGGTGGGTTATAAATAAAGATGATGATTATGTTGGTTTAACCCACTGTGCCACCAGGGGCAACAACTCATCCAATGACTAACCATGGCTAACACTGCTTAGGGCGCCCCCAGTGGCCTTAAACCGCTGAGCTGCTGAACTTGCTGACCGAAAGGTCGCAGGTTCAAATCCACAGGTTTGAATTCCGCTGTTAGCCCCAGCTTCTGCCAAACTGGCAGTTCGAAAACATGAAAATGTGAGTAGATTGATAGGTACCGCTCCAGTGGGAAGGTAACGGCGCTTCATGCAGTCATGCTGGCCATGTGACATTGGAGGTGTCTACGGACAATGCCGGCCCTTCAGCTTAGAAATGGAGATGGGCACCAACCCACACAGGCGGACACGACTGGACGTAATGTCAGGGGAAAACCTTTACCTACTTAAAACTGCTTAGTGGGTTGTTTTAGGTTTTTCGGGCTGCGTGCCCATGTTTGAGAAGCATTCTCTCCTGATGTTTTGCTTGCATCTGTGGCAGGCATCCTCAGAGGTTGTGAGGTCCTCCCAACATGGCCTTCTCAAACATGGCCAAACAATGTATTGTCGAAGGCTTTCATGGCCAGAATCACCGGGTTGTTGGTGGTTTTTCGGGCTGTATGGCCATGTTCTAGAAGCATTCTCTCCTGACGTTTTGCCTGCATCTATGGCAGGCATCTTCAGAGGCTGTGAGGATGCCTGCCACAGATGCAAGGCGAAATGTCAGGAGAGAATGCTTCTGAAGCATGGCCATACAGCCCGGGAAATACACAACCCAGTGATTCCGGCCATGAAAGCCTCCGACAATACATTGAACACTGCTTAGTTTCCTTCCCCGTCTGCCTACTCCCCCCACTCGCAGCCCAAGGAGCGCCTGACCTCTCCGCCCCCCCTGCTGACCAAGACCCCCTCGCCAAAAAAGAGGAGACCCCCGTTTCCTCCCCTTCGAGGGCAGCCTTACCTCGGAGTTGCCCAAGAAGATGACCCTCCGCCTGTCCTGCCCTGTCCTGGGGCTTTCGGACCTCTGCTCAGGAGAGGACAGGCTTGCTGGAGGAGGCTCCCCTCACTGGTCCGCGGAAGAGGGAGGCAGGCAGGCAGGAGTGCGGGAGAATGGTCCCCGGAGTCACCTGGGCATCAGTGCCTCTGCCCGGACGGCTCTTTTCACTCCTCCAGCGCCACTTCTCTCCTCCTCCGTCCTTCTTTCCTTCCTTCTTTCCTTCCCTCCGAAGGTAGCCTGGCAGCCCCTCGGAGGCGCCCCGCGCGGACTCCCACGGACGGAGGGAATCCCTCCTCCTCCGACGGGACCCTGCCCAAAACAAGCGCCCGACGGATGCAAAACCTGGACTGGAGCGCCGTGAGCGCAGCCCAACACGGAGACCCCGCCGCGGAGCCAAGATGGGGGGGGGGGGGGTGTCAGCGGACTAGGGACCCCTTCTTCCTCCTCTTCCCCCTGAAGGAGCTCTCCTGGGTCCCAGAAGGGAGAGGAATCACAGAATCCTTGAGTTGGGAGAGACCTCGTGGGCTATCCAGTCCAACCCCCTGCCAAGAAGCAGGAAGATCGCAATCAGAGCACACATACACAAACGCACACCCGACAGATGGCCATCCAGCCTTTGTTTAAAAGCCTCCAAAGAAGGAGACACCTTCCAACATACACCGGGGCAGAGAGTTCCACTGCTGAACAGTTCTCACCGTTGGGAGGTCCTTCCAAAAGTTCACTTGGAATCTCCTTTCCCGTAGAAGCCATAAGAAAGTTCGGTGCTGGAGAAATTTACCAAGAGGGACCACTGTAGAATCATAGCATCCCAGAGTTGGATGAGATCTCCAAAGAGCATCCAGTCCAACCCCTTTCTTCCATGCAGGAAAAGCACAATCAAAATACCCCTGAGAGATGGACATCCAGACTCTGTCTAAAAGCCTCCAAAGAAGGAGCCTCCACCAGACTCCAGGGCAGAGAGTTCCATTACTGAACAGCTCTCACACTCAGAAAGTTCTTCCAAATGTTCAGGTGGAATCTCCTTTCCTGTAGATGCCACAAGAGAGTTCGGTGCTGGAGAAGTTTACCAACAGGGGCCACTGTAGAGCTTCCTAGAGTTGGATGAGACCTCCAAAGAGCATCCAGTCCAACCCCCTTCTTCTATGCAGGAAAAGCACAACCAAAGTATCTCTGACAGATGGACATCCAGGCTCAGCTTGAAAGCCTCCAAAGGAGGAGCCACTACCACCTCATGGGCCATCCAGTCCAACCCCTTGCTAAGAAGCAGGAAAATCGCATTCAAAGCATGCCCGACAGATGGCCATCCAACCTCTGCTTAAAAGCTCTCAAAGAAGGAGCCTCCACCACACTCTGGGGCAGAGAGTTCCACTGCTGAACAGCTCTCACAGTGAGGAAGTTCTTCCTAATGTTCAGGTTGAATGTCCTTTCCTGTAATTTGAAGCCATTGTTCCGTGTCCTAATCTCCAGGGCAACAGGCTTGCTCCTTCCTCCCTATGACTTCCCCTCACATATTTATACATGGCCATCATGTCTCTTCTCAGTCTTCTCTTCTGCAGGCTAAACATGCCCAGCTGCTTAAGCCGCCCCTCATAGGGCTTGTTCTCCAGACCCATGATCATTTTGGTCGCTTTCCTCTGGACACATTCCAGCTTGTCAACATCTCCCTTTCAATTGCGGTGCCCAGAATTGGACACCATGTGATTCCAGGTGTGGTCTGACCAAGGCAGAATAGAGGGATAGCCTGACTTCCCTGGATCTAGACACTAGACTCCTATTTATGCAGGTCAAAATCCCATTGGCTTTTTTAGCCACTGCATGACATTGTTGGATCATGTTTCACTTGTTGTCCATGAGAACTCCAACTCAGGAGGAGGAGGAAAAGGAGGAGGATGGAGACCTTGGGGCAATGGCCAAGCCAGCCATAGCACAAGCGCAGACCACTCCAGGAACCTTCACTTGACTTTAATGTCACAAGGAGAAAGGGTATCATAAGGATGGAGGGAGCAAGCTTCCTTTCTGCCATGGGTCCAAAGGAGCTTCCACGAGCTTTAGGAAGAACTTTAGGAAGATTGTAAGAAGAGCCCTTCACCAGTGGAACTCTGCATGGGAGAAGGGGGTTGGACTGGATGCTCTTTGGAGGTCCCATCCAACGCTACGAATCCATGATTCTACAGTGGCCCCTGTTGAGAAAATTCTCTGGTGCCAAATTCTCTTATGGCTTCTACAGGAAAGGAGATTATACCTGAACATGAGAAAGAACTTCCTGACTGTGAAAGCTGTTCAGCAGTGGAACTCTCTGCCCCAGACAGGGCCGTAGCCAGGATTTTGTTTGGGGGGGGGGCTGAGTTTGGTTCGGGGGGCTGAGACTGGGTGGAAGAGGATCTACCCTAGCAAACCTTTTGTATTGTTATCCCAATAACCCCATTAATGTGGGATATAATGAGCATGGCGATCAGATCATGATATAAATGCACATAACAGTTTAAATAATGTACCAGTAAGGCCTTCTTGCGGACCACGCTGAGAATTTCGGGGGGCTGAAGCCCCTAAGCCCCGGGCTACATGCCTGGCCCCAGAGTGTGGTGGAGGAGCCTTTTCTGGAGGCTTTTAAACAGAGGCTGGACGGCCATCTGTCGGGCATGCTTTGAATATGATTTTCCTGCTTCTTGGCAGGGGGTTGGAGTGGATGGCCCACGAGGTCTCTTCCAACTATGATTCTATAATTCTAGAAATAGGCCTCTTTGGTGGGGATCCCAATAGGAGAGGCTGGAATGGTGGGAAGGGAGGCCAGGGAGGAGCCAGGAGGCTACCAGGAGCCAGTCCCAGTCACCACAGCGATTTGGCAGCCTGAAGACCCCTTTTTTCTCCAGCCATCTCAGCAGGGTTACTTGGCATTGCTGCCTTCCAGCTACTCTGGGTTTCATTATCAGGGGCTTTAATAATAATAATAATAATAATAATAATAAAAAAAGCAATGCCGCCAGGCTCAAAATTGTGCAGATACTCCTAAACCAGTTGCAACTGAGATCCTTTGCGCTAAAATCCCAGCTCAATGGATGAGTGGATCAGGTGAGGGTTCAAGGGATGCCGGGGCTGGACTTCACCCACCTGGAAGACATTTTGGCAAAACTCTCCCTTCCCTCCCTGCCTAAATATATTGCTGTAGGATTTGTAGTTTGGTGAGGCACCAGCACTATTGGGCAGGGAAGTCTAAAGACCTAGAAAAGCTACCATTCCTATGATTTCATAGCATGGAACCAAGGCAACTAAGGTGGTGTCAAACTGCATTAATTCTGCAGTGTAGATGCAATCCAAGACCTCATTCAATACCAGTGGTTTTCAAACTTCCTAATGCCGTGATCCCTTAATACAGTTCCTCATGTGGTAACCACCACCAACAAAATTATTTTCATTGCTACTTCATAACTAATTTTGCTACTGTTATGAATTGTAATGTAAATATGCAGGATGTGTTTTCATTCACTGGACCAAATATGGCACAAATACTCAATATGCCCACCTTTGAATACTGGTGGGGTTGGGGAGGGGGATTGATTTTGTCATTGAGGAGTTATAGTTCACCTATAATCAAAGAGCATTCTGAACTCCAGCAAAGAAGGAATTGAACCAAACTTGTTACACAGAACACCCATGACCAACAGAAAATACTGGAAGGGTTTGGAAGGCACTGACATTGAGTTTTGGAGTTTATTTATTTATTTTATTTATCATTCGATCTTATATTCCGCTCCTCCCTGCAGGCTCAGGGCGGATTACAACATACAATAAAAACATGCTGCGCATACAAACCAGCAGCCATGCAATACACATAAAAACATAAAAGCATAAAACCAATATACAGTAAAATCAACAGAATTTCAATTTCTACGTAGTTGTAGTTCACCAACACCAAAAAGAAAGAGAAGAAAAAGTGAAGAGATCTTTATCCTTCTCTGCCAAAAGGGTTCCCAAGACCATCAGAAATATGTGTTTTCTGATGGTCTTTGGCAACCCTTCTGTCACCCCCCTCATGACCCCACCAAGGGTCCTGACCTCCAGGTTGAGAAACACAGGGAAGAAGAAGAGGTGTCATGGGGGGTTGGGCCTGATCTGTCAACGCTGGAAGTATGTTGTGGAGATGTATTGTCTGGGGCCACCAGAGAACAAACCTAGGGCTCTAGGGCAGGCACAGGCAAACTTCGGCCCTCCAGGTGTTTTGGACTTCAACTCCCCCAATTCCTAACAGCCTCAGGCTCCTTCCTTTTCCCCCTCAGCCGCTTAAGCAACTGGCAGGAGAATGGCTGTGGGATATTTGGAACCAGGTGGCTCCATGGCAGCAGGCACCCACCCCTTGTCTTGTGTGAGCATTAATGGGGAAGACATACATACTGTTTGGGTACAGAGATCTCTCATAAGACTTAAGTGTCCCTTCAGTGTCCCTTTGGTCATCCTGCTAGTGCAAAATTTTCACGGTTTCCAGACCCATCTGGGTTGGTCCGCCCTTGATTGGTTAATGACAAGATTGGTTCAAGAAGAAGAGAATTATAAACAGATACTACTCTGGTTGTTGTGAGTTTTTCAAGCTGTATGGCTATGTTCCAGCAGCATTCTCTCCTGACGTTTCACCTGCATCTATGGCAGGTATGTTCAGTGGATGTGAGGTCAGGTGAGAATACTTGTGGAACATGGCCATCCAGCCCAGAAAACTTACAACAAGCCAGTGATTCCGGCCATGAAAGCCTTCCAAAATACATAGATACTACCCGATAACCTACTTAGCCAATTGATGGGAAGCTTGGTTCTAAGGATACGACATGTGCTAGGATGGTCATGACACACATTATATTAAGCGCCAACCCCAAGTATGGTTGTAAAAAACACCAAGTGCAATCATGAGCAATGCACACAAACAGCCACAGAGCACACCTACATTTCAAAGTGCCACTCTTGCCCTGAGATCCCTTCTCCACTCCCAGGGAATTGAGATCTGGGAGCAGCAGTTGGGTATTGAAAACATCAACAGTTCCAACACTCTTAAGAGACTAGTCCACTTTGTTCTCCTCACTTCCTCACCATTCAACAAACAGCCACAGAGCACACCTACCTTTCAAAGCGGTGCTCTTGCCCTGAGATTCCTCCTCCACTCCCAAGGAATTGAGATCTGGAAACAGCAGCTGGGTATTGAAAACAGCAATAGTTCCAAGACTCCTAAGAGACTAGTCCACTTTGTTATCCTCACAGTTCAGCCCTGCAAGTCCCACTTTCGATTTTCCCCGATTGCTCTTTGGAAAACCTGGCAGTCCTGCGGTGCGCACTCACTCTCTCACTCTCTCACTCACTCCTCAGGAAGGGAAAGGGCCGCTTCACACGGCCTCCACGCCCTCCATTCCTGGAATGAGGTCTCTGTCATCTATTCCTCCTCCATCAAAACATTCATTCTTTGGCACAGCACCACATAACTGGCTGAGAACAAATTGTTGAAAACATCCCGTCTGAACTGGAATGCGGTTCTTCCCGCGCTGTGATGGTGAGAAGGGGGGTAGAGGTCTCTTGAATGGAGCTGGATCATCTTGGGGTGCACACCAGGGAGATGGGGGTTTTTTGGGTGGGAGGGGTCCCTTTTTGCACCTGGCCAGCACCTGCGCTTGCAGCTGAGCATTGCTGGAGGGGCTGCCTGGTCTCAGGCTCATGGCCAGGAAAAGCCCCCCAGGTCAAAAAAAGGGGGGTATCCTTTCTCAAGGGATCCTGGTATTTACCTCCCAGGTAACTGAGCTCACTCTCCCATTGCAGGAGGCGGAGGTGCAGGGATTGCCAAGGTATCTTGATCCATCTTTATCAGCCTGGCTCCCAACCAAGACGCCGCTGGGCCTTTCCATCTCAGAATTTGCCTATGTGCTTTGCTTCCTGCCTGTGAAGCATCAGATTGGATTCCAGAGAGATAGAAACAAGGAAACAAAGATGGCCTGGAGGCCAAGGGTCAGCCCTTTGGTGAGTCATGTTGCCTCTGCAAAGCCAGGATTAGGCAGGGCAAAAGGTAGGAGAACGGTGCCACCTACATATGCAGACGACACCCAACTCTACTACTCCTTTCCACCTAATGGCAAGGAAGCTGTCCTGACACTAAAACAGTTTATGTCATCAGTAATGGGTGAGGGCAAATAAATTGAATCTTAATCCTGGGAATAGAGATCCAGCCTGAGTTGGATGGAGTGAGATTTCCCCCTGAAAACACAGGTCCGCAATTTGGGGGTCCTTCTGCACTCAGTGTTGTACTTGGAGGCCCAGGTGTCAGAGGTTGCCTGGAGGGCCTTTGCGCAATTAAAACTTGTGCGCCAACTGCACCCATTCATTGAGAAGTCAAATCTAGTCATGGTGGCCCATGCCTTAGTTACATTCCATCTGGATTATTGTAACGCACTCTACACGAAGCTGCCATAGAAGAGTGCTTGGAAACTTCAGCTGGTCCAAACAGCTACAGCCAGGTTGCTCACTGGGGCTGGTTGCAGGGAGGGGACAACCCCCCTGCTGCAGCAGCTCCACTGGCTGCCAGTCTGTTTCCAGGCACAATTCAAAGTGCTGGTTATGACCTTTAGAGCCTTTGGAGAGTGACCATATATCCCATTTCTGCCTGTTCCATCTGCAGTGTTGTCCTCATGATGCACTCCCCCACCCCCGTCCTTAATGAAAGCTTAACCCCACTGTTCGTCCCTTATGAGCTCCTCCCTCACAAATACGCCTTTTCCACTGCTATCTCATCCAGGGTTTTATCATTTTATCTTGTGCATTTGGCCCGCCCATTGTGTTCGATTTTTCATTATGTTATTTTGCACTGTTTATTTTATCTTGTTGCTTTATGTATTTTATTGTGATGTAATTTTTTGTTGTTTTGTATTTTATATTGCTATATTGTATTTTCAGGCTTGACCTCATGTTAGCCCAGACCTGGGCAATTACCGGCTCGCCAGGTGTTTTGAACTTCAAATCCCAGAAATCCTAACAGCTGGTAAACTGGCTAGGATTTCTGGGAGTTGCAGTTCAAAACACCTGGAGGGCCGGTAATTGCCCAGGTCTGTGTTAGCCGCCCCAAGTCCCCTTTGGGGAGATGGTGGCGGGGTATACATAAAGTTTATTATTATTATTATATTGTTATTATTAGATTGGTGCTTCTTGACCTGTGGGTCCCCAGGTGTTTTGGCTTTCAACTCCCAGAAATCCTAGCAGCTGGTAAACTGGCTGGGATTTCTGGGAGTTGTAGGCCAAAACACTTGGGAACCCAGAAGGTTGAGAACCACTGCCCTATATGGTTCAGATCCAGGCTATTTGGCTGACTGCATCCCCTTGTATGAACCTGCTCGGGCCCTGATATCTTCAGAAGAAGTCCTTCTCTCGGTCCCACCTCCATCTCAAGCTTGGTTGGTGGGAACAAGAGAGAACAGGGCCTTCCTTCTCGATGGCTTTCCCTCGACTCTGGAACTCCATTTTTCCCAGGGAAGCCTGAATGGCCTCCTCCCTGCTGTCCTTCCTGCAGCAGGCTAAAACCTTCTTATTGAGGCAGGCTTTTAAAGAAGAAGGTTTTCCAAATCAAGTCAGGGGGTGCAGTGGCTTTTCGCCTTGAATATGTTCGAATTGATTTTTACTGTGGTTTTAAAATACTGTTTGTATTTCATTATGTTTTAATGTTTGCATATTTTTATATTTTAAATTGTATGCTTATCTTTTATGTTAAGCCTCTTTGAGTGTCCTTCAGAAGAGATAAAGGGGGTATAAATAATTAAATAAATAAATAATGAAAAGACATGTTTCAATTCTGTTTGCATATTTGTATATTTTATATGGTATGCTAATGCTTTTATGTTAAGCCGCTTTGAGTCTCCTTTGGGAGAGAAAAGATGGGGTATAAATAATAATAATATTAATAATAATAATAACGGGGGGCCCATAGCACAATGAGTTAAATCCTTGTGCCGGCAGAAGTGAAGACCGACAGGTCAGAGGTTCAAATCTGGGGAAAGCACAGATGAGCTCCCTCTGTCAGCTCCAGCTCTCAATGCAGGGACATGAGATAAGCCTCCCACAAGGATGATAAAACATCAAAAACATCTGGGCATCCCCTGGGCAACGTCCTTGCAGACGGCCAATTCTCTCACACCAGAAGCAACTTGCAATTTCTCAAGTCACTCCTGACACGATAACAACAACAGGCAAGGAAAAATGAAGGAAGAGCAAAGCAGGAGGCGAGGAAGAGGCAAAAGTGAAAGGCACAACCACAATGCTCAAAGCGCCTCCATGTGTGTCTTGCTCAATGCACACCTGCCTGCAGGTGAGGCTCCACGACACCAAGTGCCCAATGACACCAAATGTGCAACTACGCTTCCACAACCTTCTACTGAATTTGTACTTCTGCACCAGACCAAACATCCATCTTCCAACGGAGAAACTTACAACACGTCTGTGGGATCAATGGAATGCCAGAGAAAGCTGGAGCCAGGGAGTTGCACCTATCATCTTCCCAAACTGCGATGACTCTTGCTGCCATTCTCCCCTTCCAAAGACAAGGAAAGCCCTCATTCTGCCAAGAAATACATAGCAAATCATCTCCTTTCGAGTGTTGTCAGGAAGATGGAGCACAGCTGGTGGGAGGCAAGGATGTGATCCAGTGCAAGTGAGGACCCCCCACCCCACCCGCTCGCCCTCCCCTCCTGCCCAGGACAAGTGCAGGAAGGAAAATATGAATTTGTGATCCAGACCAAGCAGTGGAGGGACACCTTGTCCATTTGCAGGGACGGGCGGGGAGGCAAGGACCTCCTGAAACAGGAATGAGCCCCTGGGTTCCACATTGCTCTAGAACAGTGTTTCTCAACCTTCCCAATGCCGCAACCCCTTAATACAGTTCCTCATGTAGTGGTGACCCCCAACCATAACATTATTTTTGTAGCTACTTCATAACTGTAATATTGCTACTGTTATGAATTGTAATGTAAATATCTAATAGGCAGGGTGTATTTTCATTCACTGGACCAAATTGGGCACAAATACCCGATACGCCCAAATTTGAATACTGGTGGAGTTGGCGGGGGGTTGCTGATCTTGTCATTTGGGGTTGTAGTTGCTGGAATTTATAGTTCACCTACAATCAAAGAGCATTCTGAACTTCACTAACCAATCTTGACACACAGAACTTGTGCTTTGCATTTTTGGTTCACCTACATCTAGAGAGCACTGTGGACTCAAACAATGGTGGACTAAACTTGGCATGAATACTCAGTATACCCAAATGTGAACACTGGTGTAGTTTGGGGAGAATAGACTTGACATTTGGGAGTTGTAGATGCTGGGATTTATAGTTCACCTACAATCAAAGAGCATTCAGAACTCTACCAATGATGGAATTGAATCAATTTTGACACACAGCTCCCATGACCAACAGAAGATACTGGAAGGGTTTCGTGGGCATTGACCTTGCATTTTGGAGTTGTAGTTCACCTACATTCAGAGAGCACTGTGGACTCAAACAATGATGGTTCTGGACGAAATTTGGCATGAATATTCAGTATGCCCAAATGTGAACACTGGTGGAGTTTGGGGAAAATAGACTTGATATTTGGGAGTTGAAGATGCTGGGATTTATAGTTCACCTACAATCAAAGAGCATTCTGAACCCCACCAATGATAGAATTGGGCCAAACTTCCCACACAGAACCCCCATGACCAACAGAAAACACTATGCTTTCTTATGGTCTTTGGCACCCCTTCTGACAGCCCCTCGCAACCCCCCTCCCAGTTTAGAAAAGAAACAATGATGTACAAGTAGAGGCATGGGAGGCACATGAATTTGCCAGTTGTTTGTTGTGCCATCGGCCATGGTGCCTCAGAGATGGCCATTGACTTTGGCTTGCTTGAGCCCAAATGCCCCTCAACCTCGAGGCCATCTGCCCCCAAGGCTCACTGGATGGGCTCCCAGGAGCCACCTGAGGTTGGGGCCAGGGAGAGAGATGTGAGAGAGGCTTGTAAAAACTCCTCCTGAGCAGCCTTGCTCTTCTTTTCAGTTGCCCCAGTTGCCCCTTCCTGGCAAAAGGCATTTATTTCAACAGCAACGCTATTGTAGTTTTGTTCAGCACTTTCTTTTTAGGGTTTTTCTATGTCTGGATGGAATTTTTATGGCTGTTTATTATTTCAGTTGACTGTTGATCCCCTTCTCAGCTGAGACCCTACTCCACTCTCACACAACATTGTGCTCTGTGCTTTGTGCAGCTCCTAAAGAGGATCTCAGCACAGGTTGCAATGTATGTAGCTATGCAATCTGAGCCCATTGAGCCAATTCAATTTGTCATGTGCACAGGCCTCAGAAGTACTCTTTCAACATTTACCTCCAATGGTGTGTGCCATATGTAAACTTGGTTGTCCTGCGACATGCACAATAATTTCGCTCATACAACCATCACACTAGAGAATGAATCCACTTTAAGTCCGGTTGCTGCCTCCTGCAGAATTCTGGGGTTTGTAGTTTAGGGAGGAGCCATTAACAGCCTCACTAAACTACAAACCCCAGAATTCTGCAGGAGGCAGAAACCAGATTTAAAGTGGATTCATTATCTGGTGTGATTTTTTTTTCTGTGTCAGGAGTGACTTGAGAAACTGCAAGTCGCTTCTGGTGTGAGAGAATTGGCCGTCTGCAAGGATGTTGTCCAGGGGACACCTGGATATTCTGATGTTTTACCAGCCTTGTGGGAGGCTTCTTTCATGTCATCACAAGAGGAGCTGGAGCTGACAGGGGGAGCTCATCTATGCTCTCCCCAGATTCAAACCTCCCACCTGTTGGTCTTCAATCCCGCCGGCAAAAGGGTTTAACCCATTGCACCACTGTGGACTCTTATCTAGTGTGATGAAGTAGTATTATTCACCTTCAGTTTTGCACCTCTGGGGCACTAAATTCACTCCACGTGTGCAGTGCAACCTATGCCAGCATTTGTCAAAAACATCAGAAATGTAATCTATGTATGTGACGTCAACAGGAGTGAGTGTGTGCGTGCGTGTGTGTGTAAAAGAGAGAGAATTGATTCTATCCTGCACTAAAAACCAAAAGGACCATGAGACACAGCTGACAGCAAACCTGAGGGCACCATGGCTTTGCCTGGACATTAGAGTTGAGAGCAGAGTTTTGCAAACATTGCTTTTTTAGACTCTCGCTGGATCCTGGAAGTTACTTTTCCAAAGCTCTGCCTCTAAAACATGGGAGCCTCGTCTTCAGCCTGGGAACCTCCATCCTTTGCTTTACCTTTTGCCATCATCTTCTAGTGATTCCCTCCAAGGAAAGAGATGGCCAGGTCAGCCGAGGGGCCACTGGAACTCCTTGCCACTTGGAACGCAGAGTGCAAAAACATAGCAGTGGCACTGTACAGCCTGTATCTGTTTGCAGGGAAATAGTTGTGGCAGGTTTGTTTGTGTCTCTTTTCCCTTCCCCTCCTCCCCCCACCCCAAATTGGCTCCAGATGACTTTGATCTCCCCACATTTGACATTTGAAGTCATCTGGACACTTTGGTATTTATTTTAGGCTGAGGATCCACTTAAGCAGAAGCTATAACTTCCCTTTAATGAGCTCCAGCCCCAGCTGTGCTGCTCCGTAGGGTGACAGCTCCAATGCAGTGACTCACATGCCTCCCCTCAAAAAAAAAATTAAAGAGGGGGGAGGGTTAGGGGGCTGCCTAGTCATTGCTTGCTCTCCCCACCAAGGTCACATAGAAATCCAGCCCCCAATAAACGTGCTCCAGATATGTTGCTGCACTGCAACTCCTAACATTCTTTGTCTGCTCGGAGTGCTGGGAGTTGCAGTCACTCTCCCAAAAGAAAGTCCACAGAAATTGAACCCTGTGTTGTTGTTGTTGTTGTCATTGTTATACTATGCCGTATTTTTTCTTCCCCCTGAATCCCCCCTCCCTCCAAGGATGCTTTTCATACACAAACCTCTAGCACTTGGAAGGTTCCCATCAAAACCCTTTTTCTGGCCAAACCCAGCCTTTGAGAGAAAGACAGGCACAGAGAGAAAAGCCTTTCCAGTGTCAACATTTGGGAAGGCGCCTGTTCCCTGTCCCTGGGAGCCCTGGCTTGTGAAATGCAGACGGACTGAGGGTCAGAAGGGCCGCTTTGTGTCTCAGAGTCCAGCACTCGGCCGCTCACTTGCTTTCTTCTGTGGCCAGAGAATGGCTCAGGTTACGCCAAGCAAACCTCGCTGGGTGCAAACCCTTCCAGATCTGGTTCCCGATGAGCACACTTTAGATATCTTGCTCCTTCGGGCCACTTGTGGCCTCTGAGGGGAAGGGCAAGGTCAGGCCTTCCAGGGGGATGTAATATCAGCTGCTAGGCTCGTGGCTATGACCACAAAGCATGAAGGCATTTCACAGATTGCCTTTTGGCCTCCTCCAAACTGGTCATCTTCCCAATTACCTTTCTGCACTGGAGCCTTTCAGATTTCAGCTGGATACATGGCCAACTGCTGTGGTCTAACCAAAAGCATGCTTCCAGCATGTTTTCGGTGCTCAGACGAAGACCGTGGCATATTCTGGCCTGGACTGCAGTCTCCACTCTTTCTCATTGTTGCTCTCATGTGCCCTCAAGTCAGCTTTGACTGGGCAGGATCCCTAAGGGCCATCTAGTCCAGCTCCTTGCCTTGGAAACATCTGCAGCTGAAGCACTATGAAGAGATGGCCACCAAGCCTCCTTCCAGGGTCCCCTGAAGTGGCCTCATGGGTGACAAACCTCCAAGGGAACCTGTTCTTAACAGCTCAGGTCTTGCAAACCCAGGGGAACAGCCATGGCTCCCTTGGTAGGCCTTGGCACAATAATAGTTAAGAGCACAGTTAACACGCAGAGTCTAACGAAAGAAGGAAACACACAAAAAGCAGCACTCTCACCCTGGGGTTTCTGGCCCTGAAGATAACTGTGAATGTGAGGAGAATGACTAAGGAAGACCCAAGGATCTCCTCCCCAACTTTCAGCACCAGCAGCACCCCCCTCCCCCCCCAAAATAGCTAGACTTTGTTGTAGGTTTTTTGGGCTGTATGGCCATGTTCTAGAATACAGCCCGAAAAACCTACAACAACCCAGTGACTCCGGCCACCAACAATACATTGGCTAGAGCTTGCTCCCTTCTTTTCAGAGAGACCTCCCTGAAGGCCAGAGTCTCCCCCGCAGGAGGACCCCCGAATAGTTGCTGTCTGGAAAGGGAGATGAATGGAGATGGAGCCAGGGGGTGGCTGGGTTTACACCATGGGAGGACAAGGAGGAGGGTCCAGCTATCTGAATGCCTGCGCCTCTCACCTGGGTGTGTGGTCTCTTATGAGGGGGTGGAGATGGGTGTATGTGTAAGGTGGGGGCTTCCCCAATGGAGGGAGAACAGGGAAGGAGAGGGCAACCTTTACCTTCTAAGGACTTCATCACCCTCAAGCATCATTCTACCCACTTTAAATTCAGTTGCTGCCTCCTCTTGCAGAATTTTGGGGTTTGTAGTTTAGTGAGGCCCAGGAGCTCTCTGGCTGAGCAGTTTAAAGGCTCCTCCTTTAACAACAAACCTCAGAATTCTGCAGAAGGCAGCCACCGGGTTTAAAGTGGATAGATGCTCTAGTGCAGGGCTTCCCAAAGTGTGCTCCACAGAGCCCTTGGGGCTCCACGGGTTATTGTGAGAGGCTCCGCATAAGGCGACACAATCCTCCTCCTCCTCCTCCACTACCACCACAACTTCTTCTATTCTGAAGGAACTGCACTGGCTGCCTGTTGAATTCCGGATCACCTTCAAAGTGTTAGTCTTGACTTTCAAGGCCTTGTATGGTCTGGGGCCAGTGCACCTGAGGGACTGCCTTACCCCATATTGTTCAATGAGATCACTGAGATCAGAAGATCAAGATCTACTCATCCCGAGTGCCAAAGTCTACCGCCTCACCTCAATGAGGAGGAGGGCATTCTCCATCATTGCCCCTACATTATGGAACTCTTTACCACCAGAGATCAGGTCACTTCGTGACCTTTTGGTTTCCCGGAAAGCCTGTAAGACCTGGCTGTTCCAGCAGGCCTTTACACTCTAAACTGGTTCCAACCAAGTTGATTTAGCTTGGTAATCCCTAGTCAAGTACTGTATTAATGTCTTGTTGTCCTAATGTGTAATGTTTTAATGCTTTTAATGTTTTACTGTATCATCTATTGTTTGAATTGTGAGCCGCCCCGAGCCACCTGGGAGTGGCGGCCAAGAAATCGAACAAACAAATAAATAAATAAATAATTGTTAGCTGCTAAACTAACTAGACATTGACAAACTCTGCCGCAAGAAGCAGTCACATTGTTAACTTCAGGTGTAAATGTAACATTGTAACATTTTTCAAATATCTTAACTAGTTATTACATCATTTTGTAGATTTAAATAATTAATAATATTGCCTCCAGTTCCAACTCTTCGTGACCTCATGGACCATCCCACGCCAGAGCTCCCTGTTGACCGTGGCCACCCACAGCTCCTTCAAGGTCAAGCCAGTCACTTCAAGGATGCCATCCATCCATCTTGCCCTTGGCCAGTCACTTCAAGGATGCCATCCATCCATCCATCTGTTTTAAACTGCTGTACACTGTTGTTTTAGGGTTTTTAAATGATGTAAGTCGCCCGGAGCACCTCTGGTGGAGGGCGACTCACAAATATTAAAGTATTATTATTATTATTATTATTGGTCGGCCCCTCTTCCTTTTTCCTTCCATTTTCCCCAGCATCATTATCTTCCTCAAGCTTTCCTGTCTTCTCATGATGTGGCCAAAGTACTTCATCTTTGCCCCTAATATCCTTCCCTCCAGTGAGCAGTCAGGCTATATTTAATCAGTATGGACTGGTTGGATCTCCTTGCAGTCTAAGGCACTCCAACACCGCAGTTCAAAAGCGTCTATTTTCCTTCGCTCAGGCTTCCTTATGGTCCAGCTCTTGAATCCATAGGTTACTACAGGGAATACCATGCTTTAACTATGTGGATCTTTGTTGCCAGTGTGATGTCTCTATTTTTTAATATATATATATAATCTTTATTAAGAATATTTTCTTATAAAACATATTATAAAAAAGATAGCATAAATAGCAAAAGATAGAAAGAAATATGGTGCTAAAAAGAAAAGAAAAATAGAAAAGGAATGCCAGTGTGATGTCTCTTGTTGTTGTTGTTGCTGCTGCTGCTGCTGTTCATTTGTTCAGTCAATTCCGACTCTTCATTACCTCATGGACCAGCCCACGCCAGAGTTCCCGCTTGGCACTCGCCACCCCCAGCTCTTTAAAGGTCAAGCCAGTCACTTCAAGGATACCATCCATCCATCTTGCCTTTGGTCAGCCCCTCTTCCCTTTTCCTTCCATTTTCCCCATCATCATTATCTTCCTCAAGCTTTCCTTTATTCTCATGATGTGGCCAAAGTACTTCATCATTGCTTCTAATATCCTTCCCTACAATAAGCAATCAGGCTTTATTTCCTGGAGTATGGACTGGTTTGATCTTCTTGCAGTCCAAGACACTCTCTGAATTTTCCTCCAACACCACAGTTCAAAAACATCTATCTTCCTTTGCTCAGCCTTCCTTATGGTTCAGCTGGAGCCCCCATAGCACAATGGGTTAAACCCTTGTGCTGGCAGGACTGCTGACCAATAGGCCAGCGGGTTCGAATCCAGGGAGAGCGGATTGAGCTCCCTCCGTTATCTCTAGCTCCCCATTCGGGGACATGAGAGAAGCCTCCTACAGGGATGGTAAAACATGAAACATTCGGTCATCCCCTGGGCAACATCCTTGCAGACGGCCAATTCACTCACACCAGAAGCAACTTGCAGTTTCTCAAGTCACTCCTGACATGAAAAAAATTGGCCCAGCTCTTGTTACTACAGGAAATACTATGCGGATTTTCGTTGCCAGTGTGATGTCTCTACTCTTCACAATTTTATCAAGATTGGTCATTGCTCTCCTCCCAAGAAGTAAATGTCTTCTGATTTCCTGGCTGCAGTCTGCGTCTGCAGTAATCTTCACACCTACAAATACAAAGTCTGTCACTGCCTCTATGTTTTCTCAAGGGAAAGGAAAGGGCCTGAGGCTGTTAGGAACTTGTGGAAGTTGAAGTCCAAACACCCGAAGGGCCCAAGTTTACCCATGCCTGCACTATAAGCTCTGTGTACTAAATGGTCGGTTCCCAAATCTAAAGGGCTTGTTTCCCTTGTTGACAGTTTTAGGGACAGGGCACTCTTAGCATTGTCTTTACAACTCACTAGCCCCGATGTCCCATTGTGCAAGGAGGTCAGTGGTATTCTTGCCCCCTTTATTTATTTATTTATTATTTCAATTTGCTAAACCGCCCTTCCCGAGGCTCAGGGCGGTTTCCAAACATATGACCCCCACTCCTCCTAACGCCCCCACCCCCACCCCACTCCAGGGCCAGTTCACAGATGCAGCAAAGCTCTGGCCTACATTCCCTCCCAAAGCGGCCGTTCGGGGGCTTCCACTGCCAGTTTTCTCATTGGGGAGGTGGCCTGCTGATTCCGCATGATTCTGCACATTTCCGGGATAGCATAATAGGGGCCCCGGCTGCCACCCAGACACACTAATCCTGGCCCATTGTGTGCCATTCCGGGGGAGTTAGTGGCTCTGCAACCGTAGCAGAAATGGTAATCTGGGCCAAAGGAAATGAGGCACCGAGTTCACCTAGGGCTGCAGTGTTTTGCAGCTGGTGGGATTTGCTTACTAACTGGTCATCATAGGAAACATTTTTTAAAATCTGAGAGAAATAAGAAAAAGGGAGAAAAGGGAGCAAATTGGGCCCAGTGAAACTCATCCCCACAAGCCAGCTTTCACTTTTCAGGGTGGATGCTATTACCACAATGCGGTGAACCAGAGTTATACACATAGGACAAAATTCTATTGTATAAAAATATATTCGAGAGGTGTGAATCACCGAAACAGCCCCTAAAGGGGGAAATCAACATGTATACAATAGATATAGTAATGCGAAATTAGCAATATTGCATAACAAAATATGGGAAAACCAATCACAAAAAGAACATGGGTGGGCCAAATGCAAATAATAAAATTGATAAAACCCTGGATGAAATAAGTAAATGGAAAACTATGTGTCTGAGGGGAGAACTCAGAAGGGAGAACTTGGAGGGGCGAACAATGGAGTTGATTTTTTAAAATTAAGAATGAAAGAAGTGCATCCTGTGGACAAATCTGTAATTGGGATAAACATCAGGGCATGTGTCCATTTGTCGAATACATCCTGCATATCAGATATTTACATTACGATTCATAACAGTAGCAAAATTACAGTTATGATGTAGCAACAAAAATAATTTTATGGTTGGGGGTCACCACAATATGAGGAACTATATCAAGGAGTCACGGCATTAGGAAAGTTGAGAAAAACTGAGATAGAGTGACACTACCAAGGAAGCAGTAGCTGAATCTGCAAGACCTAAGCCAGGTGGCTGAGGATAAGAGGACACGGAGGTCTCTCATCTAGCTTGTTGTTGTTGTTGTTGTTGTTGTTGTTGTTTGCTTTCAATTCATATCCAACTTACAGAGATCCCAAGACAGTTTTGGGGGTTTTTCCTGACAAGATCTAGTTAGAGGCTGAGAGAGTGTGACTTAAGGTCTTCATACCAGATTGGGAACCATCGCTCCCGTTGGCCCTCCCAGTGGGAGCTGGTTGGCAGCCCTGGGAATTACAAGTAGAGCCACCTGCAGCAAAGAACATGTCCAAGGGAAGCTTACTACGAGGGTTGAATGAAAAGTAATACCTCCGCCTTCGTTACTTGGATTTGGATGGAAATATTTTAATAAATCAAATGCATAAATAATCCTTAGAATGTGCTCTTTAACTACCACTATTCACTTTCCACATAATCACCAGACAATTGGATGCATTTATGCCAACAATGAACAAGTTTTCTGAAGCCGTCACGGAAGAAGTAGACACTCTGTTTCCGCAACCAGTCAGCATCCTGGGTCCTCATCGTGCACAGATCTTCCGACAGCCTAGCAAAGCAATAATGTGACCCACACGTTCTTATGAAATGCTGATTATGTTTGAAATTTCTCTCTGATACGACAATCGTCCTGAATCAATCTGTCAACCTTTTGCTTTCTCTGGTGACTCTCCTTTGGGGTGACACCTTCTGCTGTCAAGCATTCAATGACTGCGCGTTGCTTAAGTCGCATTGACCATCTGCGCCGGGTTGTATACTTCGCACTTTAGCAACACAACCATTCAATGCTAAGGCTTTGCGCCTGTAGAGGAGAGTCTACTGAACAAGCCAGTGCCTGCAACATACCAGTACTGCCATCTGTTGAGGAGTTACAAAGATGGAGGCATTACTTTTCATTCAACCCTCATATTAAACTGCCACTAACATAAAATAAAGGGATGTCTGCATCTCCATTTTCAGCCTCCGTTGACCCTTTCCAGGCAAGGGCTCCCTGAGTAGAAGCCCCCTGGAGCCCCCTCCCCATGTTCCCCTGGTGGTGGGATTGCCCTGAACCAGAGCAGCCTTGAAGGCATATGGAAACAACAGCAACCATCACGGCTGCTACAAAGGGAGGAAATGTGCCTGGCACCTGTGTGCCTTGGGTCATGTCCAGGAAAGCAAGTGACACGCTGGTGGCAGAGCTCTGTTTCTTGGGAACCCCACCCCCCAATTAAGATGTGGGGGAATCGCTGAGGAGCTGTGAGTGAGGGGAGCTGAGGCTCCCGTGGTCTGGAGTGGCCTTCACTTGACCACACTTGGCACATGGCTCCTCTATCAGGTCACATCTTTGGGAGGGGAAACCCCTCTCTCAGAGCCCCCCTCCTCATCCAGAGCCACCACCCTTTCCCCTCCCAGCTGCTGCTGCGCATGAAGGATACAAATCTGCCAGTTGTGCTTAGCTCTAACAAATAATGGAAACCACACAATCTGGTTCCAGGGAAACTACTCTGCCACAATTTATTTTAGTGCTTTCAACCTCACGCCAAACTCTGTAGCCGCATTGCTAAATCAATGTGGGCTGCCTCCTAAATAGATCTCTTCAGATCCCAAGCATGTTATGGGGGGGAACGGTTCCCTTTGAAACGTTTCCCACAGCTTTTCAGGCTGTGCAGAGAAGGAGAAGAAAAAGAAGAATGTGCCCAGCATCCCACAACTGCCAACATGTGCTTCCCACATTTTCCAGCTCTTGGGGGCGCTCAATGGGCAGGGGACCTTCAAGCAGCCTCAGATCACCCCCCAAGGGGGAAATAGAGTTTGGGGGGAGAAGCAGGCAGGGGGGTCCCAGATGCAGTGGACGCCCCAAAGAGACAGTGCCAACACAGAGGGACAGGTGGGTCCAAGCAAGAAGGCCAGGGGTAGGCACCATGGCAACACAAAAGGCCACTAGCCCAGAAAGGGCAGCCGACCCAACCTGGGCCCAAGATGAGCCAGAGGGGTATCATGGCATAATCATGCATTCATTTCACAATATGACTCTTGGAAGGGATCCCAAGGGCCCGATTTGGGTGGCACTCTGCTAGGTGCTTTACTGTGAAATTTCTAAATCCCTCCAGTATCCCAAATCATAATATAAAGCTAAAGGTAGTAAAGGTAAAGGTATTCCCCTGACATTAAATCTAGTCGTGTCCAACTCTGGGAGTTGGTGGTGCTCATCTCCATTTCTAAGTCGAAGAGCCGGCGTTGTCCATAGACACCTCCAAGGTCATGTGGTCGGCATGACTGCATGGAGTGCCGTTACCTTCCTGCAAAAGCGGTACTTATTGATCTACTCACAATTGCATGTTTTCAAACTGCTAGGTTGCCAGAAGCTGGAACTAACAGTGGGAGCTCACTCTGCTCCCCGGATTTGAACCGGCAACCTTTCAGTCAGCAAGTTAGGAAGAACTTCCTGACTGTGAGAGCCGTTCAGCAGTGGAACTCTCTGCCCCGGAGTGTGGTGGAGTCTCCTTCTTTGAAAGTTTTTAAACAGAGGCTGAATGGCCATCTGTCGTGGGTGCTATTAATGCAATTTTCCTGCTTCTTGGCAGGGTGTTGGACTGGATGGCCCATGAGGTCTCTTCCAACTCTATGATTCTATGATTATAAGTTCAGCAGCTCAGCGGTTTAGCTCACTGTGCCACCGGGGGCTCCTAATATAAAGCTACAGTATAGATAATAAGGGCTCCCTGGTGGCACAGCAGGTTAAACCGCTGAGCTGCTGAACTTAATGCCCTAAAGGTTGGCGGTTCAAATCTGGGGAAGTGGGGTGAGATCTTGCTGTCAGCCCCAGCTTCTGCCAACCTAGCAGTTCAAAAAATGCAAATGTGAGTAGATCAATAGGTACCACTTCTGCAGGAAGGTAACGGCACTCCATGCAGGCATGCTGGCCACATGACCTTGGATGTGTCTATGGACAATGCCGGCTCTTCAGCTTAGAAATGGAGATGAGCACCACCACCCAGAGTCAGACACAACTAGACTTAATGTCAAGGGAAACCTTTACCTTTTTCTAAATAACTAGCTGTCCCCTGCAACGTGTTGCTGTGGCCCAGTCCGTGTATATGTGTTTTGTGTGTGTATATATTTGTGTATGTGTGTATATATGTGTGTTTGCATGTATATATGTGGTTTTGCGCATGCGTTGTAATGTATTTTTGTTTTTTGGCTTTTAAAGTCTCTTCTGCTGTGTTTTTCAGTGTTTTTATGAGTGATGGTCACTCGTTAGCCTAATAGGTGAATTGTGTCCAAATTTGGTGTCAATTCGTCCAGTGGTTTTTGAGTTACGCTAATCCTACAAATGAGCATTTCATTTTTATTTATATAGATAATGAAATTGTATGCTGGAAGCCTGCCTGTCATCAGAGAGGTAGCTGGACTAGATGACCCCTGGTGTCCCTTTAACCCTTTGTTGCTCTTCCCACCGCACTCCATGCGCCACGAAGGCAGCGGGCCTTTCCTGCTGCACCCTCAGCACTCCCTCACCTACGGAGGCTCCCAGAAGCTCAGAGCCTGTATCTTCATGGACACCTTTCTCTGGTGAGATAGCAGTGCACATAGCTATCATCACCACAGCCACTCCCCTCTTAAACCCTCCCTCTCTGTCTCTTCTTCATCCCACAGTTCCTGGCTCTGCTTCTTCCTCCTCTCCTATGATGGACAGCAGTCCAGAGTTGAACCCCCCAAGCAGTGCCCCCCCTTCCCACCTCCTTGAAGAGGATGAAATGTTATAAGTATAAATTTTATAAGACTGGAGTTTTGAGAAAGTTAAAAAGGAAGATTGAAACGGAAAGAAGAGGGAATTGGAGGATTCAAGAAGAGGATTTAAAAAGCCAGTCTCTGCTAGACAAAACAGCACAGCAGGAGTCTTAGGTAGCCAACTGACAAAGTTGTCATGACCTTATTTCCTGGTTGGGTGTGAAGCCAGGAAATTAGACCATGCCTTAGACCAGTGTTTCCCAACCAGTGTGCCGTGGCACACTAGTGTGTCGTGAGCGATCATCAGGTGTGCCGTGGAAAATTGGAACCTCCAATATCCTTTTCTTCACCCTCCTGCCGAACACTTTTTCTTCTCCACTCGGGTTCCATTCTTCCCAGCCTCGCTCTGCTCGCTTTGCCTCGCTTAGCTCTGGGGCGAGTCTGCGCAGTGGCGCCCGCACGGGTCACATCTCCCCCTCCCCTCCTGAACACGCTCACTCTGCCCCCTCGGATCAAAATGGCGGCAGAAGCGGCAGTGTAGAAGAAAAAGTAAGTGTTTGGCAGGAGGGGGAAGAAAGGGCGCGAAGGGGAAGGGGGAGAAAGAGGTCTCTGTCGAAAGCTGGCATGGGCAAACTTGGACCTTCCGGGTGTTTTGGACTCCAACTTCCACCATTCCTAGCAGCCTCGGGCTCTTTTCCTTTTTTCCCCTCAGCCATTTAAGCAGGAAAGGGCCTCAGGCTGTTAGGAATGGTGGGAGTTGAAGTCCAAAGCACCCAGAGGGCCGAAGTTTTCCCATGCCTGTTTTAGAGGGACCTTAAAGTGGTGAGCCTCCTTCCAACATTGTGATTCTGGATAGAAAACAAACAACAACATAACATAACATTATTTGAGTCCACAGTGCTCTCTGGGTATAGGTGAACTACAACTTCCAAACTCAAGGTCAATTCCCAAGCAAACCCTTTCAGTACTTTCTATTGGTAATGAGAGTTCAATATGCCAAGTTTGGTTCAATTCCATTGTTGCAAGAGTTCAGGATGCTCTTTAATTGTGTGTTAACTATAAATCCCAGAAACTGTAACTCCCAAATGTCAAAGTCTATTTTCCCCAAACTCCATCTGTGTTCACATTTGGGCATATTGAGTATTCATACCAAGTTTGGTCCTGATCCAACATTGTTTGAGTCCACAGTGCTCTCTGGATATAGGTGAACTACAACTCCAAAACTCAAGGTCAATGCCCACCAAACTCTTATAGTATTTTCTCTTGGTTATGGGAGTTCTGTGTGGGAAGTTTGTGTCTTTCTGCCAGGATATCTATGTTGTGTTCATCGAAACAGGTCCAGGTTTCACACTGAGTGTATAAATACATTAAAAAACATATTAACTATATGTATTACTGTGTTAGAGTGTCATTTTGTGTCATTTTGGTTGGTGGTGTGCCCCAGGATTCTGTAAATGTAAAAAATGTGCCATGGCTCAAAAAAGGTTGAAAAACACTGCCTTAGACCTGTCCTGTTCATATTTGAAACAAGGGAGAAGGTTTCCATGGAAATGGGAGCAATGAAGAGGAGGGGCCATGGTGAGGGATAGCAGGCATGAGGGAAAGAAACTGTCAGTTGGAATTTTGTTTTTGTACCACAATGTATGCTTTTAGAAATAAAGTCTTCCCGCTTAGACCTGTCCCGATCATATTTGAAACAAGGGAGAGGGTTTCCATAAAAACGGGAGCAATGAGGGGCCAGGGTGAGGGATAGAAGCCGTGAGAGAAAGAAACTGTCAGTTGGAATTTTGTTTTTGTACCACAATGTATGCTTTTAGAAATAAAGCCTTCCCACTATGTTCGTGAGGTAATTTCTCGGTCAGAAAGCTACAGATCCGGACAAAAGTAGGTAAAAGGATTCGAAAGGGCTTTAGGACCTGAAGAGAAAGGAGTGGGAGCTCAGGAAAAGGGGAAGAGAGGGGGAAATAGTTGTGGATAGGTGGCACCCAATAGAGGGGGGGGGCGAGAAAAGTGTGAATGAGAAAAAGGTTTGTGCACAATCGTATAAAAGCACAATGATTTTTTTAGAAAGTACGTAAGTAAAATTGTCTCATTGGAAGAAAAGATACCAGGGGCTCATCATGCTCAAGCATTCTGACAAAGTTAAAGAAAACTGGATGGTTGCATAATGGACGGCAGGTGCCCAAGCAATGGAGGCCCTGGGGCCCAAGAGCACTGATGCGGCCGGTCAAGTTCTGCAGCTGCAGGGCCTTCTCCCCAGTGTTTCCCTTGCAGTCATCGAGAGTGGGGTCTGCAAGGAAAAGCCTTTGCTCTAGCTCGCCACCCCAGTTCTGGAGCACCAGGATTTGGTCTTCACCTTCTTTAGCTCAAGCGCCACCATCAGCCCATTTGCCATGCTCTGCGTCTGGAGTTTCCCACAGGAGTTGGCCTCCTTGGCCTGGGGGGGGGGGCTTTTTTTTATGTCAGAAGCAACTTGAGAAACTGAGAGAATTGGCTGTGTGCAAAGACGTTGCCCAGGGGACACCCGGATGTTTTACCATCCTGTGGGAGACCATCCTGTGGGAGACTTCTATCATGCCCCTGCATAAGAAGCTGGAGCTGACAGATGGGAGCTCACCCCATCTTGTGGATTTGTACCACTGACCTTCAGGGCAGCCGGCACAAGGGTTAACCCATTGCATCACCGCTAATGCCAGCCCTTCTCTCGCTTTGGCCTTTCCCTGCCCAGAGATGGAGGGAGGAAGAAGGCGGCACAGGAGGGGCCCCAGATCTAAATGTTGGGGCTCCTCTATTCTTCTCATGGCATTAAAGGGCAGGACTTGGGGGTCCGAAGGGGGGTGTGTGGAAGTTTGGAGATGGCTGGGGCTCAGCCCTTTGCTCCTGGACATCTTGCTCTGCTGATGGGGAAATTCAGACTTACAATTTTTCAAATCAGCAGTTTGGCTGTTTCCAAACGTGAAACAGATTTTTCTGGTCCTGCTTAGCATTTTTAACAAGTTTCAGTTTCAACGTTTTCATTGGAATTATTGACTTGTTTATTTAAAGAAAGAAAAACTTCTATTTTGTGGTCATTTTTTGGCATTATTTTCCTCCCAAGATAAAATGTACAGTTCATCAAAACACACACACACACAGAGACACACACACACACACCTGGATTCTTGGGAGACGTGAAAGGTCAGCCTGAAGAAGAAGGGGCCCCAAGGTCTCTGAGGCTGCGACGCCATTGCTGCCTTTGGCCTTTTGGGGGAAACATCTAGATTTCCTTCCCAGAGGTCAAGGCCCCTACCCAGTCCTGCAAGCATCCCACCTGCCCATTTGCAGCCACAAATGACTTTCCAGTTAGAGCAGTAGTTCTCAACCTTCCCAATGCCGTGACCCCTTAATACAGTTCCTCATGTTGTGGTGACCCCCAACCATAAAATTATTTTCATTGCTACTTCATAACTGTAATTTTGCTACTGTTATGCATCGTCGTGTAAATATCTGATATGCAGGATGTATTCTCATTCACTGGACCAAATTTGGCACAAATCTCCAATAAGCCCACATTTGAGTACTGGTGGGGTTAGTTGGGTTGATTTTGTCTTTTGGGAGTTGTAGTTGCTGGGATTTATAGTTAACCTACAATTAAAGAGCATTCTGAATTCCACCAACGATGGAATTGAACCAATCATGGCTCACAGAACTCCCATGACCAACAGAAAATACTGGTGGGCATTGACCTTGAGTTGTAGTTTACCTACATCCAGAGAGCACTGTGGACTCAAACAATGATGGATCAGGACCAAACTTGGCACGAATACTCAATATTCCCAAATGGGCACACTGGTGGAGTTTGGGGAAAATAGACCTTGACATTTGGGAGTTGTAGTTGCTGAGATTTATAGTTCACCTACAATCAAAGAGCATTCTGAACCCCACCAATGATGGCATTGGGCCAAACTTCCCACACAGAACCCCCATGAACTATAAAAATTACTGTGTTTTTCTGATGGTCTCTGGTGACCCCCCTGACATCCTCTCATGACTCCCCCAGGGATCCTGATCCCCAGGTTGAGAGATGCTGGATTAGAGGAAACGTCACCCACACCCCCGAATTAAGCCTTTTCTGATCCAACCAGGAACAGATGTGCAAATCAGCCAATTGATTGGAAACCTCTGGAACAACAACACAATGGGGGAGAGATAAGTGTCTCTCCCTGTAAGGCCCTCCCTTGAGAAAGGTCCACAATGAATGCTCAGTCCCCCATCTGGATATGAAGGGGACCCTGCTCCCCTCTCTGACTGCCCTTTTGGGACCCCATCCCAGGCAGGGCTTCTGGATACGGGTCTTTGGGGGCAGCTGGGGGCCCTGTCCCATTGCAAGGGCCACTGTGGTGCTGGCGAACCTCCATTGGGAGCCTCTTTTTCTCCCCTTTCTTTCCTAAGCCTCTTCCCATCTGCCTGTCCAGCTTCTGCAAGAGAATGTCCAACTGGATCCACCTTAACCCTCTCGCTTGCCAGGAAATGTTTTGGAAGCCACGCTCCTTCTCTCTCCCTCTCTTTGCCAAGGCGGTTAGGGTTTCATAAAGGCTCCGTGGTAATAGGTTGCAAATGTACCTATAATTGTGGTGTTTCTTTCCAGCAGGATCCCTGAGGTCTTTTCTGAAGGAGGGGGGTGGGGTGGAATAGGGTTCAACCTCACACTGCCCCCCTTTTCCATTCCATTGAGCTTCAGGCCAAGAAGCTGACAGCTCAGTGGGGTTTTTTTTTTCTCTTCTTCACATTAGACAGGAAAGTGTGTTGCACAGGAGAGCAGAGAAGAGTTCAGTCTTACTCAGTTTTTAATGAAATGGATATTTTCCCTACCTTCTATCACACTGTTAAATGTCTGTTTCCTTTCAATATTCTTTCATCCTGCAGAGATTTGGCCCCGTCCACCATCCCTCTCCCTGGTCGTTGTTGAAAACTGGGAGGGAGGGAAAGCAGTGATGCTCCCTCCCTCTCTCTTGGCTGCCCCAGAGAAGGGTGTGGACCTTGGAAAACTATAACTCCCAGGACTACATCATATGGAGCTATGGTGTTTGAAGTGGGGTCCAAGAGCATTCATTCCATAGTGTAACTGCATCAAGAGAAGGGTATGGACCTTGGGAAACTATAACTCCCAGGACTGCACAGCATGGAGACATAGCATAATAATAGTAACAAGAAGAATAATTGTGTGGTTTTCTGGCATTGTATATTTCTGCCGCTTCTGTGATTGTTCATTTGTATTTTGATTCTGTAGCTCACTTGTCGATGGATGTCCAGAATCAGCGGCATCCAATGCGGTCCTTTTTTATCCTGGGCATTGAACGAGCCTGTACAAATTTCATATTGGTTTATTTCTCCATAGTGCTAATGTGTTAGGTGCTCTTAATTCCACGCCTCCAGCATATATATCTAGTTTTCTGTGACATACTGTGTTGTTGTGTCAGTAAAATAATAATAATAATAATAATCCTTCTCCCCCAGCTTTTCTATGCAACACAAGGCACAGATATGAAAGGGGAGGAGGGAAGGAAAGGACCCGGAAAGGCAATTTTTTTTTAAAAAATTGCTCTGACAAAGTAAAAACCCAGTGAGCAAAATGTAATGCTTTTCCTAAAAAGGGTACTTTTGGCTCCTCCCACAATTTCCCCTTCCACAAATTGGAGAAATGTTTCATTGTAAACCTGAGCACAACTAATGCCATCACATAACAGAAATGGCCAAAGATCCAGATGATTTCAAAAAATCCACTTCCCCACCACCTCATGAAACTTTTTTAAAGAATGCTGGCCCTTGTGTTTAAAATATGCAAAGAATGCTCTATCCTACACCTGTGTCATCACACCAGAGAAAAAAAATCCACTTAAAATCCGGTTTCTGCCTCCTGCAAAATTCTGAGGTTTGTAGTTTAGTGGGGTTGTTAAAGGCTCCTCCCCCAACTACCAACCCCAAAAACCCAGAAACCGGATTTTAAGTGGATTTTTCTCTAGTGTGATGAAGTGGTTGAAGCCAAACTAATGTGATGACAAGAGTGGCTTCCCGGAATTTAAGTGTTGCACTCAGTGGAATTTAGTAAATGTGATGAAGTGGTAAGAAGTGCAGCAGAAATCCCCAAGATGGATGGGCAAAGGCTGGTCCCCTTGTCCCTGAGTTTTGAAGGTGCCGCCTGGCAACTATTTAGGTTTGTTTCAAGGACAAGGGAGGAAAAGAAGGGCTGCTAGGAGGCCATCTATTTGCCTGATCAGATAGGCCTTGGTTAGCTCAGCCTTGGGGCAGACGCCAAAAAGCCTGGCCATGTGGCCCTATAGCCATTTTTCCCCGAAAGAAGGTGGTGGTCTGAGAGAAGGGCCCCTCTGTCAAAGGGAGAGGCTGCAACAGTGCAACGGCAGATCTTTCGGAGACAACCCTTTGAGTCCTTTCCAGGAAAATATGGAATGGGTTAAGCATGTAAATGAGGAGCTGGTTTGTCTTCTGCTCATACGACAACTCTCCGTGCCCTGAAATTACAGGATTATTTATACATTTGAATCTTCCAAATTAATTTGAGGGGATGCATATGAGTATGTGGTTCTGGAACAGGGGGGTGTCTTGCCTCCCCGGAACAAAACACTGCAACCTTAATGCAGACCACATGGTTTCAAAAGGGAGGGATGGAAGTACTTATAGTCTGGATGAACTCCCCTCCCTGACAACTTTCTGGGTGACCCCTCTGATGGCCTTTTGTGGCTCTTCTTATCCAAAGGAGCCTCTCCAAATGCAATAGACGGATTTACGAAGGATACCCCCACCCCTCACTTTGGATCATCTAAGGGTCTACACTGGTCAGGTGCAACTGGGGCAGACCCACTGGACCTGGTGCTGAATGGTACAAAGAGCCCCCTGGAGTTGGTTGGGGGACTTGGCTGAGGCTGGAGAGAAAAGAGTATCAGCAAAGCAGGGGCGCATAGCTGCTCTCCAAAAAGCTGTCCAGACCTTATATCCCAGATATCTTTCACCTTGGACATCCATGATAAATCAGCTGGGAAAAAGCCTTCCACTTGGCTGTTTGTGAACTGCTCATGAGCTCATCACCTCATAAATAATAAATTGTTGCCAAGAACAGGCCAGAGGCACTGCCTGTGCCAAAAGAAGCCAAAGAAGGGAACCAGGATCAGAGCCTTCCCCTTCCTGAAGGGAGAGAGCAGGTCACCTGTCTTCAGCCCCACGGGGTCAGCATTGGGCCAGGCCCCGTCACTTGTCCTTGTGGACCTGGACAAGTCCCAGCACCAAAAAGGGCAGAGGAGAAGGGATTCATGGTTCCAAACTGTTTTTCTTGACACCCCCTGACAAGTACGGGGGGGAGTAAGCAGTAACAAGTGGGGGAGCTGGAATCTATGGATTAGCCTTCAAGAGCATGTTGTTCTTCATCAATCCCTTGATGAAGCAGGATTGGGCAATCTGACTGAATGTCCAGAAGTGGAAGGAAGTCCCATTTTGCAAGGGGCAGCTGGGATTCTGCCTCTGTCTGATTTGGGAAGGAAAAAACCGTTCCTGTTATTCCCACCTTTGCTTCCCATGGCTGGCTTGCGCCGCTTTACTTCAGTTGAGATTGTCAGAAATATTAAAAATTAACTATTTTTAATTATAAAATGTGAGTCAAGCACCGAGAGTTAAATGGATGCAATGACTTAGCAAGCACTGCAGTTCAATATAAGCAGGTGCGACAGTAGCTTAGTAGCTCTCAGTCTGAGAGGTCTCTGTAGAAGAAGGGGCTCAGTGTGTTAGTAGGCCTCAGTATGAGTAGGCCTCAGTGTTAGTTGACCTCAGTGGGAGAAAGGCCTCAGTGTGAGTAGGCCTGGTGTGTGTTAAGCTTCAGTGTGTGAAGGTTGCTGTGTGTAAAAAGCTACTTTGTGAAGCTCCTGTGTAACTTTGGTGTGAGAAGAGGCTCTGTGAGAGCGAAGCTGTTTATCCACATGAGAAAGAAGCGCAGTGTGGAAGCAAAGAAGGAAGTGTATAGAACGTTATTTGTTTTATGGATGGCCCCCTGAAAGTGCATACGACAGAAAGGAACACAACATATTGCTGATCTTTCCTCCTCTGTGAGCAAAAGGTAATGGTGGAGCTTTTTCTCAAAGGGGCATTTCAGCTCCTCCCACAAATTGCCTATCCGTATCATTTTAAAACTGAGAATGATGAATACCCTCACATGACAGAATTGACCATTTTGCCCATCTCTATCTGGATAATTTGCGAAATAAGTCACTTGCCAATCATCTTAGACCAGGGGTGCTCACACTTTTTCAGCATGCGAGCTACTCTTAAAGCAACCAAGTTCAAAATATCTACCTGCCCCCTCCGCCGTGTGCTCCCGCACACTCTCGCTGCCGTGCACTCTTGCCACCGCGTGTGCTCCTGTTGTTTTCCGCCCGTGCAGCGCTTCTTCCGCCTGCAGGGCATTGCAGGAAGGAGAAAGCACAAGGCGGGGCATCCAGAGGGAGCGCTCCACCCTGCCTGTCCTGCCGGCAACGGAGGCTGCACAGCTGCTTCTGGACGAGAGGCAGGGCGCTCCCTCCAGAGGCCCCACCTCGTGCTTCCTTCTTCCTGCAATGCCCCGCAGGCGAATGAAGCACCACGAGGGCGGAAGCCAGCAGCAGGAGCGTGCGTGCACCCAGGGTGTGCGCACACATGGCAGGAGCGCCCCATCCGGCTGGTGAGGCCCGAAGATCACCTGGAAGAGGGCCAAAGATCTACTAGTAGCTCCCGAGCTACCTAATGAGCACCCCTGTCTTAGACAGTATCTTAAAAGTTAACTCTTTGCAAAGTTTTTTTTAACCCCAAGATCTCTCTACTTTACACTTGAAGCCTATGTAATGAACACAGTAGATTTCCATTTCTTACATGGGTGGCTCAGTAGTATTTAATGAATGTGATGAAGTGTTTGGACTGTTTTTCTATTGTGCTGCCTTGAGACGCCATGATTTGGAGTGAAAAAGAAACAAATCTGTTCTGCCTGGATCCATGGCACCTGCCTCTCCACCAAGACAGATGCTGCCCTTGTCTTTGCTGGGCTTTCCCCAAAATGCAGTGCTCTGGTCGCTCCCTTCCTCTCTCAAGTTTCTGGGTCCAAAGGGCAGCCAACCTGGAAAATATGCTGGATGAAGAGCAGGACCACTCCACCTTTTCGCAGACCAGCAACTGGGCTGATTGCAAGGGCTGGCGCAGCAGCATCTTCTCTTTGACGTCTCCAGTCCGGCAACAGCTGCCACACTTGCCGCATGGTTAACATGTTTCCCTTATGAAGCAAAACATGTGAAGTGATTAGAGTTTAATTACAACCCAGGTAGGCTTCCATGACATCTCCCTTCTCTACTGTTGGGCCTCTGGCAAAAGGGCACGTGTGCCTCTCTCTAGGATGGAGGGAAGGACAGAAAGGACTGTCCATGCAGCTCCGGCCAAAGACAGCATAGCCCTTGGGGGAGAGGCTTCCCAGGAGACCCCTAGTGGCTGGGGAGATTGTGGCCTCAGACCTCCCCCCCCCCATTTGCAAAGAGCTGGGTCAGGCAGAGAGCCATGGGTATGTTCCTTATCCATCCCAGAGCCAGAAAGAGAGGCAGTGGTCCTCAAGACCCCTTCTGCAGGGACACTCAACTCATGCACTGACAATCTACAAAGATCTGCGCCTTCACTCAACGAAACCCATTCCAGTGTTCACATTTGGGCATATTGAGTATTTGTGACAAATTTGGTCCAGATCCATCACTGTTCAAGTCCACAATGCTCTCTGGATGTAGGTGAACAACAACTCCAAAATTCCAGGTCAATGCCCATCAAATCCTTCCAGTATTTTCTGTTGGTCATGGGAGTTCTGCGTGCCAAGATTGGTTCAATTCCATCATTGGTGGAGTTCAGAATGCTCTTTGATTGTAGGTGAACTATAAATCCCAGCAACTACAACTCCCAAATGACAAAATCAATCCCCACCAGTATTCAAATTTGGGCATATCAGGTATTTATGCCAAATTTGGTGCAGTGAATGAAAATACATCCTGCATATCAGATATTTACATTACGATTCATAACAGTAGCAAAATTACAATTATGAAGTAGCAACGAAAATACTTTTGTGTTTGGGGGTCACCACAACATGAGGAACTGTATTAAGGGGTTGTGGATTAGGAAAGTTGAGAACCACTGCCTTACAGTCTACAGGCTCCTCCTAGTGGTTACAAGGAGTCTTATTTCTTGCCATTCGTATCCCCTGGCCTGGTCCCAGTCTCTGAAGTGCATCTTACTCCATCATATACACAACATATATTCTGCTACTTAAGAACAACTATCACATTGCCCCACAGCCGCCTTCTTCGTTGAGCTTCTGTTCACGTTTTCCCCTGAACTGCTCCACGAACCTCAGAAAAGGACAAAGCTTTGTGGGCGAAGTGCACCGTTTTGTGTTCTGGAGGCAGAAGATGCTCAGTAAGTCTGAAACACGACTGGAGCACATTCATCCATTGGAGGAAGGCCCCTTGCAGCGCCATCATGCGGATCAAGGAAACACCAACCCAACAGACACAGACAGCAGCTATGCAAAACCATTTCCGTCTTTATTATATAGATGCAGCAAACGGACAACGAAGTTGAAAGGATGAGAATGCAATTTAAGGTCAAAGATAAGAAAAGAGACCTCACAGCTGGACCCTTCCCAGAAAGACTGGCTTCCCCCTGCCACTGATCCCTGGCTCCAACCTCCTCCTCCTCCTCCCAACAGAGGCATGGCTTCTATGCTCAGAGGCCACAAAAAACAGGTGGAGATTTCCCCAGAAGGGATGGTTATTAACGCAAAGAGCAATAATAATAGTAATTAATCCAGCCGTTCTGTTTGGAATACTCTCTGCCCTCCAGTGCAAAGGAGAACCAACTTCTGGTTCCTGTCTGTACCAAGTAGAAACTTTCCACCTGCAGGGATGTCGGAGGGAGCTCTCAGCACCAGTGGACTATCCTCCCTCCTCAGGCAGCTTCTTCCAGAAAGAAAGAGACCTTCAGCAAGGCATCTGTGGAGGAGGGAAAGCAGAAGAGTGTTCCTCAGTGGGACTGCACAGCACCCATGGCTACCCCTGGCCAATGCTCAGCCCAAGGAAGCCCAGGAGGGGTGCTCTTGGTGGCCGCTATAGCAAGGAAGTCAGGCCAGCTCAGGTCACAGGATAAGGGCCTTAATCTCATCTCTGCCTCCAACCTTCTTCAGCCTCCCACAAAAATACTGCTTGTGTTGTCCCTCCCGCCACCCCCACTTACCCTCCACTGTGCCTTGTTGCTGCTGGCTGTGCTGCACAACCTGCTCCCAGGCCTTGGGAAGGGCTTGCATCCCAGCCAAATTATCATACCTGACCTGCAGGAGGAGCAGCTTGGCCTCCAGGTATCTTCTGGTCATTAAGAACAAACAACGAACGGCACACATCCACTACCCAATGCCACCCTGACCGTATTCCAAGCAGGGAGCAGCAGTGGCAAAACCAAGCAGCTCTTTTGTAGTTGGGATAGAGAATTCCTGCTCTGTCCCTGAAATGCATGATGTAGTGGCTGGAAAAGTTGTATTTGGGGGGCAGAACTGCCAAAAGCAGGGCGGGGAATGGGGAGTGGAGCTGCAGGGCCTGCATTTATCAAATCCACTGTCATTTAATTTGCACAATAACTTTATAGAACTAACTTTGATTGTAATCCCAGTAACCAAAACAATCAGCTTTGAAACAAAGGTTGCAATGCATTGAAAGCTAACAGTTATAAAGAAAACACAGTTTAATCTGGATGCTTTTGGAAGCCTTGAGGCTTTGTGGAATGATCTCACTTCAGAGCTAGTGATGGCAAAGAGCATTGAGGATGCAGCAGCACTCTGGCAAAGGATACATTTGGTGGTAGAGCCTCTCAATGTCCAGCAGCCACTCCAGCATGTCGGCCAACGAGGGGTAGAGTGACTGGCGCTGAAAGGAGCTCTCCAGGCCCAGCTCAGCCTTTGGTCCCTCGCAGAGCATTAGGACGGCAGCCACCTGGGCGCCCGTAGCATCCCTGGCCTTCTGCAGCTCAGGGCTGGAAGGAGGAAGGCAGTGTCACTTGCGGAGAGTAAGACAGAGACACACTGCTTGCCTTGGCACCTTCCTTCCTCTTCAAAGAATCAGAGTCCACCCTGGAGCCTCATGTTCAGGCCCAAAATGCCTTGGGATGGCATTTTACAACAGCTACATGTTGTTGAAATTAAGAGGGTGGCCTAGGCTCCCCTCTAATTCCCCCATGGCAGCCATTCATTGGGGACCCAGCCATGAAACAGGAGCATAAAACAGCCTCCCTCCCCATTACAAAGTGTGTTAGAAATTATGGAACAGGTTCAGTGCTTGTTAAATGGTGGAGCACAACCAAACAACAAACAACTATCAGTAGAGGCAGAAAACACTGAGGAAAATGTCCACCGCAAGCAACCTGCAACCCCTCCGGCCCCACTTTTCCACCCCAAATGTTTTAAAATGTTGAGGTCCTGAAGACTGGGGCTGAAACTACTCTGAAATAGTTTGTAAACACAAACGTTGTGTGTGTGTGTGTGCTTTCTTATACAGGCCATCCCCAAACAAGTTACAAACAAGAGAGGTCCTGTAGGTTTGTTCTCAAGTTGAATTCATATGCAAGTCAGAACAGCGACATTTCCTAAGCATCGCTCCATCCATGTATCTATCTATCTATCTATCTATCTATCTATCTATCTATCTATCTATCTTTTAGCTTTGGATAGCATAGGGAAGGGTGAATGTGACATTTGTTTTGATGCCTGTGCCTCTGTTCAGAAGATTTCACCACACTTTCTGTAAGAATTGGATTTTGGAATATTTGGCTTCCTGTGGAAACAGGGGTCGGGAATAAAGCTTTAGCTGAGACACATTTTTCCCATGATCATAACTCTTTCAGGAGTGAATTTCCCTTCTGAGGGGCAGATTCCTCTCACTTCCTGCAGTGTCACCCCGCCATTCTCAACTAGGAGTCTGATGTAAGTCAGATGTTTGTTACTTGGGGGCTGTCTGTATAAACAAACAACTAGTCAATTTCCAACCATGAAATCATCAAACTGCATGTCCCGCTTATTGGAGATGAAGCTGGACCTGCTTCTTGGCAGGATATTGGACCAGATGGCCCATGAGGTCTCTTCCAACTATATGATTCTATGATAGGAGACTAGTGATGCCCAAACCAAGCACCATG
This sequence comes from Anolis apletophallus, assembly GCA_030556195.1. Lineage (NCBI taxonomy): Eukaryota > Metazoa > Chordata > Lepidosauria > Squamata > Anolidae > Anolis > Anolis apletophallus. The sequence goes on along the minus strand of JARBWK010000011.1, from coordinate 29,947,543 downwards.
CCTCTCTCCCCCCACACACACACAGATACCCATACATACAAACACACCCTCCTTACAGCGTCTTCTGGTGGAGCTGGCCCAGTAAGACCTCTGCAGCTGCCTTGTGCTTGGCCTGTAGCCGCCCCTGGAGTCTGGGGAAGGAGCGCAGGGGGCTCTGGTCCAGGTCTGCCACCTGCAGGGCCTGCGCCTGCTCCGCCAGACTGCCCAGGGAGGCCATGAGTGGGGCCACGGCCGCCAGGGCCCCCTCCCAGGCCCTATGCTGCTCCCGGACCCCTCGGAAGGCCTTCCGCAGGGCAGAGTGCAGGGCCTCGCAGGGCATCCTGGGGAAGGAAAGGGAATGAAGAGGACAGAGGAATTAACTGTGACTTTTAAAACATATTATGTGTTTACTTTTGTTTTAACTTTTGCTTCGTATATTTGAATACGTGTATGTTTTAATATAAGGTCTGCGGTGCCACAGCGGGTTAAACTGATAAGCTGCAGAACTTGCTGATCAGACAGACCTTGTAGAGTTTACTGATGAAGAAGGATATGACTATTTCAACCTGCATTACTGTTATCTCAAGTACATTAACCTGAAGGCCTTGGAGGTGAACTAGATGTCTCCAGTTTCCTGGATGTGGGCAGGGAGCAAGGCATTGCTTGGCTTTTATTCCTTTCTTTCTGGGCCCTACACTATCCCTCACTTTGAACTAACAGTCCAGTGCTGTATAGAAAGACAAAGAATTCTTGCCTTGTCAATAATAATACTAATTATAATAATAGTAATTATAATAGCAGCAATAGTGGTGAGGGCCCCCTGGTGGCGCAGTGGGTTAAACCACTGAGCTGCTGAACTTGCTGACCAAAAGGTCAGCGGTTTGAACCCAGGGAGTGGGGTGAGCCCCATCTTCTGCCAACCTATCAGTTCGAAAACATGCAAATGTGAGTAGATCAGCAGGAAGGTAACAGCACTCCATGCGGTCATGCTGGCCAAATGACCTAGGAGGTGTCTACAGACAATGCTGGCTCTTTGGCAAAGAAATGGAGATGAACACCATGATCCAGAGTTGGACTCCACTAATGTCAAGGGGAAACCTTTACCTTTTTATGTTCTAATATATGCTTTTGTGGCTGCGTTTTAACTATGTTTCAATATGGGATTTGATAGATATGACTGGGTTGTGCCTCGGACCAAAAGGAGATGCAGATAATACAGTAGAGTCTTGCTTATCCAACATACATGGGCAGGCAGAACGTTGGATAAGCAAAAATGTTGGATAATAAGGAGGGATTATGGAAAAACCTATTAAATATCGAATTGCATTATGATTTTACAAACTTAGCGCCAAAACATCATGTTTTACAACAAACCGATAGAAAAAGCAGTTCAATACATAGTAATGTTATGTAGTAATTACCGTATTTACAAATTTAGCACCAAAACAGACAAGACTTCTTTTTTTCTCCCACCCTGGATATTATTCTTAGCGGGAGGCAGACTGTATTGGATAATACAGAACGTTGGTTAAGCAAAGGTTGGATAAGCGAGACTCTACTGTAAATAAATTTAGGACACTATGTAACATGATTTTTGTTCCTGAAGTGGTTCTATCATTTTAAAAAATTGGGAAAAAAACAATTTATTAAACTGCAAAAACTTTTTTTTGTTTTTGCAGGTGGGTCATCTTGCTTTAGCTAGCACATTTTGCTCTAGTTTTTCAATGACTATCTCATCATAAGAGTCTCGACCAATTTCAACCTAGTTTGTGGCAGCCACAAAAACGAAGTTTCCAGAGTAGAACAACCCCTTTCAAAATAAGGATCACAGAATGAAACAGAAAATGCCACTTTCAAAGCAGAAATAGACAATATTTCAATTTTTGTTAGTGTTATCATTGTCATTACTATTGGAAAAGTGCAGCAGAGGTCCCTTCTACACTGCCATATAAAATCCATATTATTTGCTTTGAATTGGATTGTATGGCAGTGTAGACCAGGTATGGATAAACTTGGGCCCTCTGGGTGTTTTGGACTCCAACTCCCACCATTCCTAACAGTCTCAGGCCCCTTTCTTTTCCCCCTGAAAAGGAAGGGGCCTGAGGCTGTTAGGAATGGTGGGAGTTGGAGTCCAAAACACCTGGAGAGCTGAGAGGCAAAAGGAAGGGGCCTGAAGCTGTTAGGAAACACTTGAAGAGCCCAGGGGGAAAAGGAAGGGGATTGAGGCTGTTAGGAATGGTGGGAGTTGGAGTCCAAAACACTTGAAGAGATGAGAGGGAAAAGGAAGGGGCCTGAAGCTGTTAGGAAACACTTGAAGAGCCCAGAGGGAAAAGGAAGGGGATTGAGGCTGTTAGGAATGGTGGGAGTTGGAGTCCAAAACACTTGAAGAGATGAGAGGGAAAAGGAAGGGGCCTGAGGCTGTTAGGAATGGTGGGAGTTGGAGTCCAAAACACTTGAAGAGATGAGAGGGAAAAGGAAGGGGCCTGAGGCTGTTAGGAATGGTGGGAGTTGGGAGTCCAAAACACTTGAAGAGCCGAGAGGCAAAAGGAATGGGCCTGAGGCTGTTGGGAATGGTGGGAGTTGGAGTCCAAAACACTTGGAAGAGCCCAGAGGGAACAGGAAGGGGCCTGAGGCTGTTGGGAATGGTGGGAGTTGGAGTCCAAAACACTTGAAGAGCCCAGAGGGAACAGGAAGGGGCCTGAGGCTGTTGGGAATGGTGGGAGTTGGAGTCCAAAACACTTGAAGAGCCCAGAGGGAATAGGAAGGGGCCTGAGGCTGTTGGGAATTGGAGTCCAAAACACATGGAAGGCCTAAGTTTACCCATACCTGGTCTACACTGCCTTATAATCCAATTCAAAGCAAATAATGTGACTAGATAGGCTCTCTTGACTGACTCACCTGCTTTCCGCTTTCTTCTTAGCTTCCTCTCGCCGCCCCGGGGCCTCACGGGAAATGGAGTTCCCCGCCTTCCCGCTTCCTCCGATGGGCGTGGCTTGCTCTGGAGTGACGTCACAGGCATCTGCAGGCGGGGACTCCCTTTCCTCTTTGGCTTAGCCTTAGCTCATAAAGAATCCACATTGCTTGAACTTCAAAATGTGAGCGTTGCTCCATTTATGGAAAGAGCCTTAAAGGCCAATGAGGAGGTGGGGAGGGGCAGGCTTGAGAGTGCACTTCCCAGCATCCCCTGCCTTTCCCTGGGCCCAGCTGGGATTCCCTGGACACCAAAGAGTCCCACTGGGAAGACAGGTCAGGATTTGTAATGAAAACAAAGTATATATACACATATAATATTGATAATATTATAAGGTAATACAATATACTACTAATAAAATATAATAATTATATATGTATATTACATGTATTATTACCAATAATATTACAGTATAGTGATATAGTACAATGTAATATATAATAGTAATATTGTGCTGTGCTAACAATATATTGCATACACATATAATATTAATATAATGTAATATAATACTAATAATAATATATTTTATATTTCATATTACATGGAATATTAGTAATAATATTACAGTGTAGTGGTATAGTACAATATAGAAATATATAATACTAATATTGTGTTATGCTAATAATATAATATATTGTATGTACAAATAACTTGTAAGCTGCTCTGAGTCCCCTTCGGGGTGAGAAGGGCAGCATATAAATGTCGTAAATAAATTTTTTAAAAGGTACTTCGAATTGAAATCCACAAGCATGTGGACAATTTCAACAGAAAGGTGGAAACCATGAAAATCTGGCTCCCTGTATTTTTTTAAAAAAAAAACTCTAAAATTAGGACAGTAAATAAAGAGCAACACTCAAAAATAGAGGAATTCCAGACAAGAGTCAATCGGGGCCAGTTAACACCTCCCAACAAAGGAATCCTCCAGGCAGCAACCAGCCAGGCTTTGAAGCTGCAAGGTAATTCAATGCTAATCAAGTTGGCCAACTGCAATAAAATTCACACTCAAGCAGACGAGTTGTTTCTCCCACCCTGGAAATTCCACAAATCTATAAACCTAACTTGTCTAGTTTCCAACTGACCTCACGACCTCTGAAGATGCTTGCCATGGATGTGGGTGAAATGTCAGGAGAGAATGCTTCTGGAACATGGCCATACAGCCTGGAAAACTCACAGCAACCCTATGTTGTCATACTCAGAAACAAGGAACTCCCGCTGACACAATGGATGAAACGCTTGTGCTGGCAGGATTACTGACCAAGAGGTCAGCAGTTTGAATCCAGGAAGAGTGGGTTGAGCTCCCTCTGTCAGCTCCAGCTCCCCATGCGGGGACATGAGAGAAGCCTTCCACAAGGATGGTAAAACATCAAACATCCGGGCATCCCCTGGGCAACGTCCTTTTTGTTTATTCGTTCCGTCCCTTCCGACTCTTTGTGACTGCCTGGACCAGCCCACGCCAGTTGGCAGTGGCCACCCCCAGCTCCTTCAAGGTCAAGCCAGTTACTTCAAGGATAACATCCATCCCTCTTGCCCTTCTTCCTTTTTCCTTCCATTTTCCCCAGCATCATTCTCTTCTCCAAGCTGTCCTGTCTTCGCATGATGTGGCCAAAGTACTTCATCTTTGCCTCTAATATGCTTCCCTCCAGTGAGCAGTCGGGCATTATTTCCTGGAGTATGGACTAGTTTGATCTTCTTGTTGTCCAAGGCACTGGCCAACGTCCTTGCAGATGGCTAATTCTCTCACACCAGAAGCGACTTACAGTTTCTCAAGTAGCTCCTGACACCAAAAAATAATCTGTTAAAATTGTTCAAAACTTTCATACTGCTAAGACTGCGTCTTACCTGCTTGACTTTGGACTGTTAAGAGCAAACTCATGTTGCTGTTGATTTTAAGAAAGATGCCCTGTAGTTATCTGCACAGAGAAACTACTTCAAACTTCTCTGTAACTTGACAAGTTATGTTCCTATATACTGGGTTAAAGCACCGAGCTGCTGAACTTGCTGACTGAAAGGTCGCAGGTTCAAATCCGGGGAGCGGCATGAGCTCCCACTGTTAGCCCCAGCTTCTGCCAACCTAGCAGTTCGAAAACATGCAAATGTGAGTCATGCTAACCACATGACCTTGGGGGTGTCTACAAACAACGCCGGCTCTTTGGCTTAGAAATTGAGATGAGCACCAACCCCCAGAGTCGGACACAACTATACTTAATGTCAGGGTATACCTTTACCTATATTGAATACATGAAGGTTGTGAGTTAACCAAATACGTTACTTTTAACAAAGTCCACTTAATTTTTGTCTCTTGAGAGCATGATATAGAAACAAGATGTTTTATGGGGGAGTAGTTGTTGTTAGACACTAAAAAACACTTCTGAAGATTTATTTATTTACATCATTTATATTCCGCCCTTCTCACCCCGCAGGGGACTCATGGCGGATCACAATGCACATATACAGGCAAACATTTAATGCCATAGACATACAATATATATAGACAGACAACGAGCTACACAATTTGTCGAAAGCTCACTCCGACCCAGGCAGGCCTCAAACTCATGACCTCCTGGTCAGTAGCGATCTTATGCAGCTGACTCCCAGCCAGCTGCGCCACATTCCCGGTGCTATATTTTGTGCATTGCTATATTTTGTGAATTGGCATTATTTCTGTTCCTAACAGATCAGAGACAGCCAGGTTATTAGTCTAACAACTGAAAACCAAATAGCCTTGCATAGTTACATGTGGATATATACCACAAAAGAGAAGGTTTTACTCAAATAAGGGGGGGGGGGTTGGCTCTTCTCTGGAAGGTTATATTTTTACAAAAGGTTATAAGTTTTAAAATGGTTGTGAATGCCATTTTTCTCCAAAAGGTCGGAGATTCTGGTATTCCAAAATATGAAGAGAGATCTATGTGGGAGAATTGCTGTGAAGATTGCTGAGGGGGGAGAGTGAGAGGACCTGGTTTTATGCAGAGCTTTGCATGTATGCATTGCCGGAACTGCAAGATAAAAGACTTCCTGCTTGTGGAAAGAAACTTCTGCCGTCCTTGCCTGTGATTTCTGTTCTAATGAGGTGCTAACAGATCAATAGAATACTTAGAAAACTCCCATCGCTCATGGATTAAGCACAACATTCCTAGCAAGAGAGGTCTCTGGCAGCAAGGCTAGGGTTGCCACATGTCCCGTATTATATGGGATGTCCCGTATTTCAGCCTAAAATTTTGTGTCCCATTTTTTAAGCTCCTGTCACGTATTTTCAGCTCCTCCTGTCCTCTGCTGGTGATGCCGGAGGGGAGGGCGAATAATTCCTGCCCAGCCCCACCCGGGTTTCTTTGAGCAGGGAGAGCCGCCGGGGCCGAGGCAGACCGCGCATGCGCTCCACCCATGGGCAAAGGGGAGTCGGGGAAGGCGCCCGACACATGGATCCACCTCCTGGCATTCATGCAGAGCAGGGGGCGGTGCCCCAGCCACTCAGAAGAGTCATGGAGGGGGCCCCTACTCCCTAGCAGCCCCAGCTCGGAAGGAAGTGACAGCAACCGCAGCAAAGAGATATGGTGGCGCATGCAACGGCACGCAAAGATCCTGGCCGAGCGCATGTGCTGGCCAACCTGCCCTCTCCCTGTGCAGGCACAAGGGTTTTTTTTTACAGTACATGCGCGAAGGGGGGACCGGGGAACTTCCATAGAGCGGAAAGGTGAGTCTGGGCAAGCATCTCCGGATGGCGAGGTGGAGGTGCCCCTCCTCCTCCCATGCTGGGGCTTCACCCCCTTTGGCGGTGCTTTTCGTTGTCCTCGAGCCAGTAGTCACTCGAACGGGTTTTCTGTTTTCTTCTCCCTGTCTTTCCCTTCTGAGCTCTCACTGGGAGTTAACAGTTTTAGGCCTGCCTTTCGGGCACCTGAGGCTTGGTGTAGATCCTCGAGAGGGTGGCATAATAGCATGCTTCCATGTAGTCTATTATTACTTATCCTTTTATCCAAAACGCAGGGGACCAGAAGGATTTTTGATTTATTATATTTTATTTTATTTGGGGATTTTATTTTATTTGGAGATCTCTCTCTCTCTCTCTCTCTCTCTCTCTCTCTCTCTCTCTATATATATATATATATATATAGCCCCCAAAGAAGAAGCATCCACCACACTCCGGGGCAGAGTTCCACTGCTGAACAGCTCTCACAGTCAAGAAGTTCTTCCTAATGTTCAGGTGGAATCTTCTTTCCTGTCGTTTGAAGCCATTGTACTGCATCCTGTCTCCTCTCAGCCTTCTGTTCTGCAGGCAAACAAACTCAGCTTATAGGGCTTGTTCTCCAGACCCTTAATCATTTTAGTCGCCCTCCTCTGAACACAAGCCAGCTTGTCAACATCTCCCTTCAATTGCAGTGCCCAGAATTGGACACAGTGTGATTCCAGGTGTGGTCTGACCAAGGCAGAATACAGGGGTTAGCATGACTTCCTTGGATCTAGACACTAGACTCCTATTTATGCAGGTCAAAATCCCATTGGCTTTTTTTTGCCCCTGTATCACATTGTTGGCTCATGTTCACCTTCCTGTCCACGAGGACTCCCAAGATCTTTTCCACACGTACTGCTGTCGAGCCAGGCATCTCCTATTCTGTATCTTGCATTTCATTTTTTCTGTCTAAGTGGAGTATCTTGCATTTGTCCCTGCTGAAACTTCATTTTGTTAGGTTTGGCCCATTTCTCTAATCTGTACAAGGTTTGAATTCTCAACCTTGTACACAACTCTGCCGCCTGTTTCTTTCCTGGCCCCTTTCCCTTACACAGGCCTCCTTCGACATTCAGGCCTTTAATGAACACAGCAACTCCATCTGCAGCAACGTCCACCCTCCCCGCCCCCTCTCTACAAAAGGAAGGATGGAGCCATCAGTAGCACACGCAGCAGTCTGCAGAAAGTTTTTGTTTACTGAGATTGGTCCCAATGCGACCCCATGTCTTTGGGTTTCCACAGAGCCCTCACAAATTCAAAGGCCATTGGATGCCCATTAAGAGGGAAGCCCCACCATCATGGAGCAGCTCCCCATTTACTCCCAGGATAAATGCTACCCAATGTTCTCAGCCCCAGATGTCCCAGTGCTTGCTTGCACGATCTGTCTGCCTTCCACACACAAGTCTGCTGCTCCAAGGAAGCAAAAAGCAGCTCCGCAGTAAATGGTCAAGTGAACCAGAGAGAGGGATCCATTTGAGCGGAGAAGAGCAAGGGTCAGGAGAGTCTTTTTCACCAAAGGAGGGAGGTTCTGCAGAGTCCTTCCTGATACGGTGGCTGCTGAGAACAACTCTGGTCCAGAGAAGAGATCCACAGGGATTGTCTCAAGAGCCAGGCGGTTCCAGAGTCAGGCCATACTTGACCACCAGGATGTCCAGAGTCTGTGAAAGTGCACTGCAGAGAAAGAGAAGAGGAGATGAAGTGGGAAGGGGAGCCCCCTTGCCTTGCCTTGGTCTCAAGGGACAGCACTTCCTCATCAAGTGGCGTGAAAGGCTTGCAAGGGGAGCCAAGCACTGTTGCTTCGGCAGGCAGGGGGGATTAACTGCCAGCAGGAGTACCAGTCCCGAATACAAATGCTTTGGGGTCACAGAGTGCCCCCTGCCTTTTCTCATTAAACTTACCATCCTGGCCGTATGACTCTGAATTTGCCCGGAATGGAGAGATCGATCACCGTGGAGCCCAGGCGGCTCTCTGAGCTGTGGGGGTCCCCGAGGGGGCCCCCATCCACCACTAGTGAGAGATGAGGCCACAGCTCCTGGAATTCCTTTGAAGCATAAAGAGAGGTAGGAAAAAAATTATTATTATGTTGCTGTTGTTATTACACGATGTAACACGGTTTTTGTTCCTGGGATATATATATCATTTCCTAATTGGTTCTATCATAAAAACATGGAAACGTTTCTAAACTGCAAAACTTTGTTTTTACAGGAGGGACTTCCTGCAGCACATTTTGCAATTGTTTTTAATGACTATCTCAGAGACTCTCGACCAATTCAACATAATATGTGGCAATCAGAAAAACCAAGTTTCTGGAGTAGACTACTTTCAAAGTAAGTGCCATACAATTAAATAGAAAATATTACTTTTTAACTGTTATGGAAAACTACCCTAAAATATAGCAAAGTGTCCAAAAAATGAAGCAGGATACAAAAGTTGAGGATTTAGCTCATTAGTGAGCCAAGTGTGAAGTGCCATGTGATGTGGCTATAAAGAATTTAGAGCTTAGCAGGCCAATGTGCAGAGTCCAATCTTAAAAAATCACAGGTTTATTTACAATATTAAGTAATAACTGCATTTCTTAATAATCAAGAATTGGGTCTGAACTACTCTAACACCCATCTCTTCTAAGGTTTCAAGAGAGGAAAAAACCCAATCACTACATCTCTCCTGACACACAAGCAGAGAGTGATCTCAAAGCACACAGCACATACTCGCCATACTAAAGTGTAAGAAGGCAGAAGTCAGATTCAAAAAGGCTTGCAGTAGAAAAATATCCATCTTAAAACAGCCAATCAGGATGAGAGCAGAAACAGAGAGAAGAAAGGAGGAAAAGATACATTCCCAACTGTCATTCAGGAGACATGGAAGAAGGGAAACCCTCAGACTACTCTAAACTAACTAAACTGTTCCTCATTGAGGACATGAGACTTGGGCAGTGCGGGGTTGAATTCTAACACTAACTAAGAACAGAAAAGAATTCAAATTTTGTTACATAGTGATATTATTAAGAGCTCAGCACCCAAGTGAGCAAGGAGCCTGGCCAGGAGCATGTCGATAGGCAAAAGAAGTCAAGGGAGGTCTCCCCCTATTTGTATCCTGGCCTCCCGAACGCCCCCCCCCCACACACACACACATATTCTCTGCCCTCACTATGTGGGGCTTCTGCGATGCTCACCGTGACGTCCAGGGTGCTGCCCCTGTGGCTGGGGTTGGCGCTGGTCAAGGCCAGGGGGGCTGCACAGATCCTGGCCAGCTCCCGGGCAAACCAGTGGTTGGGGATGCGAACTCCCACCAGCTGTGGAAAAGGAGAGGAAGGAATGCCACTTTAGTGGAAGCCAATACATCCTGCCTTTCCATTCCCCATCTCAAAATCACAAATTAGCCAAAGGAAAGAAGGACAGGGAGAAGGAAGGCAAGGGAGTTTTTTCTTAAACAGAATAATAATAATAATAATAACCTAACGTAAAGACTTTCTGTACAGTTTCTAGGCTGTATGGTCATGTTCCAGGCTATTCCATGGCCATACAGCCTGGAAAACACACAACACCCTAGTGATTCCGGCTGTGAAAGTTTTTGACAATACGTTTTTTGTATAAATTTCAAAATTAATGACAAAAAAACATAACATGACTTACATAGGATTTGTGCTATATTAGAACAGTCAAATCAAGTATCACTTAAGTAAAATAAAAAAAACCCAAACCTTTATTTGCATACTATTCCATCTCCCAGAGGAGACTCAGGGCAGTTTCCAACATGGTAAAGCATTGCAGTTACCGACATAAAAACAGCTCAGATTCCAATTGCCAAGATTCCAAAGTGGGCCTCGACGACTATGAAAGAGCTGGACTAGTACGGCAAGGTGGACTAGGGCCTGGGGAGTGGATAAGTGCAAGCTGGCCTATCTGATGCTCAGGGGGGGACCTGGAGCTATTAATTTCCAAGGCCTGCTGCATAAGCACAAGGCAACTTGGCCAATGAGGAGACATAGGGCTGGGGAAATGGGTAAAGTGTGTAACAAGGCCCTAACTCATGGTCAGGGTGGCGCTTGGGGCTTTTCATTTCCAGGGCTAGACCAGGGCTAGTAGCAAGGGTGCAGAGTGGGGACCTAACATTGAATATTAAATAGCCAAAAACAAAAAATTAAGGTATAAACACTAAACTATTTTGGTGCTCTGTTACTGTCACACTTACAATGAAGTTGTTTGAAATCCATATTTTAAAAAAATTAGGACTAAGTGCATTCTTGTCAACTTGGAACGCAGGACGTTCGTTCTGGAAGCATATTGAAGAACTGGCCCAAGAGTTCAGAAGGGCCTTGACTCCCAATGTGACCCTCCATCCTCCAAAGTCTGAGGTGTTCAGGGTTGCAAAGGCTGGCTTGGCAGGGAGAGGAGAGATATATCATGCCTCTAATGCAGGCATGGGCAAACTTTGACCCTCCAGGGGTTTAGACTTCAGTCCAAAACCCCTGGACAGCCGAAATTTGCCCATGCCTGATTTAATGGGTCTGGGGTGCCTTTCAACTTAGTCATTCCCTGGGTGCCTGTCGCTTTGTTTCCCTGGGAGCCCCTTTGTGTGCTCAGAAAGTGCTGGCTCTAGCCCTCAGAGTTGTCTGGACCCTCAGCCAGAGGCAGGTGTACCCACCGGGGTGAAGGGGTTGAGGTCCGGGTTGAGGGCTTCAGAGCGCTCCAGGACTAGCGTCACAGGGCCCGGGAGAAGGTCCTGCAGCAGCCCCTCCGGAACCTGGACCTTGCAGAACCTGTAGAGAAATAAGAAGAGAGGCTTAAGGCATGAGGGGGGCTCTGACCAAACACGGCCCTGCCGTGGGGGACATGCCTTTTGGATGGAAAGCAGGGAGGCCTGGGCTGAGAGGGGCGGAGCCTTCCTCCTTCTCAGGCCCCGCCCCTCCCTTCCCCTCTCCTGGAGAGTGGGGGCTGTGTTGAAACACAAGGCTTGTTGTAAGTTTTTTGGGCTATATGGCCTACTGTTGTGACTGCATTTCCTTCTACAAACCTACACAATCCCTTCGATCTTCCATAGAGGCCTTCTCTCGCTCCCACCCTTGTCGCTGATGCGTTCGGACAAGAACCGTATAGAGCTTTAAAGGTCAAAACCAGGCCTCACAACCTCTGAGGATGCATGCCATAGATGCAAGCGAAACTTCAGGAGAGAATGCTTCTGGAACAAGGCCACACAGCCCGAAAAACTGACATCAGCCCAGTGTGGAGAATACACTGAAACACAAGGCCCTGCTTCAGATGACTTTCGGATGGAAAGAAGCAGGGCGGCCTGGCCTGCCCCCTCGGGCCCCGCCCCTTGCCCCGCCCCTTGCGGTCACCTGCGCAGGAGGCCCAAGTCCGGCAGGCAGATGGCGAGAGGCTTGGCGGGGTCGCGGCCCTTGAGGCGGTAGAGGGCCTCCAGCGCCCGGGAGTCCTCGGCCAAGCAGGCCACGCCGTAGACCGTGTCCGTGGGCAGCGCCACCAGGCCGCCCCCGCGCAGCGCAGACGCCGCCAACGAGGAGGCCTCCGCCCCGACCACGCCTGGGGAGGAAAGGGGCGCGTGAGAGGAACAGAGAGGGTAGGAAGCCCTTTCCCTCCCTCCTTCCCCTTGCCTGCCACCCACTCACCGCCTTCCCCCTGAGGAGAGAGACGGGCCACGCGCCCCATCTCTTGGGAACCTGCCACCCGCAGCATCTTCATCGCCGCCGCCATCCGGCACCACATGAGGACACCGCTTCCGCCTCGGGTGGCGTCACTTCCGGCAAGGGCGAGCCGACCCGGAGGTGTGGCCTCCTCGGCGGGGGCGGGGCCAGAGAGTGCGAGGGCTGCGTCTTCCTCTGCGCTGTTCCTTTTGCGGAGCCAAGCTGGGGAGGCTTCTGCCTGGCCAGGGCTCCCTCACTGGGAGTGTGACTCCAAGGCTGAGCAAGGGCTCAAACTCCGGCCTCCAGTTCTAGTCCAACGCCGAACACTTCATGCCTTAGCTAGTTAACACTAAGAGGGACTGCATGCCTATAGCTCAGTTAACACTAAGCCCCCATCTACGCTACCATATACAATCCAGGTTATCTGATTGGAACTGGATTAGATGGCAGTGTAGATCCAGCCAAGAGGAAACTGCCCTTAAGTTTATTTAACACCAAGGGAGTCATCCCCCTGGTGTCACAGCAGCTTAAACTGCTGAGCTGCTGAACTTGCTGAAAGGTTGGCGGTTCAGATCCGGAGAGTGGGGTGAGCTCCTGCTGTTAGCCCCAGCTTCTGCCAACCTCGCAGTTCAAAAACATGCAAATGTGAGATCAATAGGTGGCGCTCCAGCGGGAAGGTAATTACTGCTCCATACAGACATGCCAGCCACATGAACTAGGAGGCATCTACGGACAGCGCCGGCTCTTCGGCTTAGAAATGGAGATGAGCACCAACCCCCAGAGTCGGACATGAGTAGACTTAATGTCAGGGGAAAACCTTTACTTTTAATAATAATTCAGTGTTTTTCAACCTTTTTTGAGCCGCGGCACACTTTCTGCATTTACAAAATCCTGGGGCACACCACCAACCAAAATGACACTCTAACACAGTAATACATATAGTTAAAATGTTTTTAAATGTATTTATACACTCAGTGTGAAACCTGGGCCTGTTTCGATGAACACAACATAGATATCCTGGCAGGAATGGCAGAAAGACACACACAAAGGTCTTGCTCAACAGCTGTCAGTCATGGGAAAACTTCGCCCTCTGGGTGCATTGGCCTTCAACTCCCACCATTCCTAACAGCCTGAGGCCCTTTCCTACTTAAGTGGCTGGGGGGGGGGGGAGGAAAAGGGCCTGAGGCTGCTAGGAATGGTGGGAGTTGGAGTCCAAAACACCTGGAAGGTCCAAGTTTGCCCATGCCAGCTTTCGATTCCATCGCCACATCTATCTTCAGCCTCTGGCGGTTTGAATATATGTGATTATACACGTGATTTTCTACCTTGTCGCTATGATTATGGTGCTGCTTCTTTAAATTGTCTGCAAACTGTGTTATTGTGCGGATCCCGGAACTGACATTGGATAACATCGTGAGGATATACTTTATTTCTTGCACTCACTTCCGTGATTTCATAAAATATCGTGAGTTTTCCATAGAGGAGTGCTCCGTGAACTCGCTGCTTCCTGGTTCGCAACTCCTCCGCTCTCTGTGGCGACCACGCCGAACTACCTTATGTAAGACTTGATTTTCTCCAGCAGGATTGGGTAGTTTGAATGTGTTTTTTGCGTATGATTATGTGTGATTAATTGTGCATTTTGTACTGTGACGTAGCGGCGCTCCTTTAATAAGGGTTTTGGAGGTTCCAATTTCCCACAGTACACCTGATGATCGCTCACGGCACACTAATGTGCCCCGGCACACTGGTTGGGAAACACTGTAATAATTAGTGTAGATCCAGCCAATAGGGAAACTGTGCCATTAGTTTAACACAAAAAACCCTTCCACACAGCCCTATATCCCAGAATATCAAGGAAGAAAATCCCACATTTTCTGAGCATGGACTCAGATAACCCAGTTTGAAGCAGATTTTGTGGGATTTTCTGCCTTGATATTCTGGGATATAGGGCTGCGTGGAAGGGCCCTAAAGGAGTGATCCTTATAGTTCAGTCAACACTAAGAGGAACTTCATGCAACGAGAACCAAACCTGTTTCTTTCCCTGTCTGTGATTGGAGAGCCACGAGAGACTACGTGAAAAGGCTACACTATCCCAACTGCTTGCCAGCCCTGAAGGGACTGCCCTGCTAGGCTCCCTTGCTCCCTTAGGCTGCCTCTTAGGATGAGGCTCCGTCCCAAAGAGGGGTGGGCTGTTCCTCTCTCTGCTCAAGGTGCTGCCCAGGGATGGGACCCTGGCTCACGGGGAAAGGGCTGGATAGGGGGCCTCACACATAGCCAGTCACAGGGAAGCCCTTTCAGCCCCCTCCCCATCCCCGCTAGAAATGATTCCTCCCAAGGCACCAAGTTTAAACAAGCATTTAATTAGATCCCATTGGTATTAATATTGCTTCTGATTTTTTAAAAAACCAATTCCCACTTCCTGGCATGTGTATTTCAAAGTACAATATTAATCTTTTAATACAAAACGGAGCTGTTAAGCAAACACTGTTATTTCACATTTTACATTCTTCAAAAAAATACAAATCCATGTGTGTATTATGCTCTAGGGGGTTTGGAGAAGCTCTTCCTTTGGAAGTACGGTACCTGTAACTCACATCTTCACATATCTCGCTCAATGCAAGGACATTTGTTCCCATGTTTCGGTTAAATTAGCACACACTTCAATGCGACATACACAACTCCTGAGAGAAACTGGCTGCTTCGCCTCTTCATCATCTCCTCTTGGCCCTTCAGAAAGGTGGGGGGCACCACCCGCAACACCTCTTTCCCCTAGTGATGGGATGTGGGGGTCCGGAAAGGCACTTTGCAAAAGGTCTCGGCGCACCTTTGGGAGACTGCACTGCCCCACACTGGGATGGAGCCACGTGTCTCATATGGAAGGTGGTGTCTGAGGGGAAGGGCATTTGGCCCCCCGCCAGCCCATTTCTCCCTCTCCAGCACAGCTTTCAGTCTAATCTGCAGGGCCTTAAACACTCTTGAAATTGTCCCACTCTATCAGGGGTACCCGCCCACAGCTGGGAAATCTCTCCTCCAAGACATGACAGAACCTTCAGTGAAGGGCAGCCCCTCCTGACGTCTCCCCATACCAACCCCCAAAAAGAGACGGTGAAGGAGCCTCTTCCATAAACAACACATTTCTCACTGAGAGGAAGGCAAGGTCAAAAACACCAGTGTGCTGCTATGTATGAACAGCCTTTGCTTGAGTTAATGGCCACTGCATAGAAGCTAGTTCTGGCCAGCATGCGCATGACTGAAAACACACTGTGGGTGAGACACCATTCCTACAAACACACCCAGACACACAGGGCAAATATATATCCAGTTTCCTTGGCTTTTCTCAGTGCAGAAATAGAGCCCAAGCCCCAAAACAGCTGTCACCCACATCAAAGGGGGAGTGAGAGGGAAACCAAAGCAAGTGTGAAATAGGATTTTGAAGAAAAAGGTTGAGAAATAACACCCTGACTTAAAAAAAAACAAAAAACCTTACGCACCGCAATTCATACTATATCCACATCACGGTCCCCGCTCTCAGGCATCTGCTGTGTGTTGATTGTGCTCCCCCGAAGAGTCAAGCTGCAGCCGCTTCTGGGTCTGAGCAGAGACCTCTCCTGCCTCGGAAAGAGTGGCTGGACCCATTCCTTTTGGCTCCTCAAGGGGTTTTGCATAGACGGGGCGTTGGCTTCACAATGAATAAGACAGAGAGGAGCAGCAGAGGAGGCCAGGGCTCCCACCCGAATCATTCCAGGGTGCATAGAGAGATGGGTGAACAAGGGCGCCCCTTCTAGCTACACATATTGCACAGAGATTAAGTGCTCTTTTTCCTTTTCTCTTCTTTCCTTGCACACCTGCCTTAACTTCTATCAGAGCAATGGGGGAAACCACCCTAAGAACTCTGGACAGTTATTATTTACAAAGGAAATTGCAGCAATCAGCGTAAAAAGAGAACTAAAGTGCATTTCAGAGCCCAGCAAGTTAGTGTCAAAGGAACAGCAAAGAACTACTTCCCTTGGCTAGTTTCCAGCAGCAGCTTCCACCCAATGCCACAGACTCCAGGTATTCTCTTCCTCCTCAAATCTGGGCCAGGTAGAAGAGTGCCCCTCACCCTCCCAACAGGGCTATCCAGGCCCTGGTTTCTCAACATGGCAGAGGCAGCGCTTCCTGAACAGGGAGGGGGATCTTAACTCTACATAAATGGTGGGAGGGGGCTTCACTGCATCCTCCCCACCCCAAGAAAGGCCTTCACCATCCACTCCAAGGCTACTGGCCCAACACGGGACATCCATGCCAAACCAAGGCAGATCTCGGGCAATGTTTGTCTTATCGGCACAAAAGAAGGACAGGGGGGATCGTCCTCTGTCTGCTAGGAAGCCTCTGGGGAGGGCTAAGCATCGGCACACACCGGGAAGTACCAAGGCCTGGGAGACAAACAGGCCAAAGGATAGCAAGACAGCCAACAGACACACACACACACACTCTCTCAGCAAGACCTCCCGCTGTGCCAACCAGTGCCCTCGCGCCATCCAGCAGGACTCTTTCTGGCTACAGCTGCCTGTTGAGACCCTGACCCCAGTCAGGGAAGGCTCTCTTTTCTCAGAACATCAAAGGGGCAGTTGCTTAATCAGATAAGGAGTAACAGGAGCAATGGCATCAAACTTCAAACAACAACTAAGAAAATTGCAGATAAATAAAGCATTTTTTAAAAAAGACTTCTCAAGACCTTACAGGCTTCTGGGTGGGGCAAGGGGAGGCTATGTTAGGAGTTTACCCTGAGTAAAGTTAGAAGTTAAAAGAAGGATGCGCTCTTGAATTCACTGACCTGAACGCAGAGGCCAGTGCTCCGCAGGAGCAGATGGAGGGCCACAGGATGGCCAGGTGAACATCCATCTGCAAGGCCAAAGGGGAGACTCTCGCTCAGAAATGGCCCAAGGACATCACAGGCCCAAGGACACTGCCACGCCTTCACTAGCCGAACTGTTCCCCATGGCAAGACCAGCTCCCCTTGACTAGGACTAACATGCCATAGGAACTTCCACCAGCCAAGAGCAAATGCCTGCCAAGCTTGTACAGGAGCCTCCTTTCTGTGCCACTACCCACTGCACCAAGTGAGCAGTTCTGACAAAGCTGTGGCAGTGCAAACGCTCTGAGGCCCTCATGTAAACACCCAGGTGGCTGCTTTGGAGAGGCAGCAGGGCCCTGCCTCTCAGCTGGAGACCTACCAAGCAGAGGACACCCAGCAGTGACATGGACCAGGCCATGGGTCTATGTGCAAAAAAGAGTAGGCACCAGGCTGGCCAACCAGCCTCCAGAGAGCAAGCCAGTTGAGTGAGGAACCCTGAGAGAGAGAGAGAGAGAGAGAGAGAGAGAGGCCCATGGAGCTGCTGTTGCCTCTCTCCCTGCCGCTGAAACCGGGACACCACCAACACCAATGCAACCACCCTGCAAAGTGCAGATGCCCCTCCCATGAGAGCCCCCATGTGCCCTTCCCCTTCACCCTTTTCTAACACACACTCACAGACTGCAGAGATCCATGGGAGCTGCACATCCTCCCCAAGACCAGCACCTCTTCTGTGGCAACAATGTGCAACTCAAGGGAAGTCATCCCACAACATCCCCCTCTCAAAGTGACCGGTTCCATGCCCAGAGGTACTCCAAAGGGCCAATGTGACCAAAGAGTCCAGGTGGGCCTCTTTCCCCTTGGCTTCGGCCTTTTCCTCCTTCTCCGTCTGGGAAAGATCCAGGCATCTCTCACAACCTGCTCCTTGCACCTTCCTGAGTCTGGAAGGGCTTCCTCACTTGGGGAAGCCACCTCTGGGTTCCAGTGCCCCGTCCCCCTCCTCCTCCACCCCTTGCAGCAGGGCCTCAAGGGGGATCAGGGCAGAGGGGCTCTCGGAGGGGCTCTGGAGGGAGAGGAAGTCAGAGACATCCATGGCACTTAGGGACTGGTTCTGGGGGGAGTCCAAGGGGGTCCCTCCCACCAGAGCACTCGTCTCAAACGCAGCTGCCGGGGGAAGTGTTCCAGTTGAGGGTGCGCTGGTGGCCAGGGCAGCAGGGAAGGCAGCAGGCGCCAGTCCCAGAGTGGAGGAGGAGGAGGGGCAACTCTTGCTGCTGTTGTCACTGGTGCTGCTGGCAGCAGAGGCAGCAGCGGCTTTGTCCTTGGCGGAGTCACGGCAGGCGCACTGGCACTGGCAGGCTTCTTCCTGCTTGATGATGATCACAGGGAGGCTCAGACCAATCTGCTGTACGGAGCTCCCTACAGACACAGAGGCAAACAATCACTTGGGGGGCAGGAAGCGGGCAAGCAAAGCCTGGGAGCAAGCAAATGAGCAGAAGGACTGGGTGCCCTCTAGCAAAGCTGGGGCAGGGGCTCCCACCAGGCTTGCATGCCTTCCCATACTGGATGCAACAGACAGGGAGGAAGGAAGGGAGTCCTGGGCCCCACAATGACCAAGGGGTGGCAGCAGTGGCTGGAGTACCAAGGGGCTCCCAATATGAAATGAGCCAGCAGGCAGAGAGTGACAGCCTTTTCCTTCTCAATAGGTGCTTCCTTACCTGCACTGCCAGAGACGGGAAGGGAAGCTGTAAAGAAGACCTTCTCCAACACCGGAGCCTGGGGCTTTGGGAAGAGAACAGGCCATTGGTATCTCTCATGGACAACAAGTTAAACATGAGCCAACAATGTCATGCGGCAGCAAATGGGAATTTGGCCTGCATCAATAGGAGTCTAGTGTCTAGATCCTTTGGAAGTCATGCTAACCCCTGTATTCTGCCTTGGTCTGACCACAACTGGAATCACACTGTGTCCAATTCTGGGCATTGCAATTGAAGGGAAATGTTGACAAGCTGGAATGTGTCCAGAGGAAGGCAACGAAAAAGATCAAAGGTCTGGAGAACAAGTCCTATGAGGACCGGCTCAAAGAGCTGGGCATGTTTAGCCTGCAGAAGAAAAGGCTGATAGGAGACATCATGAGGGCCATGTATCAATATGTGATAGAAAGTCATAGGGAGGAGGGAGAAAGCTTGTTTTCTGTTGCCTGGAGACTAGGACACGGAATAATGGCTTCAAACTACAGTAAAGGAGATTCCCCCTGAGTATTAGGAAGAACTCCCTGAGAGCTGTTGAGCACTGGAACTCTCTGCCCCAGAGTGTGGCGAAGCTCCTCCTTTGGGAGCTTTTAAACAGAGGCTGGATGGCCATCTGTCAGGTGTGCTTTGAATGCGATTTTCCTGTTTCTTGGCATGGGGTTAGACTGGATGTCCCACAAGGTCTCTTCCAATTCTATGATTCTACTCCTCCTGATAAGGAGGGCAGAGTTCTAACCAACCCACCCTCTGGGAGCAGAGAGCACACAGCTAGCCCCACTGACCTTTCTGGACCGTCCCAGAACTAGCTATGCAGTCTCCCCTGCCCCACCTGAGGATCCCAGTAGCCCTGATTTCCCCCAGCACTCACCATCTGCTCCTGGCTCTGGGGCACCCCAGTAGCCCCATTCAAGATCCACTGGAGGTTCTGTTCTCCCATGACGATGCTGGACTGAAGGAGGGCCGTACTCTGGGAGGGCGTCAGGGTGATAGTGGGGCTGCCAGCCAGCACAGAGCTCCCCCCCAGAGGCACCGCCTGGACCTCGGTGGCAGCAGTAGCAGCAGCAGCAGCAATGCTCCCAGCGGGAGCAGTGGCAGGCGGGGCAGGCCCTGTGGCCACAGGGAACCCCACTTCAGCTGGCTGAGAAGAGGGTGCCTGAATGTGCTGCAGAAAGTCCTGGGGATTAGCTGCAAATGGGGTGTTGTTAGAAGCAGGCACTTTGGGGGTCAGGAGGAGAGGGGTGGGTGTGCCGTAGGTCCCTAGAGGAGGGCCACTAGTCACAGGGACAGCAGGAGGCGCCGGAGTGGGAGACTCAGAGATGCCCAGCTGTAGGACCAGCGGCAGAGAGAGCGACGGGGAAGAGTCCTCGACAGGAGGTGCAGAAGCGCCTGGCTCTGTGTCACCTCCAAAATCTTCTATCAAGGAGTCTGCATCAAACAAGGAGACAATGAGAAAGAGCTATACAAAAGAGCCCAACTCCATCCCACACTTCTCTGACTCTTTGTGAAGGGAAGGTTGCCTCTCTCAATGGCTGTCCTGCCCCAACAGCTCTGATTCTGCCTACCTGCTGGGTGGCAATCCTCCTGGCTGGCAGCTGGCTCTGGGCTCTGGAACATAAAGATGCTTGCTGGTGGGATGGCGCTCAGGTCTTGGCCCTGCATCTGGGAGCAAAGGGAGGGAGACGTGAGGAACATCCTGTCAGCAGTCCTTACACTGGAGCTTGGGGCCCTGCAACCACACGCACAAGCCCAGGCAAAATGGTATCGAACTCCTGTGAAATTAGCTCACATAACCAGAACCTGGACGGAGTATTGTTTTAATTTTAATTGACTGTTGATTGTTTTTAACTAATTGTTATTTTAATCCTTTGTATTTATGGTTTTATAATGTGTATTGATGTGGCATCGAATTGCTGCCTTTGCTAGCCGCTCTGAGTCCCCCCTCGGGGGTTGAGAAGGGCAGGGTAAAAATGCTGTAAATAAATAAATCTCCCCAAAACAATGTTGGAATAATTGCGGGGAAACCGGAACATACTTCCACATGTGGAGGGATTGTGAAAAAATACACAAGTTCCATAAAGTAATTAAGAAGGAAATGGAGGGGCTATCAGGGATAAAAATAGATTGGAACAAGACAGAAAACTGAAGACAAAGGGGAAATCTTAAAAATGGAAGGGAATAATAAATTACATGTTAGATGTAATTAAAGCCTCAGTCGCTTTTGGCTGGAAGGAGCAACAGAAATGGGACACAAAAACATGGCATAAATATTTAACGGACTACCTCCTCCAATACTACATTAGTAAAAGAAAACGTTACTACAGGATGGGCCAATTCAGAAAGTCATGGGAGGCAAATTGGAAAGGCTTAATTTACAGAATAAAGAGGAAAGAAAAAAATATAAGGAATTAAACGACGTTTATCCCCATGATCAAACAATCATAATTAGTACAGCAACATTTGTAAACTGTTCCCGAGAGGGGAGAGAAAAAAAGGGGAAATGATGAAAACGTGTTACTAACAGAGAATGTTTTGAATGTTTGTATCATTTTGTGTAGCACTATTCACAATAATTTTGAAAATAAAAAGGCAACCCCCCCCCACACACACACACACAAAGCAATAAAAAACAGTCTCTTCTGGGAGGAAAAAAACGTTCAAGCCCAGGATCCCTTGGCAGTGCTTCCTCCTGATGCACCCAGCCCTAGAGAAACACAGGAAGACCTCTTACTCTTAAGGGACATCGCAGGCTCACACGCAAATAAAAAGACAGGCACAGCAAGAGGGTACCTCATGCCTCCTACAATGCCACCATCATCACCACATGGGTGAGATACTCACTGGATTCAAATTATCCCGCAGTTCCGAATCTGTGGACATGAGGCTCAGGTCACTCAGGCAGAGAGAGTGGTTTGTGTCCTGGGGAGGAGAGAGAAGAGAGGTGGCTGGCATTAAGAAGAACATTTGGTCCCTAGGGCCAGCAACTCTGCAGCCAGCATCCTGCCCTCCTTACTCAGGACTCCCTCCACTTGGAATAGTTTGAGACTGTCTCTGGCAACTCTTTCTCTGGAACCCAGGCCCACACAGGCTCTTTTCTCCGCAATGCAATTCGCCGAGGACCTGCCTGCAATCCAAGGCCCCTCTCTGACTGGGCAAAACTTTCATTTCTCAGGAATTCCAGCATGGAAGCTCAACACATTACTGCAAATGGCACTTCTATGTATGATGTCTGTGACATTCAGATCAAGTTATTGTTGGGATTCAACCCCACACTGCCTAAGTCTCAAGTCCTCAACGAGAAGCAGTTAGTTAGTTTAAAATAGCCAGAGTGTTTCCCTTCCCTATATTACATTACGTTTTAATGGTTTTTGTATGGATTTTATAATGTTGTTTTAAACACTTTAACTGTATATTGTGGATTATTATGGCATCAAATTGCTGCCAATTTGTAAGCCGCCTTGAGTTGCCTTTGGGCTTGAGAAAGGCGGGATAAAAATATCATAATAAATAAATAAATGTCTCCTGAATGACTGTTGGGAATGTATCTTTTTCACCTCTCTTCTCCCTTTCTGCTCTCATTCTGATTGGTTGTTTAAAATAAATAGCTTTTTTGAATCTGACTTTTGCCCTCTTACACTTTAGTATGGAGTGCATGTGCTGTGTGCTTTGAGATCTCTCTCTCTCTGCTTGTGTGTCAGGAGAGATGTAATGATTGGTATTCCCCCCTCTCTTTGAAACCGTAGAAGAGAAGAGTGTTAGAGTAGCTCAAACCCAGTTCTTTACTCAGAAGAAATGTTGTTAGTTCTTACAATTGCAAATAAACCTTTTGTGATTTTTAAAGATTGGACTCTGCATGTTTGTCTTCTAAGTTCTGAATTCTTTACAGCCACATCACATGACACTTCATGCTCTGCTCACTAATGAGCTGATGCTCAACTTTAGTATCCTGTTTGTTTTTGGATGCTCTGCTTTATTTTAGGGTAGTTTTCCCTAAGAGTCATCAGCCGGTCACAGTGTCAAGGAGTGCCCCTAGAAACCCATTCTCCACAGCACAATATTAGTTGCAACATATAAAAGGAGGAGTACTCCAAAAGTCTTGGCGATTCCTTGCTCTGAAATGTACCCCCGGAATAGAGCCCTCCGGACTGAAGATGGCACAGAAAAAGTGTGTGACTTTCAAAGGGAAAGGTAGAGGCACCCACCTCTGAGAGGTTGGTGTTGGAAAGCAAGGTGTAGGAGGGTCCTTTCTCATGTCCCTTCATGTGGCTCTTGAGGCTGTACTGTGTGCTGAAAGTTTTCTCACAGCCATTGCTGGGGCAGAAGAAGGGTCTCTCGCCTGGAGCAGGGAGGAAGAAGAGGAAGGAAGCATCCGCAGTGAGGAGGCATCGGCCCCTGCTGCTCATCATTACCACCACCAACAGCACATCCCTTGAAGAGATTCTTCTATAAACCTTCTCAAGCCTTCTTACAGTTAAGTTATAACTCCACAGTTAAAAGCAGTATGCAACATAAAAACACCACATCCCCCAAAAACAACCGAGAGTAAAAACCAGACCCTCACATCCCTAGGTTGAGCCTTCTGTGATTTACCCTCCCAGATGCAACTCAAGCAGGGACCAGGAAATGCCTCTGTTAGAGGATATCAGCACTCAGAGGACAGCATTATTTGGGACTCACCATTAAGGCCAATGAGTCACTCTACCCCACAGCTTACCAGTGTGTGTCCTGACATGCGTCTTCAGGTGGTGGCTTGCAGCAAAAGCTTTTCCGCAGCCATCGTGGTCACACCTTCAGCAAAAGGGAGGAGAGCACAACCTGAGGCTCCCTGCAGAATCAGCACTTTTTGCCTCCTGCTGCTACAGCAGGAGGCCAGCTTTAATGCCATTCCACAGAAGGGGAATGGACCCAGACCATTGGCTGTCACCAAAGAAACCAGTATAGAGGGAAGAAGGGAACGAAGGAGGAAGCCAACTGGGGCCTCAGCTTCTAGACTGAACAGGGCTCTTTTACCACTCAGGGTATTTAGTGTAGCAAAGTTTTGCAGGAGCAACTTCCTCCCACACTGTGGCTAACTACTTGAAGCCTTCTTCCTGAGAAAGTTGCAAAAACTACAGCTAGTGGTTCTTTTATATACATGCAACATAAAGTCTACGGGGCCCTGGAGATTCCCATTTGCTAGATCAATCCAGAAGGGAACACTCTGGCGAGCCAGGATGAGAAGATGTTCTGTCAGCTGTAATGTGACCTTGCCTGAGAATCTAGAGAGAATCATGGAGCTAAAAAAAGCCACAATTCAAGCCTTAGGAATGTCTGAGGTGAAGGGAATGTCACATCACATACTGGGGGTAACCCAAGGTTCTCCTTCCCCCACCCACCTCCACCCCCTGCCTGGAGAGTCACCTGAATGGCTTCTCTCCAGTGTGAGTCCGAATGTGTTTCCGCAAATCGCTCAGCGTGGTGAAGTACTTGCTGCAACCCTCCGATTCACAGTTAAATGTCTTTCCCGTGTGGAGCCTCTGGTGGGCTTTCAACCTACATGAGTAGGGGGGATAGAAACAGTGGGGTCTCCATTAACATGGGTCTGTTCTGCACCCAGACCTACAGAACAAAGGAGCACCATGGCCTGCAGGCAGTCAAAAGGCCAGGCTCCA
This sequence comes from Anolis apletophallus, assembly GCA_030556195.1. Lineage (NCBI taxonomy): Eukaryota > Metazoa > Chordata > Lepidosauria > Squamata > Anolidae > Anolis > Anolis apletophallus. Next base: position 29,923,001 of record JARBWK010000011.1, on the reverse strand, counting down.
CTTGGCACCAAGAGAAACGCCAGACAGGAAAGCAGAAAGAAAAATAACTGACTAAGAGGGTTCTTTTTTCAAACGCTAATGGGGATCAGCTAAGAAAATGCAGCCACAACTCTGAAGGAGGAATCCCTGAAGGGAAAGTGCCGGCTTTTGCCCTCAGGGCTGTTCATACCTGTACAGTGTATTGAAGGCCTTTTCGCAGCCCTGAACGTCGCACTCGAAGGGCTTCTCCTTGGTGTGGACTCGGACGTGGATTTTGAGGCTGTAGGACGTGAGAAAAGCCTTCCCGCAGCCCTCCTGGTTGCACACAAAGGTGTACTCGCCCCGGTGTGTCTTCTGGTGGGTGCGGAGGTTGCCCGCAGTACTGTAAGTGCGAGGGCAGCCCTCAAAGGTGCACTGATAGCGCTTCACCTGCAGACACACGAAGAGACATAATGCCACGTCTCCCGCACAATACAGACAGGTGGGGGCAGGTGCCATGGAGGATGGCAGGAAGAGGATAGGGCTCTTGTGGGGGAGATGCTTCAGTTGCCCTCTCAAGGCATCTAACTTTGGCTGGTGCCATCGACAGACCTGCCAGCACAAAGCTCTTATAGCCACCAGGGAACAACAAACAGGATCCAGTAGAGAAAGGGAGCCACCAGTGTCACGTCTCTCCCATGCATTCCTGAGCACACAGCCTGCCTTTCTGACTGGTAGAACAGGCTGAGTGAGAACCAACACACAACTCTGTGGGTGTCCTCCCCACACACCAGGCACCAATGCTCTTTAGATGGCTGCTAGGCTGAGATCGGAGTCAACTGTCCTCAGGGAGAGAAGAGGCACTTTGCAGAAACCCAACACTTCAGCAGACAGCTCTGTGGGTTCCAAAGCCTCACCCTGAAACCTGGTCTCCTGCAAGGACCTTCCTTAGGGATTCACTCCTAAACTGGCCCCTCTGGGCAAGTTCTCAAAATACTCTGATAAGAGAAAAACAGGAAGGAGATGAGCACCAGCTAGATCTGCTGCTGCGAAAGAACTGCTCTTCAATGAGGAAACTCTGGTAACAGCAGCGGAGGCCTAGCCAATGCAGCAGGAGCAACATTCAAAATAGAAAGCAAGTTCCACACTGCCACTTTTCAGAACAGGAAAAACAGGCAAGGCCTGGCTGGCAAGTGGGCAGGCACCACGGGAAGCAGGTAGTAGTTTAGCTGGGGTATGAATCAGTCGACCAACACTTTCAATCCAAAGAAACTCTGGGCCTGATACAAACACGCAATGCAAGCTAAGAGATAGCAGTGAGACTTTTCTAACTAGAAAGGGTGCACCAAGCCTCTGTGGCCTAAGACAGCTGCTGCCCTTCTGGGGCGTGGAACCTGCCACTCACCTCCTTCACCTTGGTCTCGGGGCATTCAGATTGCAGTGTTAGGGTGGCCCCTTCGATGTTGCGTGGCATGGGAGTGGAGCCAGGATGGATGGTCAGGTGGATCTGGTCTGGGGAAATGATGTGCTGAACGTAACCCTGGGAGACGCCCTCATGGCTGGCCATCAGGGCCTGGAAGCGGTCTTCGTGGCCCTCCGGCAGGAAAGGAAGGGTCTCTGGGCCGGGCCCCTCCTCCTCTTCCTCTTCTTCCTCCTCACCCTCCAGCGGGGCCCGGTCCTGCTCAATGAGGACGGTGGTCCGGTCATAGACCATCCGGGGTGAGGACGGCGCCAGTCCATTCTGGCCCACCAGCCTCAGCAATGCATCCTCTTCCTCCTCGTCCTCTTCATCCTCCTCCACCACGTAGTAGATGACATCCTCGGGGCTGTGCTCCCCCATGGCTCAGCGGCGCTCAGTGGCGCTCAGCGGGGCTCACAGGCGGTGCATCTGGAGAGGGACGAGGTGGGAACACAGTGAGAAGAGTCCCGCAGAAGGAGACCTGCTTCTCAACAGACCTGATATTAAACCGTAGCATGTCTATGTTTGGGTGGCTCTTGAACTTCAAGTCCAAAGCACCTGCAGGGTCAAAGTTTGTCCATGCCTGCTCTAAAACTTTTGCAGACACTTTGCAAACAATAGACTCTAACAATAAACCCACCTGCCATAAAAGGCACCATCTAACCCCCGCCGACAGAAGGCCATCCAGCCTCTGCTTGAAAACCTCCAGAGATGGAAGGAGGCTCCACTGCACTCACAGTCTATATGATTATATAACAAAATTTGAGAAAATGTTCTGATCCTGGTTTGAAAGCGTTATTTCCTGTTTAAATGTGCAGTCCTTACTTTGAAAGTAGTTGTTCGACTCCAGAAACTTGGTTTTCATAGCTGCCACGGACTATGTTTAATTGGTTGAGACTCGATGAAAAATAGAGCAAAATGTACTCTAGTAGAATGTGCCTCCCGCAATAAACAAAGTTTGGACAGTTCAATACATTTTTCTCATGTTTTTATGACAGAACCCATTAGGAAATGACATTTAGAACCCAGGAACAAAAATGGTGTTACATAGTGTATTCCCCTAGAGTTAGAAGGGACCCCAATGGGCCATCCAGTCCAGTCCCTTTATGGCAGGCAGGAAAACAACATCCTAAGCAAGGCATCCTCAAACTGCGGCCCTCCAGCTATTTGGGTCTTCAACTCCCAGAATTCCTCACAATTGAACAAGCTTGTTAGGGTTTCTGGGAGTTGGAGGCCCAAACAGCTGAAGGGCCAAAGTTTGAGGATGTCTGTCCTAGGCCTTCCGACAGCTGACCATTCAGCCAGAGATATGACAGATAGACGGATATGATTAAGTGACAACAAGTTAAACATGAGCCAACAATGTGACATGGAGGCCCAAAAAAACCCAATGAGATTTTGGCCTGCATCAATTAGGAGTATAGTGTCTAGAATAGATAAGAACATAAGAACATAAGAAGAGCCGTGCTGAATCGGACCTCAGCCCATCTAGTCCAGCATTCTGTATCAACAGTGGCCCACCAGTTGTACACGGGGATCTCGAGCAGAAGGGAGGGCAAAACCCTGACCTGCTCCCGACCCCCCACAACCAGTACCCAGGGAAATCCTGCCTACCTCAACCAACTCCGAGGTGGCACTTGAATGTCCTTTTCAGTAACTAGATCCTGGGAAGTCATGGTATCCCTCTATTCTGCCTTGGTCAGACCACACCTGGAATACTGTGTCCAATTCTGGGCACCACAATTGAAGGGAGATATTGACAAGCTGGAATGTGTCCAGAGGAGGGCGACTAAAATGATCAAGGGTCTGGAGAACAAGCCCTATGAGGAGCAGCTTAAAGAGCTGGGCGTGTTTAGCCTGAAGAAGAGAAGGCTGAGAGGAGACATGATAGCCAGCCATGTATAAATATGTGAGGGAAAGTCATAGGGAGGAGGGAGCAAGCTTGTTTTCAGCCGCCCTGGAGACTAGGATGCGGAACAATGGCTTCAGACTACAAGACAGGAGATTCCATTTGAACGTGAGGAAGAACTTCCTGACTGTGAGAGCCGTTGGGCAGTGGAATTCTCTGCCCCGGAGTGTGGCGGAGGCTCCTTCTTTGGAGGCTTTTAAACAGAGGCTGGATGGCCATCTGTCGGGGGCGCTTTGAATGAAATTTTTCTGCTTCTTGGCAGGGCGTTGGACTGGACGGCCCATGAGGTCTCTTCCAACTCTATGTAAGAGATATCTCAATTTGGAAGAGACTTCAATGGCCACCCAGTCATAAAGAAGGGCACCACCCAAACCCTCCCGACAGATGGCCATCCAGCCTCTGCTTGAAAATTCCCAGAGACTGAACGTATGCCGCTCCCGAACTGGATCTGAATGGCCGTTACATTCAAAAGAGGGCGAAAGGCCTCTAAGCTAATGGGGGGTGTTGAGTGGGCGGCATAGGAAAGAGAAGCCACGGGGTCCCTCACCGGCTCCCGGGAAGAGGAGAAGCAGCATCCGCGGCATCAACAGCGCCCTCCGGTGCCCAGCCTCCATGGCGCCCCGTTCGAGTCGCCCCTTCCCTCGTCGTACGAGCAGCCGCGCTTCCGCTTCCGCCCGGCGCAGCGCACGTCGGGAGGACACCACTTCCGGCTACGCCTTTCCCTGGAAGAGTGGCATTCCGCTGAGGTCCTGCCCCTGAGGGAAACTTCCGCTCGTTCTCTCGAGGCTGCCGTGAAGGCGTGCACTAGCCAAGCCCTCCCGATAGGGGGCCGCTCAGCCAATGCTTGAAAAGCCTCTAGACTCTAAAGCAGGCCTAGGCAAACTTTGGCCCTCCAGGTGTTTTGGACTACAACTCCCACAATTCCTAACAGCCTGCCGGCTGTTAGGAATTGTGGGAGTTGTAGTCCAAAACACCTGGAGGGCCAAAGTTTGCCTAGGCCTGCTCTAGAGTCTAGAGAAGGCCGTCTGTAACCCACTAAAGTTGGAAGGGAACCCCAAAGGTAATCCAGACCAACTCCTTCCTGCCAGGCTGGACGACACAATTCGATCCATCCTGACAGATGGCCATCCAGCCGCAGATATGATAGACAGATATGATATATATATCATTGATATATCACAGAATTGGGAAGGGACCCTCAAGGGCCACCCAGTCCAACCCTATTCAGCAAGGCAGGAGGACGCAATCCGATCCGTCCCAACAGATGGCCACCCAGACTCTGCTTAAGAACTTCCAGAGACTTAGGAAACTCTATACTCCACTAGAGTTGGAAGGGAACCCCAAAGGTCATCCAAACCAACCACCTCCTGCCAGGCTGGATGACACAATCTGATCCGTCCCGACAGATGGCCACCCAGCCGCAGATATGATAGATCTATCATTGATATTTCACAGAATCGTAGATTTGGAAGGGACCTTTAGCGGCCGTCCAGTCCAACCCTATTCGGCCAGGCAGGACACAGTTTGATCCGTCCCAACAGATGGCCACCCAGCCTCTACTTAAGAATTTCTAGAAACTTAGGAAATTATATACCCCACTAGAGTTGGAAGGGAACCCCAAAGGCCATCCAGTCCAACCCCCTTCTCGGGCCAGGCAGGAGGACACCATCAAACCCTCCCAATAGATGGCCATCTAGCTTCTACTTGAGAGCCTTTACAGAAGGAAGGGGACTCCATTGTACTTCCAGGAGAAGAATATTCAGCCAACAGGAAGTTGTCTTTGAGAATTTCTGAAGAACAAGAAAAGTCCCAGCAGACTGGAGAAGGGCAAGGAAGGGGGGGGAGGACCCAAACAATTACCATCCAGTCAGCCTGACATCAATACCAGGAAAGATTCTGGAGGAGATCATTAAGGAGGTAGTCAGCAATCACTTAGAAAGGAATGCTGTGATCACTAAAAGTCAACATGGATTTCTCAAAAACATCATTCCAGAATAATTTTCTCCCCCCCCCCCCTGACAATTACAAGCCTGGTAAATGCAGGGAATGCTGTGGATGTAGCATATCTTGATTTCTGGAAACAAACTATAGTCAATTTTAAAATTATTTTTATCGTGTCAGAAGCGAGTTGAGAAACTGCAAGTTACTTCTGGTGTGAGAAAGTTGGCCGTCTGCAGAAACGTTGCCCAGGGGACACCTGTGGGGGGCTTCTCTCATGTTCCCAACATGGGAAGCTGGAGAGGATACATGCGAGCTCACTCCGTCTTGCTGATTTGAACCACCGACCTTCAGGTCAGCAGTTCGGCCAGCCCAGGGGTTTAACTCATTGTGCCATCATGGCTCCTAACTAGTTAAATGTGGGCTAGGCAATGCTACTATTAAGTGGATCTGTAATTGGTTAAGCAACCAAACCCAAAGGGTGCTCTCCAATGGTTCCTCTTCATCCTGGAAATAAGTGACTAGAGGAATACTACAGGGTTCAGTCCTGGGCCCAGTACTGTTCAACATCTTCACCAGCCGAATGGGGCGCTCCTGCCATGCGCGTGCACACCCTGCACGCACGCACGCACGCTCGTGCTGCTGGCTTCCGCTCTCGCAGTGCTTTTTTTGCCTGCAGGGCATTGCAGGAAGAAGGAAGCACGAGGCGGTGCCTCTGGAGGGAGCGCCCTGCCTCTCTCTCTCGTCCAGAAGCAGCTGTGCAGCCTCCGTTGCCAGCGAGACAGGCAGGGCGGAGTGCTCCCTCTGGAAGCCCCGCAGGTGGAAGAAGCGCTGCGCAGGCGGAAAACAGCAGCAGGAGCACGCGCGGTGGCAGGAGTGCGCGGCAGCGGGGGCGCACAGCGGCGGGGGCAGGTAGATCTTTTGAACTTGGTTGCTTTAAGAGTAGCTCGCATGCTGAAAAAGTGTGAGCATCCCTGCTCTAGAGGATAGCATCAGAGTTCAAAATGTCCTTAACAGATTAGAGAGCTGATTGATCAAAACTAACAAAATGCATTTCAACAAGGACAAATGTAAGATACTACACTTGGGCTGGAAAAAAAAGGAAATCCAAAGATACAGAATGGGTGAATCTTGCTTGGCAACAGTCCATGGGAGAAAGATCTTGGAGTCTTCGTGGACAACAAGTTGAACATGAGCCAACAGTGTGATGCAGCACCTTAAAAAGCCAATGGGATTTTGGGCTGCATCAGAAGTGTCTAGATCGAGGGAAGTCTTGGCACCTCTCTATTCAGCTTTGGTCAGACCTCACCTGAAATAATTGACAAACTGGAAGGTGTCCAGAGGAGGGCAGATAAAGTGATCAAAGGATACCATACCCTATGAGGAGCGTCTTAAAGAGCTGGGTATGTTTACCCGGTAGAAGAGAAAGTTGAGGGGAGACATAATAGCCATGGGAAAGGGTGTCATAAGGAAGAGGGTGCAGGCTTGTTTTCTTCTGCCCTGGAAACTGGGACTTGGAGTAATCATTTCAAATTACAGGAAATGAGATTCCACCTGAACATTAGCAAGAATTTCCTGACTGTAGGAAGATCTGTTCAGCAGTGGAACTTTAAACAGAGACAAGGATGGCCATTTGTAGGGTGTGCTTTAATTGCGCTTTTCCTGCATGGCAGGGGGGTTGGACTAGATGGCCCATGAGATCTCTTCCAACTCTGATTCTATGTTCAGATGGAATCTTTTTCCCTGCAGATTGAATTCATGGCTCCATTGTGTCCCAGTCTCTGGAGCAGCAAAAAAACAAAAACAAACCTGTCTCCTCAATGGGGCCACCTATCCAATATTTAAACCCGGCTCTCAGCCTTCCTTTCCTTGTGATTGCTGGCTCCTCTAGAAGATCCCCATGGCCCAGACGGGAAAGGGCTTCAACCTTAGCCCATGGCAGCTGGGGTAGCCCTCCCTGGGGCCTATCGGTAGCCCAGATATGTCCAAACAAACTTTGACAGCTGGCTCTGACTGTTCCAGTGATGGACACCAAGATTGAAGGATACACCATTCACAGACTGCGTAGATCAGTTTAATACAAAAGCTCCCTAGGAAACAATATGCTTTCTAATGCAATGGGGCTATTGTGTCATGGCTACTAGTTCTTTCTCAATCAAGCCACATCTTGGAACCAATGATACCTTGGGTTTGCCTCTGTGTCGAAATACTGGCAGAGCTAATACTCTGAAAATACAAAATGCTGCATATAAAATTACAAAATACTGTCGCTGATTTCACAGGGCAGCGCCTTCCCGCAGGAGGAACTGCCGAATGAACTGCTGGGCCTGGCGCTTCTCTACGATGCCGGGCTTGGAGTGCTCAGGAGGGGGGCGCAACAGGAGTCCCCCAAAGAGGCTGGCTGCAAGGCAAGAAAGGGGAGGAAAGAAGGCTGTCAGTCTACAGAAAACCAAAAAGCCATGCAGGGAGATCATCCTGAGGGAGTCTTCCTCGTCCAGAGCCATGGCCCTGGCATTGAGAGACAAAATACTTTTGTTCCTTTACCCAGAATATTCACGTCCAAATGGTTTTTCACAGAATGTCGGAGCAGCTCCCGCAGGAAAGCGATCAGGTAACTGAGGACATTCCTGTGGCACCTGGGCAGAGTGGACACCACCTGGGAGGAAGAAGAAAGAGCCATTGTGCACCCAAGTGGGGCGTATAATGCTAATATTGTGCTATGCTAGGTAGATAGGTAGGTAGGTAGGTAGGTAGATAGATAGTGTGTCCGTGCGTGTATGATTGTGATAATATTATAATGTAATACAATATAATACTACCAATAATACAACATCTATATAAATAAAAATGTAATGTTCGTTTGTGGGATTAACATAACTCAAAAACCACTGGACAAATTGACACAAAACTTGGACACAATACACCTATCAGGCCAACAAGTGACCCACTCCCTCATAAAAACACTGAAAGACACAACTGAAGGGACTTAAAAAGCCAGAAAAGCAAAAACAACTCCCCCGGCAAACAAAACACACAATAGCATATCCACACTGTTTCGGACTACAGCTCCCAGCATCCCCTAGACCAGGCCCTTTAGGAGAGGAGGATGATTCAAATGCACTGCTTCCAAGCTGCAAGCTTTCTTCTCCTTGGATTTTTATGAGAGCATCCCAATCCCTGCAGATTTCCAAATTCCTATTCCTGGACTGCAACTCCCAGGAATCCTCCAGATAGATAAGATAGAGGTAGGTAGGTAGGTAGAGGTAGGTTGATCAGGAGGACTGCTGGCACTTGCAGTCCAAGAATAGGTAGAGAAGGGAGAAAGGGGGGAAAGGGAAAGAAAAGGGGAATGAAGGGAAGAGGAAGAGAAGGAAGGTGAGAATAAAAGAAAAAAGGGAAGGAAGGAGAGAAAGGAGGAGAGAAAGAGGGAGGAAAGGTTGGCCACAGCAAAGCGTGGCGGGTACAGCTAATAATAATAATTTTTTAAAATTATATTGTCAAAGTACAGAAGCCTTTAAAGGGCCAGACCAAACAGTGGGTTTAAAGTAGAATTTATTCAAAAAGGCTCTACTACAACATATATATTATATATTACATGTAATATTGCATTAGAGTGGTATAATACAATATATCAATATATAATATGCTAATAATATAATATATGTACACTTTCGGTGTGAGAGAGGCTGGGGTATAAAAATAGTAAACCAATAAAATAAATATCCCTGCTCCCTCAGAGGCGGCCATGCACACGTGACCCAGGCTTGACCCCCACCCCCAGAGCCCTCTGCCTTACCTGCGTGCTCAGGATGTAGCTGTCAGCACATTCCAGGCAGCTGCCATAGAGGCTGAAGCAGATGACCGGCTCAGGGAGGCTCTCCAGGAACAGGAGCAGTGCTTCGGCCACGGAATGATTGCTGCCCACTGGCCAGCAGAGATTAAGGAAAAGGCGTGGAAGGCACAGACGGAAAGTGTAGCACAAAGGGTGGGCTCTTGGGACAGTCCCCGTAGCAACTGAACTGAGATATTATTCCTTGTCTCTGAAACAGAGCACTACATTCTAGCACACAGGAAGAAACTGAAAAGCTTTAGTGAACAATGAACTATGGGAATAAGGCATTAGTGAGGGTCAGAGGGGAAGAAGACATTTGTTTTGCTAGGACCAGTTGGCATACATCCTGGTCTGAATCCATGAAGGGGGAGCAGTGCTAGGGGTCCACGCGCTGGGGCAGTGAATCTTCACCAGACTGTAATCCAGACATTAAGGGAGACTCTCCACATCTCAAAATAGGCTCAGCATCTTGGATTGCTCCTTGACAGTCAAGACCTGAGAGCCTCTAGCCCCCTATATCAAACTTAGAAACTAGCAGTATCTCATGATTCAAAGAAATTGTCTCTTTGTAAACCCAGCATTGGGCATCCTGCCTCTCCAAGTACAAGGCTGCTTTTGGGCCCCAGGCAGGCAATGCAATGCTCCTGGCACCACCCACAAAGGATACCCAGTGTGTCCATTATCCCCGTGTCCAGGCAATCGCGAATCTGTTCAAATTCGGACCGCAGACCTGGCTGCTGGAACAGGTCTTCCTGCAAAGAAAGTGGGAGAGGAGAGGCATCACAGTGCAGAACCGTGAGAAGGAGGAGGGACCAGGGCTGCTGAACACACATCTCCTCATTCCTATCCAGAAATGCAACTCAGCCGTCTTCTGCTGCTTCCTCGTGTATTCCTCATACTCTCTTGCAGAGGAAAAGGCTGTGGCACAGCATAGACCAAGCCTTAGGGCGGAAGCTCCACAGAAAGACTCTCCTGACTCATGTCTATTTCATCCCCATCAACCATAGCTACATTCAGCCTTTTACTTCATTGGGGTTATAAATCATGTTGCCTATAGACTTTGTAATAATAATAATAATTATTATTTATAATTATTATAAATAATAATAATAATAATTATTTCTATACCACCCTCTCTCCACAAGGGGACTCAGGATGGTTTACACATAAGAAGGCAGACATTCAATGCCTAAATGAGTACAAAACGTATCAAAAACATATTTAAATATACAATATAGCACAATAACTGAGTTTACCACAAAGGATTAAACATTGAGATAAAAATATAACAAAATAGTAAGACATAACTAAAATATAAATAAACATTACGACAAATACCCACAAAACAATTTAACAGTTTTGTAGGCTTTTTGCTAAATGCACCTTTAAAATTCCAAGAGATAAATAACTAAGGGCCAAGCCTGATGGAAAGACTGCCTTCCAAGAAGAGGACAGGCTCTGGAGGGTGCCTGGTTCAGACCTGTTGGGAGGCATGGCGGTAGAGGTGGTCCACCATCATCCACAGCTCCTTGGGGATGTCCAGGGGCTTCTCATTCCAAAAGCTCTCACTGCTTGCTGATGTCAGCGGCCGCAGGCTCTGAACAAAAAAGCAACACCACACTCAAGGTGGAGCACAGCTCAGTGCAAAGCAGCCAAACATGGAGCCTGTCTGTTGGGAGGCACTCACCAGCTCCCGGATGGTGTCTGGCGGCATCTCTTGGATGGGCTGTCTCATGAAGGTAAGCGCCTGCAGTGTGGTACCGAAGCAACTGGGTAGATAGTTCCCCAAAACAGAGAGGAAGTAATCCTTGCCCCGATCGAGATGAAGCACCAAGATGTCCTCCAGCCGATCTTCTCCTGAGTTTAAGGCCGGGGCTGTCGATTTATTCACAAAGAGCTCCAACTCAACCGTCACCTCAGAGTCTTTGCAGAAAGAATACAAACAGGCATTGTAGTGACACCTGGCTAAGGTGTAAATGGCAATTGAAGTGGGCCTCAGAGTTGGAGATAAATGGCCAATTCTGTAATGGGTGGATGGGATGGAAGCGGGGAGAGCTTTACACAAAGATGCAGACCCGCAAGCAGAGGGCCATGTATTGTTAGCCCAACCTCAGCCCCTCCTGGATACTGGGGCAGGGATACACGAATGTCCCAGGGGCAAATCACCTGGCAAGAGGAAGCCCTTGTTGGGGTTTGCCGTCAGCCATGGCTTGCAATAGCTCTCTTCGTCTGGCTTGTTGATGAATGCAAACTGACAGGGAACAGGCCCATTGTGGATGGAGAAGGTCTCCACCTGGAGCTGCATGTACTTCACGTCCCTGAAAAAAAACTGGGGGTGTTTGGTTGGGGAGAGGGAGAAGGGTGGAAGGAGAGGAAGCCAGGGGTCCATTTTCTTCATCTTTGCTTCCCATCAAATACCAGGCACCCATTTTGTTCCCACCTTTGGGCCAGCAACTAAAAAGGCAGCAGCAGGCTTTGCTAGTCAAGAACCAGAACCTTGCTGCATGCTAAAAATGGCCTGGATTCTTGGAGATCATCCCCCATGAAGGACACAGAGCCCACCCTGGACTGCTCAGGACATTCGTGTCTTCGAGGAAAAGACATTTCCCACCATTGCTGCTGCTGCTCCTTACTTCTCTCTTGGAGAGGGTGACAGAGGGAATGCGTTCATTCTCCATCTTATCCAAGGACCGCACAATGTCCTCAAAAACTTGGCGATACAGCTCCTCATCCACCACCTTCACCTGAAGGGAGAAAACCACATCACTAAGACGGGCTCCTCTGCTGAAATGGGGGAGAGGGGGCATTGCCAGGTGGCAGGGGAGGCTGAGCACCTCCCACCAACATGGAGGATCCAGGCCTTCCTCCTCACTCCCCAGCATTTAGGGCCTTTTCTATTAGGATGGCATGGGGAAGCATTGTATGGGATGGGAGTTGTCCATCCTCCTATCCCTATAGCCTTGTGAAGGGAAAAGGTTCCTACCCCAACATCAAAGCAGGCACTGATGGGCTTGTGGTCACTGATCTTCAGGGTCGGGTGGCTTTGGTAGCTCAGCTGGGAGACACTCTTCCCTTTGAAGAGGATCCGGTCACACCAGGCGGGGACACGGCACTTCTCACTGCAGCGCAATCAAAGCAGAGGCAGGTTGGGGGCAGCCAGGATAGAGATGGCGGGCAAAGGACCACAGAGTAGCCTACCTGGTATCCCAGTCATCAGAGCCTGGGTTGTACTTGTATGTGGGCTGGAAGGTGATCTCTCCCTCTTTGAAACCTTCAAAGACTGCCTTCGCCTCCATTTGACGCTTCAACTTGGCATCAGGAAAGCAAAGGGATGATGATGAGCAACCTTCAGTGATTGGCGGACCCAGCCAAGCCCCCATCTCTCTCAGCCACAAGTCCAGATTCCTTGTCCTCCTTCCTTCCTTGGCCTTCAGGTCAGTCTTCCCCACTTGGGGAATGCCAGCAGCATGAAGGCATCACCCCAGGCCCAGAACCTGGAGACAAGGACCCAGAAAGGTCCTCTCACTGCAAACTAGCATTGGTTTCTGTTGGGTTTCATCTCTGGACTGCAAAAGTCTCTTGTGCCATCAAGTCTCCAGTCCTCAACGAGTAACTAGAGATAGGATTAGACTGAGGGAATCCTCCCCCTCATTCCTATGCACGTTTACCAAAAGGGGCTTTGTCTTTCCTCCTCCTGCCAGCCATTGTCTCCTCCCCTTTTGAAGATGTAGCAATGGAATATCTGTGAGGGAACTTCCTTTTAAAAGGTATTTTTATTGCCCTGGACTTGGCCATGCGGCCATTTGCCATTTTTCAGTCTCTTTTGCCTTTTCTTCCTTCCAGTGAGGATGCATATTTTGCCTCTCTCTTAAGGCAAAAGATAGCTGCATGGATTTTTTAAAACTTTTTATTTTTTTACCTTTCTTAGAAGTTGAGACTTAGTAAGCTCCAAGATCTTTTCTATCAAGAATGTATTTCTTTTACTTCAACAAATACTTTTGACCCTAAAAATCTGACTCTGCAATTCTGTGCCATCCTATGGAGAGAAAGCTTATCCTAGCTCACTACACATAAGTTTCTGCTGGTTATGAAGTTTACTTTTGGTACTCTGCTGTATTTACACTGGAATCACCCCAACTGAGCCTAACAGCTCAGATTCCTCATCAGTTTCAAACATGGAAATTATGCATGCACCAGAATGACAGCAATAGTTCTAGTAGAAACAATGCAAGAATGTGTTGTTGTTGTTATTGTTATTTCATAGTAGCCAGTGACGAAATCAATTGCTCCCATTATATAACTGGCCCTCCTAGAGGTCTCACACACAAAGGAAGGGAGGGGCAAAGGGGAAAAGAGGCTTTGCCTCCTCTGCAAATGGTGGGTGGGTGGGAGAGGAGTGCACATGCACATGTGCACAAAAATTTGAGGCTGACATACAGTTGAGTGGGCATGGAAGTTTCTTAACCTGAGCCCTCTGGCTTGTCTGCATGGAGTGATGCCTCAAGCCTGGAGACAAGTCTGGTGGGCAGCATAGCATAGTGGGCAGGGCTGGGCCAGGGCCTGGGAAGGCAGGGCTGGAATCCCTGGGTCCCTCCAGGCTTGCTGGCTGGTCTTGTGTTGGGCAAAATGGGAGCTTTTGCAGGTCTGCAACAAGGAAAGAGGAGGGGAGGTGTCTCCATACATCACAATGAGCTTCAGACTGAAACTGTAAATTTCAAGGGGTGTGTACTAGTTCAGAGTGAACTAGTACACAGCACTTGAAATGCCAAAAAAGAGGCAAGAGCCATGCCAGATTTTGTAGCCACACCAGCCTCTCTTGAGAACTAAGCAAACTTATTGATAGCACTGTTTAATTCCCTCCTCCAAAACACACACACACCTCAGTGAACCCTGAAGCCAGACACAAATCACAGTGGGTGCAGCTGCTGCCCTTTTCAGCCTGCTGAAGACCAGTGGAAGGCAGGATGCACAAGTTCCCCAGGAAGCTGCCGCCCTCAGCGTGCACTCACCTGGTCATGTTGCTGAAGGGTGCTGAAGTCCCTGGCTTCCACCAGCTTCTTGACCTCCTCCAAGTCCTGTTCCTCCAGCCTGTAGTTCAGGTCACCAAGCCACAACACCACGCTACAAAGCAAGCAAGCAAGCAAGACCCCCAGTGGGCCACGCTGCCAGGTGGGAGCCAGCCCTGAACCCAGTGCCATGCAGGGCCTCCCCTCCCATATCCCCCCAGCCGCTTCTCACTCATGCTTGGCGATGGTGAGGGCAGGGAGTCCGGATTCCAGTTGCCCGAAGAGCATGCGGGCACTGATGTCGCGGAAGTCCTGGTTGCGCCTCTCGCACTCTTCTGCATGGGCAGCCAGGTGGGCATTGACTAGGCAGATGGAGGTGTTGTGAAGCTTGAAGCGGATGCCTACCCCACCTTTGTTTCCCTGAGAGGGAGGGAAGGAAGGAGGGGAGACTGAGAGGGCAAGGCAGCCTCTCCTCACATTTCCTCCAAGAGACACCAGGAGCTATGGGGTACCAGCCCTGAGTCCTGCGCTGACAGGACAGGCAACCAAAACATGGCACTCTCCCAGGCCCTGCAGGATTAGGGTTTTCATTCAGTCATATGCAATCAATGGGATGCAGAATCCCTCTGGAAAAGAGTTACTTCTGTGCAGTCCTGAGGAGAAAGGGCCATTGCTCTGTGCGGGGACACAATCTGCCATGGCTCCCTCCCAGACAGCCATGGCAGGACCCCTTCTGTGGGGTCTCCCTCCCTGCCCCTCTCCAGCCTAGTGTAGAGGGGGCCACTTGGTGAGGGGGCTGCTCACCATCCTCCCCATGATGCCAGTGCCAACCGTCTCTGCCTCCACCTCAGAGATGTTCGCCGCCAGCTCCGTCCTCACATAAAGCAGTAACAGGATCCCCACCAGGCGCACCAGTTTGATCTGTTTCGCAAAAGCATGGGGCATTTCCAAGCAGGGGGATACTGAGCATAGCCTCACATGTCCTCCCTCCCTCCACTCCTAAGGAATCAGCCCCTGCCCGGCTGACCTTGGCGTACTTTGCCCCCGGATGAAGGCTCTCCGTCACAGCTCTGAACCACTCCTCCTCTTTCGGGGTATCGTTGAAGAAAAAGGCTTCCTTGCTCAGGTCCAGCTCCTGGAAGCTGTGCCCCAAAGGGGTCAGAGGGAGCCCTGCCACCCAGCCACCTCCCTCACTGCCCAGGGCTGAGGCCTTTCCTTTCCTCAGTCAGGGTTTGGGCGCTAGGCAGGGGGCTAACGTACCACACACAGTAAACATCAGGGGGCTCAGGGTCTTGACTCAACCAGGGCTTGAGGCTTTCTCTGGGCGACTGGCCATTCACATTGTAGGAGCCGACAAAAAACCTATGAGGGGACACAGAAAGAGAGGTGCATTGAGGCTGTCTTGGGATCTCCCCAGGCCCCCCTCCTCACCCTTCCAGGCAGGAGGCGCCCCATATTCACCTGTAGCCCTGGAGGTGGGTGTAGGCCTCCTCTCTCTGCAGGAGTTGGGAGCGTATGAGGGTCTCTCTGAGCCCAAAGGCCTGGACGGGGGCCCCCTGTGCCGCCTCCTGCACCAGCACCTGAGAGGTGCGCACCATGGCACCTGTCACCTCACTCCTGGGGTTGGTGGGCCTGGAAAAAAAAGAGGAGGAAGAAGAGGCAAGGGAGAGGTCTGTAAAGATGCACCCAATGAGTCCAAGTGCCTTGGCTTGTGCCACTCCCCACCTGCAATGCTCACAATGGGGCTCTTGAACTGAAGCCTAAGCTCAGCTCTGCCAGGAGTGTTAGCTCAGCTTGCTTCACAGGCCTGCATCCTCCTTCCTGCATTAAGGAAGAAGAAACCAATGCCCTCCCAGATGTGGTTCTCATTCCCCTCCTGCATCCCCCACCTTCCCCCTCCAAATGAAAGCCCCCTTGCAAGGTTGCTGTGAAAAGGGGGACAATGTCAGGCATGGGATGCCAGCGATGTCAAGAATTTAACCCCCCCTTTTCATTCCAGCATCTCAGGAACGCTCCTCGCTCCTGCTGAACTCGGTCGTGTTCAGGACCTTGGAGAGTGCCCCCTTCACCCTTTGAATGGGAGCCCCAAGCCACTGGAGAGGGTCTCACAAGAGAGGCCCTTGGGGCAGGGAGCAGCAGGCCGAAGGGCCCACCTCCATAGAGGAAGACGAAGGAGAGCATAGAATCATAGAGTTGGAAGAGACCACATAGGCCATTGAGTCCAACCCCGCCATGCAGGAAAAGCACAAAAGCACCCCCTACAGATGGCAATGGAGCCTCTGCTTAAAAGTTTCCAAGGAAGGAGCCTCCACTACACTCCAAGGCAGAGAATTCCACTGCTGAACAACACTTTTTAAGATCAGGAAGTTCTTCCTAATATTCAGGTGGAATCTCCTTTTTGCCAGAAGCATGGCAGAAGCTCCTCTCCCCCCCCCTTAAACCAATGCTACTCTCTCAGGAGGGGGCCTGTCTCTGGGATCTCTTCACAAAGCCCGTTGCCCTGCTGAGGGAATGACAGAGGGGGGGGGGCTCACTCCCCCTGGTCACTTACCTAGGAGCAGCTGCTGCTGCCGCCACCCTGGCCTTAGCCTTGGCCTCTTCAGGGGGGTCCTCTGGGACACTGGGGGGTGAAGGCAGCAGGGGCCTCCCCTTCCAAGCGGGGTCTTCATCTCCAGAAAGCCCTAGGAGCAGCAGGGGAAAGGAGGGATTTGTGGGGGGCTTGGGAGGCCCAGGTCTGCTCTGATGGAAGCCCTTGGCCTATCCCTCGGCCTACCTGCTGCTCCTCTTCCTTTGGGGCATCGCCTACGGACCTGGGCCAGGAAACTCTGAGTCTGGGAACCGAAGGGCAGCTGGAGCAGCAGTGTCGGGACCTCCCTTGTGTGGAGCAGCACCACCACGTCCGAACCTGAGGAGGAAAAGGAGGAGTCCTAGTAATATTCAATACATCTTACTAGTCGCTCTGCTTCCCACAAACAAGTGTCCTCTCTGAGCAATAGGAATAGATAGATCATAGGCTACTAAAGACAAAACCAACAAAACCCAAAGTTGATTTTTTTTCCTGTCCCTTGACATGACATTGTTAATGGCAGTGGAAAGCAGGATTAATTACATTTGACAGTGGTTGTTGTTTAAATGAAATGCATTATCTATCCTTATTTATGGCCTCGTGAACAAATCTGAGTCTGCTGTTTCAAGTTCCTAGAACTACCAGAGCAAATGGGAATATTGTCAAAACAACATGTGAGTTACTTCCTTAGTGAAACCTGTCAGAAATATTAAAAATTAACTAGGTATTTTTAATTACAAAAATGTGAGTCAAGCACTGAAATGGATGGAATGACTCAACAAAAGCTGCAGCTCGATATAAGCAGGTGTGCTTAGTAGTTGTCAGTCTGAGGTAAACCTCAGTGGGAGAAAGGTCTCAGTCTGTGAGAAGGCCTCACAGTGTGAGGTAGGCCTTAGTCCTTGAGAAGGCTGGGTGTGAGAAGCTTCGGTGAAAGAAGCCCCAGGTTGAAGGCCTCGTGTGTAAAGCTGTATGTAAAATTACTGTGCAAAGCTCTTGTGTAAGGGAAGGAAGCTCTGTGAGAGCAGAGCTGTTTATCTGCATAAGAAAAAAGCTCAGAATGGAAGCAATGAAGTATACAGAACTTTATCTGTGTTATAGAAACCTTGTTCTTGTAAATAGTGTAACCATATTATTCTACTACAAAGAAAAGCCTCCTATGGATGAGATAGTCTCTGTGTTATTGTTATTTTCATCACTTTGGGCTACTGGTGCTAGGTTACGTTGCTGCTGCTAAGTTACTTTGCTGTACATTTATGAGATGGGTCTTTAGTGAATAAACCCACTCGCCCAACAACCCCGACTCCCTTTGTCCCTAGGAAAACTCAATTCGGACCAGACCCTGGTGCGGATGGTTCTCCTTGTGCTGCCAAGGGAATGCTCCCAACTAACACCAGAGAGAAAGGGATCCAACTTACCCAGGGCGAGAGGCTCACTGTCTAAGGTGACTGCAGGAGAGACAAAAGGAAGGCAAAGGTCAGTGGACCTGTGGACCCTATTTTGGGGATCCTGCTCTGAGCTCCCCCGGTCCCCCACCCTGCTGGACACAGATGGCCTGGCTAATAAGCCAGACCCTCCCGTGCCCCATTGGCGTCATCAACACTTGACTTGTACATGATGATAATAGCAATAATGAAAATGTTACCTTCCTCAAGGGAGAAGCCTTCCTGCAAGAGGAGGACCCTCTCCAGGCGGAGGTCCTGGGCTGAGATGGCTGGGCGGCGGGTACAGAAAATGCAGAGCCTGGGGGTGGAGAAGGGAGAGGTGAGGTGAGGAGCCAGGGCAGCCATGGTCCCCCTCCCCCTTGGTCTAAGGCAGGCATGGGCAAACTTGGGCCTTCCCTCCAGGTGTTTTGGACTTCAACACCCAAAATTCCTAACAGCCTCAGGCCCTTTCCTATGTCCACATACCACACTCTGCTTATTATGTTTGTTGCATAAATTACACCTCTAGGTTAAATATGTAATGACAGTATCACTGTCTAGACCAGGCATGGGCCAACTGGGGCCCTCCAGGTGTTTTGGACTTCAACTCCCACCATTCCTATCAGGCTCAGGCCCCTTCCTTTTCCCCCTCAGCCACTTAGGCCTGAAGCTGTTAGGAATGGTGGGAGTTGAAGTCCAAAACACCTGGAGGGCCCGGGTTTGTGGTTGTGGGGGAAAGGAAAGGGCCGGAAGCTGTTAGGAATGGTGGGAGTTGAAGTCCAAAACACCTGGAGGGCCTAGGTTTGTGGCTGTGGGGGAAAAGGGCCAGAAGCTGTTAGGAATGGTGGGAGTTGAAGTCCAAAACACCTGAAGGGCCCGGATTTGTGGCTTTAGGGGGAAAGAAAAGGGCCTGAAGCTGTTGGGAATTGTGGGAGTTGAAGTCCAAAACACTGGAAGGCCCAAGTTTGCCCATGCCTGGCCTAAGGCGAGTGCTTCCCTCCCCAGGGCCAAGGAGCTCTTCCTGGTCCTGAAACCAGTGCTGGTCCATGCCACGCCCCTTGCCCAGCCCCTTCAGGCGAAAGGGGCGGGGTCTGGAAGAGGAGTCCTCTTTTGGCCTGCAAAAGGGGAGGGGGGCGGGTTGTGGACTGCATCTCCCAGAAGCCCCCGCGCCGGGTGGAGGGACCCCCAGGGCCGTCCCCCTCCCCCCCCCGCCTTACGCGGTCCTTCCGCGGCTCTCGACGAGGCCCAGGAGGCGGCCCTCTCCACTCTCCAGCGCCGCCGGCGCCGCCTCAAGAGGGAGCCGTCAAGGAAGCCAAGAGCAGAGGCAAAAGCCCACTAGCCCACTCCCCGCGCAGAGGCACGCCCCTTGACTCCTCCCCTTGGCCCCCAATTGTCCCCAGCGCCAAGGATACGGCCAGGCAGCGCTCCCCCGGCGCCAGCGCCTCCTGGACGGGGCCCGTCTGGTCCATGGCGGAGGCGGAAGGAAGGAAGGAGGGAGGGAGGGACGGAGGGGGGTCAGCGCGGGACACACGAGCCCGCCCCGGAAGAACGGCCCCGACAGACAGAGAAAGAGTGTGCATTGTCGAAGGCTTTCACTGGGTTGTTGTAGGTTTTCCTGGTTGTATGGCATGTTCCAGAAGCATTCTCTCCTGACGTTTCACCTGCATTTATGGCAGGATCCTCAGAGGTTGTGAGGTCTGTTGGAAACTAGAAAATGGGGTTTATAGATCTGTGAAAAGTCCAGGGTGGGAGAAAGAACTCTTGTCTGTTGGAGCTAGGGGTGAATGTTTCAATTGGCCACCTTGATGGCCTAGCAGTTTTGGGGCGTGGCATGTTCTTGTCCGGGGAAATCCTTTGTTGAGAGATGATTAGCTGTCCCTGATTGTTTCTTGCCTGGAGTTCCCCTGCGTTTGAGTTTTGTTCTTTATTTACTGTTATAATTTTAGAGTTTTTTTTCATACTGGTAGGCAGATTTTGTTCATTTTCATGAATTCTTCCTTTCTGTTGAAATTGTCCGCATGAGTCACCCATGGGCTGAGAAAGGCGGTATACACATATAGTAAATCAGTGTCTTTCAATCTTTTTTGAGCCGTGGCACACTTTTTACAATTACAAAATCCTGGGGCCCACCACCAACCAAAATGACACAAAATGACACTCTAACACAGTAATACATATAGTTAATCTGTTTTTAAATGTATTTATACACTCAGTGTGAAACCTGGGCCTGTTTCGATGAACACAACATAGATATCCTGGCAGGAATGGCAGAAAGACACAAACTTCCCACACAGAACTCCCATAACCAAGAGAAAATACTATAAGAGTTTGGTGGGCATTGACCTTGAGTTTTGGAGTTGTAGTTCACCTATATCCAGAGAGCACTGTGGACTGAAACAATGTTGGATCAGGACCATACTTGGCATGAATACTCAATATGCCCAAATGTGAACACACAAGGAGTTTGGGGAAAATAAACCTTGACATTTGGGAGTTACAGTTTCTGGTATTAACACACATCAAAGAACATCCTGAACTCTTGCAACAATGGAATTGAACCAAACTTGGCATATTGAACTCTCATTACCAACAGAAAGTACTGAAAGGGTTTGCTTGGGAATTGACCTTGAGTTTGGAAGTTGTAGTTCACCTATACCCAGAGAGCACTGTAGACTCAAACAATGTTATGTTATGTTGTTGTTTGTTTTCTATCCAGAATCACAATGTTGGAAGGAGGCTCACCACTTTGAGGTCCCTAAAACAGACATGGGAAAACTTCGGCCCTCTGGGTGCTTTGGGCTTCAACTCCCACCATTCCTAACAGCCTGAGGCCCTTTCCTGCTTAAATGGTTGGGGGGGGGGAGGAAAAGAGCCTGAGGCTGCTAGGAATGGTGGGAGTTGGAGTCCAAAACACCTGGAAGGTCCAAGTTTGCCCATGCCAGCTTTCGACAGAGACTTCTTCCTCCCCCTTCCCCTTCGTGCCCTTTCTTCCCCCTCCTGCCGAACACTTACTTTTTCTTCTACACTGCCGCTTCTGCCGCCATTTTGATCTGAGGGGGCAGCGTGAGCGTGTTCAGGAGGGGAGGGGGAGGGAGGAAGGCGTGACCCGTGCGGGTGCTACTGCAGAAACTCGCCCCAGAGCAAAGCGAGGCAAAGCGTGCAGAGCGAGGCTGGGAAGAAGGGAGCCCAATTGGAGAAGAAAAAGTGTTTGGCCGGAGGGGGAAGAAAGGGTATTGGAGGTTCCAATTTCCCACGGCACACCTGATGATCACTCACGGCACACTAGTGTGCCACGGCACACTGGTTGGGAAACACTGTAGTAAATAAATGCTTATGGATTTCAATAGCTTCTCTGTTACAGTAAGTTGTAACAGAATCAAGTGTGTGTGTGTGTTAAAGAAAACTTTACACTGTTAATTATTATGTGCAGCTGCTAAACTAGGTCAACTAGTAAGCTTGGACCATACCTGGATTTTTGAATACAGTTTGGCAATGCTGCATTCGCAATGCTCTAGCAATGCTTTACCTCTGGGGAGCATACGCTTTTGCTCAAGGATTTTGCTCAAGTTTTATGGTCTTCTCTCTCTTTTGGAGGAAGGTGAAGAAACTTTATTCTATACTACTTACAAGGACTATGTAAGTTTGTTGGACTGTTTGGTTTTGTATTCAACGCTGCAAGTTTATATTTGACTCTGCTGACAAGTTTTTCAGTTCTTTTTCCTCTTGCCTGTGTGTCTTTTGCATTGGACCTGACTGAAATCCGCATATACGCAACATTCTCTGTGTAGCCTGACATGGTTAGAGTGGTCCAACATTTCTGTGTTCTCAAATAATATACTGTGCCCAGGTTGGTTCATCAGGTGCTCTGCTATGGCTGACTTCTCTGGTTGAAGTAGTCTGCAGCGCCTTTTGTATCCCTTGATTTGTGTTTTGGCCTTGCTGCTTTTGGTGGTCCTATGTAGACTTGTCCAGAGCTGTATAGTATACAGTAGACTCCTCCAGAGGTGAGAGGAAAATAGCATTTGTTGGATTTTCTAAGTGGGTCTATAGGTTGTTTGTATGTTGTTTCTTCATCAGCTTCCCTATGCGGTCAGTGGTTCCCTTGATGTATCCCAAGAACACTTTTCCTCTGGGTGGATCTTTGTCTTTACTCTTGTGGCTTGTTCTCGGTCTTGCATCTCTTCTGATGTCTGTAGTGGAGTCTCCATTGGCCTCTAAAGCCCAGTTCAGGTGGTTCAGTTCATCTTGGAGGAGGTGAAGTTTGCAGATTCTGTCAGGCCATCAAATGCTAATCAAGGTGGCCAATTGAAACATTCACACCTGCTTCCCAACATACAAGAGTTCTTTCTCCCACCCTGGACTTTCCACAGATATATAAACCCCATTTGTCTAGTTTCCAACAAACCTCACAATCTCTGAGAATGCCTGCCATAGATGCAGGTGAAACGTCAAGAGAGAATGCTTCTAGAACAGGGCTGTCCAACTGGCAGCCCGGGGCCCGTACACGGCCCCCCAGCCTGTTGGGCACGGCCCCCGCTATGCCCCCGGCCGCCATTTTTATTTTTTTTTAAAAAAATAATTTTTTTTAAAAAAATGGCGGCCGGGGGGGAGGCGGGGCAGGAAGGAGGAAAAGAGCTAGCTCCTCCTCCCTGCACCGCCCCTCTGTCCTCTCTCCGCGCCGAAAGGAGCAGTAGGAGGTGCCAAGGGCAGCGTCACGCCAGGCCTCTGACGCGCTGCCCTTGGCGCCACCTTCTGCTCCTTTTCACCGCTCCCTCCCCTAGGAAGGGCGGGGGAGACGGGTGAGCAGTAGGCGGTGCCAAGGGCAGCGCGCGTCACGCCAGGCCTCTGACGCGCTGCCCTTGGTGCCGCCTTCTGCTGCTCCCCCCCTCCCTAGGAAGGGCGGGGAGACAGGCCTCTGGGCAGCGCTCACGCCAGGCCTCTGATGCGTTGCCCTTGGTGCCGTCTTCTGCTCCTTTTCGCTGGCTCCCCCTCCCTAGGAAGGGCGGGGGAGCCGGCGAAAAGGAGCAGTAGGCGGCGCCAAGGGCAGCGCGTCAGAGGCCTGGCATGATGCGCTGCCCTTGGCGCCGCCCCCACACGTGGCCCCGCCCCCACACGTGGCCCCGCCCCCAGCTCACTGATCACCTACGGCCCCCGAGGTGATCAGTGACACTTCTTCCGGCCCTTGGGTCGGAAGAAGTTGGACAGCACTGTTCTAGAACATGGCCATATAGCCCAAAAAACCGACAACAACCCAGGGAGAGAGAAATGGGCCTTCCAGACAGGTCCTATATCCCAGGATCTGATCCCAGGTTTTCTGTTTATCCCAGATTAACTGGCAGTGGAGACACATATAATCCAGTTGAATGTAGAAAACCTGGAATCCGATCCTGGGATACAGGGCCTGTCTATAGGGGCCCTTAGTTGGGCAGCAGGTTATGTGTCTACTAAATGTCTTAAGGCTATGCTATCCCATCAGCAAATCTGGACCGCTCACAAGGGAACCTTGGGAATTGATCTTTATGTTGTCCTCAGTCAGTACAGCCAGCAAAAGTCGCAAATCAAGCGTGCATGCAAAAACTTGTTTTCTATGCCCAAACCCTCCCCCCCCCCAAGTTCACTATAGACCTCATCAAACTAGAGAATAAATTCACTTTAAATCTGCTTTCTTCCTCCTGCAGAATTCTGGGGTATGTAGTGTAGTGAGGCTGTTAAAAGCTCCTCCCTAAACTGCAAACCCCAGAATTCTGTAGGAGGCAGCAACCAGATTTAAAGTAGGATTCATTCCCTAGCGTAATGAAGTAATAAGGCTCAGTCCGAAGCAGTTCTCGTCCTTTCTTTCTAGGGCCCTTCCATACTGCTGTATAACATCCACCTTGATCTCAAATATATGGCAGTGTGACTCAGATACTCCAGTTCAAAGCATTGTGGATGATCTGCCTTGGTATTCTGAGTTTTATGGCTGCGTGGAAGGGCCCCTAAAGGCTCCTTCCTATCAGCCTTTTCTCATGAGCAGATATCTATCCAGGTGTTATTTTTCTCTCCTCCCTCTGGCCTCAAACTCTCATGGATAAATTTGTCATGATCTTATTTCCTGGTTTTGTGTGAAGCCAGGAAATGGACCATGCCTTAGACCTGGCCTGTGTAGATTTGAAACAAGGGAAAGGGTTGCCATGGAAGTGGAATTAATAAAGGGGAGGGACCAGGTTAAGGGATAGGAGGCATGAGGGAAATAAACTGTCAGTTGGAATTTTGTTTCATACCACAATGTATGTTTTTGAATAAAGCCTTCCCACTTTGCTCACGAGGTGATTTTTTTTGCCAGAAAACTACAGATCCGGACAGAATTCCAATGTTTTCATGGGAGCTGGGTCTCTTCCAGGAGGCCTCTGCCTGCTGCCTCCCTCTCTTGCTCATCCAACCTCCATAGCAACCCCTGTGGGCCCTAGGGCCACAGCGAGGCCTCCCAGAAACCTCTTCCCTAAGACCAGTCCTCCCTTCGAGGCCCTTCCAGTCCTTTCAAACACATCAGAAGCTACCACTTCTTTCAAACACATCAGTTACCTATCAGATATACAATACAATACAATACAATTCTTTATTGATTAGTCAAATTTGACCATATCAAAACATACAAATAATACACACCCATACATACAATAAATGCATATATGAAAACAAAGCATACCGACCTACCATCCTGTCAACCAACTCCTAACTGCAGGGGTTTTTTTTGTTTAAAAGATTGCAAGATTAAAAGATTAAAAATTAAAAATTATTTCCTTAGAATAAAATTTGAGCGGGAGCAAGGGTAAGTAAAACTAGCGGCATATCCATATTCAATTTTTGAATTCAAAGTTGATTTTTTTAAAGTTTGTTGATAGCAGTAATATACATACCTAACAGAGTCAATCGTTTCCTTGAATAAAGAACCCAGTCAGAAGTTAAGAAGTGACTAATATTTTAGCATTTTAATTATTCTTATATATCTATTGCTCAGTACATTCAATAGCAACTTAAAATCCAACCTGCCCCAAAACATTTCAAGGAGTTATACTGAGGCAACTGGAGGCCTGGCTCAACACTCATTGACTGCAGGCAGGCAGGCAGGCAGGCGGGGCGGCTTTGTGGATATCTTCCCATAGAGAGGGGATAGTTAGGGGCGGGAGCCTTCCTTGGCCAGCACTGCCTTAGTTGTTTGCAGGGAGGAAGGGAGAGAGGGCAAAGGTCAGGCTGAAGAGGGCCAGGAGTGGGGACAGGGCTCCCATGCCCAGAAGCCCGGCCCCATTGAGGTGGACCTTGCCGTCCAGCCGCAGGCAGCTGACCCTGGGTTTGGCCTGGCAACACTCCTGGTAGCAAGGGCCCTTGGACCCCACAGTGCAGGCTGTGCCCATTCCCTTGCAAATTCTGCTGCAGCCGGCCACAAAGGTGGCCCCGGATTTCTTCATCTGGAAGGAGGAAAGGAAAGGGGTTGGATGTCAGAAATATTAAAAATCAACTAGGTATTTTTAATTACAAAAAATGTGAGTGAAGTATTGAAAGGGTTAAATGGATGCAATGACTCAGCAAGAGCTGCAATTCTATATAAGTAAGTGTACATGTAGCTTGGTAGCTTTTAGTGTGAGGTAAACCTCAGTGGGAGAAAGGTCTCAATCTGTAAGAAGGCCTCACCGTGTAAGGTAGGCCTTAGTCTGTGAGAGAAGGCCTCACAGAGTGAAGTAGGTCTTAGTTTGTGAGAGAACCATCTGTGTGAGTATTATTTAAAGCATTTATATTCTGCCCTTCCTCACCCCAAAGGGGACTCAGGGCGGAGCACAATATATAAACTGCAAACATTCAATGCCGAAACATACTAGACTATACACATACAAAAAACATTAAAATCACTTATTTTGATGTTAAAATCCTCTGTTTTAAAATGTCTAAATTCACCATATAGAATCTGGTTGGCATACTAAGAGTTCCTATCACTGTCTCATTACACAGTCCCAAAGGCTTGGTTGAACAGCCACATTTTTATCATCCTTCTAAAGGACAAGAGGGATCTAATCTCATTAGGAAGGGAGTTCCATCACTGAACAGGCCCCTCTCTCATCCCTCCCAGTCGTACCTGAGAAAGTGGTGAGACAGAGAGCAGGGTCTCTCCAGAAGATCTTAATCTCTGCAATGATTCGGAGAGAGAGATGCATTCGGACAGGTAGGCCTCACAATGTGAGATAGGCCTTAGTCTGAGTGTGAGAAGCTTCAGTGAAAGAAACCCCTGGTTAAAGGCCTCGTGTGTAAAGGTACTATGTGAAGCTCCTGTGTAATTTTGGTGTGAGAGGAGGCTCCGTGAGAGCAACGCTGTTCATCTGCACGAGGAAGAAGCCCAGCATGGAAGCAAATAAGGAAGTATAAAGGACTGTATTTGTGTTGTGGAAACATTGTTATTGTAAACAGTGCAACTATATTATTTCACTGTAAAGAAAATACGCCTATAGAAGAGATAACATTGGTTTTTGTTCTTTTTATCATTTTAGGCTACATGTGCTGGGTCATGCTGCTGTTAATAAGTTATATGAGGAGGGCCTTTTGTTAATAAGCCCACTTGCCCAACATTGGGGCCCCCTTTGTACCTGAAAAGAGGGAGGGCCAGGGCTTCGTCCAAGGGAAGCCGGTGGGGAGGGAGGGAGTCATTTGCAAGGCAGGGCAGAACGGAATCATGGAGCCGAATCCAAAGGCTTCGCTTCAGAGGAAGAAGAAGGGCCAGCCTCTCCCCCAGTCCAGAATGCTACCCCAAATCCTTTGGCTGGGGAAGGGGACTGGTGCCTGAAGCCACAGGGGCCTCCGGAAGCCCAGGATGCAAGTGGCCCCTGAGCCCCAAGCATGTGGGGTGGGTGAGGGAGAGTGAGGGAATCCCAAGAAGAAGGATCCAAGCAAATGACCCCACTGTTCACAGAGTAGAGTGAGCATGGAGTCCTCAGAAGTGTTGGGTTTCATCCCCAATTGCACAAATCTCCAAACCTCAATGAGTAGTTAGCCTAGAAAGATTAGAATGAAACCCTAACAGCTGGTAAACTGGCTCCTTCCCAAAACACCTGGGGACCCACAGGTTGAGAACCACTAGCCTAGAAAGATTAGAATGAGGGATTCCTTCCCCCTATTACTCAAGCATGTTTATCTTAAGAAGGAGCTTAGAAGGGTGTTGTCTTACTCATCCTACATGCAACTATCTCTCCTCCCCCTTTGAATACTTAGCAATGTTATCTCTTCAGGTAAAGCATAACTTCCCCTTTAAAGGTATTTTTATTGCCTTGGTAAGACCATGTGGCTAATTCTCCATATTGGTCTCTTTTCTTCCTTTGTTCTGCTAGAGTGAGGAGGCATCTTGCCATTGTCCAGGCAAGATGTAGTAGATACAGCTTTTTTGTTATTTTTCCTTTTTCTTTTCCTTAGAAGGCAGCTCAGTGAAGCTAGTTAGCTCCAAGAACATTTTCTATCCAGAATGGATTTCTTTTGGCTTTAATAAACATATTATTTTTGATCCTATGAAGTTGTGGATCTGCAATCCTGTTCCATCCTGCTGAATGGAAACCAATACTTGCTCTTTACAGATAAGCTTCTTCTGATTATGAACTGTGCTTCTGGCACTCTGCTATATCTTTGTGGAATCACCCCAAGTGAAAGTTATTTTGAGGCTAACTACTCTTGATTCCCAACAAGAAGGAACCCTGGGTGCAGCTTCTTTGTCCTGTGGTCCCAACCATTCCTGGCCTCCTTACTGAGGTCCACAAGGGAAGGGAGAAGATACATTTGGAGCAGGGCATTCTGGCAATCCCAGCCGGGGTCAAGGGACGGGTTGGTGGCAAATGTTTAATTACCTCACAGAAATCGTAGCCTACGTGGCAGTTCATGAAGGATCTCTGGCTTCGGTAGCAGCCTTCTCCGTGGCAGGTGAAGTGGCCACACACTTTACCCTAGGAAGCCAAAGAGAGGGACACAGGAGTTGTTGGTGGCAATGCTTGTGATTCCTACTGTGGTAGCCATTCAGGCCATTATAGAGCCCACCTCTCTCCTCCCAGGAAAGAAACACCTACATTTTGCGGGGCTGATGTGGTGGTGGTGGTGGTGGTGGTGGTGGTGGTGAGAACCAGGGTGGTGGTGATGGGAGGTGGGTCACCTAGGAGGGAAGAGAGAGGAAGAGTCTGGCTGAAGCCTTGCGGGGCTATGGGAGCCCTTGGGGGCATCAGGGGACGGGTGCAAGGAGCCACAAGTGCATGGAACAGGAGAGGCTTTCCCCTGCCAAAGCAGCACCCAAGAGGGGAGTAGGGTTGTGTCCTCTTGGCAACTATAGTACCGTATGCCGTAGCATTGAGGCGCAGGCAATTTGGAGCGCTGCAGCACTCCATGGTGCAGGGCTCCATGCTCATGCTGCTGTTGGCTCCACACATCGGGGTGGCGCTGCCGTTCCCACACTCGCTGCTGCATCCAGCTGCGTAACTGGTGCTGTTCACTCGGAGCAACTGGTGTGGAGCAGAGCATAGAAACATTAGCAAAAGATCAACCAGTAGCCCTCAGTTTTAAGGACAGGGTGCAGAGAGAAGTATATGTCCCTTCATGGCCCACATCTGATTTCAGGGTGCATTTCAGGGATCTAAGGAAAAACCCCTTGCAAAAAAGATCTCCCCCCAGAAGGCAAAGGCCCTTACCTCGCAGTGGGAGGCATTGTGGCAGGACTCCCAAGAGCTGTTCCCATGGACGTCCGCTGCTGCCTCCTGGTGGCATCTCTCCCCAACACACTGGAAGGACTGGCAGGTTAGCTGCAAGGAGAGCAGAAGAAGCTGGCCTTCCGTGGGGTCTTATCAGGTCAAGAGTGGCTGAACTGCCAAGCCACTGAGGCCTACCCCAAAGCCTCACCCCCTTTGCCAGAGTGCCCCTCCCCCCCGCCCTAGTTCAGGGTTGCTATTCCTTACAGGCACCACAGGGTCTGAGCTGTTCCCAGAGCTGCTGGAGAGAAGAGGGGTGATGTTGGTGAAGGCCTCTGAAAGAGAAGAGGATGAGTTGGGGGCAAAAGTAAGAGGCCTCCCTCCCTCTCTCCATACACTCCCCTCCTCTCCTCACCCGCAGAGGCATTGGGGCTCCAGGAGTCCGACTGCAGCACAAGGCAGAGCAGGAGAAGGCCTGGAGAAGAAAGAGGCCAGAATGACTTGTCTTGGGATGGGGATCCCAGCAGGTAGCCTCTCTGAACCCTAGACCTGAGCCCCAAAGGGATGGTCTTTCTCTCTCTTTCTCTCTCTCTCTCTCTCCCTCCCTCTTTGATATGTTAAGAGCAGTGTCTCTTACCTTGAGCTGGAAGGATCCAAGACATTGGCCTTACCATCGTGAACCAGGAGAACTCTTCCTCTCAGGCCCTGCAGAGAAGGCCAGCAAGGAGGGGGGCAACAAACAAAGCGAGCACTTTATAGCTTCTCCCTCTGGGGAAGGGTTTTTTTCATGTCAGGAGCAACTTGAAAAACTGTAAGTCACTACTGGTGTGAGAGAATTGGCCGTCTACAAGGATGTTGCCTAGGGGATGCCCAGATGTTTGCTGTTTTACTATCCTGTGGGAGGCTTCTCTCATGTCCCCTCATGGGAAGCTAGAGCTGAGACGAGCTCACCCCGCTCCCCGGATTTGAACCGCCAACCTGTCGGTCAGCAGTCCTACCGACACAAGGGCTTAATCCATTGCTCCACTAGGCCCAAAGCCCCATCGGGTTTTGGCTGTGAGGGAACTTTCCAAGGTGCTGAAACCACCTGAAGCCATCCCAAACTTGGCTTCTCCTTGTTTATTTATTTATGACATTTATATGCTGCCCTTCTCACCCCGAAAGGGACTCAGAATGGCTTACAAGTTATATGTACATACAATATATTATATTACATTTATTTACGATATTTATATGCCACCCTTCTCACCCCGAAGGGGACTCAGAGTGGCTTTTATTAGCTAATATTATTAGCATAGCACAATATTAGTATTATATATTACTATATTGTACTATACCACTATACTGTAATATTATTAGTAATATTACATGTAATATGAAATATAAAATTATTATGTTGTATTATTTTAGTAGTATATTGTATTACTTTATATTATCAATATTCTATTGTATACAATATATTATATTAGCACAGCACAATATTAGTAATATATATTATATTGCATTATTAGTATAATATTGTAGTACATTATAATATCAATATTATATGTACATACAATACATTATATTATTAGCATAGCACAATGTTAGTATTATATATTACTATATTGTACTATATCACTATACTGTAATAATATTACATGTACTGTAATATAAAATATAGAATTATTATATTGTATTATTAGCATTATGTTGTATTACATTATAATATTATCAGTATTATGTGTATACAATATATTAGCACAGCACAATATTGGTATTATATATTACTGTAAGTGTCTGTCGAAAAGAGCTAATAGGGCTCTTATCTCATACCCTTCCAGCAACATAATCAGGTGTGGCCTTGAAGACGCACAGAGCTGGAAATTGGCCTTAGGTCACACCACACCAGCATGAACAGCCCTGGCTCGTGGACTAAAGCAGGATATGATGAAATATCCACTGGACATTGGAACTGCTGAATCAGGGTGGATCTGATGCAACCTCTGCTGGGCATTGCATGCCAGGGGGTTGGGCCTTTGGTGATGGACAGGTGATGGGGGTGTGTTCTGTATATAAGCTATGTTTGTTCCCTTTGATGCCAGTTCTGGCATCAAAGGTGTTATACCCACAATAAATCTCGTTGGATCAAGTTGCCGTGTGCGTGTGCTCGCCGTGTGCTTGAGGGTTCTACAGACGAATTGTGGTGTTTCTCACATATTACTATATTGTACTATACCACTATACTGTAATATTATTAGTAATATTACATGTAATATAAAATATATAATTATTATATTGTATTATTAGTAGTATATTGTATTACATTATAACATCAATATTATATGTGTATACAATATATTATAATATTTGCACAGCACAATATTAGTATTATATATTACTATATTGTTGCTGGGGGGAGGGGCTCCCAACTGATGACCCTTGGCTTGCTGGGATGGATGTGTGGCATATGCTAGATGGCTAACAAGAGTGCACTGCTTCAATACTACTGTTAATCTCCCAACCTGCTCAGGGTGTCTCCCCATATACTCTTCAGCCTCTCCTGCAGATGCGCCTTCCTTAGTTAAGGGCCAAGCTTTGAAGGCACACACAGCACAGAAGCATTTCTCCTTTGAAGGAGTAAAGGCTCTGTTCTTTGGGAAGCCCTCAATGAAAGACTCTTGCTCAATTTGCTTTTACCAGTGCTTTCTCACAATTACTTTATGATGTTCTCATTAATAGGATACTTAACGTTAACAGCTTACATCCGCTTTCCCTGTTTATTGTTACCTCTTAAAGATTTGTAGGCAGGCCATCTGTGTTTTTGTTCTTGGATTGCTGCCTCAATTAAAAAAACATAGAGTTTAATTATGAAACTATTAAAAAGGGAAGCACAAAACAGGGCCACTAATTACAGCCATGCTATAAAATCTAACAAGCAGATACAGTTATTTATAAGCCTGCCAAGGAAAGGTTGCATTTAGTGCCACAATAATGCTTTCATAGCAGGGCCATGGCTGCTGCTTCCCATTTCCAGAGATGGCAAGGGGCGCAGAGAGCAGGAGAGGCTCTAGCAGACAGGCAGATGGACAGACAGATGAACGGATTCAGGAAGGCTGCCAATAGATCCCAGGGTCCCTCACAAGACCCCATGGGACTAGTGGCTGCCATGGAGCCCGGAAAGCGACAAGCCAGTGGCCCAGAGCAGCTCCTTCAGGGACTCCAGTGTTGGCCCAGCAACAGCGCATTTGGCGGAGACTCCAGGGAAAGCACTGAAGCAGCCTCCTTGCCAACTCTGGACCTGTAGCTTTCAGGAGCAAGGGGTACTCCCATTCGCCCTTCTCCTGCTTTAGCCACCACTTTTAAGATATGGGGAAAGACAAGACAAGGCATATGCTCAAAAGAGATGCCCAAGAAGCCTCTTGAATCTTCCAGGGGCAACTCCTCCAAGGGCACTCACTGCTCAAAGTCAGGATCAAACCTGAGAGGGGACTGGATTCAAATACAGCCAGGCACAGAATATACAAACACACCTCTGACTGAGGAAGGAAGGAAAGATGAGGAGGGTGCATGTTTTATTTTGTGTTTTTGATTGTTTTGATGTTCTGTGGACATTTTGTCCCATGTAAGCTGCCCCAAGACCCTTATTATCATCATCATCATTATTTATACAAGATTAGTACATAGCAAACAAGATCACTATGCCGGCTTTTATATTAGATCACACGTCAGACACTTCCCAAGTGTCTAGGACTGTGTGATGTGTTGGCGAATAATGTGTGCATATCCGAGTAGGGTGGCCTTTTGCAGCTGACAGATGGTAATTTTGTCAGCACCGATTGTTTTTAAGTCCAGGCCAAGGTCTTTAGGCATTATTATTATTCAGTAAAGGCTAAACACAGTGAGCATTGGGTGGCTGCAAGTTTTTCAGGCTGTATGGTCATGCTCCAGAAGCATTCTCTCCTGAGGTTTTGCCTGCATGTATGGCAGGCTTCCTCAGAGGTTGAGAGGTCTGTTGGAAACTAGGAAACGTCAGGAAAGAATGCTTCTGGAACATGGCCATACTGCACGAAAAACTTACAGCAACCCAGATTGGAGTCATGAAAGCCTTCGACAACACAGTGAGCACTTTCTCCAAAAATCCTTCTTGCAAATAGCAGAAACCTGGAGGTTCTTTACAGCTCATCTTCACATCCCAAGGAAGCTGCCCTCCAGCTAAGGAATGAACAGGAGGCAGAGAAGGCTGGGCTGACCCCTTTGGGTTGTTCATGGCTCATACCTGAGGTTTCCTATGGCAGCCTGACCTGACCACCCTCTTCATGCTGGACAGGCTCTCCCTCTCCCCATTTCCTCAGCCTATTCCCCCAAAGACCCCGACTCCCTGGGCACTTACCTGGCTTGCTTCTCACTTGCAGGGAGCCCTGGATGTCTGAGAAACACCAGCCTTCAGCACTGGCACAGAAGATACAGCTGAGGGCAGGTGAGGAGGCAGAGGAGGAGCCTATTTCCCTGGTTCTCTGGGCAGCGAGTCTCTCCCTTTCTACACCCCCAATCTATCAATGCCCCGTATTTCACCCATCTGTGTATACTATGTCAGATCTTTAGAGGAAATCCTGAACGGCACCAGCCACTGCCTGATAGAACACAAACCATGGTGAAGACACTTCCTTTCTGCCTTTTAAACAAGTGTTTATTTCTATGAATTCGTTGCATACAAAGAAATGTCTGAGACCCCGCCCTGCTTTCTGGATGCCTGATAGCTCAGCTCAGGTGGATGCAGGAAATCCAGGGAGAAAAGAGGAGGAATGGATGGGGGTGCCGCCCACAATTGCCCACCCTTCTTCAGAGCAGGCCTTGGCGCTTCAGGTCCTCGTAGGTCTTCTTGTTAACCACATTCCCACTGGAATCTTCATATTCCTCCTGTGGAGAAAAAAGGGGGAGTGTGTCAAGATCACCACATCAGGTGGGATTGGCTGCTTTCGCTCTCTGCCATAAAGAAGGGAGGTGGGGGAAGGGTACAGTTGGGAGATGGTAGGGTAGATAAGACATCCATTGTGTGAGGCAAATTGAAACTGCAGTTAACAGACTCTGGTCACAATGTTTGGTCACTAGGGGGTGGATGGGAGTTGGGGCTATATATACAGGAGATTTGAAAGGGAAAACTTTAGAACCGTCTTTTTAGGATTTTGGAAAGAAGGAATAAACTACTTGTCTCCAGCATTTTATTGTTGAGCTTGATTTTAACTCTAAGAGCTTACAGAGTCCGACAGGGGAGGGAGGGCGGGAGGGAGAAATCTACTGAGTGTCCGTGCATGGAGGTAATTGTGGATGGGAGCAGGAGGCCCAGGTAGCGCAGTAGGGCTGGATCACGCCAAGACTCACATGGCCCAAGAGCAATCAAATGCTCACAGCTAGCCTCCTGGGAGGGTCACCCAATAGCCACCCCTTTGCTTCCAAGGGACCTTGAGGCTTGTCCTCAGAGCCATCCCTCAGCTATTCCTTCAGATTGTCAGACACAGGTGCTCAGCCTTCCTCCTACTGGAGGACCTTCATGCCATGAAAAGGAAGTGACAGGCAACCCCATTAATAGAGGGTTCATCAGATTCTCCCAGCTGTGATTGTTGGAAATAGCAACCTTTCAAGCCTTCTCTATTTGTTTGTGAATGTATATATTTGCTTGTGTGCGTGTGTGTGTCAGGAGCAACTTGAGAAACTGCAAGTCGCTTCTAGTGTGAGAGAATTGGCTGTCTGGAAAGACATTGCTCAGGGGATGCCCTGATGTTTTTTTAAAATGTTTTTACCATCCTTGTGGAAGGCTTCTCTCATGCTGGGGAACAGAGGAGCTCATCCATGCTCTCCCGAGTCCAACCTGCGACCTGTCGGTCTTCAGTCCTAAAACCCAGAACCTCAAATCAAATAGTTTTCTATGATCTAAAGAGACACTCCTCACCCCAGCACACAGTCCAAAACTGGGGCTAAAACCCAGAACCTCAATCAATGGCTGATTCCAAAAGAGACTCCCTCCTGGGCACACAGAAAACTGGGTGACTTGGAAGGCGCTGAATAGACTGTGCTCTGGCACCACGAGATGCAGAGCCAACCTTAAGAAATGGGGCTACAATGGAGTCCATGACATGCGAGGGTGGAGAAGAGCAAACCACAGACCACCTATTACAATGTAGTCTGAGCCCTGCCACATGGACAATGGAAGACCTTCTTACAGCAACATCAGAGGCACTCCAAGTGGCCAGCTACCGGTCAAAGGACTTTTAATAGAATGCCAAGTTTTCAAACTATGGGGGGGGGGGGGGTGGTTTTTTTAAAATACAACTGTTTTGTTCACTCCTGATATGATAAATCAATACCTGTAATGTATGTATGCATTGATTTTCCAGTATGACTGGCCTCTTTGGTGTGAGAAGGGCTACAGACATGTGATTGTACTGAGCAAGTTCAGGCTCAATACTCTATTTTGTTATTCAGTATGCTTTTTTGGACTTCAATGTTAGCAGTTTGCATCAGACCTCAGTGGACGTGTATGCATAGATGTATGTATTTGGTCTTCATTGAAAGCAGTTGCTGTTTAGAGACTTCAATAGAGAAACATGATTTATGGACTTCAGTGAGTACAGTTATACTTAAAGACTATGGGCAATTGATATAGAATGATATCCTGTGTAAACA
The DNA here is from genome assembly GCA_030556195.1 of Anolis apletophallus. NCBI lineage: Eukaryota > Metazoa > Chordata > Lepidosauria > Squamata > Anolidae > Anolis > Anolis apletophallus. The sequence goes on along the minus strand of JARBWK010000011.1, from coordinate 29,887,567 downwards.
AATAGAGAAACCTACATCCCATCTACTACTGAACTTTAATAAGAAATATGCCTGTACGGTGAATTAATACAAGATAGTTATTAATAAATATGTCATTTTTCAAATACTTTTGAATTGTTGAGTGCATGTTTTAACTAAAGGTTTCAAGGGAGTGTATATCTGTTGGGCAACTGCAATTTCAACTTCAAAGAATCAATTATCCTCTGCTAACCAAATATATGTTTGTAGTGGCATGTCTTTATCCTTGGCAGCTTAAAGACATGGCTCTTCAGTTTAACAACTGAGTGACCTGTGTGCATGACATGAATGCTTATGAATGTCACTTGTTTAAAGGGTTGACTTCTAACATGGTCATGCCTTCTCTTGACTAGTGGATTTCATGGAGATTCACATTTGCCAAGCGGATGTGACATCATAAGGTCATGGTGCATTTATTTCCAATAGGTTATGGAATTTCCAATAGTGATGACCTCAGGGGACTTTGGGATACAATGGCGCAGGCATTCCTACACTCCACCCACTCGCAATCACCATTCCTGCCCCACAGCCCCAACTGACCTCTGTGTCTGGCTGCCACCGCTCTGAAGCCTTCTGCTGTTTCAGCTTTGACCAGACTGCAAGAGACACAGGCAGAAGGTCAGGGTCACTGCTCCCCGACATAAACACAGTTGCCTCAATCACTAGCAGAAGGGCTGTGTGCCTCCCCCCCTCCACCACCACCAAGACACCCCAATCAAGGTTCCTATCTTGTCCAGCTGCTTGACCCAAACTACCCCCCAAATGGCACCTGGGAGTCAAGGGCAGCAAGAAACACAGTGGTTACCCTCAGATAAATCTCTCACAGCTGCTGCAATCGAATACAGGCATATGGCAGTGATGGCAGCAGTCTGCCCCAGAACTCCAAAGCACCTAGAAGAGGGGAGTGCTTGCACTTACGGGAGACAGCATCCTCAATCTGTGTGACATTGGCAAAGTGAGCCGTGTTGGGGATGCCCAGGCACCGCATCCCGTGAGCATGACGCCACTCCTGCAGAGCAGAGAAAGGCATAAAAGAGAGGGTCAGGAAGGAAGGGCACACCCAGGCTGCTTCCAGGTAGCCACAAGGGGAACAGAGGGCCTGAGGAAGAGGCAGGAGGGAAAGCAGGCCCACATTCCTCTCTTCCACATGACATCCAAGTCCACAATCCAGGCCCACACGCCTTGCCAAGGACAATATGGAAAGACCCCTGAGCTCCTGAGATGCATCTCCCCCACCCCCCACAGCTTTGGCCCAACCCCTTGGCCTTGCATCTATTATAAACAAAGCTCCCCTGACTCTTCTGGCTCCCTTTGGGCCTCTTCCCAGCCCACCACAATGCCTCTCCCAGCTGCCACTCACTGCAAAGTGCCTCTGGAAGGCCTTGGGACCCCGGTAGGTGTAGTTGCCACAGATCTCACAGTTATAGTTGATGTTCAGTCCGTGGAGCTTGTACAGCCAGTAGGGGATGGGCTGCAAGAGGGCAAAGAGGAAAGGAGTGACTCTGTGCTGCCCTCAGAGCGGCCCACTCAGCCCCCCAATCCCTCCATTGACCAGCAGGGCACTCACCTTGCCATCCCATCCCAGGGGCAGGTTCTTGGGGTTGTAGATGATCTCATTCTCCTCATCCTCACTCTCACTTTCACTGATCTGCTCCTCCTCCTCCTCCTCCCGCTCCTCCCCAGTCCGGGCCTGTTTGCGCTGGACGTTCTCATGGGTCAGCTGCCGTTGCTCCTAGAGAAGAGGACAAAGGCTGCAGGCATCAGCAAGGCAGTCCTGTTCCGGCCATGGGGCCCCAAACAGGGTTGGGAGCTGAGGGAAGGGAGGAGAGGGGCACTCACCCCCAAGGTCTCCACGTATTCATAGATCTGAGCTTCCAGGAAGGCCAGGTCCCTGTTGCGCTCCGTGTCCCTGCAAAGGCAACAGTGCTGTGATGGATGGGCCTGCTTTGGCAAGGTGTCCGGGCTGCCCCTCAGAGCCCAGGAAGAGCTGGTCACAGCCATTATGGACAGTTAGGCACGTGACCAGAAAAAGGCCATGGAGCCTACTCACCGTTTGCTCCCCTTTGTCTTGGGGTTCTTGGCAAAGAGGGAAGGGTCAAGGGCCTCCAGGGACTTTCCCTTGGTGCTGAACAGCCTCTGGGCACGTTCCTCTAAAGTACTGCTCAGGAGGAAAAGACAAGGCAAGAACACAGAGGTAAGTCTCTGTACTTTGTGGAGTATGCACACTATTATTTTCTTATTTATTTATTTACAACATCCCAAAGGGGACTCTCAACAACTGGGAGTAGGGGAGATTATTCTTAAACTTAAAACGACTATTGTGCATAGATCCAAAATCAAATAATCATATTCATCAATCCCGGGTCAATTCCAACGGTATTGCACAGATAATTATGCTCCCAAAAAGACAAGTTTTTACTTGTTTGTGAAATGACAGGAGGGAAGGGGCCGATTGAATCCCACTATGGAGGGAGCTCCACAGCCGAGGAGCCACCACTAAGAAGGCCCTGTCTCCCGTTCCTACCAGCCACACCTGCAAAGATGGTGGGACCGAGGGCAGGGACTCACCAGAAGATCTTAACCTACATGATGGTTCATAGTGGGGGATACATTTGGACAGGTAAGTTGGGATGGGGTCATTCAGGGCTTTATAGGCCAAAGCCAGCACTCTGAATTGTCCTCGGTAGCAAACCGGCAGCCAGTGAAGCTGGCACAACTGGGAAGGGGGGGATCATCTCAAGGCTCGATTACTGCAATGCGCTGTACATTGGCCTACCCTTGTCGGCTCTCAGGAGCTCCAAGATCTGCCCATGTAACCCCACTTCTGCGCGAACTGCACTGGCTTCCTATTGAATTCCGGGTCGCCTTCAAGGTGTTAGTTCTAACTTTCAAGGGCTTATATGGTTTGGGGCCAGTGTACCTGAAGGAGCGGCTTACCCCATACGTGCCCAGAAGATCACTGCATTCCGAGGGGCTCAATCTACTAGAGGTGCCTGGTATTAAGACCTACAGATTGTCGAGTACGTGGCAGAGGGCGTTCACAGTGGCTGCGCCGAGCCTCTGGAACTCGCTGCCCGAGGAGACGCGAGCCCTACCAGGCTTGATGGCATTTCGCAAGTCCATAAAGACTTGGCTGTTCAGACAGGCATTCGGTCCTGACTGATGCCGCTGTAATCTGCCATCCTGCCGCGTCTTGCCGCTTGCATTGTCGCCGATCTGCTGGGTTTTTATTATTGGGAGCGGGGTTTCATTGGTTTTAAAATGCTGTTTTATGTGTTTTACCTGTGTTTTACCTGATTTTAATTGTTGTAAACCGCTCTGGGCTCCGGAGAGAGCGGTCTACTAAATAGAATAAATAAATAAATAAATAAGATAAGTTGCTTCTGTTAACAATCTGGCTGCCATACATGGGACTAGTTGAAGCTTCCGAACAGTCTTCAAAGCCAACCCCACGTAGAGGGCGTTACAGTAGTGTATACAAGATGTAACCAGTGCATGCACCACCATGGCCAAGTGTGACTTTCCAAGGTACGGACACAACTGGCGCACAAGTTTTAATTGTGCAAAAGCTCCCCCCCCCCTCCCAGCCACCAACCTAAAGCCCAGCTAAACTGTCCCAAAGCCTCCCATTGGGCTGATAGAAATCCAGCCCTTGACTTACCCGCCACACTTCAGACCCAACGCCAACAGGGCAGACTTCAGCCGATCCAATCCAAGGGAAGCCAATTCCTGAGACATAAAAGCTCAGAGTTACTGGGAGTCAGACTTAGCACCTCCTCTGCAGGGCAGCCATGTCCTCAGCAGAAGCCGAGGGATGATGGGAAAGGGGAGACTGCAGGACCATCACCACCACCCTGCCCAGCAACAAGAAAAATTCAAGGAGGCAAACCCACCTCCCAGGAAGAGAAGGCTGAGAGGTCCAGGTGGGCCCCAGCATGGGTGAGGGCGCTGCTGGTCTCTTTCTGCCAAAAGACCACAAGAGACAAAGGTTACTGGCCAAAGGCCCTCAGTACACCTTGGCCCAGAACGACCTTAACTGGGCAGCCCAGCAGGCACCAAACAAGTCTGGGAAAGGGTCTGCTCCAGGTCTCTGTTCCAAGCAGCCAAAATGGCCCCTCTGTCAATTCCTGCTCACCGGCCACCCAGGGAACGTGCCATTATCCCATTTCTTTTCAAACTCTGCTTGGATTTTGCCAAAGAGCTCATTCTGGTCTAGCAGCGGCTTCACCCGGTCTGTGTAATCCTGAAGATATTCCAGGAGCATCTCCAAGTACCTGTAATGGGAAAACATCAAGCATGGCGACTGTATGCATTAAGAGAGAGAGAGAGCATCTCAGAAAGACAAGCAAGACTCCTGGCAGCACCAGAGGGGCCAAGGCCACTTCTGTGCCTTTCCTCTTATTCCTCTAAATGCCTGATTACACTCACCTTCTGTACTCTGCATTTTTTCTCTCCTTGGGAATGTCAAAGAGCTGGTCAAAAGTAGACAGGTACGTGATGTAGTCCAGTTTCTGCAAAACAGATCATTCACCACTATTGGGTAAAGTTAAAGGTTTCCCCTGACATTAAGTCTAGTCGTGTCCAACCCTGTGGAATGGTGCTCATCTCCATTTCTAAGTCAAAGAGCTGGCGTTGTCCATAGATACCTCCAAGGTCATGTGGCCAGCATGACTGCATGGAGTGCCATTACTTTCCCGCCAGAGCGGTACCTATCGATCTACTCATATGTGTATGTTTTTGAACTGCTAGGTTGGCAGAAGCTGGAGCTAACAGCGGGAGCTCACCCCACTCCCCAGGTTCAAACCGTCAACCTTTTGGTCAGCAAGTTGAACAGCTCAGCAGTTTAACCCGCTGTGCCACCAGGGGGCCCTCACCACTATTTCTACTACAGTAGAGTCTCGCTTATCCAACCTTCGCTCATCCAACATTCACTGTTATCCAATGCAGTCTGCCTCCCGCCTGGATCCACAGCTTTTTCAGTACATTGCGATGTTTTGGTGCTAAATTCGTAAATACAGTAATTACTACATAACGTTGCTGTGTTTTGAACTGCTTTTTCTGTTGATATGTTGTAAAACATGATGTTTTGGTGCTTAATTTGTAAAATCGTAACGTAATTTGATGTTTAATAAGTTTTTTCTTAATCCTTCCTTATTATCCAACATTTTCGCTTATCCAACTTTCTGCCACTTATGTTGGATAAGTGGGACTCTACTGTAGCATAATTACTATTACGACTACTATTATAATAATTATTATTGACAAGGCAGAAATTATTTCTCTTTCCATACAGCACTAGACTGTTAATTCAAGGTGAGGGATAGCGTAGGGTCCAGAAAGAAAGGAGTAACAGTCAAGCAATGCCCTCCTCTCTGCAGGTGCCTATCTCACCTCTGAGGCCTTAAGGTTAATGTACTTGAGATAACAGTCATGCAGGTCCAAATAGCGGCCGTATCCTTCTTCATCGGTAAACTCTACAAGGTCTGCAAAAAACAAAGAAATGCATCTGGAAAACTGCCCATGAAGGAAGTGCCCCGTCTTTCCACTCCATCTGCACTTCGTTGGCTTTGCTGCACCCCAAAAACATGCAGCCCATCTGCTCCAGCTTCTCTTGGGAAGAGAGAGATAGGCATGAGGGCAGGGAGGGAAGCCAAGGGGTGATTCCAAAGGCTTTCGGGTCTCAAACGTACTCTGGGCCTCTTCACTGGGGTTCTCCCGGGCCTTGAGGAACTCCTCAAACTCCACTGACATTGGCACACAGATCTATAGAAGAGCACAAAAACATTTCTGTTGTTCCCCTTCGAAGAAAGAGGGGCAACTGGGGGCAGCCAGGTTTTCATTTCCTAGCTTCCCGGCTGACCTCTTTGAGCCCCAGCACAAGAATGCGAGCTGCTGCATCACCACACAGTTGGCCCCAAACCACTTAGAGAACACTCCCAAATGTAACATATAAATTTAAAAATGGCTCTGATTTCACTATGTAACAAAATTTGATATTTTTCTGTTCCTGGTTTGAAAGTTTTATATCCTGTTTGGTCCTTACTTTGAAAGTAGTTGTTCTACTCCAGAAACAACTTCATTTTTGTGGCTGCCACAAACTCTGTTGAATTGGTTGAGACTCGATGAGATATTCATTGAAAAACTAGAGCAAAATGTGCCGCTACAAGATGTCCCTCCCACAAAGACAACGTTTTTGCAGTTTAATAAACCTTTTCCATGTTTTATGATAGAACCAATTGGGAAATGACATGTATAACCCAGGAACAAAAAAATGTGTTGCATAGTGTTTTGTTTCAGGCCTTTATCAGGTGCCTTTTGGTGGAGCCATGAGCAGCTACCCGCCCTGCAGGCCCTCACCTCATTGGGATGCTTCCGGTGGAACTCCTTGATCTGTTTGAGACGATTGTAGAATTCGGCAAACTCGTTGGGTCCCGAGATGGCGCTGAGCTCCTCCTTTCGCAGCCTGAGGGGCCAAAAAAAGGTGGAGAAATTGAATGGGTTGTGTGCTGGGCAGACAGAAGAGAGGGGAGTCGGCTTGCCTGTTCAATGGCACATTCAGGGACTGTGGGGCCCCGCTCCCAGGTGACCCTGGAGAGCATCAAGGGGTGGCTTGACTGCAGCAAAGGTTCAGGGGCATTTGTGGGGAACTCCAAAGAACTGCCCCCCCCCCAAGGCCACAATGCCCCTGTGCCCCACTCCACAAATTGAACTGACAATCGATCCCTCCATTCTCACCCGTCTTTGTCATCGTATAAGTCACGTAGGTTGCCGCTCACCTCCATGTAGCGCTGCAAGAGAAGGAAAGCTCCACCGTCAGGGGGACACAAATTTAGGCTGTGCAGGGTCAAGGCCCAGCTGCAGGTGCCCACCTTTTCCCCAAAACTGGCTCTCAAAATATTTGTGATATTATCTAAATCTGGTGCTTGAAAACATTATTGTCTTGGAACTATAAACATAAAGGTAAAAGTTTAGTATCTATTTGTATTTTACTCTGGGGGTGGTGCTCATCTCCATTTCTAAGTCAAAGAGCCAGCATTGTCCGTAGACACCTCCAAGGTCATGTGGCTGGCATGACTACATGGAGCATTGCTACCTTCGCGCCAAGGTAGTACCTATTGATCTACTCACACTTGCATGTTTTTGAACTCCTAGTTTGGCAGAAGCTGGGACTAACCGTGGGTGGTGCTGGCGGTGCAGCGAGTTAAACCACTGAGCTGCTGAACTTGCTGATCGAAAGGTTGGCAGTTCAAATCCAGGGAGCGGGGTGAGCTCCTACTGTTAGGCCCAGTTTCTGCTTGGAACTGTAGTTCCTCTTTAACTTTTCCAAGCTGTGCCAAAATTTATACCCCTTTTTGCGAAGAGAGGAATGGCCTTTTTTGGTTGTTTTTTTCCCTTTTGGTGTCGAAACCATTTTTTTGCTGTTTTCCTTAAATGATAATGCAGACCACATTGGGAAGGGAGAGGGGGGGGGGGGGCACGTGTTGACAAGCCAGAAGGGGTCCAGAGAAGGGCCAACAAAAATTGCCAAAGATTCGAAAGCCATGACTCACTCTGAGGAGCAGATGAGGGAGATACGGGGGATGTTCAGTTTGGAGAAAAGAAGGTTGAGAGAAAGGGACAGGAGAGCCACGTTTGACCATTTGAAAGGATTTCCCATTGAGGAGTAGGAGGAAGGGGCAAGGCTGCTTTGGAGACTAGGACACAATGGATTCCAATGGCTGAGCGAGAGATCCCACATCAGCATGAGGAAGACCTTCCTGATCTTCTTCTGTCCAAATGTATCTCTCCCTATGAACCACCTAGGAGTTTAAAATCATCTGGGGAGGCCCTGCTCTCGGTTCCGTCTTCTTTGCAGGCACAACTGGAAATGAGAGACAGGGTCTTCTCGGTGGTGGCCCCTTGGCTGTGGAACTCCCTCCCTAGGGAGATTAGATCAGCTCCTTCCCTCCTGACCTTCTGCAGAAAAGTGAAAACATGGCTTTTTGAACAAGCCTTTGGGAACCTAGTGCCATAGATAAACACAGAACTATGTGAAATCAAATACTGGAACAGCTTAGACCAGGGGTCCTCTAACTTTTTAAACAGAGGGCCAGGTCACAGTCCCTCAAACTGTTGGAGGGCTAGATTATAATTTGGAAAAAAAAATCATGAATGAATTCCTTTGCACACTGCATACGTATATCTTATTTGTAGTGCAAAAAACAACTCAAAAACAATACAATTAAAATACAATAATTAAAACAATTTTACAAATACAAACTTATTAGTATTTCAATGGGAAGTGTGGGCCTGCTTTTGGCTGGTGAGATAGGATTATTGTTGTTGTGTGCTTTCAAGTTGTTTCAGACTTAGGTTGACCATGAGTGAGGGCTGGGTAAATGACCTTGGAGAGCCCTAACCGGTCCCTGAGCCTTAGTTTGGGGATCCCTGGCTTAGACGATGTTTTTGGATGATGAGGCTAATAGTGAAGGTAGTGGTTTTTTTGTTTTTAAAGATTTGAATGTATGTGTTTTATAATACTGTTTTAAATGTTTATTGTAATTGTTAAGTTGTTTCAATGGCATTTAATAGGTGCCTATGTTGTAAAGCCACTTTGACTCACTTTCAGGTTCGAGAAAGGCGGGGTAGAAATCTATATAAATAAAAATGTAATGTTTGTTTGTGGGATTAATTTAACTAAAAAAAACCACTGGATGAACTGACACCAAATTTGGACACAATACACGTGTCAGGCCAACAAGTGACCCTCACTCATGAAAACACTGAAAAACACCACAGAAGAGACATAAAAGTGCTGGTTTTAACCTTTAAAGCTTTAAATGGTTCTGGCTCAGACTACATGTCTCAACATATCTCCTGCTACAAATCACCCCGAAGTTTAAGATCATCTGGAGATCTTGCTCTCAGTCCCACTGCCATCGGGACTGAGAGCCGACGGAGACAAGAGACAGGGCTTTCTCAACAGTGACCCCCCCCCCCGGTCTGTGGAATTCCCTCCCCAAAGATCTCAGATTGGCCACCTCCCTCCTGTCCTTTAGAAGGAAACTCAAACCTTGGCTGTGGGACCTTGCATTTGACCATTGAATAGCGGCTCGTATGAAGAAGACATAAGCAATTTCGAAGTGAAAATAAATTGACCTGGACCTGGATTTTAATTGGCGTGTTTTAACAACTGTTTATTTAATATTTTGTTTTAATGAATTTGTTGATTTGTTTTTATCATTATGATGGCACCGAATGGTGTTCGCTGTGAGGCCACCCTGAGTCCCCCCTCGGGGTTGAGAAGGGCGGGGTACAAGTGTATGAAATAAATACATAAATAAAACAGCCAAAAAATGCATGCACAAAAAAATGTGTGTGTATACACACACACACACACACATATACGCAAATACATACACACACGTATACACACACAAAGCACGTATACACAGACTGGGCCACAGCAACGTGTGGCAGTGGATGGCTAGTATCATAAATAAATAGATGGTAAGTATTCTACATGGAATTGCCCTTGAAGACTGTTCGGAAGCTCCAAATGGTCCAACGGGCAGCAGCCAGGTTACTCACAGGAGCAGCACTCAGGGAACAACTACTCCTCTGTTGCGTGAGCTCCACTGGCTGCCAATTTGCTACCAAGCACAATTCAAAGTGCTGGCTTTAGCCTATAAAGCCCTAAACGATTCCGGCCCAGCTTACCTATCCAAAAGTATCTCCCTCTATGAACCATGTAGGAGCTTAAGATCGTCTGAGGATGCCCTGCTCTTGATCCCGCCTGCCTCGCAAGTGCGATTGGTGGAGACGAAGGACAGGGCCTTCTTAGTAGTAGCCCCCCAACTATGGAACTCCTTCCCCAGGGGTATTAGATCGGCCCCCTCCCTTCTGACTTTCCGAAAAAAATACCTGGCTCTTTGAGCAAGCTTTTGAGAATGCAGCGGAATTGATAACACGGAAGTATGAATGATGAACATGGAATGGCCAGATGATGTTACTGGATAACGTTTTTAACAGTATGACATCGATGATTATATGTTTTAATGGTTTTTACGTATGTTTTATATTGTCATGTTGATTGTTTTCAATTGCACTTGTCTGAATGCCTGGCATCGAATTGTGCCAAGCTGTAACCCACCTTGAGTTGTTGTACAGCTGAGAAAGGCGGGCTATAAGTATTGTAAGTAAATAAACAAGTAAATAAGAGGAAAGGTTTGGATGGGAACCTGGAGTGTCTGGAGCAGGGGCGGACAGCCTGCGGCCCGCGGGCCGGATGTGGCCCAGCAGCCGATTCTGTCCGGCCCGGGGAGAAAGACATTGGGGGTGGAGCCAAGAGGAAGGGGTGCCGCTGCCGCCATCCCATTGCGGGCTCTGTGGGGCCTGTGTCGGCAGGCAGGCCGGAGGAGCAGCGGCTTTGGAGTGCCTGCCATCCCTGGGAGGATGCTCCCAGCGGGAGCATTTGGCGACCTACGGCAGCTGATTGCCCTGGCGACCCGGAAGACTTGACCGTCTTCCGGGTCGCCACGGCGATCAGCCGCCTCAGATCACCGACTGCTCCCCCTGCAGGCCCGGATCGCCTCCAGGGATGGCAGGCACTCCATAGCAGGGCGATCAGCTGGGGAACGGCTGGGGGCGAGAGCGGGCGGAGACCTGCAGCCTCCGATCGCTTGCTGCTCTGCTCTCCTCTGCTGCGGCGGCGGCTGGGTCGCTTTTCCATCCTCTGGCCTGGGTCCATTGGGCCATTCCATCTTGGTTCGCACCTTGTCTTCTTGAATTTAATTTAATTTTAGTGGTTTTTATTATTATTTTATAACAATTTTATAATAATAATATAATAAATAATATAATGCTATATTATATTATAATTTCAATATATTATGACTATATATATATACACTATAATATAATGATATTAATACTATTTATTTATTTATTTCCGGCATTTTACCCCGCTCTTCTCAACCCTTCTTCTGAGGGGGACTCAGAGCGGCTTACAAAAAGGCACAATTCAATGCCCACACAGTAAAACACAATATAAAACCACAGAAACATTCAACATTAAAACACACTAAAATACAGTTACATTAAGCATCATACGCATTCAATTAAGTTAAAAACAGTGTTCCGTATATAAAAAGCATTGAACCCTATTCATCAACTTTCTATTAAAATCCAATCTAAAATGCTGCCTGTGCTAGTGTGCAAACGCTTGGTCCCATAGCCAGGATTTTACTTTTTTCCTGAATGCCAGGAGGGATGGAATTGATCGTATGTCGCTGGGAAGCGCGTTCCACAGATGGGGGGCCACCACCGAGAAGGCCCTCTTCCTCGTCCCCACCAACCGCATTTTGAGAAGTTGGCGAGAGTAGGGCCTCCCTGGAAGATCTTAAATTACGAGGTGGGACGTAGCGGCAGATGTGTTCGGACAAGTAAGCTGGGCCAGAACCGTATGAGCTTTAAAGGTCAAGACCAGCACTTTGAATTGAGCTCGGAAGTGGACAGGCAGCCAGTGGAGCTGACACAACAGGGGGGTGGTATGCTCCCTGTATGTAGCTCCCGTTAGTAATCTGGCTGCCGCCCGTTGGACTAGTTGTAATTTCTGAACTGTCTTCAAAGGCAGCCCCACGTAGAGTGTGTTGCAGTAATCTATTCGGGATGTGACCAGAGCGTGGACCACCGTAGCCAGATCAGACTGGCTAATATATGAATACTTCTTGATATATTAATATGTTAATATTAATGATGTGTAATATATAGTAAATTAATAAATAATGCAGATTATAATGTAGTTCAGTCTCTAGGTGCGGCCCTCCATAATATTTTTTGGCTCTCGCGTGGCCCCTTGGAAAAAATAATTGCCCACCCCTGGTCTGGAGGATTGTGAGCTGGGGCAGGTGAGCTGTCGACCTTTGTGTCGAGAGGGCTTGGGCCGCATCTTCCTGGCTGGCAGAAGGGTTGGACTAGATGGCCTCGGGGTTCCCCCCCCTCGGGGTCCCCCGCTCCAGGATCCTCGGCGGCGCCTCTACTCACGTCCTGCATGGCGCGGGTCCGGTGGTCCGAGTTGATTTGGTCCCGAAGCTGCAAAGGGAGAGAAGAGGAGAGTGAGGGCGCGGGAGGGGGAGAAGGAAGGGGCGAGTGGAGAGCGCACCCCCCCCCTCAAAACCCCCTCCCCTCGCTCCCTCTCCGCACCGTAGTTTTCCGAGTCAGCATCTCCTTCACCATGACGTCCATCAGCCGCTCCCGCTCTTCGTGGTAGCGCCGCTGCTGCTCGAGGATGGTCTCCATGGCGGAGCTGGCAGCCAAAGGGAAGAGAAGCCCGGCCGGAAGTTGCGCGCGCTGAACATCAACTTCTTTCTTTCCGCCTGCGGTCCCTTTGCAATTGCTTCCTCCCGCCCCTGGAGCCCGAGAAGGAAGGTTCCGCCGCCTCTTCCTTCTTCCGCCTCTCCCTCCTTCCCCCTTCTTCTCCTTCCCACACTCAGTCCCACTCCCCAGCACTTGTTGTTCAGCCTTGATGCTGTTTTTATGCTGTTGCCTGCTTCTGTGGGCCAGAGTGAAGAGAGAAAGGGGACCCAGTCGATATTGTTTACCTTGACTTTCAAAAGGCTTTTGACAAAGTCCCTCACCAAAGGCTCCTAAATAAGCTCTTCAGCCATGGAATCAGAGGACAGGTCTTGTCCTGGATTGGAACCTGACTAAACTGTAGGAAACAAAGGGTGGTAATAAACGGACATTTCTCTGGGTGGAAAGAGGTGAGAAGTGGCGTACCCCAAGGTTCAGTTTTGGGTCCGTTACTTTTTAATTTATTCATTAATGATCTGGATGTAGGAGTGAATTCTGAGGTAGCAAAGTTTGCAGACGACACTAAATTGTTCAGGGTAGTTAAAAATGAAACTGATTGTAAAGAGCTCCAGAAAGATCTCTCGAAATTGAGTGAATGGGCAACAAAGTGGCAAATGCATTTTAACCTAAACAAGTGTAAAGTCATGCACATCGGGCAAAGAACCCCAAATACACCTATCAGTTGATGGGATCAAAGCTTTCTGAGACAAACCAGGAAAGGGATCTTGGGGTCTTGGTGGACAGCTCAATGAAGATGTCAACCCAGTGCGCAGCAGCAGTGAAAAAAGCAAATTCTATGCTTGGCATGATCAGGAAGGGAATCGAAAATAGGTCAGCAAATGTTGTATTGCCTCTCTACAAATCTATGGTGAGGCCACATCTGGAGTACTGTGTACAATTCTGGTCTCCGCACCTCAAGAAGGATATAACGGAACTGGAAAAGGTACAGAAAAGGGCAACAAGAATGATCCAAGGGATGGAGCAGCTCCCTTATGAAATCAGGTTGCAACGCCTTGGTCTTTTCAACCTTGAAAGACGGCGTTTAAGAGGTGACTTGATCGAAGTGTATAAAATCATGCATGGGATAGAAAAGGTGAATAAAGAAAAAATATTTTCTCTGTCACCCAACACTAGGACTAGGGGGCACTCCCTAAAGCTCCAAGGTAGGAAAGTTAGGACTAATAAAGGGAAATATTTCTTCACCCAGAGGGTCATTGGGTTATGGAACTCACTTCCAGAGGAGGTTGTGACAGCGGTCAGCCTGGACAGCTTCAAGGCAGGATTAGACAGATTCATGGATACCAAGGGAATCAGTAGTTACTGAAATGGACATCCAAGTGCCACCTCTGTGTGGATGGAGGCAGGCAGGATTTTCCCCGGGTACTGGTTGTGGGGGGTCGGGAGCAGGTGAGGGTTTTGCCCTCCTTTCTGCCAGAGATCCCCGTGTACAACTAGTGGGCCACTGTGTGACACAGAATGCTGGACTAGATGGGCTGAGGCCCGATTCAGCATGGCTCTTCTTATGTTCTTATGTTCTTAAGGGGGGACCAGGAAGATAGCTCCACCTTGTCTCCTGTGCTATGCTAATAATCTATTATATAAAGGGGTTCCCGTCATGGAACGACCGTCCCAAACAGAGAAACCTTACAACGCAGAAACACCAAACTTGCCAACAGAAATAGGCCTCAAGCAAGGTAGGTTTGTAGCAAAGAAACTTTCCCCCCGAAAACCTAAAAGGCCCCCAAAACAACGAGTAAAAAACCTACATTTCCCAGCATCCTCCGGGGCTGCCAACGACTCTCCCAGCCTCTACATTCTGACAACATGATTGGCTGCCAATAAGGGCGGATTTGCATAATTCCTGTACTGGCCAGCCAACATGAACATTCCGACCCCTAACAAACTGTCAGAGGAGGATAAGGCAAAGGGCTGAGGCACAAACACAAACACCCAATTCACTTCCCACAGAAAATTGACACCCCTACAAATCACAGACCATGCCCAAAATTGACAGTAAGGCTTCATTAACTTAATTTCCCTGACTAGGCCTCACTTAATGGAATGCTGTTTACGCTCTGAATTGACAGTAAGGCTTCATTAACTTGATTCTCCCGACTACGCCTCAGCTCACTGGACATTGTGTATGGCCTGAATTGACAGTAAGGCTTCATTAACTTGCTGTTCCTGACTAGGCCTCAGCTCATGGGACATTGTGTATGGCCTGAATTTACAGTAACCTACCTTGGCACACAGAGCCCCTATGACCCACGCTACATTCTACTACAGTTTGAAGGAGGGTGGACCATGGATTATGGGACTTGAAGTACCTCCATGGATAATGGGATGTGTACTACTTCAAAACCCATCATTCCCCACAGACCACTGTGGCCCAGAACCAAGACCGATAAAGACCAAACTTGGCACACAATGCCCCCCATGACCCACACTCCATCCGACTGCAGATTAGAGGAGGACACACCATGGATAATGGGATTTCAAGTACCTCCACTCACTTCCAAAGTACCCCACCCACACACGCATCAACCTCTACATCAACACAGCAGACGGAAAGACAAAAAACATTGTATATCCACAAGCTATGCAGAACGCCAGCAACACCACACATCGACAACTCCCCAGGACTTCAACAGCCCACCCACCAAAACAACCCACAACAACACAGCCATGACCCCAACAACACCATAACTAACAACAACTCCAACCCTTACATACTCAGACTTCCTCACATCTCCAAAATAGGGCACAGCAACGCGTGCCGGATACAGCTAGTATAATATATTGTATCATCTCTCGGCATTACTTCGCGAACGGAGATTCTTAGGAAGGACTCATCCCACACTTTTTACAAGTGCGTTGATGACTAAAAAGGCCAATCTGAGATAGGCAAGTTCGGTTGCAGAAAGCACAGCAGAAAGTCTCTTTGGTTGATGTTGTTTCCAAGTTGCAGTTCTTTCTGCGTTGTCGTTTCTCTTCGAGACCCGTTCGGCGTGTCTTCTCGAAAGAGGCCGCAGCATTGTGGATAGTGCCTCTCCATGCCTCCCAATGTGAGGCCAGGGTGGACCATTGTTGGTGATCAATCTGGCCGAGCCTGAGATTTCAGGGAGTCCTTTTTGGGGGAGCCTCTCTTGTGCTAACCCGTGGCGAGTTCACCTTAGAGTAGTATCTTTGGGAGGCGGTGGTCCTCCATCCCAGAGATGTGCCCTGCCCAGCGCAGCTGTGTTCTCACTAGCATGGCCTCAATGCTGGTGACCCCTGCTTGCTCAAGGACAGCAACATTCGTCACATAGTCGGCCCAGTGTATACTTAGGATTGTGCAAAGACAGCGCTGATGAAAGCGTTCGAGGAGTCGTAGGTGTTGGCGATAGGTGACCCATGTTTCAGACCCATAGAGGAGAACAGACAGTACGATAACTCAGTACACACTGATTTTGGTGCTTTGCCTCAGGTGCTTGTTGCTCCAGACTCTTTTGTGAAGCCTTCCAAATGCACTATATGCCTTTGCTAACCTGGGATCTATCTCTTTATCAATCTTGGCGTCTGAGGAGATGACGCTTCCCAGGTAGGTGAACTGCTGAACGAACTTAAGCACAGATTTGTCTATGTTGACGTGGGGATGATGGTATTCTTCCTGTGGTGCGGGCTGGTAGAGGACTTCTGTTTTCTTCAGGCTGACTTCCAGCCCAAACAGCTCCGCAGCTGTTGCAAAGCAGGATGTACAAGGGCAGCATCGTCAGCCCAAAGCAGCTCATGGACTAGATAGTTTAGAGCAGACCTGGGCAATTGCCGGCCCTCCAGGTGTTTTGGACTTCAAATCCCAGAAATCCTAACAACTGGTAAACTGGCTAGGATTTTTGGGAGTTGAAGTCCAAAACACCTGGAGGGCCGGCAATTGCCCAGGTCTGGTTTAGTGTCTTAGTGCGAGCCCTCAGACGTCTTAAGTTGAACAAGCTACCATCAGGACGATAGCGTGCATATATGCCGTCTTCTTCTTCGAGGTCTGCCGTAGCCCTTTGGAGCATCATGCTGAAGGAGATTGTAAATAGGGTTGGTGCAAGAACACAACCTTGTTTCACTCCATTAGTTATTAGAAAGGGCTCCGAGAGAGCATCGCCGTATCTGACTTGACCGCACTGGCCCTCATGTAGCAGGATAATCATTTTGAGAAATTTGGGGGGGACATCCTAGACGTTCCAGGATCTGCCACAGACCTTTTCTGCTCACAGTGTCAAAGGCTGTGGTGAGGTTGACAAATGTTACATATATTGTATATACATATATTTATATTATAATGTAGTACAATATAAAAATAATACAATATCATAATTATATATTTTATATTTCATGTAATAGTATTAATTACATGTAATAGTACTAATAATATAATGGTATAGTACAATACAGTATAGTACAATATAGTAATATATAATACTGGTATTGAGCTATATTGTGTGTGTGTGTCTATATATCTTGTAAGCCACTCTGAGTCCCCTTCGAGGTGAGAAAGGCAGCATATAAATGCTGTAAATAAATAGTCTCATTATATTTTATTGATTTTTATTGATATTTGTTGTCAGTTATATTTTCTGTGCTTGTTTTTAATCTGTATTCCTTGGGCTTGTCCCTTTGTAAGCCGCCCCAAGTCCTTTCGGAGATAGAGGTGGGGTATAAAAATGTTGTTATTATTATTATTATTGCCCTTCCTGGGCTGCAAGCTGATGTGGAATAATGGGGAATGGAGTCCTTCAAGGCCTCCAGCCTTCTCTGCCAAAGAGGGTCGGGGCCGCGCCGAAGTACGACTCTCCAGGATCCAAGGCCATTGGCCGTAGCCGTTCCAATGGTGTAAAACCGCATCCATAGTGCAGTGTAGAGCCCTCTGGTGATGCAGCGGGTTAAACCACTG
This sequence comes from Anolis apletophallus, assembly GCA_030556195.1. NCBI lineage: Eukaryota > Metazoa > Chordata > Lepidosauria > Squamata > Anolidae > Anolis > Anolis apletophallus. The sequence continues at coordinate 29,870,295 of JARBWK010000011.1, read as the reverse complement.
AGTTGCTGAACTTGCTGACCAAAAGGCTGGCGGTTTGAATCTGAGGAGCAGGGTGTGCTCCCACTGTTAGGCCCAGCTCCTGCCAAATTAGCAGTTTGAAAACATGCAAATATGAGATCAATAGGTACTGCTTCTGTGAGAAGGTAACGGTGCTCCAAGCCAGCCATATCACCTAGGAGGTGTCTGTGGACAATGCCGGCTCTTCGGCTTAGAAATGGAGATGAGCACCACCCCCCAGAGTTGGACATGACTGGACTTAATGTCAAGGGGAAACTTTTACTTTAGTGCAGTGTAGGCACAGCCCATCCAAAGCCCCATGGCTAAAAGAGGCCCTGACCCAAATTGTGGGGGTGCCCTCCCTCCATCAAGGAGCAATGCAGCCTCACCAGATGCCTTGGCGCCCCCTTTGCAGGAGGCTTTGCTTGTGGCTGGCTTCCTTCCTGGCTCGGATGGCCCCAAGTTGAACCTGTCACAGGGCTTTCTTGGCAAGAGTGGCCTTTGCTTTCCTCTGTGGCTGAGAGGATGCGACTTACTTAAGGGCACCCAGTCGGATTCAGACTCTGGTCCCCCAGCCCAATGCTTAAACCATTCTGGCCTGGGAGTCACTGAGGCCTCTGGGGAAAGACAAGGAGGTTGCCTGACTGAGCCCAGCTTCAGCACTAAGAGAGTGGCGTCCATAAATACCAAGATGTGGGCAATGGGGGCTGAAGGTGTGCATCACAGCCTCTGCAGGAGCAGCGCAAGGGAAAGGTGACAAGTTATTAGAATATGTACAAATGGCCATCTAATGGACTTCAATGTAAAAATAATGAAGAGTTTGTAAACACATGCAAGCTGGCTTTTGGAAAGGAAGGCATAAGTGGATTTTTAGGGAAGCTGCAAGGGGAATAATTTAAGTAACTTACAAGGGCACAAGTATCACAGTACGGAGTGAAGGAGGCCCTAGGTGGTGTGGGGAAGGAGGGCTACTTCTAGGTTGCTGTGAGTTTTACAGGCTGTATGGCCATGTTCTAGAAGCATTCTCTACTGATGTTTCGCCCACATCTATGGCAGGCATCCTCAGGGGTTGAGGGATCTGTTGGAAACTAGGCAAGCGAGGTTTATATATATGGGGAAGGATAGTTCTGTTTCTTGTGTTTGTCATGGTCATTGTTGTATTTTGTTTGTTTGGTTCATAACTGTTTGTACTACTTGTACAAACATTAGGAAGAACTTCCTGACTGTGAGAGCTGTTCAGCAGTGGAACTCTCTGCCCCGAAGTGTGGTGGAGGCTCCTTCTTTGGAGGCTGGATGGCCATCTGTCGGGGGTGCTTTGATTGCGATTTTCCTGCTTCTTGGCAGGGGGTTGGATTGGATGGCCCATGAGGTCTCTTCCAACTCTATGATTCTATATCATTTTTATATACTGTAAATAAAAATAAATTTAAATAATAATAAAGGAAAGGTGACAAGGGATGGCTTCTTCCTTGGGCCTCCCATGTACATGTTTGGGGAGTTTGGGGTTAGTGTCCAAGTGCTTAGCTGCCACTTAGGGGACAGAGAAACCACTCTCGCAGGGCTGCTGGAAGGCAAGCCCACAGGTAACACTGCAGCATCCTTAGCCTCTCCCACCCCTGCACTCCCGCTTCTCCCCTCCCAGTTTCTGAATCTGAGCTCCAGGACCACTCCTCCTCTGCATGCTTACATACAGATCCACCCACCCCCCTCCGGCACACGTGCACATGCACACACACACACACATGACATAGGCCTCCCAGCCATGCAACATTACCTCACAGTCCTCCCAGGCAGCAGAGTAAGTCACAGCCCACTCATGTTGGGATGGGATCCAGATGTTGGCCAGCTGCCATGGGGCCATTTTTCCCTTTTTTGGAGAAGAACTCCACTGACGGCAGGGGAGGGAGGGAGGGAGAGGGCAGCCTCCCAGAGGCACCAAGGGTTTGGGAAGTGGGGAGGGAGGAGGGGGCGCTTGTGTCTCAGCAAAAACCAAAAATCCTCTCAGAACACAGACAAACCAATAAATCTCTTCCTTCCCTTGCAATTTTGTGAAAGTGAGAACAAATCCACTGGAAATAAAGAGCCAGAAAAATGGTTCATTGGCCAAACGGGCAGAAAAAGCTGCTGAGCAAGTGGGGGGCCCTTCACAACACCAAGGAAAATGGGCATTAGAAGGGAGCCCTTTGCAGGAGATTCAAGCTTCCTCTCTACATCCATAGAGTTCCTCTGGGAGACAGAGAGGCTAAAACTCCAGAGTACAACAGCGGTGTGTTGCCTACAAAAGGCACCTCCTGCTTTTGGGGGCTCATCCTCCCACTCTGAACCAGGGAAGAGAAACACAAATGTCTGCTCTCCTATTATGGAGAAAAGCTCAGGAAAAGGCAAATGTGTCAGAAACCCCACTGGGCTCAGAAAGCCACAAGTGGGATAAATTGGAAGAGACTGGTTGTTGGGGAATAGCTCTCTCGGAAGGCAACTTGCAGGCTTCAGGTGATGCAAAGAGAACCCCATGCCCAACTCAAAAACTGAAGAATCACCGTGGGTCATTAATGTTGTTTATTATACAAAGCCAGAAAGGACACACACACTCTTGTCTTCTTTTTTCTCTCTCACTCCATCACACATACACAGACTGCAGAGAAGCATATAAAAGGGGGAGGAGAAAAAAAGAGAGAGGGAGAGAGAGACTCCCCCATGTATAGGTTTCGCAAGAAGCGACATGCATAAGATTCTGCCCAGAGAAGAGAGGCAGCTGTGAACATTCAGGGCAGAGAGACAGGGCCTGGAGCAGGAAAGGCACAGGTGACCCTGGGGCAAAGGGGCCCCTCCCACTTGTGGAGGAGACCCAGCTCCGAGGGACGGGTGGGAGGGGGCTGCTGCTCCAGAAGGGGCTTTGGCACACTGAGGGGCCCTTCAGAGGGCGAGGGGCAGCCCAGGACGGGCTTTTCAGAGGTTGGTGGCACAGTCGCGGCACAGGACCTGGTCGCTCTCGGGGATGAAGCCCTTGCCCACCAAGGAGGTGGCACAGCGGGAGCAGCTGAAGCAATGTTGGTGCCAGTGGCGCTCCTCAAAGGAGACATACTTGCCCCCACCAAAGCCTGGAAAGAGAGTGAGAGAGAAAGGGGGTGAGGATGTAGCTCCCTCCACACAAGAGCCATGGTGCTGTCCGTCCATCCAGCCTCCTTCGGCTGACCCACTCTCTGCCCCAAGGACCCCCAGGCCTTCCCCTGCCACTCACCAGTAATAGGCTTGGTGCATCCACTGCACTTCTTGGCATAGAGGCTCCCGAAGCATTTGAGGCAGTAGGGCTGCTCTTCCTGGGAGGTGAACTGCTGCCCAGCCAGAGGGGCCCGGCACCCGGTGCACACAAAGCACTCCTTGTGCCAGGGCTCATCCCGGTAGGTCACCCCGCCCTTGGTCAGTGACTACAGGAAGGGGGGAAAGGTTAGTGATGCTGCTGCCAGCAGGACCCTCCCCCTCCCTCTGCCTGAAGGGCTATGAGTTCCCCTTCCCCCTTTCTCCTCTGTTGATCCAAAGGCTGCCCCACCTTCTTGCAGCTGGTGCAGCGGGGGGCGAACTTGCTCTCATAGCAGGGAACGCAGTAGTAGTCCTTCTGGTCAGGGATGAATGACCGGGACCCAATGGGCTGCTGGCAGCTACTGCAGAGGAAGCAGTGCTCATGCCACGTCTGACCGCCGTACTCCAGCTTCCGCGAGCCTGTGGGATGGAGGGAGATGATGAAGGGGGTGGGTGGGAAAGGCCCACTGGGGTCTTCCCTCTCCCAGCCACTGTGAGGTGGGCATGAGCCCCACTGAATTGGGGAGGGAACGAGAGGGGGTCCCACCTGGCATGACCACCTGCTGGCAGGCAACACACTGGGAGGAGAACTCGCGGCAGTAGCAGCCATTGCAGAGCAGCTCCTCGGCCTGGCAGGTGAAGGGCTCCTCAGCCAGGGAGCAGCCACACCGGAAGCACCGGAAGCACCCCTCGTGGTAGTGCCGGTCTTCATAGTACAGCTCCTGGGGGGGGGGGGGAGAGCAGCAAGGTGAGGGAGGGAGGCACGGCAGGAGATCAGTGACTGGCTGCTGCTGCCCTCTCCCTGCCCTATACTCTGGAACCCTTAGTCTGGGTTACAGCACCAGAGGTTGCACACTGAAAAGCAGCAGGAGCAGAGGACTGTGGTCCTGATACAGTGTCTTGAGGGAAGGGAGCTCAGAGAGAAAAAGGGCTTTGCTGTGCAGCCTGGTTCAGGCCTCCATTGAGCCACAACCATGGTGAGCAATTCCTTTGCGGGCAGGGTCTTTTGGGGCCAGCCAGAATGCCACAGCCCTTCCCCCTGGAGCAGTGGTTCCCAAACTTTTTTAAATCAGGGACCACTTTGAGGAGGGACCACTTGACCAGGGACAACAGACCACTTGAACAGGGACCACTCCCCAACATTTCTACCAAAAGGGTGAGGAATCCGTTTTTTGTCAACTTTAGATCCGATTTGGTTATTTGGGGTGCTGATTCAAAGAATTGCATTGGATTGACCACATCAGCTCTAGTTTCTGAAACAAAACATATGCCATCCAGTAGTCATCATCTGCTCGTCCACAGAAAACCATATTTAATAATCTAGAGCTGATGTGGTAGTAGTAATCTTTTGTGGGTGGTCAGCCTCTCCACTCTCAACATCCCTGTTGCCTCAGCACTATAAGAGGGTTTCACAGTTGCTCTTGTTGCTCTCGTAGTTTCAAGGCAACGGTGTAGTAATGGTGAGGCCGTGGGCCATATATTTGTTCTTGCGGACCACTTGTGATCCACGGACCACAGATTGGAAACCAATGCCCTGGAGGGAGAGTTGGGCTGGGCATGCGCCATGCAGAGGAAGAAGCCTGTACTTGCAATGGCATAGATGGAGGGGACAGGAAGACAGCATCGCCCATCCCACCCTCCCCATCCATATATATGTGTGTGTCCCGTCTGCCTCACCCGGCTGTCATGGCCAATAAGCTCCTTGCACTCATCGCAGGTGTTGGCAAAGTGGGTGTCGTAGCAGGGGATGCAGAAGGGACCCTCTTCCGCTTGGATGTACTTGCGCCCGTAAAGGGACTCCTTGCAGCCGGCACAGTCAAAGCCCTCGGTCATCCTGGTGTCTTATCTGTAAGGAAAGAAGAGGATAATGGGGACCCTCAGTGTCATGGATTCATGGGCCGAATCAGTCTTGGCTCCAGGCCAAAGGGACACACACACAAATGAACCCATGCACACAAGGCCCTGGGAGTGACTGCAGGAAGAGGGCATTGTCTCCAGAGGCCCACTAAACAAAGGTTTTGTGTGTGTGTGTCAGGAGCGACTAGAGAAACTGCAAGTCGCTTCTGGTGTGAGAAAATCAGCCGTCTGCAAGGATGTTGCCCAGGGGACGCCCGGATGTTTTACCATCCTTGTGAGAGGCTTCTCTCATGTCCCCGTATGAGGATCTGGAGCTGACAGAGGGAGCTCATCCGTGCTCTCCTCGGATTCGAACCTGCAACCTGTCAGTCTTCAGTCCTGCCAGCACTGCGCCACTGCAGTGAAATTTTATAAGTGTGAATTTTCTAAGTCTGAAATTTTGAGAAAGTTAAAAAGGAAGATTGAAGCTCACTCTGCCAGTCTGCTAGACAAAACAGAGCACAACAGGAGCCTTAGATAGGCAACTAAAAAGATGAAAGTAGGTAAAAGGATTCAAAAGGGCTTTATGACCTGAAGAGAAGGGAGGGGGGAGCAGGAAGAAGGGAAGAGAGGGGGAAACTGTTGTGGGTAAGAGGCTGCTAAGCCGAGAGAAGTGTGAAGGAGGAAAAGGCTTACACCCGCATGTTTTCAAAACTTTAAGAAACCTCTTAAAGTTAAAAGGGCTAAGTTGCACCTCAGCCTCGTGGCACATTTATTTCTTTGCTGGTCACGCTCAGTTTTGCTCTGGCCAGAAATAAAGCTGTAGTTTGGATCTCCCGTCTCTTTGTTGTTGTTTATTCATTCAGTCGTTTCAGACTCTTCGTGACTTCATGGACCATCCCACACCAGAGCTCCCTGTCGCCCGTCACCTCCCCCAGCTCCTTCAGGGTCAAGCCAGTCACTTCAAGGATACCATCCATCCATCTTGCCCTTGGTCGGCCCCTCTTCCTTTGTCCTTCCATTTTCCCCATTTTCTTCTCCAAGCGTTCCTGTCTTCTCATGATGTGGCCAAAGTACTTCATCTTTGCCTCTACTATCCTTCCCTCCAATGAGCATTTGAGCTTTATTTCCTGAAGTAAGGACTGGTTGGATCTTCTTGCGATCCAAGGCACTCTCAGAACTTTCCTCCAACACCACAGTTCAAAAGCATCTATCTTCCTTCGCTCAGTCTTCCTTATGGTCCAGCTTTCACATCCGTAGGTTACTACGAGGAATACCATTGCTTTTACTATGCAGATCTTCGTTGCCAGTGTGATGTCTCTACTCTTCACTCCTGTCACTAGTGTCACTATAACTGGAAGAAAAAGATACTAGGGACTTACCAAGCCCCAACACCACCCCACAGCCCTCCTTGGGTTCAGGGATAGGGACCCATGTCTTATGACTCCCCTTGCAAGGGCTGCATACCATGCTTGCAGGGAGGGGGCGTCACAAACCCCTTTGCAATCAGAGGATGTGGGGGTCAGGCTAAGTGAGGGGGGCCCTTCAGCTCTGGGCGGATGAGCAACAAAGGGGCCAAAGCCCAGCACAGCAGTCCCCCGCTCTCCCTTTTTCCTTCCTTTTCCCTTCCTGCAGCTGCGGCAAGACCGGATCCGCCGTCCAGGGCTGGACTGGAGAGGCAAGGGAGCTGCCTCTGCCCTCGTGATGCCTTCCAGGAAATTCCAACCTTTCAAGCCTTTCTGAAGGGCGGTGGGTTGGTGTGTGGGGAGAGAGGCATGCAAGGCTTCCACACAGAGAAGGGGCCTGTGTCCATCTTGCCCCCATTATTCTTCCCCAAAACACTGGAGGCCTGGCGACCCCTTTCCAGGGTGATTGAGGGTAGAGGGAGCCACGGAGGTCCCAAAACCCTGGCCCAGTTTGTGGGATGCTCCCCAGATCAGGGAAAGGGGTGCTTTGGGACCCCTTTGGGCTTCTCCTTCTCCAAATCCGGAGTGGCACCAAATGGCACCCACAAAAAACAATCCCAGTCTTCTCACTGAGGCATTCAAGCAGTAACTATCGCAATGCAATACTTGAGATATCTTAAAGTGGCGAACTAATGGACTAATTTTGAACTTGCATGATTTTACTTGCTGTTTTAACAATTTCTGTCTTATTGCTGGTTTTATTGTAAATTGTTATCTTTTGGAATCTGTTTGTTTGTTGTCAGTTGTGAGACCACCCTGAGTCCCCTTCAGGGTGAAAAGAGCAGGGTACAAGTATGGGGAATACATAAAATAATAATAAATTGATGGATGGGCCATGCAATGGCTCGCGGCCCCTGCCCCCTTTTCTCCCTCTGTTCCTCTCCCAAGGGATGCTCTCAGGCAAGGAAGGGGTCTTAAAGCCCCTTTTCAGCCCCCCCCCCTCCACTGAACCAGAGTACAGAGTCATAGAATCATATGTCCAACCCCCAGCCAAGAAGCAGGAAAAATTGTGTTCAAAGCACCCCCAACAGATGGCTATCCAGCCTCTGTTTAAAAGCCTCCATGGAAGGAGCCTCCACCACACTTCGGGGTAGAGAGTTCCACTGCTCAACAGCTCTCACAGTCAGAGAACTTCTTCCTAATGTTCAGGTGGAATCTTCTTTCCTGTACTTTGAAGCCATTGCTCAGTGTCCTAGTCTCCAGGGCAGCAGAAAACAAGCTTGCTCCCTCCTCCCTATGATTTTCCCTCACATATTTATACATGGTTACCATGTGTCCTTTCAGTCTTCTCTTCTGCTGGCTAAACATGCCCGGCTATTTAAGCCACTCCTCATAGGGCTTGTTTTCCAGATCCTTGATCGTTTTAGTCGCTTTCCTCTGGACACATTCCAGCTTGCCAATATCTCTCTTCAATTGTGGTGCCCAGAATTGGACACAATATTCCAGGTGTGGTCTAACCAAGGCAGAATAGAGGGGTAGCATGACTTCTCTGGATTTAGACACTATACTCCTATTGATGCAGGCCAAAATCCCATTGGCTTTTTCAGCTGCAGCATCACATTGTTGGCTCATGTTTAACTTGTTGTCCACAAGGGCTCCAAGATCTTTTTCACATGTACTGCTCTCGAGCCACGCATCCTCCATTCTGCATCTTTGCATTTCATTTTTTCTGCCTAAGTGCATTTGTCCCCGTTGAACTTCATTTTGTTAGTTTTGGCCCACCTCTCTAATCTGTTAAGATCGTTTTGAATTCTGCTCCTGTCTTCTGGAGTATTGGCTAGGGCTGCCATATGTCCCTTATTCTAAGGGACGTCCCTTATTTTGGCCCTAAAATTTGTGTCCCTTATTTTCAGGGCCTGTCCCTTATTTTTGACTAGCAGGACAGGACTGGGCGGGGTTGGCCAGAGGAAGGTGTGCGCTGCGGTTTCCACGGCAATGCCTGCCCGGGGATTCCAACTCGCAGGGCAGCCTGCGTCCCCCTTGGAAGGAAGAGGCAATACAGGACTTTTTCAAAGTACAGTAGACTAATTAACCATTACCCAAGGGGAATGTTAGATCATGTTGGATAAAGATAGTTTCTGGTTGCTTGAGAGTTAGTCTTAAAATAGGCCTAGCTGTGCAACCCAATACTATACAATGCTGTGTATCCCATACTATACTATACCATTAACTATTGACATAATAATGGAGATGTACTGTCTTATAAAATCCGGGGAGGCCCTGCTCTCGCTCCTGCCGACCTCTCAAATGTGGTTGGTGGGGACGAGGGACAGGGCCTTCTCGGTGGTGGCCCCCCACCTGTGGAATGCGCTCCCTATGGAGGTACGGTCCACCTCATCCCTCCTGGCATTCAGGAAAAAGGTAAAATCCTGGCTCTGGAACCAGGCGTTTGCACACCAGCATTAAGCAGCATGTTAGATGGGGATTTTAATGGAAGGGATGAAGAGGGTCAATGTTTTTATGGATTGCATATTGTTTTAACTCGGAATGACTGTGTATGTGGCTGATGGAACTGCATTTTAATGTGTTTTTAATGTATTTTAATTGTTGTGGGGTTTTTGGGGTTTTATGCTGTTATGATGTGGCATCGAATTGTGCCGTACTGTAAGCCGCTCTGAGTCCCCCCTCTGGGGTTGAGAAGAGTGGGGTAAAATCCTGAAATAAATAAATAAATAAATGTTTAGACAGTGCACTTTTAAAGTCAGCAAAGTCAAGTACTAAATACAGATGGAGAAAATTAGGTAGTTCTAAGAATGTTTTTTCTGCATGACAAAGCATGCAGAAACATACCATGTACTGTTAAGAGGGTCAAGTCAGTTTCTTTTGTGAGTTTCAATCATTATCTTATTCTGTTAATAAAAACTATTTCTACCTAATGTTTGAGTTTCAAGTTTTTTTAATGAAGTGTCCCTTATTTTTGTGAAAAATCCCGTAAATGTCCCTTATTTCTTATATCGAAAAGTGGCAGCCCTAGTATTGGCTGTCCCTTGCAATTTGGTGTTGTCTGCAAACTTGATGATCATGCCTTCATCTAAGTCATTGATAAAAATGTTGAACAGGACCGTGCCCGGGGCAGAACCACTTGTCACTTCTTTCCAGGATGAATAGGAAGCATTGGTGAGTACCCTCTGGGTTTGTTCATTTAACCGATTACAGATCCACCTAACCGTAGTTTTGCCTAGCTCACATTGGACTAGTTTGTTTGCCAGAAGGTCATGGGGGACTTTGTTGATTCCCCGCTCTCTGCACAGCTGCTCAGATGGGCACGAGCTTTTGGGAAGAGGGCCTCCTCACTCACCTGGGTCCAATTGCAGCCCCTCACAAGCCCTGTGCCAATTACTCTACCCATCCCACTTTGGAACCATGCCCCTTCCTGCTGACAGCTCTTGTGAAAGCACTTGGGCCAGGGGCCAGGGTCCGAGTGGCATTTGCTGGGTAGAACAAGGAGCAAGGGACCGTTCCTGGGAGGAATGTCCCTGGCGCAGGCGGCCATGGCCTCTGGGGCTACTACACATATCCCTCCCCATTCCATCCATCCTGAGCTGGGTCCAAAGTGAGCCACACTGAACAGCAGCTGCTGAGTGAGAAGAAAAAGGTAGAGACAGGTCCTCAGGGACAAAGTGATTTTGCATGCCCAATCTGAAGCCATGGGGGGGGCAGGGAGCTTTGTGCCAGCAGGGCTGGGATCTTTCTTTGCTACAGGAAATGGGGAGAGAGTGGGTTGCAGGGAGCCCCTGCAGCAAGAGGCCCAGGGCCTGGAAAGTGCTGAGGGGCTTTACAGTAGTCATGGACAAACTTTGGCCCTCCCTCCAGGTGATTTGGACTTCCTAGCAGCTTCAGGAAAAGGAAGGGGCCTGGGGATATTAGGATTTGTGGAGGGAGGGCCAAAGTTTGCCCACGCCTGGACAAGAAACTTAATTTAGGCTTTGGCTTATGCTCCAGAAACCCAGTGGACCCAGCAGAATTGGGGGGATCGGACACACTGACGATGGGCCCTCTTCCCTAGGAACTGAGAGGAACACAAACAATACCCACAGATGCACAGTGGCTTCCCTGAAACTTCCAATTTGCACCAACCATAACACAAACAGACACAGGGAGGTATCAGGATCTCCTCTGCTACACACAGGGCCAGACCGCAGCACCTGAAAGCCAAGGTTTATAAACTGCTGCTACGTTTTCTGTAGAAACCCTACCTCTTCTCCAGCCATGCCAGGGAGGGCAGAGTGCAGGTAAGGAATGGAAGCCATTCAGCCTTATTGCTGCTATGGACAAGTTCTTCCCTCGCTGGTCCCATGATCCCATGAAGCAGGGAAGGGGATACAGCCAGGCTGCCAGGGGTCAACGGTCCAGTTCTCTCTGCCCAATGACAAAAACGTCCAAAGGCATGCCAGTCTCTAGCCTTTTGAGCCTCCGACTGGAAATCCCTGAGCCTCCATGCTCTCACACAAGGCCCTTGGGCCAATCCCAAAGGGCTGGCGTGACTGGGATTCAACAGGGTCAAACCCGGATCAGTCCCATGTTTGGGCAGTTGGTGAGTCAAGCCCAGTCCCACCCCCACCCCACCCCCGAGGCCCTGGGATTGAGCAAGAGGGGCCTCTGGGGGAATCGCCTGGCCTCCCTCTGCTCTGTCTCTTGCTGCTGCTGCTGCGGTTCAAGGAGAGAGACACCAGCAATTCCTTCCAGACCATTTCCTGCGCCACGGAGCATTTTTGCAGGATGAGATCAACCTCCCTGGGGCTGCCAGGCGGCTCACCGCAAGAGGAGGAGAGCAGCAGAGTAGGGGGAAGATAGGCCATGGCCCCAGCAGCAGCAGCACCTCCACTGCAAGCAGCTCCCCGGCCCCAAAGGGAAGTCAGAAGGGAGGGACAAACTGTACTGTATGGGGCATAACCCCCCGCCCTCTTCAGTCTTGTTTCTGCAAGCAAAAAAGAAGTGCATTGGGGAAACATGGCACACAACGGCACATTCCTGCCTGCACAAGAGTCACTTTTTTCCATTTACAAAGGCAGGCTGAGCAATGCACCCAGTTATCAGTATCCATGTAGCCTTCCCCACAGAAAAGAACACTCAGCTGCACCTCACCTGGTTCCCTTAGGCCAGTGCTTCTCAACCCTTCTAATGCCGCAACCCCTTAAGACAGTTCCTCATGTTGTGGTGACCCCCAACCATAACATTATTTTCGTTGCTACTTCACAACTATAATTTTGCTACTGTTATGAATCGTAAATATCTGATATGCAGGATGTATTTTCATTCACTGGACCAAATTTGGCACAAATATCCAAATTTGGGGGGGGGGGGTGATTTGTCATTTGGGAGTTGTAGTTGCTGGGATTTATAGTTCAGCTACAATCAAAGAGCATTATCAGCTCCACCAATGATGGGATTGAACCAAACTTGGCGCACAGAACTCTCATGACCAACAGAAAATGCTGGAATGGTCTGGTGGGCATTGTCCTTGAATTTGGGAGTAGTAGTCCACCTACATCCAGAGAGCACTGCGGATTCAAACAATGTTGGATCTGGACCAAACTTGGCACGAATCCTCAATATGCCCAAATGTAAACATTGGTGGAGTTTGGGGAAAATAGACCTTGACATTTGGGAGTTGTAGTTACTGGGATTTATAAAAGTAAAGCTTTCAACTGACATTAAGTTTAGTGGTGTCTGACTCTGTGGGGTGGTGCTCATCTCCATTTCTAAGTGAACAGCCAATGTTGTCTGTAGATGCCTCCAAGGTCATGTGGCCAGCATGACTGCATGGAACGCTGTTACCTTCCCACTGGAGCGGAATTTATATTTCATCTACAATCAAAGAGCATTCTGAACCCCACCAATGAGAGAATTGGGCCAAACTTCACACACAGAATCCCTATGAACAACAGAAAATACTGTGTTTTCTGATGGTCTTTGGCAACCCCTCTGACACCCCCTCATGACTCGACTCCACCCCCCAGGGGTCCCAACCCCCAGGTTGAGAAACACTGTTTTAGGCATTCTTTCCCCCCTGAGATTCCTGGCCAGCAAAACAAAATAGGGCCAGATGAGTGGGCAAGGAAGCAGCAGCAGCAAGAGGGAAGGACAGTGACCCTCAGAAAGTCAGGAAGGAAGAGAGGCGGCCACAGCCAATTGGGTCTGGTGATGGAGGGTAGGGAAGACCCCGTTTTTGAGGAAATCCTGCTTCATTTCCAAGAGTTTTTCTCCCTCTTCCTTATCTTCCTCCAGATACTTCTGCTCTTAAGTGAAATGGCACTGATCCTGCAGAGAGTCTCAGAGTGCAAAGCCTTAAGGCCAAGTAAAGCAAGAGGGGTCATAATCCCCCTCCCCGATCCCTGCTGGCCTATTTTGGTCCCTGCACAATCCAGGCCCAAAAATGAACAGGACGATGGCATCCCACCAAGACAATGAGAGGGAAAGGGCAGCCAAGCACTTGTATGGCACAGCGCCTGGAGGGAGAAGTTGGGGGCAGTAGGCCAGCTGCTTGCGACACTATCTAGAAACCTCACCCCCCCCCCCCAGAAAAAGATAGACACAGCACACCAGGGGGACCCCTAGCTGAGGAACCTTTAATCCAGGAGGGTATTTTTAGGCCAGAAATGCCACACATTCATCGGGGTCTCAGTGAGCTCTCGGCAGCAGCTGCTGCCCTTTACCAAAGAGGGACACAGACAAGGGGGGGGGTTCATCCCCCCCCCCCCCCGGCAGCAGGGACAGTGCTGGCAATAGGAAAGGGGCCCTTTGTCCTCCTCCTCTTTGCTTCTTGCATTACATTGCCACCAATTCCTCCTTTCAAGCTAGATTTGGGGGTGGGGGGCTCACCTCGAACTAATGGACACAAACATGAAAGTCCTGGACTGCAATTCCCAGCCACCCCAGGCACTGCTGAGGAATGCTGGGAGCTGCAACTCAACCACACCTGGAGGACCACAAGGCAGACATCCATCTCCAGCCCCTTGATGTCCCGCTTGCAAGAGGTCCTTGCAAAGGAAAGAGGTGGAGATGCAATAATACAATATACTATATTGCATATACATATAATATTGATAATATTATAATGTAATACAATATAATAAGAACAGGAATACAATAAATTTGTATATTATATATTACATGTAATATTACTAATAATATTGGAGTATAGTGGTATAGTACAATATAGTCATATATAATACTAATATTGTGCTATGCTAATAAAATATATTGTCTATACATATAATATTGACCATAATATTGTAATACAACATAATACTAATAATGATACAATATAACAATATAATTATATATTTTATGTTGCATGTGATATTACTAATAATATTGCAGTATAGTGGTATGGTATGATATATTCATATATAATATTAATATTGTGCTATGCTAATAACATAATATACTGTATGTACATATAACTTGTAAGCTGTTCTGAGTCCCCTTCCGGGTGAGAAGGGAGAGATATAAATGTCATAAATAAACAAATAAGAAAGAAACCCATGCTCAGCAACCTGTGGGGAATCCATGGCATTAAGGAATAAATGGAGGCAGGGGGTCTACAGAGGAAGGAAAATCCCTAGAACAGGCCTCGTCCCCTCCCCTCCCCTCTTCCTCTCACCCCCAAAGAGGCCAATCTCCCTGGATATTTATGGGGTTGCAAAAGAGCCTTCTGGCCAGGAAGTCCTGCAGCAGTTCGGAGGGCAAGGGACTGAGCTCAAGACCAGACAGTGCAAGGAAGGCAGAGCAAATGCCTCTCCCAAAAGAAAGTGAAGCAGGCTCCAGCTGATAACTTCACACACACACACACCTCCCAAACCCCTAAAGACCCCAGCACGGCCCCTTTGGAGGCTCTTGGCTACATCAGGATAAGAAAGGGGTCCCTGGTTACATTTAACGGTTGGAGGGATGCCCCTGGAATGCACATCATTAGAAGGAGCCTTTGTCCAGCTGGAGGACGCAAGCCCCAGCATTTTGGCCAGTCTCCTGAGCCAAGGTTGAGTATGCAGTCCAGCTTTGGGGTGCTTTTTTGGAAGGGGACCCTAAGTTATGTCCCACGTGTTCCTCAGAGCCTCTTTACCAACAGCACCATTTCTCCCCCTGCTTTCAGGCTGAGCCCTTTCACTGAACACAAGCCAACGGCTCAAACCCCAGCATTGGGTCCCCAAAGCTCTGAGTGGGGATGACACATAGGCTTCCAGTCCTTTAGAGAGCGGGGCCAGAAGACTGTGCCACCCATCTGCTGCACTGCTTCTCGACCTCCAGAGCCATTCCAGCCCAGTTATCACTGTGATCTTTATTAGTTCCTGTTTACTTTGGCTGGGCATTTATAGCAAGAGGAAAAAAACTGGACTGATCAGGAAGGAAGGCAAGCTTGATGGCATCTGCTCTCAGTGTGAGAGAAGAGGGGAAGCAGCTGCTCGCTTGGCTCTGGGGCTCTGCCAATCCTGAAGATGTGATGCATGGCAGGGGCGAGCGCCAGGCTCGCTCTACAAGCTTCCTTTCCAGGGGCTAGCATGGCTCCCCTGACCCCTGAGGCAAAGGGGGAGCCAAGGCTTGGTGACTCTTTGGTAGAGTGGTGCCCAAAGGGGCCCTTGGCCTTCTAAAGGTTTGCCCCCTCAGGAGGAGAAGCAGATGAGGAAAGCAAGAGGCCGACCTCAGTGGTCCCAGGCACACCTTGGTAGGATCCTGGGGTCTGGGCGGGAGGCACACAGAGAAAAGGAGGGAGTCTTTGCAAAGGTCAAGGAGGCCTCAGCACAGCCATCTGTGGTGGCCAAGGCCACCTGCACCCCCTTCCTTAGCACTACATCTAGACATCCTTGAAGGGGGAAGTTGTGGAGCCTCACGCTTGGCTTCTCCACGACACTGTTTGCCCCCGTTGCCAGAGTGAACTTTGGTGTCCCCCACTGAGTGCCCACACAGCCCCTGCCCAATATGCCTGGCCCTGAAGGTTCCCGTACTTCTCCATTAAGGCACCTTCATTCTCTTTCCCAAATTTGGGGGAAGAACATGCTTACCCACAAGGAGACCTGCAGCCACACCCTCATGCCAGCCAACTGACCCAGCAGCCTCCAAGGAGAGAACATGGCCCCCACAGCCTAGTGCGTGGCTACTTTAGCGGTCGTGCTGCCTATCGCCTCACCTATTGCCTGCAATTTCTGGCCACTTATTCCATCAGCCCACTTTGGTTGGGATTAAATGTTTATTTTTAAGATGTTTTATTGTATTTTATTGAATTATTTAATTGATTGTTTAATTGATATGTCATCAGCCCACGTCGGTTGGGACTGAATGTTTACTTTTAAGCTTTTTATTGTATTTATATTTCACTTGTTCAATTGATATGTCATGTTTATTACTTTATGTTTAAATTGATATGCTAATTGTTTAAATTGATATATCATGTTTATTATTATATGTGTAATGTGCATTGTATACCATGGTCTGTAAGCTGCCCTGAGTCCCCCATTGAGGTGAGACGGGCAGGGTATAAATTCAGTATTATAATTATAATTTTAAAAGACTTATTACACTATGTAACAACATTTGAAGAATGTTCTGTTTCTGGTTTGAAAGTGTTATTTCCTGTTTAATTGTGACGTCCTTACTTCAAAAGTAGTTTTTCTACTCCAGAAACTTTGTTTCTGTGGCTGCCACAAACTAGGTTGAATTGGTTGACAGTCTATTGGAAAACTAGAGCAAAATGTGCTGCAGGATGTCCCGCAAAAACAAAGTTTTTGCAGTGTAACAGACTTTGCCCATGTTTTTATGATAGAACCAATTAGGAAATGACATTTATTAGAATCCAGGAACAAAAACTCTTGTTGCATAGTGCTATTAGCAGGGGAAAGTGCCCACTCCACCCCAACACCCTCCAGACTCCCTCTCTGCTTCTGAGGAAGCATTGCAGGCCACAGCCCCAAAGATGCCGCCTGAGGCAGCAAAGAGTGGCTTTGGCAGTGAGATGAGCATCAGCCACCGGGCACGGAGCCAGGCCGGCACCTTCGCCGAAAGAGGGAGAGGCTGGCATCATCCCAAAGAGATCAGTCGGGCAGGATGCTATCCGTCTGGGTAAGACAACGGGTGCCAAAGCAAAGGGAGGCAGCCAAAACTAGGGGAACCACAGAGGACAGGCTCCAACAAGGAATCCCTGGGTTTGCAAGGCCCCAGTGCTTCCGGATGGGTCTGAGGAGCTCTTGGGAACACCAGGAGTCACTGGGGAGGAAGAAGAAGAGGCAGAACAGAGGAGCCAGGCCTGGCCTTCACCCCTTGCAGTGCCAAGGAGGCTTCCTTCCTCTGTTGGCTTGATATTATGCCTCAGAGAAAGCCCCAGGGCCACCAAGACT
This sequence comes from Anolis apletophallus, assembly GCA_030556195.1. Lineage (NCBI taxonomy): Eukaryota > Metazoa > Chordata > Lepidosauria > Squamata > Anolidae > Anolis > Anolis apletophallus. Next base: position 29,853,368 of record JARBWK010000011.1, on the reverse strand, counting down.
TCCTCTGGGGATGCAGAACAAAATAGGTGGCAGTAATAGATAAGAAGCCAGGACAGAGGGAAGGAGGTGCTAGAGAGAGAGAGAAAGGAGCAAAGAAAAGGGGTGAACTACGCTTCCCGTGTGCAATGGGGTGATAGGAAAACTAAGGAGAGAGATCCAGCCAGTGGCAAGAGAAAATGCTGCAACGGGCAATAGGAAAAGGGAGGACATTTCAGCACTGAAAGCAAGCCCCCAATGGCACAATGGGTTAAACCCTTGTGCCGACAGGACTGCTGACCGAAAGGTTGGCAATTTGAATCTGGAGAATGAGGTGAGTTCCCGTCTGTCAGCTCCAGCTTCTCATGCAGGGACATGAGAGAAGTCTCCCAGAGGATGGTAAAACATCCGGGTGTTCCCTGGGCAACGTCGTTGCAGATGGCCAATTCTCTGACACCTGAAGTGACTTGCAGTTTCTTAAATTGCTCCTGACACATAAAAAGGCACCGAAAGTGCTGAGATCTGCTGAAATAAATACTCCGAGGGTCCCAGATCCAATCTGACCTTGGGCACAAGGCAGGGTCAAGACTTTCAGGACCTGGATGGGAGGCCCTGGCAAAACCGCCTCCTGGCCTTCCTCGCCCTACTAGAAACCCTACAAAATCCATGGGGCAACTTAAAGGGAAACAAGGAAGCATGGCCAGGACCACCACCACCCCACCCCTTCCCAGGGCCAAGGCCTGTTCTTAGTTGGAGGTTGAACACAGTGAAAGCCATCCACTGCATGACTACCAGCCCCTCTCAGCAGATTCAAATCAAGGAAAAGCTTCATGACAACCACCACTCCTCTTAACGTTCCCCCAGCAACAGCAAGAGCATCCCTCTGGGCAGCTAAACCAGGAAATTCCAATTGGATGCCCCCCCCCATGAGGGTCTTCCTCCAGGGGCAAACCAAGAATGGGCAACTTGGAAGTCCCTGAACAGACTCAAAAGTGGAGTGGCCAGATCTAAAGACAACCTAGCAAAATGACACTACCTAGAAGAATCCTCCACCTTGTGTAGTTGTGGAGCAGAACAAACAACTCCGCAGCTGTATGCTTGTCTACTATGTTCTGCATCATGTACAGAGGAAGAATTGCTTAAAGCAATTAATGTGGTCGCTATGGAGCCCCCAATGGTGCAATGGGTTAAACCCTTGTGTTGGCAGAACTGCTGACCAAAAGGTCGGCAGTTCGAATCTGGGGAGCGGCGTGAACTCCCTGTGCCAGCTCCAGCTCCCCATGTGGGAACATGCGAGAAGCTTCCCACAAGGAAGGTGAAACATCAAATATCCAGGTGTCCCCTGGGCAACGTCCTTGCAGACTGCCTATTCTCTCACACCAGAAGCGACTTACAGTTTCTCTAGTCTCTCCTGACAAGAAGAAAAAAAATGTGGTTGTTGTTGCCTGTCTTTGGTCAAAAATATTTAGCCGCTTTTTCTCTTTCTATTTTTATCAGTTTTAACTTATGAATGTTATGTTTTGATATGAAATTAATAAATAAAAAGCGGAACTAGGGAACCCCTGGCCAGTCCAAGGAAGGACTGCTATGGCAAACACTGCCCTGTCCTGCCCTTTCCGAAAGGGGGCCAAGCTTCAGCTGGAAACTATTTCTCGTCTGGAAACCATCTCCAATCCTGGCCAACTTCCCCTTGAAGCAATGTTTTTCAACATGGGGTCGGGATGCCGGGGGTGTCACGAAGGGGTATCAAAGCTATCTGTCCTCCCCAATGGGATGCAGACAATGCACAAAGCAGTGCTGAACCCAGGGCGGGGTGGGTGTGGTGACCCCCCAACCATGGGGCTGCTGTGTGGGAAGTTTGGCCCAATTCTCTCATTGGTGGGATTCAGAATGCTCTTTGATTGTAGGTGAACTATAAATCCCAGAAACAACAACTCGCAAATTTGAAGGTCTATTTCCCCCACTGGTGTTCACATTTGGGCATATTGAGTATCCATGCCAAAGTTTGGTCCGGATCCATCATTGTTGGAGTCCACAGTGCTCTCTGGATGCAGGTGAACTACAACTCCAGAATTCAAGATCAATGCCCATCAAACCCTTCCAGTATTTTCTGTTGGCCACGGGAGTTCTGTGTGCCAAGATTGTATCAATTCCATCACTGGTGGAGTTCAGAATACTCTTTGATTATAGGTTAACTATATATCCCAGCAACTACAACTCCCAAATGACAAAAATCAATCCCACCAGTATTCAAATTTGGATGTATCAGGTATTTGTGCCAAATTTGGTCCAGTGAATGAAAATACATCCTGCATATTTATTTATTGTATTTATTTATTCAATTTGTACACCGCCACTCCCAGAGGCTCGGGGCGGTTCACAGAATTTCAGCACAGTAATAAAACAATAAAACAATACACATTAAAATATCATTAAGACTCAAAGTCTTGTCTAAACAAGAAGGTCTTATAAGCTTTGCGAAAAGTTACCAAATTTTGCAAAGCCCGAGTCTCAGGGGGCAGATCATTCCACAAAACTGGGGCGATGATAGAGAAGGCCTTTCAGATATTTACATGACGATTCATAACGGTAACAAAATTACAGTTATGGAGTAGCAACAAAAATAATGTTATGGTTAGGGGTCACCACAACATGAGGAACTTGTATTAAAGGGTCACGGCATTAGGAAGGTTGAGAAACACTGCTCTTAAGGGAAGGTAACGGTGCCCCCCTCCCCCCCAAAAGTCATTGCTGACTCAGGAGAAGGATGGTGCTGCTCACCTTTGGCCTGAGCTGCTTCTCCACTGAGTCACCAAGGGACAGACTGAGGCAAAGGCAGACAAAGGAAGGCAGGAAGGAAAAGGGGAAGGAAGAAAAAAAAAGGAAGGGGGAAAGAAAGGGTCTGCTTCAGTCAGCTGCCTCCTCCATTCTACACATCTGGAAACTTGGGTGGTGGAAGGGGGGAGGGGGGAGGCACTCCTTGTAAGAGCCCCTCTGGACTGAAGACCCAGCAGCTGTGGGGAGGGATATGGGGAAGCGGGACAGGAGCCACCCCCCCCCCCCACTTCTACCCTTGGTCTCCTGTTTCATTGCAAGCCAGAGTCATCCCCTGCCACCCACCCCGCCCTGGGTTCAGCACTGCTTTGTGCATTGTCTGCATCCCATTGGGGAGGACAGATAGCTTCAGGCATTGGTTCTCAACCTTCCTAATGCAGCGACCCCTTAATATAGTTCCTCATGTTGTGGTGACCCCCCAACCATAAAATTATTTTGGTTGCTACTTCAGATCTGTAATTTTGCTACTGTTATGAATCGTCATGTAAATATCCGATATGCAGGATGTATTTTCATTCACTGGACCAAATTTGGCACAAATACCTGATACGCCCAAATCGGAATACTGGTGGGGTTAGGGAGGGATTGATTTTGTCTTTTGGGAGATGTAGTTGCTGGGATTTATAGTTCACCTACAATCAAAGAGCATTCTGAACTCCACCAACGATGGAATTGAACCAAACTTGACACACAGAACCCAACAGAAAATACTGGAAGGGTTTGGTGGGCATTGACCTTTAGTTTGGGAGTTGTAGTTCACCTATACCCAGAGAGCACTGTGGACTCAAGCAAGGATGGATCCGGTCCAAACTTGGCATGAATCTTCAACATGCCCAAATATGAACACTGGTGGAGTTTGGGGGGAAGTAGACCTTGACATGTGGGAGTTGCAGTTGCTGGGATATATAGTTCACCTACAAAGAGCATTCTAAACTCTACCAATGATGGAGTTGAACCAATCTTGGCACACAGAACTCCCATGACCCACAGAAAATACTGGAAGGGTTTGGTGGGCATCGACCTTGAGTTTGGGAGTTGTAGTTCACCTATATCTAAAGAGCACCGTGGACGCATGCAAGGATGAATCTGGACCCAACTTGGTACGAATACTCAATATGCCCAAATGTGAACACAGACAGAGTTTGGGGAGAATAGACCTTGGCATTTGGGAGTTGTAGTTGCTGGGATTTATAGTTCACCTACAATCAAGGAGCATTCTGAACCCAAGCAATGAGCGAATTGGGGCAACCATCCCACACAGAACCCCCAGACCAACAGAATAAAAAGACTGTGTTTTCTGATGGTCTTTGGCGACCCCTCCGACACCCCCTCACGGTCCCAGCCCCCAGGTTGAGAAATGCTGGCCTAGGGGCACCCCAGTCCTGCAGGAACCCCCTCAGCCTCACAAGGGAAGCAGGGCTGATGATTATGATTAGGGGTGATGTTTATGTTCTCCCTGGAGGTACCCTCGACCCCTTTCAGGGGATTCTGGGGGGGGGGGAGGCATTCAAAAGAGCACTGCTTACGACCCCCATGAAGCACCACATACCCCCCCCCCGGCTTAAAGGAAGGAAGGAAGGGAAAAGGAGGGAGAGAAGCCGCTCTTCCTTCCCTAGTTTCTCAAGAATGTCCTTTGGGGGGCCTGAACTGAGACCCCCACCCATAACAAAGAGCCTCCCTCCCTCAAGTCTCCCCCCTTCCTTCCCTCGCTTGGCCTCACCTGCTCCTCCTCCAGGGCTCCTTCTTTCCTTCCTTCTTTCCCTGTCTTCTTCCTCCCGTCCAGCGCCGGAGGACCGGGGCCCCGTCCTGCCCGCGCCTCTCCCACCGTACCTCGAAGGCGGAGCCCCGCCCCGGCCCGGCTGGAAGGGAGGAGAGGGGCAGGGCCCCAATTGAACCCCGCCCCCTCCTCTGCGGCCCCGCCTCCCTTGAAGTCCCCGCCCCTTCACAGAGCGAACCTCTCCTTCCCTCCCTCAGGAGGAGACTGCTTCATAGGAAATCTGCTACAAAACAGGAGCTTTTTTGTTGAGTTCCAGGGCCAGAGAAGCAAGTGGTGAAAACAGAAGAATCGCCTACCTCTGGGGAGCGTGCTCGCTCCATTAATGTTTCCACATTGACACAAATGATCAGCCACTGCCAGAAGGGACAGAGAGTTTCATCTATGCTGACGATCGTGCCATCACCGCCCAAGCAGGGAGCTTGGAAATGGCTGAACAGAAGCTCTCCGAAGCTTTAGGTGCTCTTACTGCCTATTACAAGGAAAACCAGTTTGAGAGGAAGCCAGATCTATTTCTATTAGGTATAGTGGATCCCAATCTCAGTCAATGAAAATGAAAAAAAGATCTTTCTGTTATTAACAACAGCTGCTAAACTGACGTACGCCAAAGACTGGAAAGCCGAAGGAAATCCAACAAAGGACTAGTGGGTTATAAGATCCATAGACACCATTCAAATGGAATGGCTCACAGAAGCATTAAGGGGAAAAAATGGAGTGGTATCTTCCGGGAGAAGATGTGACTGGACGATTGTCCAAGTCTACTGTAAGAAAGAGTACGACATTGAGTTGAAATTAAATTGGACATAGAATATATACAATAATATGAATGAATTGATAGATATACTTGTGTAGTTATAATGCTAATAATTATAGGGATATTCTGTTCTTGATTAAATATAGCTCTTCTTTAAATTGCAGGTAATATTAAAATACTCAGGAAGATGAGTTAAGAGCAATGGAAATAGAATCAGAAAGGTTCCATTCGAAAGACATTGTATATCTCACCGACATTTCATGCACTGCTTTATCTTTTTACTTTTTATTCTTTTACTTGTTATTAATGATCAAAATTTTCCTATAAACCATGGTCATCCTCAAAGATGGTCATGGTTTTCCTTTTTCCTTACTACATCCTTAATTCTTTTTTTTTAAAAAAACACATGTTCTGTATGTTGTAAAACTTAATAAAGATTTTTTTTTTAAAAAAAGGAAAACCAGTTGATTCTTAATCCATCTAAAACACAGAGGTGTGCTTTTCATCATCTCAATTTTATTTATTTAGTTAAAACATTTATATTCCGCACTTCTCAAACCGCAGGGGACTCTGAGCAGAGCGCAGCATATATACAGCAAACATTCAATGCTGGAGCATAAAACCATAAATATATACAAACATTAAGACCACTTATATCCACATTAAAAGTTGCTTAAAAACCATCTCAGGACACCATTTCACCTTATTGCAGTGTTTCTCAACCTTTTTTGAGCCGCGGCACACTTTTAACATTAAAAAATCCGGGGCACACCACCAAACAAAATGACACAAAATGACACTCTAACACAGTAAAGAACGGCTGGGGTTGGTGGCCTGCTGGGAGCAGCTGCTGGGAGTGCCAAAGCTGGGGAGGGGCGGAGCCAGGCTGTGCCATGCCCCACCCCTACCCCGGCTTCACCTCTCCCAGTAGCTGCTCCAGCCTTGAGGGGCAGTGCCAAGCCAGCGGTGCCAGAGCCAGCACAATGCTGGCTTGGCACTGTACCCTCAAGGTTGGATCATCTGCTTGGAGTGCCGTAGCCGGGGGAGGGGGCAGAGCCAGGCCGCACCATGCCCCTCCCCCAGCTTCAGCTCTCCTACAGGCTGCGCCATGCCCCGCCCCCTCCCCCCAGCTTCAGCTCTCCTACAGAGAAGGAGAATGAGCGGTGGATGGGCTTCAGTGGGCGGGGCTCCTCCTCCACGCGGCTTCAGCGAGCGAGGGGCGAGAGTCATGGTGGGGAGTCATGGCGGATTGGAGGCTGGCTGGGGAAATGGCCGAAGGAGGCGGCGCCCCAGTCCCTTCTTCTTTTTCTTCGCCACTGCCCGGCCCTTCTTCCTCCCCCAAGCAGCAGGAGTTCGGCAGAAGGGGGGAGGAAGGGGGGCAGAGAGCTTTTCTCGCGGCACAGCAGGAGGTCCGTCACGGCACACTAGTGTGCCACGGCACACTGGTTGAGAAAGACTGCCTTATTGCACTGCCCCAAAGTCTTGGTCCCACAGCCAGGTCTTCACCATCCTTCTGAAGGACAGGAGGGAGGGGGCTGATCTAATATTGCCAGGAAGGGAGTTCCATAACCGGGGGCAATCACTGAGAAGGCCCTGTCTCTCGTCCCTGCCAAACATGCCTGTGATGGTGGAGGGATTGAGAGCAGGGCCTCCCCAGAAGATCTGAGTTTCCACAGTTGTTCGTAAAGGGAGATGCGTTCGGACATGGCCTTCTCTCAAGCTCTGAGGATTACCTAGGAAGCCAGCACACCAAATAGTTTTCTAAGATCTACGGAGATACTTGCAAGAACACCTCAGCAAGTCTGAGTCCAAAAGTGGCAGGCTAAAACCTGGAACCTCAAGCCATGGCTGATACCAAATGAGAGGCTCCCCACTGGGCACACAGAAGTCTGGGCGACTTGGAAGGCGCTGAACATTGCCCTCTGGCACCACGAGATGCAGAGCCAAATTTAAGAAATGGGCTACAAAGTGGAATCCACGGCATGCGAGTGTGGAGAAAGCAAACCACAGACCAACTACTGCAATGCAACCTGAGCCCTGCACAATGGCAAACCAGCTACAAAAGTTGACTGGCACAACCTGGGGATCACAACCAGACACAGTGAAGACATCTCACCTTGCTCTTTTTTTAGACGATGCCTTGTTGTCCGATTGTTCTCCAAGTGCGATGTCCTGGCAGTGGGTACGTAGGTGACTGTGGAGCTCTATTCTTGATCTGCATGTTGTCACATTGGTTTCCAGGTAGAAGGCGGTCCCGGTCAAGGTTGGCTTGACGCACCTTCCTCTTGGCACATTTCTCTCTTTCGCCCTCCATTCATGCCTCTTCAAATTCTACAGCACTGCTGGTCACAGCTGACTTCCAGCTAGAGCGCTCAAGGGCCAGGGCTTCCCAGTTCTCGGTGTCTATGCCACAGTTTTTAAGGTTGGCTTTAAACCCATATTTAAATCTCTTTTTCTGTCCTCCAACATTCCATTTTCCATTCTTGAGTTCGATGTAGAGTAACTGCTTTGGGAGACAGTGATCAGGCATTCGGACAATATGACAGTCCAGCAGAGTTGATGGCGGAGGACAATCGCTTCAATGCTGGTGGTCTTTGCTTCCTCCAGCACGCTGACATTTGTCTGTCTGTCTTCTCAAGAGATTTGCAGGATTTTTTGGAAGCAACGCTAACAGAATCGTTCCAGGAGTTGCATGTGACGTCTGTAGATAGTCCATGTTTTGCAGGCATGTAGCAGGGTTGGGAGGACAATGGCTTTATAGACAAGCACCTTGGTATCCCTACGGATGTCCCAATCCTCAAACACTGTCTGCTTCATTCAGAAAAATGCTGCACTCGTAGAGCTCAGGCACTGTTGTGTTTTAGTGTCAATGTTGACTTTTGTGGATAAGTGGTTGCCCAGGTAGCGGAAACGGTCAACATTAAGCTGTATTTCTGGCATTGCAAATGGATTGGCTGGTGCCTGCTGGAAGAGCACTTTGGTTTTATTTATTTTATTTATTTATTTGCTATGCTTCTATACCGCCTCTCTCAGCCTGAAGGCGACTTGAGGTGGTGAACAAGCGGCAGCAAGTGCCCACATGCAACACATCATAATAAGATAAAAACAATCATATAAAACCATATAAATTAACAATTAAAACTACAAAATACAAATCTCAGCTCCACAATCTTAAAATCAGTTTCCGTTTCGTCGTCATACTAATCCTTTGATCTTGATTAATTAAAGTTCGTCTGCGAATGCTTGCTCGAACAGCCAAGTCTTGACTTTCTTACGAAATGTCAGGAGGGAGGGGGCCGATCTGATGTCACTAGGAAGGGAGTTCCAAAGCTGAGGAGCCACCACTGAGAAGGCCCTGTCTCTCGTCCACGCCAGATGCGCCTGCAAAGCAGGCGGGACCAAGAGCAGGGCCTCTCCGGATGATCTTAAGCATCTTGATGGCTCATAGGGAGAGATGCGTTCGGACAAGTAAGTTGGACCAGAACCGTTTAGAGCAGGGGTGCTCACACTTTTTCAGCATGCGAGCTACTCTTAAAGCAACCAGGTCCAAAAGATCTACCTGCCCCCGCCGCCGTGTGCTCCCGCGTGCTCCCGCCGCCGCGCGCTCTTGCCACCGCACGTGCTCCTGCTGCTGTTTTCCGCCCGCGCAGCGCTTCTTCCGCCTGCGGGGCATTGCAGGAAGGAGGCGGGGCAACGGAAGCTGCACAGCTCGCCGGCAACGGAAACTGCACAGCTGCTTCTGGACGAGAGAGAGGCAGGGCGCTCCCTTCAGAGGCCCTGCCTCGTGCTTCCTTCTTCCTGCAATGCCCCGCAGGCAAAAGAAGCACCGCAAGAGCGGAAGCCAGCAGCAGGAGTGCGCGTGCGCGCAGGGTGTGCGTGCGCATGGCAGGAGCACCCCATCTGGCTGGTGAGGCCCAAAGATCAAAAGAGCACACACAACAAGGTAGGTAACAAAGTATCAAAATAGTGGATATATTTGAACAATACAAAATCAACTTCATGTGTTTAAAGACAAACCACATATATAACATATATAACATCAAGGCGCAAATTCCATGAAGTTGATTTTGTATTGTTATATATGTGTTGTGTCTTTAAACACATGAAGTTGATTTTGTATTTCTGGAATTTGCGCCTTGATGTTATATATGTGGTGTGTCTTTAAACACATGAAGTTGATTTTGTATTGTTCAAATATACCCACTATTTTGATACTTTGTTACCTACCTTCTTGTGTGTGCTCTTTTGACTATTGTAACCCATACTCTGTGCCTTGTACGAGGCCCAAAGATCACCTGGAAGAGGGCCGAAGATCTACTAGTAGCTCCCGAGCTACCTAATGAGCACCCCTGGTTTAGAGCTTTAAAGGTCAAAACCAGCACTTTGAATTGTGCCCGGTAGCAAACTGGTAGCCAGTGGAGCTGGCACAACAGGGGGTGGGGGGGTTGTTTCTCAATGCGCATTATGAAGAAGACCTACAAGCCACTCTAAACACCTTCGCAGAAGCATACAAGAAGCTCGGCCTGTCATTGAACATTGTACTTTGCTACTCTGCTGATGAGTATGCTTTCCCAGTGTGGAACACATCTCACCATGCTAAAACAGTGGATGTGGCTCTTAATGAGATATGCTGCATTATCACAGAATGTCTACACCCCACACCACTGGACAGGGCCGTAGCCAGGATTTTGATTCGGGGGGCTGAGACAGGGTGGAAGAGGGTCTACCCTAGCAAACCTTTTGTATTGTTATCCCAATAACCCCATGAATGTGGGATATAATGAGCATGGTGATCAGATCATGATATGAATAAACATAACAGTTTAAATAATGTACCAGTAAGGCCTTCTCACGGACCACCCTGAGAATTTCGGGGGGGGGGGCTCAAGCCCCCTAAGCCCCGGCTACATGCCTGCCACTGGAGAAATTATACTGTTTAGCCGGTATTGCATCACCAGGCATCCGCTGGGAAGTAGCAGCCAGCCATTAATGTGTTGGCCAAGACCTTAAAACAAGAAATAGCTTTCTAAGATCTACAGAGATATTCGCAGGAACACCTCAGCAAGCGAGAGTCCAAAAGTGGCAGGCTAAAACCCAGAACCTCAATCAATGGCTGATACCGAATGAGAGACTCCCTCCTGGGCACACAGAAGACTGGGCGACTTGGAAGACGCTGACCAGGCTGCACTCTGCCACCATGAGATGCAGAGCCAACCTTAAGAAATGGGGCCACAAACATGCGAATGTGGAGAAGAGCAAACCACAGACCAGTTAGTGCAGTGCGATCTGAGCCCTGCCACATGCACAGTGGAGGACCTTCTGATAGCAACACCAGAAGCACTCCAAAAAGACATGGACTATCATGCCATTTAAATACATCGACACTGTTTCCTCGGTGGAGTTCGCTTCTGACACTAGAAATCAAAATACCAGGAGAATCCGAGGGGGCGGGGCTTCCTAGCCAGTGACGTCACGCAAGGGGGCGAGGCTATCCCTAGGACCGGAAGAGAGGCCGCGCCGGAAGTCGTGAGCCTCTGCCCGGTCCCAGCATGGCGGCAGCGTTCAGGAAGGCGGCCAAAGCCGGGCAGCGGGAGCACTGCGAGCGCAGCCAGGTGGGTCCAGGTGGGGGGACGGGAGGGAAGCTGTGTCGTTGTCGGGGAAGCGGAGGGCTGTTGCAAAAGGGACCCGGTTCCTCGCTTCCGGCGCCTGACGCTGCCCTCATTCTCCCTCACAGCTCTCTTCCCGGAAGCACCTGGGCCTCCTCGAGAAGAAGAAGGACTACAAGCTCCGTGCAGAGTGAGTCCAGGCCACGCCCCTTCCCTATTGCCCCCCCCCCGGGGCCTCTCTCTTGCCCCCCCCTCCTTCCTCTAGGGCAGGGGTGGGCCATTATTTTTTCCAAGGGGCCACACGAGAGACAAACAATATTATGGAGGGCCGCACCTAAAGGTGGAACTACATCCTAATCTACAGTATTTATGTATTTATTTATTTACCATATTTACTATATATTACACATCATTAATATTAACATATTAATATATCAAGAAATATTCATATATTATTAGTATTAATATCATAATTATATTATAGTATATATATAGACATAATATATTGAAATTATATAATATAACATTATTTATTATTATATTATTATTATAAAATAATAATAAAAACCATTAAAATGAAATGAAATTCAGGAAGACAAGGTGCAAACCAAGATGGAGGCTGACATCCTCAAGAGAGGAAGGATCCCAAGATGGAATGGCCCAATGGACCCAGCCCAGAGGATGACAAAGTGGACCCAGCCGCCACAACAGAGCAGAGCAGCAGATGATCGGAGGCTGCAGGCCTCCACCCGCTCTCGCCCCCAGCCGTTCCGTCAGAGGCGTTCCCGATTGGCTGATTGCCCTGGCGACCCGGAAGACGATCAAGTCTTCCGGGTCACCAGGGCGATCAGTCGCCGCAGGTCGCCGACTGCTCCTGCTGCAGGCCCGGATCGCCTCCCGGGATGGCAGACACTCCAAAGCCGCCGCTCCTCCGATAGTTCGCTGGAGCGGCAGGCTATCTGCCGATGCAGGCCCCACAGCCCGCGATGGGATGGCGGCAGCGGCAGCCCTTCCTCTTGTGGAAATGGCCCCGCCCCTGACGCCTTTCTCCCCGGGCGCCAAAGGATCCATGGGCCAGTCAGAATTGGCGGCAGGCCGCATCCGGCCTGCGGGCCGTAAGATGCCCAGTTCTGCTCTAGGTCTATGTGTATAGTTCAGCCATATGGTCTATTCCATGTAGTCTCTTCTAACTCTATCTATTCTTATTATATACTAGCTGTCCCCTGCCACATGTTGCTGTGGCCCACTCTGTGTATATGTGTTTTGTGTGTATATATTTGTGTATATGTTTATATATGTGTGTTTGCACACACACATATATGTTGTTTTGCGCATGCATTGTAATGTATTTTTTGTTTTTTGACTTTTTAAGTCTCTTCTGCTGTGTTTTTCAGTGTTTTTATGAGTGATGGTCACTTGTTGGCCTGATAGGTGTGTTGTGTCCAAATTTGGTGTCAATTCGTCCATTGGTTTTTGAGTTATGTTAATCCCACACACAAACATTACTATTTTTTTTAAAAAAAATGTTTTATTATATTATATAGATATATAAAAATGCTCTGTTTGTTTCAAGTGACGTCATAACTCAAAATCCAAATTGGGCCACAAAACACCTACTAACCCAAGGAGTGACCATCACTCAAAAAATTGATTTTGTCATTTGGGAGTTGTGGTTGCGGGGATTTTTTGTTAACCTACAATCAAAGAGCATTCTGAACCTCACCAACAATAGAATTGAACCAAATTTGGTGCACAGTACTCCCATGACCAAGAAAAAACACTAGAAGGGCTTGATGGGCCTTGAGTTTTGGAGCTGTAGTTCACCTACATCCAGAGAGCACTGTGGAGTCAAACAATGAAGGATCTAGACCAAACTTGGCACGAATACCCCATATGCCCATATGTGAACATGGGGGTGTAAATATAGACATTGACATTTGGGAGTTGTAGTTACTGAGATTTATGGTTAACCTACAATCAAAGAGCATTCTGAACCCCACCAGCGGTAGAACTGGGTCAAACTTCCCACACAGAACCCCCATGAACAACAAAAAACACTGTGTTTTCTGGCGGGTTTCAGCAACCCTTCTGACACCCCCTCACAACCCCCTCAGGGGTTCCGACCCCCAGGTTGAGAAATGTTGCCTTAAGGCCATCCAGTCCAACTCCCTTTACCAGGGCAAGAAAACATAATCAAAGCCATAGATGTAGACTCCATTTTGAATCCCCCTCGGCGCAGAGAAAGCCAAGGGATAAATAAAGTCAATAAATAAATAAATGATTCTCTCTCTCACACACACACACACATATATATATATAATTTCGACTTTTATACCGCCACTCCCCGAAGGCTCGGAGCGGTTTATAGGACAGATATAATGTAGATTTGAATGGGACCCCTAAAGAAGAACAGTTATATGTTTCATGTTCCAGAGTAGGCAAACCAGACAATCTTTACATCAACACTGACAAAGAAACAACAAGAAATACTGTTTATCCACAAGCTTAAAGAAAGTACATCTGTTACACTTTCTCGTTACTTTATTTTCCAGATCATCAGACTGGGCCACAGCATTGCTTGGCAGGGGATGGCTAGTTATTATATGAGTTTAAGTGGCTGAGGGGAGAAAGGAAAGCATTTGAGGCTGTTAGGAATGGTGGGAGTTGGAGTCCAGAACACCTGGGGCTGGAGGCCCCAAGTTTGCCCATGCCTGGTATAGTTATATATGTGTATGCATATGTGTGTCTGTGGAAGCAGGGGCTCCTGGGGGTCGGAGTCCCACTCAGTGCCTTGCAAGCAGGCTGAGCAGCCAGGAGGAAGGAGCCTGCACTGGATTCTGGCCTGACCCTCCCAGCATTCCTCAAGGGGGGCCTCCATGGTTGCGCTCAGAGCAGAAGCCTGGATGGTCTCTTGTGTGCCACAGATGTGCCTTGCCTTGCCTTTCAGGGACTACCATAAGAAGCAGAATGCCCTCCGCGCCCTCCGACACAAGGCCCAGGAGAGGAACCCGGATGAGTTCTACCACCGGATGACCCGGGTGCAACTGCAGGTGGGAATGACCCTAGAACATAGCCTTCCTTTTGGGGTGGAGGGTCTGTACTGGGATTTTTTTTTCATGTCAGGAGCAACTTGAAAAAGTGTAAGTTGCTTCTGGTGTGAGAGAATTGGCTGTCTGCAAGGATGTTGCCCAGGGAATGCCCAAATGTTTTGATATTTTACCATCCTTGTGGGAGGCTTCTCTCATGTCACTGCATGGGGAGCTGGAGCTGACAGAGGGAGCTCATCTGTGGTCTCCCCAGATTCAAACGTCTGACCTGTCAGTTTTCAGTCCTTCCGGCACAAGGGTTTAACCCACTGCGCCACCAGGGGCCTGGATGAAGGAGGGGAGAAAGAGTGAGTCCTTCCAGGTATCGAGGATACTTCCCATCAGGGTTCTCAGCCCTCTTCTTGCCTTGCGCTCACTCATTGCCTTCCCTCTGCTGCCAGGATGGTGTCCACCTGGAAAAGCCGAAGGAAGAGGAATGCTCCCTGGAGCAGCAGAAACTGATCAAGACCCAGGACCTGAAGTACATTGAAATGAAGCGAGTGGCAGAAGTCAAGGTGGGGAGTCTCCAGGGGAGCAGTGGCTGAGTAATTCTTGTCAGGTGCTCCATTCTCTGGGTCCAGAGGAAGCCCCCTCAGCTGGCTGTGCAGGCAGTGGGTCCCCATTTGGCTTCCAGGGGACAAGGAGAGATGGGGAGGGGAGGCTGCCGTGTTGTTGGCTTTTCCCCTGGGGGAGGGGGAACCTTCTAAAAGTAAAGGTAAAGTTTCCCCTGACATTAAGTCTAGTCGTGTCTGACTTGAGGGGGGGGGGTGTGTGCTCAGAGCCGGCATTGTCCGTAGATGCCTCCAAGGTCATGTGGCCAGCATGACTGCATGGAGTGCCGTTACCTTCCCACCGAAGTGGTACCTATTGGTCTACTCACATTTTCTTGTTTTCAAACTGCTAGGTTGGCAGCAGCTGGGCCTAAAAGTGGGAGCTCACCCTGCTGCCTGGATTTGAACCGCCAACCTTTCAGTCAGCAAGTTCAGTAGTTTAACCTGCCGCGCCACCAGGGGACCCAAGGTCCCTACTACACTGCCCCATGTCCCAGGATCCCATCTCAAATTATCTGCTTTGAACTGGATTGTATGAGTCTACACTGCCAGATAATCTGGGATAAGCAAATAACATGGTATCCTGGGATATAGGGCTGTGTAGAAGGGGCCCTAGAATGTTTTGCATCCAAAGCTGGGCAGCTCCCATTCACTCCAGCCCCATTCTCTGGCTTTCAAAGGTTCCCAGCAAAGGCTTAGTGCTGATGGTTTCCTCTTTCAATCTCTCTGCTCCTAGAAAATCGAAAGGCTGAAGTCGGAGCTCCACCTTCTGGAGGCGAAAGGAAAGCAGCCCAATAAGCACACCTTTTTCTTCGACACCAAGAGGGAAGGTGAGGCCCTTTGAGGGAGACCTCTGGAGCTGCTCATTAGCTGGGAAAGGGGAGGAGGAAATGGCCACAGGGTTTGCCTCTCCTCCCCCTGCACCTCCGTCACAGCTGCATGTGTCTGGCTGCATTACTTCATTGTGCCTGTTCATTATACTATATGGAGCCCCCGGTGGTGCAGTGGATTAAACCCTTGTGCTGACAGGACTGCTGACCAAAAGGGCGGCAGTTCAAATCTGGGGAGCGGGGTGAGCTCCGGTCTGTCAGCTCCAGCTTCTCATGTGGGGACATGGGAGAAGCCTCCTATAGGATGGTAAAACATCCGGGAGTCCCCTGGACAACATCCTTGCAGGCAGTCAGTTCTTCTCACGCCAGAAGCGACTTGCAGTTTCTCAAGTTGCGCCTGACAAGAAAACGTTCACTATGTTTTTGTTCCTGGGTTATAAATGTCATTTTCTAATTGGTGCTATCATTTTTAAAAACATAGGGAAAGTTTATTAAATTGCCAAAGCTTTATTTTTGCGTCCTGCACAAAAGGTCAAAAATGGCACATTGAAAGGTTAGATGGCAGTCACAAAAAAAATCAAAGTTTCTGGAGTAGAACAACAACTTCCAAAGTAAATACCGCACACTTAAACAGGAAATAACACTTTCAAACCAGGAACAGATTTTTTTTTTCAAATTTTGCTACCGAATGTTATTCACCTTGATTAAAGCAGCCTTAGCCAAAAGGAGATCCTGGAGGAGCTTTATAAATGTTACACACAAAGGAACTTGGGTGCTACTCTGGATTGGCAGCAGAGCTCAGTGATTCTGTGGGGTGGGCTTCTGTCCCTCCGTCTGTGATGTTTCTGTGACGGAACAAACCCGGAAAGCCTTTACCAAATAAGACTTTTCTTTTTGGTCCAGTGCAAGAGTTTGACGTTGCCGCCCATCTGAACACGCCGCCCGAGCTCCTGGACCGAGTTTACAACCGGCCGACCCTCGAAATGCTGAAGAAGGAGCCCATTCGGGGGGCGACTCTCCCAGTTCACTTGCAGGTCTGTGGGGCTTGCGGCAGCTGCAGACAGTCATGTTGGGCTTCTTTCAGGCTGGGAATGTAAACTGAGTGCCTCGTCTATCCAAGATGGGTTTTCCCAGGAGCAGGGAGAGGGGGCCGCTCTTATCGCACAAAACGCCTTGGGCCGGCTAGTCCCCAGTTGGCAATTAAGACCCGCCAACCTCAGAAAAGACCTGTTCCAGGTGGAGATAAAAGAGCTACATGTTGCTCAACCAGGCTGTGGGTGGTGGCAGGGCTGTCGGGGATGAGACTTAGAGTTCAGGGGTTCCATTTGGATTTTGCTGCCGGCCCCACTCGCCAGAGACCCATGGTGCTCCAGGGGACCCACCACACAGTTGGATCGGGAAGCAGAAGGAGGCCTCTGGGGTTGAGCAACCGGGTGTGTGGGAGACACCTTTTGCGGAAAGTGAGGGACATGGCGCTAGCCCAGGTCTGCCGCTGGGGAGAGGCAGCCCCACCCTCGGCCCAGAGTGAATCCCAGGCAAGTTGGGGCTGGCGGGTTCCCTCCTCTTTCTCCAGAGGCTTGAGTCAGGCTTGGCTCCTGCCGGTGGGCAAGTCAAGGCCCATCCCAAGGAAGAAGAAGGGTGCTAATGAGCTCACACCTGCCTGCCTCCTCCTTCACCACTGCTGCACTCTCGGCCACAACGAGACTACCATCCGGGTGCCATGAGAAGAAGAGGAGCCTCTTCCCCTAGACTGCAGTGGAGCCAGGCCTGGCAGGAAAGGCTCCAGCCCCCTTGCCCCCTTCTGCATCTACTCCAGAGTAAAGGGCAAACCCTTAACTGTCTCTCAGTGCATTTCCATGGTCAGGAAGAGCCAGCACTGCTGGAAGGAGGAAGCCCCTGAGAAATTGAGGAGAGCCGAGGAGACCATTTCCTAGGAAGCCCTATGGAAGAAGCGCGTTCAGCTGGGAACATTGTTGTTGATTTATTTGCCACCTCAAGGTGGCACAGATAAATTAAATATAGGTTGGTGTGTGTTTTCCGGACTGTATGACCATGCTCCAGAAGCATTCTCTCCTGACATTTCACCCACATCTATGTCAGGCATCCTTAGAGGTTGTGAGGTCTGTTGGAAACTAGGCAAGTGGGGTTTATATATCTGTTGAAGGTCCAGGATGGCAGAAAGAACTCTTGTCTGTTCAAGACAAGTGTGAATGTTGCAGTTAATCACCTTGATCGGCATTGCAAGGCCTTGCAGCTTCAAAGCCTGGCTGCTTCCTGTCTGGAGGAATCTTTTGTTGGGAGGTGTTAGCTGGCCCTGATTGTTTCATGTCTGGAATTCACCTCTTTTCTGAGTGTTGCTTTTTATTTACTGTCCTGATTTTAATTTTTTTTAATACTGGTAGCCAGATTTGGTTCATTTTTATGGTTTCCTCCTTTCTGTTGAAATTGTCCCCATGCTTATGGATTTCAGTGGCTTCTCTGTGTCGTCTGACATGGTGGTTGTTAAAGTGGTCCAGCATTTCTGTGTTCTAAATCAATATGCTGTGTCCAGGTTGGTTCATCAAGTGCCTCTAACAGACAAGAAATCTTTCTCCCACCCTGGACCTTCCATAGAGATATAAACCTCCCTTGTTTAGTTTTCAACAGACCTCAAAGCCTCTGAGGATTCTTTTTTTTTTTTCATATCAGGAGCAACTCTCCGCATGGAGAGTTGGAGCTGACAGAGGGAGCTCATCCGCACTCTCCCTGGATTCGAACCTCCGACCTGTTGGAATTCAGTCCTGCCGGCACAAGGGTTGAACGCATTGCACCATCCTCCTCTCAGGGTGCCTGCCGTAGATGTGGGCAAAGCGTCAGGAGAGAATGCTTCTGGAACATAGCCATACAACCTGGAAAACTCACAGCACCCAGTGATTCCAGCCATGAAAGCCTTCAACAGCAATATTGTTTGCTGTTATAACAGATAATAATAGTTATTATTAATATAGCTATTAATAATGGCTATTAATATAGCTATGTATAATAACTCTATTAATTGGCTATTAATATAGCCAATAATAATAATCCAGTCATTAAAGAATCCTATTAAAACACCAATGAGTTAGAAGAGTCTAGGAGGTTTCCAATATAATAGTGAGGTAAACGCACAGCATAATTGTATGCTTCTTCCCATCCAGGGACCCTTCTGCAGCTCCCATCCAGGGTCCCTTCCTTCCCGTTCAAGGACAACAGCCTCTATCAAGTAGGAAGGCAGAAGAGGGGCAGTGGGGAGGTCCAGCCCTTGTGAGCAATCTCCCAGAACGAAGGCCCTATTTCTCTCCTCTCATGACAGGCGTGGGTCATCCCTCCTGGTCCAAGGGGGGCTGCAGTCTACCTCTTCTCTGCAGGAGCCAAAATCCTTCCATCTCTCGTTATCTGTCTTCCCCTAGAAATTGGCCCGCCAGAGGAAGAGTCAGTACAACCTGCTGAAGCAGCGCATTGAGCGGGAACGGAAGATGTTTGTCGTTGCGCAGAAGCTCCAGACGCGGAAGGATCTCTTGGTGAGGAGGGGCTATTATAGGGTGGGCCTTGCTTGACCCTCTTTGAACTCCCCAGGCTTTGCATTCGCTTTTAGGCAGCAACTGTTCAGGCAACGTCATGGGAGGGGTGTGTGTTCAGGGAATGGGGAGAACCCACCCCCTTGCTGAAGAGAAAGCCATGGAGGTCCTCTTGCAGTGGCGGGAGAGAGCCTTGCTTTCCTAACCCCTCCCCTGGTTTTTCCTTTCAGGACAAGACGCGGAAAGTGAAGGTGAAGAAGGAAACGGTCAACCATCCGGCCATTTACAAATTCCATCTCCAGCGGAAACGCTGAGGGTGTTCTTGGTTCGCAAGAGGAAATGGGGGCTGTGGGCTGAAGCTCTCTGTGACCCCCCCTCCTCCCTCCCTCCTTAATGTGTGGAGCCCTTCCCTTTTCAGAATAAACACCTGGTGCTAAAGCCTTCCTCAGACTCTTCAGTGGGAAAGGATGTGGGCTGGGTGGAGGTAGGTTTGAGAGGACCTCACTGGACACCACTTTTGAGAGGAAAACTATCAACTCCCCCTCCCTGCCCCCCAAATGGTCAGTCGGGAGATCTGTGGATTACCCACTGGGTGACTAGATTGCTCCTGTGTCTTTGGAGAGAATGTGGCTTGGCTCAGCGGAGGAACCTTTCCATAAGATGGCCAGCAGAGGGCGCCAGTGCTCTGTGGACATAAGCTGATGCTGGGTTGCTGTGAGTTTTCCCTCCTGTATGGCCAATTGGCCATGTTCCAGAAGCATTCTCTCCTGACGTTTCACCCACATCTCTGGCAGGCATCCTCAGCGGTTGTGAGATTTGTCAGAAACTGAGAAAGTGTTTTAACCTTGAATGTATTTTAATCATGTTTATTATGTTTTAATTTTAATCCAAACCATTTTTAGGTGACCTATGTATGTTTTGAGGCACTGTTTAGGTGCCATTTGTAAGCTGCCTTGAGCCCCCCCTCCCGGGGTAGATAAAGGCAGGGTATAAATAAGATAGATAAAATAAATAAATAATATATCTGTGGAATGTCCAGTGTGAGAGAAAGACTTGGCTGCTTCCTACCTGGGGGAATCCTTTGTTGGGAGATGATTAGCTGGCCCTGATCTAGCTACCAGTATTAAATCAAGACAGTAAAGAAAGAACAACACACAAAATGGGAATTCTAGACAACAAACCATCAGGGCCGACTAATCACTTCCCAAGAAAGGATTCTCCCAGGCAGGAAGCTGTCAAGCCTTGAAGCTGCAAAGCTATTCAATACTAATCAAGGTGATCAATTGCAGCATTCACATTTGCCTCAAACAAGCAAGAGTTCTGTCTCCCACCCTGGACATTATTCCACAGATATATAAACGTCACTTGGCTTGTTTCCAACAGACCGCACAACCTTTGAAGTTGCCTGACATAGATGTGGGTGAAACATCAGAAGAGAATGCTTCTGAAACATGACCAGACAGCATGGAAAACTCACCAGCAACCCAGTGATTCCGGCCATGGGCTGCTACTGCTACTGCTGGGGAGACTTGGGACTTTGTGGTTGCTGAATCCTCCCCCTCCAAACACCTTGAATTGGGGGCCAGCCAGCTTCTCTGTAGAGGAACAGGCTCTCCTTGGGGGTGATTCATGTTAGCACCTTGCTTTCCTTCTGGGGAAGGGGCTACCTCCGCCCCCAGGCCCAACGGAGATCATGGCTGTGGGACTTCCTTTCACTCACACACCAATTTGTTGGAGGTGGCAGGTCATGTCAGGATTGACTTGAGAAACTGCAAGTCACTTCTGGTGTGAGAGAATTGGCCATCTGCAAGGACGTTGCCCAGGGGATGCCTGGATGTTTTAGTATTTTGCCATCCTTGTCGGAGGCTTCTCTCATAACCTTGCATGGGGAGCTGGAACTGACAGAGGGAGCTCAATCTGCTCTCCCCGGTCTGCCCCTAGCCTCAATCGTCCTAGGCCAAGCGGTGGCTCTCTGCTCCTGTCTGGCGGCTCCTCAGTGCCAAGAAACGGGAGTCCCTGCGAGGAGGAGGTCTGATACAGTTTAATTAACCTCATTAAAAGCTCCGATTGCAGCACCGATTGGCCCGCAGCCAGACACAGGAGCAGCCAGCCAAGGCTTTGCCCTCCAGCTGGGAGTTTGTCTGTGTGTAATTTGGGGGGGTCGTCTTCCTGAGCCAAGCGACTCCCGCTACTCCCCTCCCTGGCCCTTTGGCTTGAAAGGGGCCCTGAACTTTTGCCCCTCACTCACTCTTCTGGGCGGGGGGCAGGGGCGCACCTGCAGGTAGCCATTCTCCACCCTTGCCCTCTGAACCCACAGCAGTCCCAAATACAAGACATACCAAGATGTATTGTCAAGGGCTTTCATGGCCGGAATCACTGGGTTGTGTGTTGTCCGGGTTGTATGGCCATGTTCCAGAAGCATTCTCTCCTGACGTTTCACCTGCATCTATGGCAGGCATCCTCAGAGGTTGTGAAGTCTGTCCGTGTGTCTTGGAACAGTTTCTCCCCATAGAGATGTTCAATGTAGTGTTGAACACTTTCATGGCTGGAATCACTGAGTTGTTGTGTGTTTTCCGCGCTGTATTGACATGTTCCAGAAGGCTTCTTTCCTGACGTTTCACCTTCATCTATGGCCTCACAGCCTCTGAGGATGCCTGCCATAGATGCAGCGGAAACAGGAACATGGCTATGCAACCCAGAAAACTCACAACAACCCACACCAGGATCTGCCTCACCTCCCACACATACTGTACCCCCCATCTTCTGGGCTTCTGCTATCCCTCAATGGGGGCACCTTGGAGGAAATGGCAGCAATGCTGGGGGGGGGACTGTATCACTGAACCGGGATGGAAGTTGTGGCAGGGAGGGACCCTCCAATTGGCTCTTTCCTTGGCCTCCTCCTCCATCCCAAAGGTCCCTCACTGCAAACAAGGCCTGGATTCTTCTCTTCCTTCCCTTCTGGAGGGCTGACAGCGGCGCCCTTGTGTTGCCGCCCTCATTGCCGGAGGAAGAGGGTCAATGGAGAAGGGCCTCTGGACACGTGCAGAGTGACCCCAAGCCCGCCTCCTTCCTTCCTTCCTGGCCCTGCTGCTGTCGCGGGTCATTCCGAAGGCCACCATTCCGAAGGTTGCCCTGAGGAAGGCGCATGCCGCCCCCACCTCATTCCAGGGCATCCGTCTTCCTCTCCTTTCGGGCCCCCAAGGGGACAAAGGCATCTGTGTCACTTTTCTGGGGGAGACTCCTCCAGGCAGGCAAGCAAGGGCAAAGCCAACAACACAGATATTTGCTAGGTAGTGGTATCTCTCTTCTCTCTTTCCCACATCCATCATCTATCACAAGTCTGGGTAAACTTGATCACTCCATCTGTTGTTAGGGCTTGGATTGTGTCTTGCTTTATGGCAGAAGGAGGTTGGACTGAATGGCCCTTTTGGTCTCTTCCAAGTCTATGATTCTATATTATTATTATTATTATTACTATTATTATACAGAGGCTAGGTGGCCATCTGCTGAGAGGGCTTGAATGGTGTCTTCTGGATAGCCCAGACATGGGAAAACTTTGCCCTCCCCAGGTGTTTTGGATTTCAACTCCCACAATTCCTAAGAACCTCAAGCCCTTACCTTTTCCCCCTCAGCCACTTAAGCGAAAGGAAAGAGCCCGAGGCTGTTAGGAATGGTGGGAGTTGAAGTCCAAAACACCGGGAGGGCCCAAGTTGGTCCATGTCTGACTTCTCTCTCTCTCTCTCTCTCTCTCTCATCCCTCATTCTAGTATCTATCCTCTATCTGACTGTCTAATCTATCTATTACACCAGGGGTGGGCAATTACCGGCCCTCCAGGTGTTTTGAACTTCAACTCCCAGAAATCCTAGCCAGTTTACCAGCTGTTAGGATTTCTGGGAGTTGAAGTTCAAAACACCTGGAGGGTCTGTAATTGCCCACCCCTGTATTACACTATGTAGTATGATTTTTTTCCCCCTGGGTTATAAATTTCATTTTCCTAATTCTATCATAAAAACATGAGAAAAGTTTATTAAAACTTCAAAGACGTTTGTTTTGTATTTTTCCCAGTTTTCCGGGACATCCTCCTATAGTGCATTTTGCTCTAAGTTCTCTCTCAATCGATTCAACCTGGTTTGTGGCAGCCGTGAAAACGACGTTTCTGGAGAACAACTACTTGCAAAGTTAGGACGGCACAATGAAACAGGAAATAACACTTTCAAACCAGGAACAATGTTTCAAATGTTGTTACATAGTGTTCTCTCTCTACCTATCTTTCATCCATATCTACCTATCTACCCTCTTCTCTATCTACCTCTATCCACCTATGACAGGCATGGGCCAACTCCGGCTCTCCAGATGTTTTGGACTTCAACTCCCACCATTCCTAACAGCCTCAGGCCCCTTCCTTTTCCCCCTCAGCCGCTTAGCGGCTGAGGGGGAAAAGGAAGGGGCCTGAGGCTGTTAGGAATGGTGGCAGTTGAAGTCCAAAACATCTGGAGGGCCCAAGTTTTGCCTTCTTGGGCTCTGTGCCCTTTGACCCTCAGGAACCGAAGGGCAGGAACCATAAACCTGCCCAAGTCTCTCCTCCACTCCTGCCCTCCCGCTGTTGTTGTCATCATCGCCTGTTGTCACATCCACTTGAAACATTACACTGCTATGCATGTATGACTTGTGACTGACTCCAGCTTTCCGCCTCAGTTCCACTCAAGATCCTCGTTGCTGCTGTGGGCCTCCAGGCCCTTTCTGAGCTTCAGAGACGTGGGTTTTCTTACCTTCCTCTGAGGCTGAGAGGGTGTGAGCTGTCCCTAGGGCGTCCTGAGGGTCTTCCTTGGGAGAGTCACATTCTCTCGGCCTCAGAACCATCCAAGAGAAGCCCGGGGTGGACAGAGGTCTGGGTCAGGGATGCCTTAAAGGCAAACAGCAGTGGCAGCAACAATGAAGACAGGAATAAGGAACACTACAGCACATTTTGGGGGAAACATCCCACATGAGAGAGGAGTGGTTGGTGTGAAAAAAGAAGGCATTTGTTGAATTCGCAGTGCAGCAAGAAGGTGCTGTGGTTGGGGAAACTGATCCATCTCACTTCTAAAACTAAAGCATTCAAGAGTGAGGGGGGTGTTACATTTTGCAGAAGAGCCTCCTTCCTTCCCTTCCCCCCTTCCCTCCTTTCCTTCCTTCTCATCCCTTCCTTCACTCCTTCTTTCCTTCCTTCTCTCTTTCCTCTCATCCCTTCTTTCTCTCATTCTTTCCTTCCTTTCCTTCCTTTCTCACATTCATTCATTCCTTCTTTCCTTCCTTCCCTCACTTTCCTTCTTTCCTTCCCTTTCTTGTTCCTTCTTCCTTTCCTTCTTTCCTTCCTTCCTTCTCTCATTCATTCCTTTTTTTCTTTCCTTCCTTCCCTCTTCCCCTTTCTTCTCGTTCCTTCATTCCTGTCTTTCCTTCCTTCTCTCATTCCCTCTTTCCTTCCTTCCCTCACTTTCCTTCTTTCCTTCCTTTACTTGTTCCTTCTTCCTTTCCTTCTTTCTCTACTTCCTCACCTCATTCCTTTTTTTCTTCCTTCTCTCTGTCCTTCCTTCTTTCATTCCTTCATCCCATTCCTTATCATTTTTTCTTTCTTCCGTCTTTCTTCCTTCTCTCATTATTTCCTTGCCGCCTCCTTTCTTTCCTTCCCTCTCTCATTCCATCCTTCCCTCTGTCTTTCTTTCCTTCCTTCCTTCTAATTCTTTTTCTTTCCTTCCTTCCCTCTTTCTTTCCTTACTTTCCTTCCTTCCCTCATTCTTTTTCTCTTCTTCCTTCCTTCCCTCCTTCCCTTCTGTCCCTTCCTTTTTAGGGAAGCGCCTCTGTGGGCTCCCTCCTTCGCAGGGCTCCTTCTGCGTGGTACTTGAGGAAGAGGAGGAGGAACAGAAGGAAAGTGCGGCCCATAGAGAAAGAAAGAGTCCCCTCGACGGAAGGAGGAATGGGAGGGTCCCGCTGGCTGTGCCAGGAAGGAAGGAATGAAATAAGTAAGTAACGAAGGAAGGAAGTAACAAACAAAGGATGGATGGAACGAAGGAAGGATGGAATGAAGAAATGAAGGAACGAAGGAAGGATGGGACGAAGGAAGGAACCAAGGAAGGATGGATGGAAAGAAGGAAGGGACGAAGGAAGGAAGGAAGGCTGTAAGGTTGCGGGGGGCTCCCTTGGAGAGTGGGTGGGTGGGCGAAGAAAAGACGCCAGGCGAGCGAACGAGCGAGAAAGCGAGCCATCTCCGTCTGGATAATAAATGTCTTTTTATGCGAGTAATAAAATAGTGGCTGTCACATAAATAGAGGGCGGGGGGAGGGGGGAGGCGTGGGTCCGTCCGGGCGGGGGGGTCTTTGGCTGGAGGCTGGAGAGTCCGGGCCCCGGAGGGAGGGAGGCAGGGAGGCTCTGTCTCGGGTCCTTTCCCGAATAAATAGGCGCGGAGGGGCTCCTTGGTCCCCGTGGGCCCCTTCTCACTGCCCGGGGGGTCCTTGCAGCGCGTGGAGGGCGGGGCGCAGGGCGTGCGGGGGCGGCGAGGGGCTCCCGGGGCCTCCGCTCTGCTGCTGCTGCTGCGAGGGGTTCAGGCCATAGTCCTCCATGGGGAGCGGGGCGGGCGGCGCCGGGGTCATGCGCTTCTCCTTCTGCCTCCGGTTGCAGAACCAGACGCGGACGACTTCTTTCTCGAGCTGCAGCGCTTCGGCCAGGGCGCCGATCTCGTGGGCGGAGGGCTTCGGGCAGCGGAGGAAGTGTCCCTCCAGCGCGCCCTTGACCCCGACCTCGATGGAGGTGCGCTTCTTGCGCTTCCGCCCCTGCGCGCCCGCCCCGCCGATCCTCTCGCCGCCCGAAGGGCTCCCGCTCCCGGCGGCGTCGCTCTCCTCCAGCCACTTGCCCAGCAGCGGCTTGAGCTTGCACATGTTCTTGAAGCTGAGCTGGAGGGCCTCGAAGCGGCAGATGGTGGTCTGCGAGAAGACGTTGCCGTAGAGCGTGCCCAGGGCCAGGCCCACGTCGGCTTGCGTGAAGCCCAGCTTGATGCGCCGCTGCTTGAACTGCTTGGCGAAGGCTTCCAAGTCGTCGGAGCTGGGCGCGGACTCTTCCTCCTCCTCCAAGGCGGGCTGTTGCTGCAGGGGGTGATGGTGCGGCTGCTGCGGCTGCGGATGATGGTGGTGGTTGTGCTGGTGGTGCTGGTGATGGTGGGGGTGGTGGTGGTGCGGCTGGAGACTCTCCAAAAGCTCGGCTTCGTGTCCGTGCGGAGGAAGCTGCAGCATGCCATTCAGCGGCCCCGGGAAGGCTGCTGCTTGCGAGTAGAGAAGCCCCGCGTGCTGTTGTTGTTGTTGTGGATGCTGCTGAGGCGAAGGGCAACCTCCCAAAGAGGGGTGATGGGGAGGGTGATGGTGGTGGTGGGGGTGATGGTGGTGGTGATGCCCCACCGAAGCCCCCGATCCAGGGCTGCTGCTCTGCCCCCAAGCGCCGCCCCCGAGCCCCCGCGAAGGGAAGCCCCCCAATTCCGCGCGGGGAGGGGGCACCCCTTTGGCGGCCTCCAGCAACGCGCCCCCTCCTCCTCCTCCCGCGCCTGCGCCGTGGCCCCAATCCGCCGCTCCGGGCGCCGGGCCCCACTGATTCGGCGGCAAGGCGCCCAGAGGGGGTCCCGGAGCGGCGGCCAGGCCTTGGAGGAACTCGTGGTGCATCATCTTCTGCACCTCGCGGAAGGCCGCCGCGCCCGGTGGGAGCCGCTCCGAAGGCGGGTCCGGGCCCAGCAGCATCGGGCTCCCGCGCTGGAGGAAGGACGCCGCCGTCGTCGAAGCCATAGCCCGGAAAAGAAGCGAGAAACTGAGCCGGGACTCCGAGGAAACTTGTCCCGCTCCTGCTCTCTCTCTCTCTCTCTCTCTCACTCTGCGTGTCTCTGGGGCCCTGGCTGGGCGCGCTTTAGAGAGAGAGGGAGAGAGAGAGACGCCTCGCCCCCCACCCCACCCCCCGCGTGGCCACTCCCATTGGAGGAGGAGGGGGAGGAAAGGGGAGGCCCCGTCGGTCACGCGCGGCGCGGCCGAGACGGAGCCCCGGACCGGGCGGGCAGCCGCGCTCCTCGCCTGCTCGAGGGGAACCCCGTCGTCGCGGAGCAGGGACACCAAGGAAAGAAGGAGGGACGGCGAAGGTCTCCCTCACGCCCCTCCTCTCCTCCCCGCGCCCGCTCCTCAGGTGAGCTTCTCTTCGCGTCCAACGAGACCCGCTCCACGGGACCATGAAGGCAAAGGAAGATGGGATGAGAAGAGAAGATAGGAAGGGAAAGGAAATAGGAAGGGAAGGGGGGAAGGGAAGAGAAGATGGGAAGTGAAGGAAGGGGAGAAGAGAAGATGGGAAGGGAAGAGAAGCTGGGATGGCAAGAGAAAGAAGAGAAGATGGGAAGGGAAAGAAGATGAGAAGGGAAGAGAAGAGAAGATGGGATGGTAAGAGAAGAAGGGAAGCGAATAGAAGATAGGATGGCAAGAGAAGAAGGGAAGGGAAGATAGGAAGGAAAGGAAGATGAGAAGGGAAGAGAAGATGGGAAGGGAAGAGAAGAGAAGCTGGGATGGCAAGAGAAGAAAAGAAGATGGGAAGGGAAGATGGGAAGGGAAGATGGGAAGGGAAGAGAAGAGAAGATGGGATGGCAAGAGAAGAAAGGAAGGGAAGAGAAGATAGGAAGGGAAGAGAAGATGGGAAGGGAAGAGAAGAGAAGCTGGGATGGCAAGAGAAGAAGGGAAGGGAAGAGAAGATGGGAAGGGAAGAGAAGAGAAGCTGGGATGGCAAGAGAAGAAGAGAAGAGAAGATCGGAAGGGAAGCTGGGATGGCAAGAGAAGAAGAGAAGAAGGGAAGGGAAGATGGGAAGGGAAAGAAGAAGAAGGGAAAAGAAGGGAAGATGAGAGGGAAGGGAAGAGAAGATGGAAGGGAAGAGAAGATGGAAGAAAGGAAGATGAGAAGAGAAGAGAAGATGGGAAGGGAAGAGAAGAGAAGCTGGGATGGCAAGAGAAGAAGGGAAGAGAAGATGGGAAGGGAAGAGAACGGAAGGGAAGCTGGGATGGCAAGAGAAGAAGAGAAAAGAAGGGAAGAGAAGATGGGATGGCAAGAGAAGAAGGGAAAAGAAGGGAAGATGAGAAGGGAAGAGAAGAGAAGCTGGGATGGCAAGAGAAGAAGGGAAGGGAAGAGAAGATAGGAAGGGAAGGAAGATGAGAAGGGAAGAGAAGAGAAGCTGGGATGGCAAGAGAAGAAGAGAAGGGAAGAGAAGATGAGAAGGGAAGGGAAAATGAGAAAGGAAGGGAAGAGAAGATGGGAAGGGAAGAGAACGGAAGGGAAGATGAGAAGGGAAGAGAATGGAAGGGAAGCTGGGATGGCAAGAGAAGAAGAGAAGATGGGAAGGGAAAGAAGATGAGAAGGGAAGAGAAGAGAAGATGGGATGGTAAGAGAAGAAGGGAAGCGAATAGAAGATAGGATGGCAAGAGAAGAAGGGAAGGGAAGATAGGAAGGGAAGGAAGATGAGAAGGGAAGAGAAGATGGGAAGGGAAGAGAAGAGAAGCTGGGATGGCAAGAGAAGAAAAGAAGATGGGAAGGGAAGATGGGAAGGGAAAGAAGATGAGAAGGGAAGAGAAGAGAAGATGGGATGGCAAGAGAAGAAAGGAAGGGAAGAGAAGATAGGAAGGGAAGGAAGATGAGAAGAGAAGAGAAGATGGGAAGGGAAGAGAAGAGAAGCTGGGATGGCAAGAGAAGAAGGGAAGAGAAGATGGGAAGGGAAGAGAAGAAAGGGAAGGGAAGCTGGGATGGCAAGAGAAGAAGAGAAGGGAAGAGAAGATGGGAAGGGAAGAGAAGGAAAGGGAAGAAGGGAAGGGAAGAGAAGCTGGGATGGTAAGAGAAGAAGAGAAGGGAAGGGAAGATGGGAAGAGAAGATGGGAAGGTAAGGAAGATGAGAAGGGAAGAGAAGATGGGAAGGGAAGAGAAGAGAAGCTGGGATAGTAAGAGAAGAAGGGAAGATGGAAAGGAAAGGGAAGATGGGAAGGGAAGGGAAGATGAGAAGATGGGAAGGGAAGGGAAGATGGGATGGTAAGAGAAGAAGGAAAGGGAATAGAAGATAGGAAGGGAAGCAAGATGAGAAGGGAAGAGAAGAGAAGCTGGGATGGCAAGAGAAGAAGAGAAGGGAAGAGAAGATGGGAAGGGAAGGGAAGATGAGAAGGGAAGAGAAGAAGGGAAGAGAAGATAGGAAGGGAAGCAAGATGAGAAGGGAAGAGAAGAGAAGCTGGGATGGCAAGAGAAGAAGAGAAGGGAAGAGAAGATGGGAAGGGAAGGGAAGATGGGAAGGGAAGGAAGATGAGAAGGTGGGAAGGGAAGGAAGATTAGAAGATGGGAAGGGAAGAAAAGTTGGGAAGAGAAGATGGGAAGGGAAGATGAGAAGGGAAGGCAAGAGAAGATAGGAAGGGAAGGGAAGGAAGATGGGAAGGGAAGGGAATCTGGGATGGCAAGAGAAGAAAATGGAAGAGAAGGGAAGGGAAGATGGGAAGGGAAGGAAGATTATTATTATTATTTCTTCAAACTTTTATACCGCCACTCCCCAAGGGCTTGGAGCGGTTTACATAGTTCGAACAAACAGAAAATAGCAACATATCACAGAAATTACATACAACAGGGAGGGGAGTGGGGACTAAGACATTAGATGGAACAGGATCTGGACAAACTCAAGAGTCCATACAAGTTAGCATGATGTCAGGAGGTCATCTGACGTGGGTTGGGAACAGTCAAAAGGAGGTAGTTGAGGGATTCTCAGAAGATCATAAGGAATCTCAGATTTGGGGGGAGGAACCTCAACTCTACCCCCTTGTCCCAGTGATTCAAAACTAAATCTCCTATCTATGGGAATGTCCTGCTTTCCAGGATGGAAACTGACTGATGCAGGCTCCCAGTGCCTAAAATTTGAATTCCAGAAGGTCCTGGAGTGGAACCTTCTCCATGTCCTGGAATTAAACTTCCCGAGGTTCTTCCACTCGGGGGGGTCTGGTGGATGTCGCTGCAGCCCTGGGGACTCTGGACTCAAATTGGAGCACTGGCTTACTCCTATGCTGGGAGGCCTGGAAGGTCGCCTGATGTTCCTCGGCAGGAAGAGAAGGGAAAAGAAGATGGAAAGGGAAGGGAAGATGAGAAGGGAAGAGAAGATGGGATGGCAAGAGAAGAAGGGAAAAGAAGGGAAGATGAGAAGGGAAGAGAAGAGAAGCTGGGATGGCAAGAGAAGAAGGGAAAAGAAGGGAAGATGAGAAGAGAAGCTGGGATGGCAAGAGAAGAAGGGAAAAGAAGGGAAGATGAGAAGAGAAGAGAAGCTGGGATGGCAAGAGAAGAAGGGAAAAGAAGGGAAGATGAGAAGGGAAGAGAAGAGAAGCTGGGATGGCAAGAGAAGAAGGGAAAAGAAGGGAAGATGAGAAGGGAAGAGAAGATGGGATGGCAAGAGAAGAAGAGAAGGGAAGAGAAGATGGGAAGGGAAGGGAAGATGGGATGGCAAGAGAAGAAGGGAAGGGAAGATAGGAAGGGAAGGAAGATGAGAAGGGAAGAGAAGAGAAGATGGGATGGCAAGAGAAGAAGGGAAGATGAGAAGGGAAGAGAAGATGGGAAGGGAAGAGAAGCTGGTATGGCAAGAGAAGAAGAGAAGGGAAGAGAAGATGGAAAGGGAAGATGGGAAGGGAAGGAAGATGGGAAGGGAAGAGAAGATGGGAAGGGAAGGAAGATGAGAAGGGAAGAGAAGATGGGATGGCAAGAAAAGAAGGGAAGATTAGAAGGGAAGAGAAGCTGGTATGGCAAGAGAAGAAGAGAAGGGGAGAGTAGATGGAAAGGGAAGATGGGAAGGGAAGAGAAGATGGAAAGAGAAGGGAAGATGGGAAGGGAAGGAAGATGGGAAGGGAAGATGGGAAGGGAAGGGAAGTTGGGATGGCAAGAGAAGAAGGGAAGGAAGATGGGAAGGGAAGATGTGAAGGGAAGGGAAGCTGGGATGGCAAGAGAAGAAGGGAAGGGAAGAGAAGATGGAAAGGGAAGATGGGAAGGGAAGAGACGAGAAGATGGGAAGGGAAGAGAAGCTGGGATGGCAAGAGAAGAAGAGAAGGGAAGATGGAAAGGGAAGGGAAGCTGGGATGGCAAGAGAAGGGAAGAGAAGATGGAAAGGGAAGGGAAGATGGGAAGGGAAGGAAGATGGGAAGGGAAGGGAAGATGAGAAGGGAAGAGAAGATGGGATGGCAAGAGAAGAAGGGAAGGAAAATTGGAAGGGAAGGAAGATGAGAAGGGAAGAGAAGAGAAGATGAGAAGGGAAGGGAAGAGAAGCTGGGATGGTAAGAGAAGATGGGAATAGAAGAGAAGAAGGGAAGATAATATGTGAAGGGAAGGAAGTTGAGAAGATGGGAAGAGAAGATGGGATGGGAAGAGAAGAAGGGAAGATGGGATGGGATGGAATGGGAAGATAGGAAGGGAAGGAGGATGGGAAGAGAAGAGAAGATGGGAAAGGAATAGAGGATGGGAAGGGAAGGGAAGAGGGGTTGGGATGGGATGGGAAAGGAAGGGAAGGGAAGAAAGATAGGAAGGGTAGGTAGGTTTATTTCTTTTGTATCAAAAACATTGCATTATTTAGTATCAACTGATGAAAATAGAAGGAGTACAAGTGGCTAGATATCTTTTGACCAAAACAGGCAACAGCAACCATTCCAACAATTCTTCCTGTACATGAGGCAGGGCATTGTGGACAAGCATACAGATGCTGAGTTGTTTGTTCAGAGTTGCTTCCCTTCGCGTCCTCCAAGACAGGAAGGGAAGGAAATATTTATTTCTTTTTTTTTCATGTCAGGAGTGACTTGAGAATATACTGTAAGTCGCTTCTGATGTGAGAGAATTGGCCGTGTACAAGGACGTTGCCCAGGGGACACGCGGATGTTTGATGTTTTACCATCCTTGTAGGAGGTTTCTTTCATATCACCGCATGAGAAGCTGGAACGGACAGATCTGACTGGAGCTCACTCTGCTCCCCGTACTTGAACAACCAACCTTTTGGTCAGCAATCCTGCCAGCACAAGGATTTAACCCATTGCACCACGGGGGCTTCAGAAGGAAGGAAGAAAGAAGAGAGGAGAAGAGATGGAAGGAAGGCCGGAGACAGTAATAGGAAGGAAGGATAAAGGAACAGGACCATCAAGGGAGGAGGAAGGTCTGTCCGTCCAACAGTGAAGGTCTCTCTGGGACCCTCCACCCCTTCTCCTCAGGTGAGTCTCCTTTTTGGTCCTCCTCCTGCCCTTCCCTTCACCACTTTCTGTCCCTTCTGCCAGCGAGCCTCCCTTCCTCCAAACAAAGCACTACTTGACTCCTCAAGCAGACATGCAGAATGGGATCTCTTTGAAAACTACTGCGGAGGATTACAAGCCCCAGCATCCCCTCGCAGAGCACCAGGTCCAGTGTTTCCCACCAGCCCCACTCACACGGCTTGTTTCCAGCGATGACATTTGAGGGCCCTCGGTATCCGCTGGGCTTGGTTTCCAGGATCCCCAAATCTGTGGATGCTCACATCCCATCATATGCAACTGTGGCGGCCCTTCTGTGGAAATGGCAAGACTAAGGTCTGCTTTAGGAACAGAAATCGGAGTATGTTCAAGCCCTAAATCAGGCCTGGGCCAACTTGGGCCTTCCAGGTGTTTTGGACTTCAACTCCCACAATTCCTAACAGCCTCTGGCCCCTTCCTTTCCCCCCTCAGCCGCTTAAGCACCTGGATGGCTCAAGTTTGCCCATGTCTTCCCTAGATAGAGATCTATATGGTGGCCCATGAGTCGGATTGCCTTCCAAGGATAGTCTTGGTGTTGAGTGGGCCTCCTTTCTCTGTGTCCTTCCCTCCCTCTTGCCCTCAATTCTGCCTCTTCTAAACGCATGGCATCAAGGTTGGCTAAATCCAAGGGACAGGGCTTCCCAGGTCTTTTTCTCTGTTTTGCCACATTTTTAAAGGTTCCCCAGTACAGGTATAATTAATGGTTAAACTATTCTGCCAAGAAGCCATGTTATATAAATTTCACTTTATTAATTTATTAATAACTACACTTTTATGAACTTATTAATAAATACACCTTTATGAAGTACATCTACACTATTAATTACACTTACAGAGCCTGGGTGGCCATCTGTCGGAAGTGCTTTGGCTGTGTGTTCCTGCCTGGCAGAAGCGGGTTGGACTAGATGGCCCCTGGGGTCCCTCCCAACTCTTAGAGCCTGTGATTCGAGACCTGCCTAAGGCTCTGGTCGGGGAGCCCTTTGCTTTGGACCTCTGGTGTCAGAAACTGAAGCGAGCTTAATGCCTTCCAATGATGGGATTTGCAGTTTGGTGAGGCACCTGCTCTCTTTGTCAGAGGAGGCTCAAGCCCTTATTACACATATTGCGACTTCCATGGCTGGCAATGAAAGTGGCAGCCTCTTTGGGCCACCCAAAATCCTTTGGAGGGCCGCATGTGGCTTGCGGGCCGTGTGTTGTGTGGGTCCGGCCTGGAGATTAGCACCTACACACACATACGCACATCCATGTGCACAAGCCACACTTCCACAGGCATCTGCATGTAAGAGGCCATGGCCAAAGGGATGGCGCTGACCGCACGCTAGCCAGGCCATGTTGTTGTGAAAGGCACACAAGGCATGTTATCCACTACAGATGTGGCTGAGCCCCATCCTACAGGAAGGTCCAGGACAAGATGCGCTGCTCTATGCCTTAAGCCAGAACCAGGTCTGGACACCGAGGTGAGCTTCCCTCGTGTCAAAGGAGAGGACCCAGAGCTGCAGCTGCGCATGGTCACACCTGCCAGAGGGCCTTCCAGGTGTGCTTCTTTGGCAGGTGAGTGCCGGCAGACTCTTGCTCTCTCTCTCTGTCTCTCCCCTTCTCTGTCTCTCCCTCTTTCTCCTTCCATCACTCTCGCAGTGTGTCGCAAGCCCTCTCTGGCAAAGGACCAGGACTCCTCAAACCCGTCTGGCTGGAGCCAGGATCTGCTCCGTGAGCCGTCTTTCTCAGGCGGCGTTTCCCCGGCAAAAACTCCCACTAGTGTCAGGGAGGCCCCGGGGCAGATCGGCTGCCTTTTCCAGCCCAAACTCGTCCCTCCATCATCATTGTTGAGGGGGGGGGGAGAAAAGGGGGTGCCAGAGATGCCTGGCTGGGCTGCTCTTCTTCTTCCTCTGATGCTGCAAGAGGACCGGCTGAGCAGCACCACGATGCCTCCACCAGCAGCCTTTCCCCAAATGTAGGAAAAGGGGTGCGGGATAGGGTAGCCTTGCGTCACCCTGGTTGCCTGGGAAAGTGGGGAGAGGCCTTTTCAGGCCCAAAGGGAAGATGAGAACTCTCCTCCTCTGCTTGCTTTGGGGGAAGATTCTGGGAGGGCAAGTGAAGGGGGGTCTTGATGTGGAGCCAACCCGGAGAAGGGTGGGGGTTCCCCAGCCCCCCCCCCCAACACCCCACCCACCACCCAAGCTCTGGTGGGAGAGTCTTCTTAGCTGCTCATCCTGCTATGATGATGGTGATTATTTTTTTTCATGTCAGGAGCAACTTAAGAAACTGCAAGTCGCTTCTGGTGTGAGAGAATCGGCCGGCTGCAAGATTGTTGCCCAGGAGATGCCCAGACGTATTATCACCCAGTGGGAGGCTTCTCTCATGTCCCCATATGGGAAGCTGGAGCTGACAGATGGGAGCTCACCTCAGTCCCCGGATTCAAACTGCCAACCTTTCGGTCGGCAGTCCTGCCAGCTCAAAGGTTTAATACATTGCCACCAGGGGCTCCTGTGAGAATGATTATTATTATCATGTTGTAGGTTTTTCGGGCTTCATGGCCGTGCTCTAGAATTCTTCTCTCCTGATGTTTCACCTGAATCATGGCAGGCATCCTCAGAGGTTGTGATGTCTGCCATAGATACAGGCGAAACATCAGGAGAGAATGCTTCTAGCACATGGCCATGCAGCCCAAAAAACCTATAAAATTATTATTATCTTTTTGTATTGTTGAAGGCTTTCATGGCCAGAATCACTGGGTTGTTGTGTTTTTCAGGCTGTATGGCCGTATTCCAGAGGGATTCTTTCCTGACATTACGCCTGCTTCTATGGCAGGCATCCTCAGAGGACTGGAACTCAGAAAACACACACCAACCCTATTCTGAAACCCGGAAAACACACACCAACCCTATTCTCTTTTTATCTCCACAAAGGTAGGTAGGGGCAGCTATATACACAGTGCCCCTACCCTAATAAAACTCTCAACACATATATTGGTCTGCTCTTTTTGCTTTCAGGACTCTCAGTGTCAGCCTGTTATGGTTTCAGGGTTTTTTATCCAGTGTGGCAGACTTTTAATATACATAATAAATACATGTGGATTTTGAAAACTGTTTTAACTCAATTCATTGGGTATTCTGTATGCATGCTTTGTTGTGGCTTTACTTGAGGGTGTCTCCTCCCCCCCTTTTTTTCTGGTTATTTTGGAACACAAATCAAATGGTCTTCCATGCTATGTCCTGGCTGACCACTGGGGGAATTCCCAGGCACCTCTTTAAGTGCATCCCATCCCTATGGACCTCCTCTGCCTCCCAGTTCCCTTCTGTTTCTCCTTTGGGGAGGTCCTTCTGGCCTTCTCCCCAAAGCAGGGCGATTCAGGGATATCCATCAGCTCCATCAAAGATTGTTCCCTCCCCTCAGCTCCCATTTCTCTTCCTATAGGTCTATGGTTTCATTAAGGACATATAAAACCTCCCTCAAAACATATCAAAATCGGGAACATGATGCTCATAATGTTCTCAACCTTCCTCATGCCGCAACCCCTTAATACAGTTCCTCATGTTGTGATGATCCCCCAACCATAAATTATTTTCGTTGCTACTTCATAACTGTAATTTTGCTACTGTTATGAATCATCATGTAAATACCTGATATGCAGGATATATTTTCATTCACTGGACCAAATTTGGCACAAACACCCTATACGCCCAAATATTAATACTGGTGGGGTTAATTTTGGGAGTTGTGGTTGCTGGGATTTATTGTTAACTTACAATCAAAGAGCATTCTGAACCCCGCCAACAAAGAAATTGGACCAGACTTGGCACACAGAACTCCCATGACCAACAGAAAATACTGGAAGGGTTTGGTGGGCATTGACCTTGAGTTTGGGAGTTGTAGTTCACCTACATCCAGAGAGCACTGTGGTCTCAAACAATGATGGATCTGGACCAAACTTGGCACGAGTAGTCAATATGTCCAAATGTGAACACTGGTGGAGTTTGGGGGAAATAGACCTTGACATTTGGGAGTTGTAGTTGCTCGGATTTATAGTTCAGCTACAACCAAAGAGCATTCTGAAACCCACTAATGATAGAATTGGGCCAAACTTCCCACAAAGAATCCATATGACCACCAGAAAAGACTGTATTTTCTGATGGTCTTTGGTGATCCTTCTGACACCCCCTCGCAGCCCCCTCCAGGGGTTCCAACCGCTGAGAAACACTGTTCTACAGATTCATATGCAGAAAAGCATACACTCATGTATCAGTGAAGAAAAAGCAAATACAATACTTTAGGTGAATATTCATCTTCCTTTGACTATTCCACACCATCTTTCATATTTGCAAGACCTTTTTAAAAGATGAGCACAAATAAACAAACGTGAAGACTTCAGATGTATGGAAAGTGCATCCTATTCCTTCTGATTATTTGGCTTATTAAAGAACCATGTTGTACCTTTGCATATATTATATCCCTTCCAGATAAATCAATAAAATAGATCAATTATTTAAATTAGGGGATTCCATTTTTGTCTGTCTCTTTCTGGGAGGGAGGAACATGACTCTGATGACTTTGCCCTTGGAGCAGACGACCTCCTTGGCTTTCCTTCTGGCCGCAGGTGAGGGGCAAGGTGTGTGGATGTGTGGGGGAATCTGAGCTGTTAGGCTCAAAAATAACCCTCAGTTGGGATAATTCCACCATATAAATATAGCAGAGTATAGAATCATAGAGTTGGAAGAGACCTCACGGGCCATCCAGTCCAACCCCCTGCCAAGAAGCACCCCTGACAGATGGCCATCCAGCCTCTATTTAAAAGCCTCCAAAGAAGGAACCTCCACCACACTCTGGGGCAGAGAGTTCCACTGCCGAACAGCTCTCACAGTCAGGAAGTTCTTCCTAATATTCAGGTGGAATCTCCTTTCTTGTAGTTTGAAGCCATTGCTCCGCGTCCTAGTCTCCAGGGCAGCAGAAAACTTGCTTGCTCCCTCCTCCCTATGACCTCCCCTCACATATTTATACATGGCTATCATGTCTCCTCTCAGCCTTCTCTTCTTCAAGCTAAACATGCCCAGCTCTTTAAGCCGCTCCTCATAGGGCTTGTTCTCCAGACCTTTGATCATTTTAGTACCAGAAGTAAACTTCATTACCAGCAGAAACATGTGATGAGCTGGGATAAGGTTCTATTTCTTAGGATGGTACAGGATTGCCATTTAGATGTCCTCAAAAGGGAAGTTCCCTCACAAAATTCCATTGTTACATCATCAAAGAGGAGGACACAGTCGCAAGGAGGAAGAGCAGACCTGGACAATTGCCGGCCCTTCAGGTGTTTTGGACTTCAACTCCCAGAAATCCTACCCAGTTTACCAGCTGTTAGGATTTCTGGGATTTGAAGTCCAAAACACCTGGAGGACCGGCAATTGCCGGTCTGAGTAAAGAGAGTAAAGCCCTTTTGGGAAACATACATAAGAATGTGGGGGTGGGGGAGGAATCCCTCCGCCTAATCCTAT
Organism: Anolis apletophallus; assembly: GCA_030556195.1. Classification (NCBI taxonomy): domain Eukaryota; kingdom Metazoa; phylum Chordata; class Lepidosauria; order Squamata; family Anolidae; genus Anolis; species Anolis apletophallus. The sequence goes on along the minus strand of JARBWK010000011.1, from coordinate 29,815,638 downwards.
CTCTAGCTACTCATTGCGGTCTGAAAACTTGATGACAGAAGAGATTTTTGCAGTCCAGGGATGAAATCCAACAGGATTTTGCCCCCCCCCCCCCACTTTCCACATACACACTTTAGAGTACTCTTTCTGTGCTGGCAAATGAGGGAGAAGAGTGCTGAGTCTATTGGGACCATTCTTATTAGACCTGCTGTGCTGCCTATACAATTTAGGAGAAAAACGAGGTGGAGATCCTTGTTTTGCCAGGCCCCAGTCCTGACTCAGGACTGGGGCCTTTCTCTGGAGGGCACTGCATCCTCTTCCTTGTCTGTGCCAAATAAGCAGAATGATGGGAATCCAATGATGTCTGAGGGCCTCCTGATTCCCGCTGCTGGTCAAATGGAACAATCACCAGTATTTCATTCACCAAGATAAACCTGTTAGTGCCCCCACTAACACGGTTATAATTCCTACATTAATTTTATTTATTTATTTATTTACGACATTTATATGCTGCCCTTCTCACCCCGAAGGGGACTCAAAGCGGCTTACAAGATATATATACACATACAATACATTATATTATTAGCATAGTACAATATCAGTATTCTATATTATTGTATATTTTAATATTATATATTTAATATTGTATATTTCCAACCATTAGCTGAATGCTCGCATTTCCTTGAGTCTAACGTGCCATCAAATCTAATGCACATTTCAATTTTCAAAACCCTGAAACCAAAAAAAAAGTATTTGCTGCTGAATGTAATGCACAAAATGTGGCCAAAAGTGCGCTCTTTGTAATCTGGCCAAAAAATATTGTGCATTACTGTTGCTTGATTATAAACAATTGTGTTAAAAGACCAAAGCTTCCAGGGATGGAAAAGAAAATCTTGGGGTGCATCTATGCTGTAGAACAGGGGTGCTCACACTTTTTCAGCATGCGAGCTACTTATAAAACAACCAAGTCAAAATGTTCTACCTACCCACTACTCAGAGAAGCCATAAAAGCAAAATATTTGGAAATTTATTTCAGTGAGAGCCATATAATATATTTTAAGACTGAATTCAACTAAATGTGAGTATAATAAGCCCCTGAATTTATTCATAATAATAACAATGATAATATTCATTCAGCCTCTGCTACTACTACTACTAATAATAATAGTAACAACAACAGGTTCCTAGAATAGAAGGAGACCTCCAAGGGCCATCTAGTCCAACCTCCTTCTGCCATAAGGGAAAAACACAATCACAGCATTCCTCACAGATGGCCATTCAGCCTCTGATAATAATAATAATAATAACAACAACAACAATGGGTTCCTAGAATAGGAGGAGACCTCCAAGGGCCATCCAGTCCAACCTCCTTCTGCACCTGGGCAGCGTTGGGAGCCTGCAGGGCGGGACTGAGCCTTCCTCCCACCCTGTCTGCGATCTACCAGGACGCCCTACACGATCTACCTAATGAGCACCCCTGCTGTAGAATGAATCCACTTTAATTGCCTTGGTTCAGTGGTATGGAATCATGAGGGCTACAGTTTTACAGGACCTTGAGCCTTAACTACACCAAACTTAACACCAAACTTAACACCAAACTACAAATCCCAGGATTGCATAGCATCAAGCTATGGCCATTAAATTACAGATAATATTCCTCAAATAGGAGCTCTTAAGTGTTCCTGAAGCAGCTTCCCCTTTTGCTTTGGCTCAGCACTAAGATGACCAAATGTCGCGAGCACCCTAATTCTGGCCAGGTCATTTAGGCAAAAAAAAAGGTGAGTATAAGGTTTAAGTAAATAGGGTAACTCTAAATTGTCACACTGATCCTGTAACTTCCAAGCAATGGATGTGGCATGCCTCTGTGTGTAATAAAAGTTGAACCTGTTATTTAGTCAATTCCCAGAGGGACTTCGAAAGAATCATTCCTCTTATGTTCTTTACCCTGTTCAGTTCATCTTTGATGTATTGGGGCCTGAAATTGCATCTGACCAAGAGCCCATCTACGCTGGGAAGCCTGCTTTGAGCAAAGCTGGGTGCAGCTCCGACGGCACATCCCTCCGGTTTCACCTGCCCTAGCGCATCCCACGCCCAGGTCGGTCTCGCCAGGTAACCTGCTCCCGTCATCAGTTTGGGCCCCTTTCACAACCAGCAGCCGGGTCTGGATCCATCCATGTGCCTCTGGCACAAGAGGGGGAGGAGGAGCGGGACCTTCCCCGGGGCCAATGGCTCCTTCATCATACCTGCTTACATGGACTTTTGTGCAGGTAGCTATGTGAGAAAGGAGTCCATGAATCAAACACATCAATCACCCAAGCACTCAAGCCCAATCTGCAAGGAAGCTTCTCCATTGCTCCTGGCCCTGAAACAGGGTGACCTTCCAAATTTATTTATTTATTTAATTTCTAACCCGCCCTTCTCTACCCCCGAAGGTCGGCTGCTAAATGGTGTGGCTAACGCCAGGAAATTTTCCCCCTTCTCTCTGTGGGCTCAACCAGAAGAGGGAAACTCTCTGGAGGCATTAAGATTTTCCTGCTCTTTTTGCTGTATAGTCATGGTTTTCCATCCAGACCTTTTGTGAAGTGTCCTGGGTTCCCCGAACCTGCATTTTTGTATGTGGATCCCTTCCTCCTCCCATGTAACTTGTGTCATGCAACTTTTTTGAAATTGATTTTCAGCTGTAGTATTTTCTCAGAGCTGTTTCTATTATTGTTATTTAGAAATGATAACCAAAGTGCTAACGAACTTTAGCAATATTAAACCAGTTAAACATTGGGCAGCTTTTCTTTCCTGCCCTTGCTTGACCTCTGCTGAATCTGTGTCCTGAGACCTCATCACACTAGAGAATGAATCCACTTTAAACCTGGTTTCTGCCTCCTGCAGAATTCTGGGGTTTGTAGTTAGGGAGGAGCCTTTAACAGCTTCTCTAAGCTACAAACCCCAGAATTTTGTAGGAGGCAGAAGCCAGGTTTAAAGTGGATGCATTCTCTAGTGTGATGAAGTAGTATATCAAACAATAGCAGTGCTCACTTGGTGGTAGCCACTTTCCCTAGTTTCAGGACACGAGAAGTACATTTTATTTTGGAAAATACTCGGTTAATTAAACCTGGACCTGCGGTGTAGGAATTTTATTTTGTGCATTTGGACAGCCGTTTGTGTTCGAATTTCCATTATGTTATCTTGCATTGTTCATTTTATCTTGTTACTTTGTGCATTTTATTGTGATGTATTTTTGTTGCTTTGCATTTATTTTGTTGTATTGTATCTTCAGGCTTAGCCTCATGTGAACCGTCCCGAGTCCCCTTTGGGGAGATGGTGGCGAGGTATAAATAAAGATGATGATGATGATGATTATCCTTGGTGGTAATATCAGGAATTCCCAGGAAATAAAAGAGTTATCCAGAATGTAAGGTTACAAAAATTAAAAAAAATACGAATAATGAATATATTTTAATACCACATACTGTAGATTGTAGCATAGGTATTACATTATTTTTCCACATAATCACCATTTAATTTAATACATTTTGTCATCCATGGGATGCCTGTGTCATAGAAGTTTCCCTTCGCCTTTTTCAGTCAGTTCATCACTTCGATTTTCACCTCCTCATCGGAAAAGTGTTTTCCACCCAGGTGTTCCTTCAATTTAGTGAACAGTTGATAGTTCCTGGGTGCGAGATTGGGGCTGTGAGAGGGATGGCTTAAAACATCCCAACCAAATGAATAACTCTTGTGTTGCATGAGCAGCGTGCGGATGCGCATTGTCATGAAGGAGACAGACTCCCACTGTCAGCACCCCATGACATTTGTTTAGTATGGCTCTGTGAAGTTTCTTCATGGTCTTACAATATATTCCGTACCCATGTCGTCACATTCTGTCTTGACATTATGTCCTCTCCATAAACTGAAATGATTTCACGATGAATCACAGCGCTGTTCATGCCCTTAGCATTTAGGTAGTGTATTACAACGCAAACTTCGCACTTGGAGGGGAACGGAATGACAACACTCATCTCTAACCTTCACCACAACACCAGTTGATGTGCTACTGATGACTGGTACTGCTCGTTCACTTCCGCTGGCTTCCCTCTACACAGCAGTGATACCAACTTTCCCCAAGAAAATTCCCCGCGAGAGCTATGTGCCTTGTAACCTTACTTTACCTTACCTACCTTGCTTTCTGGATAATGCTCATACTTGCAGCAGTGGCCTCATAAGGCCTTCCCTAGGAGGAGTGGTCCTGTTGGTTTCGGAGACAGATCCCTCCCTTTGGAAAAGAAGAGCCCCTTTCTAACCAGGACCCCTCCCTCCCTTCCCTTTGAACCACTCTTGGGGCACATGGTTGCCTGTCCTCCTTACAAGAACATTGCGAGGACAAGCCATAAAGCACCTTAGGGCCAAAGTTCCTTTCCCAAGCGCAGGTGTTCTGAATGGCTTGCACGAAAAATCACCAGCCAGAAGTCTTATGGCCCCAGAGAGGAGGGACCTCTTCACCACTGGGTCCATGCTGCAACCAGAGTGTTCCTTATGGCAGAGGTTGCCCAAGAGGCCACATTGCTCTGCGAGGGGAAGCGAGGGCCGGCTGGGAGCGGGTTTGGGGCAGTATCCTGGCCCAGTGGCTGCCTGGCCCCGTCCTTTTTCTTCAGGACCCTTCAAAGCACCTGGACCCCAAAGGAGGCCTTCACCCTTCATTTAGAGATGTGCCAGAGTTGAGCTGACTTGGCAAAAGGGAGATTGAGTGGGGAAAGCGAGTGGAAGACACGGGGGAGGGAGTCTGGGAAAGCCCCCCTCCTTTGACCCCCCTCCCCCCCCACACACAGTCCCTCTGGACCTTCTCTGCACATCATCCTTGCGTATGCCAATCCCTGCGCTCTCAATTATCTGCCCCTTCTCTGTTTACCTCCAGGCAGCAAGTAATTACTTTTAAATATTAATTTACTTGTGTCATGTAGAGTTTGTGGTTTTGCCCTGAGATCTGAGTGGCAGAAGGCCATGCACTCTCCCCAGCCGCCTTTGGCTGCCGATGCTCTCCTTCAGTCTCCAGCAGCTGGCCATCTATCTCTTTCTTGTGGGAATCCCTCATCCCACAAAGAGAAAAAGACCACAGTCCATCCAACACATCATACATCAGGCAGTCGTCCTGTGGAAGAGATGCAGGAGGGATGCTGGAAGGAGTTGTGCGCACATGCCTCATTGTACATTTATTTATTTACCTTATTTATATCCCACCTTATCTCTACCCCAAGGGGAACTCAAGGCGGCTTACAAATGGCACCTACACAGTGCCTCAAAACATACAAAATTCTCTTAAAACAATTTAGATTAAAATTAAAAACACAATAACATGATTTAAATACATTCAAGGTTAAAAACACACCATCCAGGGATCAAAGTCTAAGGCCATTCCCTGATCAATTGTACATATTCCATATTGAAAATTGCTGCACTGCCCTATTTTTCAAAAGCCTGCTCCCAGATTTGGAAGAGACCTAGAATCATAGAGTTGGAAGAGACCTCCTTGGCCATCGAGTCTGTTGGCGAATCTGAGCTGTTAGGCTAAAAAACAACCCTCCGTTGGGGTGATTCCACCATAAATATAGCAGAGTACCAGAAGCAAACTTCATAACCAGCAGAAACTTGTGAAACATGATGGGCTGGAATAAGCTTCTATTCCTTTAGGATGGCACAAGTCAGAACTTTAGGTTCAAAAGTCTTTATTGAAGTAAAAGAAATGCATTTTAGATATAAAAGGTTTTGGAGCTAACTAGCTTATTTAACTAGCAGTGGCAGAGTGGGTTAAACCACTGAGCTGCTGATCTTGCTAACCAAAAGGTCGTCAGTTCGAATCCAGGGAGCAGGATGTGCTTCCACTGTTAGCTCCAGTTTCTGCCAACCTAGAAGTTTGAAAATATGCAAATGTGAGTAGATCAATAGGTACCTCTCTGACGGGAAGGTAACAGCGCTCCATGAAGTCATGCTGTCCACATGACATTGAAGGTGTCTGCGGACAACGCCAGCTCTTTGAGTTAGAAATGGAGATGAGCACCAACCCCCAGAGTCGGGCACAACTGGACTTAATGTCAGGGGAAAACCTTTACTTTTACTTAGCATACTAAATCTCATCTTCTAAAGAAGTAAAAAGGGGTAAAAAGCTTTTTAAAAAATCCATGCAGCTACATTCTGCCTAAAGAGAGAGGCAAAATGTGTCGTCACTGGAAGGAAGAAAAGGTAGAAAAGACTGGAAAATGGCGAATGGCCACATGGCCAAGCCCAGGGCAATAAAACTTAAAGAGGAAGTTCCCCCATAGGATTTCAATTCCTACATATTCAAAGAGGGGAGGAGACAGTGGTTAGCAGGAGGAGGAAAGACAAAGCCCTTTCGGGAAACATGCATAGGAATGTGGTGAAAGGAATCCCTCAGCTTAATCCTATCTATAGTCTAGCTACTCATTGAGGTCTGGAAACTTGATGACACAAGAGACTTGTGCAGTCCAGGGATGAAACGCAACCCGGTCCAACCCCCTGCCAAGAAGAAGGAATATCACATTCAAAGCACATGGAAAACGCACATGCACTGAGCTGCAGAACATCACAAGACAGGGTGGCACAATTTCCACATTCCTCAGTGAGCACACAGTCGTCAGGCTGGCATGCTTGCAAGTCATTTCCGAGTCATGGCAACTTGAAACTTGAACCGATCGCTGGGTTTTCTGGGTTTGCCTTTGCCTCCCCCTGAGGCTGAGAGAGTGTGACCTGCCCAGGGCCATGCAGTGGGCTTAAATGACTGAGTGGGGATTTGAATCTTGACTCAGCTCTCAAACCGTAATATCAAGTGGACCTTCCTTCCTTCAACCCAGTTTAGGGGCTTGACCCTTGTAGGGTTTCAGAGCAGATATTGAGTTCCTTGCCAAGGGAATGGCCTGAGGGAGAAGGACTCAGACTCTTCTTAGATCAGGTATAGACAAACTTCAGCCCTCCAGGTGTTTTGGATTGCAACTCCCACAATTTCTGGCCTTCCTTAAGCGTCTGAGGGGGGAAAGGAAGGGGCCTGAGACCAGGAATTGTGGGTGTTGAAGTCCAACACCCACAATTCCTGTCTTAGATGATTTCCAAATGGAGAAGGAAGAGGTCAGTCAAAACAGGGCCCTTTTCAAAGACACACTGTTGTTTTCTGCTAAACTCTCATTGTTGACCTTTAGGTCTATTCAGCAAATCAGGGAACTGCTTTGTGGCCGGAGGACCCCCTTTAGAACTGCAATTGTCTCTTTCTAAAGAGACATCTAATTTGACCCAGACAGAGCTTAGCTTTTGGATGTTTATTGGGGCACAAAAGGTGAGGAATGCCTTAGGAAACATAGGAAAGGGTTATGGGAGAAGCAGTGGGCGGGGTCATGCAAATTCCATACCAATGGGGAAGAGTCAGAAACACTGGGATCCTTGTGGTGGAGGAAGCACATACAATCTAGGATGAAAGTCTTCCCTTGGGTAGTGGGCAGTATGGTGTTTGTAGAGGACATTGGCAGGGCTCTTGTACATGTTCACAACATTCGCTATAACATGCTGCAATATAAGTGGAGGGAGGGCCATTGGTGCGAGTAATGCCAGCTAGAGCTGCTTGGGGAGGCAGGAGCTTGTCTGTGTAAATGGACACCCCAGCCACACGCTCATATATATTTTCACTTTTATTATGTGTATAGATTAATAAGCGTTTATTATACTCTTCTGTAACTATATGCCCTTTTATTATTGCTTATTATAGCCGTTAGTTCAGCGTTTCTCAACCTGGGGGTCAGGGCCCTTTGGGGGGGGGGGTCGCAAGGGGATTTCAGAGGGATCGCCAAAGACCATCAGAAATGTTGGTCATGGGGTTCTGTGTGGGAAGTTTGGCCCAATTCTATCATTGGTGGGGTCCGGAATGCGCTTTGGTTGTAGGCAAACTATTAATCTCAAATTTCAAGGTCTATTTTTCCCAATCTCCACCAGTGTTCACATTTGAGCATATTGAGTCTTCGTGCCAAGTTTGGTCCAGATCCATCATTGTTTGAGCCCACAGTGCTCTCTGGATGTAGGTGAACTACAACTCCAAAACTCTAGGTCAATGCCCACCAAACCCTTCCAGTATTTTCTGTTGGTCATAGGAGTTCTGTCTGCCGAGTTTGGTCCAATTCCATTGCTGGTGGAGTTCAGGATGCTCTTTGATTGTAGGTGAACTATAGATCCCAGCAACTACAGCTCCAAAATGACAAAAATCAATTCCCCCCAACCTCACCAGTATTCAAATGTGGGTATTTGTGCCAAATTCGGTCCAGTGAATGAAAATACACCCTCCCTGCATATCAGATATTTACATTACGATTCATAACAGTAGGGAAATTACAGTTATGAAATAGTTGGGGGTCATCACGACATGAGGAACTGTATTAAGGTGTCGCAGCATTAGGGAGGTTGAAAGCACTGTTGTTAGCTGCTCTTGAGTGGTATGTAAACCCCAAATACATACAAAGCCTGTAGGGGGCGCTGTGGAGCCACGTCGTCATCCAGGGGCGGGGCTTCCGAGGAGGCTCCTCATCAGGTGTTTGGCGACCACCTTGTCCTCCTCCTCCTCCTCAGTCCTCAGGCCAAGCTTTCCTTTCCCAGTCTCGCAGGCCCTTTGCTCTCCTGGTGGTCCTTTAGGGGAGCAGTAGAGGAAGGTAAGGGGTATTCGGGTCCAGAGTATCAATATTAAGACGGCCGTCCAGTCTGAATGGGAGCCCCACAAGAGCATGTAGGAATGAATAGATAAGATAGATAGATAGATAGATAGATATAAGGTAGGTAGGTAGATAAGGTAGGTAGGTAAATAAATAGGTAGGTAGGTAGAAAAATTGGGTAGTAAGTAGGTAGATAGGTAGGGTCGGTGGGTAGATTGATTGATAGATAAGGTAGCTAAGTAGGTAGGTAGAGAGAGAGATAGGGTCAGTAGGTAGGTAGGTAGATTAATAATAATAATAATCTTTAATTATACCCCGCCACCATCTCCCCGATGGGGACTCGGGGCGGCTTACAAGAGGCCAAGCCCAACAACGCAATACAATAAATGAAGTCAAAACATAAACAACATGTTAAATTACATAAAACATAAGAATACAGCAAACAATATAAAATTACAATAAAAGCATTCATAACACAGTAACAGTGAGTGGGCCACATGTACAGAATAAAATACTAAAGCCAAAAACACGGGTGAGATAGAGATGGAGCAGATTATTTGTGAGGGAGAAACTCTTCAGGAATGGGGTCGGAGGTAGGGAGGTAGGGAAATAAGGTAGGTTGGTAGGTAAGTAGGTAGATAGATAGGGAAGGTAGATAGATCAATTGATATATAAGGTAGGTAGGTCGGTAAGTAGGTATATAGATAGCATAGGTAGGTAGGTAGATTGATAAGGTAGGTAAGTAGGTAGAGATAGATATGGTAGGTAGGTAGATTGATAAGGTAGGTAAGTGGGTAGAGATAGATATGGTAGGTAGGTAGATTGATTGATAAGGTAGGTAGGTAGATAAGGTAGGTAAGTAGGTAGATAGGGTAGGTGGGTAGATAGATAAGATAGATAGGGAGGTAGGTAGATAAGGTAGGTAGGTAAGTAAGTAGATAAATGGGTAGATAAGATAAATAGGTAGGTAGATACGGTAGGTAGGTAAGGTAGGTAGGTAAGTAGGTAGATAGGGTAAGTGGGTAGATAGATAAGATAGGTAGATAGATTGATCGATTGATAAGGTAGGTAGGTAAGTAGGTAGATAGATATATAGGGTAGGTAGGTAGATTAGGTAGGTAGGTAGATAAGGCAGGTAGGCAAATAGGTAGATTACGATAGGGTAGGTGGGTAGATAAGATAGGTAGGTAGATTGATATATATATATAAGGTAGGTAAGTAGGTAAATAGATAGATATATAGGGTAGATAGATAGATAGGGTAAGGTAGGTAGATCAATTGATATATAAGGTAGGTAGGTCGGTAAGTAGGTATATAGATAAGTTAGGTAGATAGATGGATAAGGTAAATAGGTAAGTAGGCAGATAGATATATAGAGTCGGTAGGTAGATAACATAGGTAGATAAGGTAGGTAAGTAAGTAGATAGATAGGGTAGGTGGCTAGATAGATAAGATAGGTAGGTAGATCGATAGTTAAGGTAGGTAGGTAAGTAGGTAGATAGATATATAGGGTAGGTAGGTAGATAAGATAGGTAGGGTAGATAGATCGATCGATAGGGTAGGTAGGTAGGTAGATGCACACCCATGGCTTTCATGTGCGTCGAAGCCGCCTTTCCGCCCCAAGAGGACACTTTCCGGGGGACAGAGTTAAGGCGCGGGTCAAAAGTTGCCCCCAAGACCCTCTCCCCCAGCTCAGGAAAGTGTCCTTGCCCGCGCTCCCCGTTGTCCTCCCTCCCTGCCTCCCTTCCTCCGGGGCTCCTTGGCAGGAGAGGGCGCGGGCTGGGAACACACGCAGGCCGCCCCGGGGCAGGGAGGCACCTCCGGATCGGGTCCAAAGGCCCCGCGGCGCAAAGCAGGGAGGAGAGAAAGAAGGAAGGAAGGGAGGGATGGGCACCCAGGAGGGCAGGAAGGAGGGCGCTCTCTGGGTTGCCCGCAGCAGGTGCAGCGAGAGGGCAAAAGGAGAAGGGAAGGGCGCGCCCACGGGAGACCGCAGGTGGGCCTCCTCTTTGGATGGAAGCTCCGCCTCTCTCTCCTTTCTTCCAGATCTGGGGGGCGAGGGAGGGGCCGCCGCCACGGGGCTCTGGCTTGCAGACTGCCCCCCCCCGCCCCCCGGGGCTGCCACAGGTCAGGGAGCCCACCATGGCTTCTTCACAACCTTGCAGCACTCATGGTTTGCTAAATGTGCAGAGGCAGAGAGGAAGGAAGGAAGGCGCTCCAGAGGGTTCCTTACCAGGACTACCTGCCCAGAGAATTCTTGCTTGCCCTCTCTCTCTCCCTCTTTGGAAGAACTTTACAATTCCTGCTGCCTTAAGAAAGTTCGGAATATTCATCCTGTGCATTTGGCCCGCCCATTGTGTTCTATTTCTTTATCTTGTTATCTTGCAACTGTTTATTTTATTTAGCTATTTTATGTATCTTATTTTGATGTTATTTTTGCTTCGTTGTATTTATTTTGCTTTATTGTAATTCTGGGTTGGACCTCACGTTAGCCGTCCCTTTGGAGATGGTGGCGGGGAATAAATACAAGATTACAGATTATTATTACAGATTATCATTATTATTATTATCTGGCAGGTAAAAACAAGGACAAATAGCATTGTTGAAGGCTTTCATGGGTGGAATGACTGGGTTGCTGTTTTCCGGGCTATGTGGCCAGTTCCAGAAGCATTCTATCTCAACATGCTGCATGACCACCAAACATAGTGCCCAAACACGCCCAAACATGAATCAAGGAACATGAAATGCACTGTAGACTGACTCAACCAGTGAAATCAGCCATAGCAGAGCACCTGATGAACCAACTAGGACACAGCATATTATTTGAGTGCTGGACCACTCTGACAACCAGCATGTCAGACTACACAGAGAAGCTACTGAAATCCACAAGCATGTGGACAATTTTGACAGAAAGGAGAAAACCATAAAAATAAACAAAATCTGGCTGTCAGTATTTAAAAAACCAACAAACCCTAAAATCAGGACAGTTAGAAAAAGAACAACACTAAAAAAAATGGGGGAATTCCAGATAGGGAACAATCAGGACCAGCTAACACCTCCCAACAAAGGATTCCCCCAGGCAGGAAGCAGCCAGGCTTTGAAGTTGCAAGGCCATTCAATGCTAATCAAGGTGGCAAATTGCAACATTTATACATAACTCTAGCAGGCAAGAGTTCTTTCTCCCACCCTGGACATTTCACAGATATATAACCCACTCTTACTTAGTTTCCAACAGACCCCTCAACCTCCGAGGATGTGTACCGTAGATGTGGGTGAAACATCAGGAGAGAATGCTTCTGGAACATGGCTATACAGCCCCGGAAAATTCACAGCAACCCAAGGGCAAATAGGCTGAGAGAGCTTTTATCCCAGAGGTATTTATTACCTCAAAAGGCAGACTTGGCCATGGTGGTCCATGCTTCAGTTCTGTGGTTCCCAAAGTGGGCGGTACCGCCCCCTAGTGGGTGGTGAGGCGATCCAAGGGGGCGGTGGGAGGCTCATGAGAATTTGGGGGGCACTGAAACCCTGTAAGGGGGCAGTGGCGGGATTCCAACTCACAAGCGCAAGTGTGCACTTGCCAGTTGCCCACGGCACAGTCCTGTATCGCCCCTTCCAATCAAACGGGTCCCTTGGAAGGGAGGGGCAACAAGTGACTGTGCCGTGGGCAGAGTTGAGGAGAGGAAAGGGGCGTGCACTGCGGTTTCCAGGCAACGCCTGCCCAGGGATTCCAACTGGCAGGCTGAGACAGTCGCGCACTTGGAAGTGTGTGCCTGCCAGTTGGTCCAGCGGAGAAGGAAAGCCTCTGTGTCTGCAAACACCCCCTGAGTCGCTGCAGCGTTTGCAGGCGCCTTCTGGGAGATAGCTGTGGCACGAAGGAAAATGCAAGCAGCTCCCAATTTCCAAGGTCCAGTATTGCCTATTGCTCAAGTTTGGTTCAATTCCATTGCTGTTGGGAGTTCAGAATGCTCTTTTATTGTAGGTGAACTATAAATCCCAGCAGCTGCAACTCCCAAATGACAAAATCAATTTCCCCAACCCTATCAGTATTCAAATTTGAGCATATTGAGTATTTGTGCCAAATTTGGTCCAGATCCAGGGTTGTTTGGGTTCAGAGTGCTCTCCAAATGTCGGTGAACTACATCTCCCCTAAATCACTGTCAATTCCTCCCAAACCCCTCCAGTATTTTCTGTTGGTCATGGAGGTTCTGTGTGCCAAGTTCGGTCCAGTTCTGTCATTCATGGGGTCTCAGCTGTGGAAGTCAGAGCTGAATTGGTCGAAGGTACTGCAAATCCCATCATCCGTTGTCCATACTCCCCCAAACATATTGTTTTTGTGATTGATCACTATGCTTTAATTATGTTCAATTTGTAACAATGAAAATACATCCTGCATATTAGATATTTGCATTAGAATTTATAAGAGTGGCAAAATTATTTATGAAGTAGCAACGAAAATATGGATGGGGTCACCACAACATGAGGAACCTTATTTAGAGCTCACGGCATTAGAAAGGTTGAGGACTACTGCATTAATACATATATCTTTCTGTTTAATTGCTATTACATTTTTAAAAAAATTAATTTATAGGGTGGCAGTGAGTAATTTTTTTCTGGAAAGGGGGCAGTAGGCCAAAAACGTTTGGGAACCACTGCTTTAGTTACATCAAGATTGGATTACTGTAATGCACTCTACATGGGGCTGCCTTTGAAACGACTCGGAAACTCCAATTGGTGCAAAGATTGGCAGCCAGGCTACTAACTGGAGCTGGCTATAGGGAGCACACAATGCCCCTGTTAAAGTTACTATATTGAAATCTATGGTTTCATACTAATGTGACATTAGGGGCTCTGCGATAGCAATTAGAACGTGGAAGGATTGGTGCTTTGTTTTGTAATCCCATATACTATATAATATGTATTGAGGATGGCCAGTGGCAGCTTCCTGTGGGATCCCGGGGTTTGTCTTTCAGGAGGTTCTAGAGAACTCCTCAACTGCAGTCACTTCCCAGGGTTCCTGGGGTGAAGGGCCACGGCCCTTCAAAGGGAAGCTGCATCAGGACCCTGCGGAAGGGAAAGGAGGAGAGAGGCCAGGCCAAGGGAGTTAGACTAGATGGCCCATGTGGTCTTTTCTGTCTCTACGATTCTGTGATTCAAGGGCTCCCCACTTCCTGGGAAGGGGCTGCCTGCCACTCTCTGCAGGCCTCCCCAAGGCTGGGTCCAACAAGGCAGGAGACTTGGTTGCAAAGCTATTGATCAATAGCCATAAATACATACAGGCACCAACGGAACTGGAAAAGGTACAAAGAAGGGCAACAAATATGATCCAAGGGATGGAGCAGCTCCCTTATGAAATCAGGTTGCAACGCCTTGGTCTTTTCAGCCTTGAAAGACGGCGTTTAGAGGTGACTTGATCGAAGTGTATAAAATCATGCATGGGATAGAAAGGTGAACAAAGAAAAATATTTTCTCTGTCACACAATACTAGGACTAGGGGCACTCCCTAAAGCTCCAAGGTAGGAAAGTTAGGACTAATAAAGGAAATATTTCTTCACCCAGAGGGTCATTGGGTTATGGAACTCACTTCCAGAGGAGGTTGTGACAGCTGTCAGCCTGGACAGCTTCAAGGCAGGATTAGACAGATTCATGGATACCAAGGGAATCAGTAGCTACTGAAATGGACATCCAAGTGCCACCTCTGTGTTGATGGAGGCAGGCAGGATTTTCCCCGGGTACTGGTTGTGGGGGTCGGGAGCAGGTGAGGTTTTGCCCTCCTTTCTGCTAGAGATCCCTGTGTACAACTAGTGGGCCACTGTGTGACACAGAATGCTGGACTAGATGGGCTGAGGCCCGATTCAGCATGGCTCTTCTTATGTTCTTATGTTCTTAACATGCAGGTGTCCACACACAGACCTAGCAAATAGGGCACACTGCTGGGGAGGTTGTGGGTAGGATTTTCTTGGTGGGAGGTAGGCGTTTTGAAATACATTTTAGTTGTATTTATTATGTTTTAATTGTATTTTTATTGTGTTCATTTTTACGTTTGTTTATAGGCACTTTGTACCATCTGTAAGTCACCCAAGTCCCTTCGGAGAGTTGGTGGTGGGAAATAGAGGAGAGAGAGGAGGAGCTATTGACACCATTGGCCCCCCTCCCAGGACTTTGACCAACCCAAAGGGTGGGAGGAAATAGAGGAGGAGAGAGGAGGAGCTATTGACACCATTGGCCCCCCTCCCAGGACTTTGACCAACCCAAAGGGTGGGAGGTACAGATCAAGGACCTTTTGGGGGGCGGGATTTAACAACGGGAGTCGGAGAGAATCCCTCGGCCCCACCCCCGCACCCCCTCAATTGGAGCCGGTTATCGGATTCAATAAGCCATCGGGCACAGATCAAGGACTACCCCCATCAAGGACAATGCAGAACCCTATTGAGGGAAGGGATGGTGGACAGGCAATATTGCCTCCATCCTCAATCCAACACCCCCTAGGGTATGACAGGCAACTCCGGCACACACACCCCCCTTTTCGGAGGGTGGGCAGAAGACCGAACACCTAGTGGAGTTGTCGGAGAATGAGGTGCGGGGGCGGGTAATACGTGTGATCTCGGGAAGGGGCAATAGGGACGGTAGACATAGGCCTTATGAGAGAAGGCGGAGGAGCCAAAGAAAGGCTCGTCCCCCTTCTGACCTACGGGCTATCCCTAGGCACGCAGATGAGGAGTTCCCTACTACCTCTCCTCCAACTTTGGTTCTAGTCAACACCAGGTCCGTGCGTAATAAGACAGGGATCATCAGGGATTTCCTCCTGAGAGGAAGGCCGATCTGGCCTGCCTCACTGAAACATGGCTCCAAGAGGGAGATGAGGTCATTATGCACGAGATAACTTCTCCTGGGTTTGTTGCTAGTTGCCAGATGAGGACAGAGAGGCGGGGGGGGGGGTCGCCATCCTCAGCCGAGACAATTTTAATTCCAGGACGATTCCGACAGCGAACATTCCTGGAATGGAATGCGCGGGCCTGGTGTGGGACCTTAGTGAGAGTATGGCCTTCCTGTTGGTGTACCGTGCACCCAACGCACCAACGGGGAGTCTACCTAAGCTGCTGGAGGTGGTCGCAGAGTGGGCATTGAGGTTCCCTAAGCTTATTGTCTTGGGGGACTTCAATGTCCGCGCCGATACCGCCTCCCCTTCAACAGCAGCCGTGGACCTGGTGTCTACCATGGAGGCACTAGGACTCTCACTTTGCAGGACCGGCCCCACACATCAGGCCGGGCACACCTTGGATCTGATCTTCGCTGCCAGAATTAGCGTGATCCCAACCTCCACAACGGGGGTTCCATGGTCAGATCACAGTGTCCTGGAAGTCCGTCTGGAAATGGCCTCCCCTCCCGGTAAGGGTGCTGAACCTATTCTGGTTCGCCCGAAGAGACTTATGGAACCCACTAGGTTCCTGAATGCTCTAAGGGATTGGGAACTCCCCAGCGACTCAGTCGATGGGCAAGTGGAATGCTGGAACACCAGTCTCTCTGCTGCCCTTGACGAGATCGCCCCCAGGCGCTCTCTCCTCCCCCGTAGAAATCGCTCGCCTTGGTTCACCGAGGAACTATGGGCAATGAAGCGGAGGAAGAGACAGCTAGAGGACGTGTGGCGGAGCCTCCGAGACGGAGCATCGAAATCGGCTTATAAACAGTTTAAAGAGGTTTATGAGCAAGCTATCAAGGGAGCCAAAAAAGTCTATTACTCTTCCTTGATAGAGTCGGCTAGTTCACGCCCAGCTCAACTTTTTAAGATAATTCGGTCCTTGACAACAATCCCAACTGTCCCAAACAATAGGGGTTTGGCTCCAACAGCTGAGGTTTTTCAGAACTATTTCGCCGACAAGATCTCGACTCTCCGCCGGGATATTCCAGCCACTCTTGATACAGTTGGTGAACTCGAGACCCCGCCGCCACTCGGCGGACCCACCTTCACCCGCTTCCAACTGCTGGGCGAGCAGCTGTCGATAAGTTACTTGCTGCAGCTAGACCAACTACCTGCTCCCTCGACCCGTGCCCCTCCTGGCTTGTTAGAGCTTGCCAGGAGGGGCTACGAGGCCCCCTGGGAAAGATCATAAATAGCTCCCTTGAACAAGGAGTCTTCCCAGGGGGATTGAAAGAGGCTATGGTAAGACCACTGCTGAAGAAGCCGAATTTAGACCCTTTGGCTCCCTCCAATTACCGGCCTGTTTCCAACTTGGCTTTCTTAGGCAAGGTGTTTGAGAGGGCAGCAGCGGATCAGCTGCAGAGGTTCTTAGAAGACACAGCTGGACTTGATCCCTTCCAGTCCGGCTTCCGTATTGGGCATGGGACGGAGACCGTGCTTGTCGCCATTACAGACCAACTTCGCCGCCAGCTGGACCAGGGTGGATCAGCCCTGCTTGTTTTGTTAGACCTGACAGCAGCGTTTGATACCGTAGATCATGCATTGTTGGCCCACCGTTTAGCCGGCTCCGGGGTTGGGGGGACTGCCCTTAAATGGGTGCCCCCCCCCTCCGGGACCGGGGACAACCTGTGGAGGGGGTGGGGGGGTCTCCGGGAGACTTCCACTTGACTGTGGAGTCCCCAAGGGGGCCATCCTCTCCCTCTTATTATTCAACGTTTATATGCGCCCCCTGGCCCAGCTGGCCCGTGACTTTGGTCTGGAGTGTTATCAATATGCAGATGACACCCAGCTTCTGCTGAGAATGGACGGCAGGCCGGATACCGTACCCGATTGTTTCCATCAATGCCTTGAAGCTGTGACTGGATGGCTGCGTGCCAGCCGGCTGAAGGTGAATCCGTCAAAGACGGAGATCTTGTGGCCCGGTCGGCCTGGACTGGATGAGTGCCGGTTGCCTACCCTGGATGGCGAGCGACTCAGCCCGTCACCTGTTGTTAAGAGCCTGGGTGTTCAACTGGACCTCCTGCTGACCATGGAGACTCAGGTCGTCATTCTTTCACCTACGACAGGCTAGGCGACTGGCACCCTACCTTTCCAGGGGCGACCTGACCACGGTGATCCAAGCGACGGTCATCTCGAGGTTGGACTACTGTAACGCCCTCTACGTTGGTCTTCCCTTGTCAACAATCCGGAAACTCAAGCTTGTGCAAAATGCCACTGCTCGCTTGCTGGCGGGAGCGTCAGTGAGGGAGCACATCACGCCCATCCTTCGGCAATTGCACTGGCTTCCTATCTAGTACCGAATTGCCTTCAAGGTGTTGGTTTTAACCTTCAAGGCCTTACACGGCCTAGGGCCTTGCTCCGTATATTCCCCCGAGATCACTACATTCGGAGGAATTGAATTTGCTCCTGGTGCCATCAATCCGCTCCTGCCACTTATCCACAACCAGGCAAAGAGCCTTCTCTGTGGCAGCTCCGGTGTTGTGGAACTCCCTCCCAGACGACACCCGAGCTATCCCAGAGCTCATCCCGTTTCGCAGGGCCTGCAAGACCGCCCTTTTTAGACTAGCCTTTAACTAGGCAAACCAGCCTAGTGTATTCCCTTATGGTCCCTCTTTTTCTTCTTCCTTCCTTTTTTCCTTCCTTTTCTTTTTTTTCCTTCCTTCTCTACCTCTTTTATTCCTTCCCCTACCCTTTTCTTTCTCTCCTTTCTTCCTTCTCTACTATTCTTGGATTGTAACTCCCAGCAGTCCTCCTGATTGATCTGTCTACCTACTATCTATCTCTATGTGATCTATATATCTTTTCTATCTGGAGGATTGCTGGAAGTTGCAGTCTAGAAATAAGAATTAGGAAATATGTATGGATTGGGATGCTCTCAAAGAAATCCAAGGAGAAGCAGTGCATTTGGAGCATCCTCCTCCCCCAAAGGGCCTGGCCTAGGGGATGCTGGGAGCCAGGCATGTAGCCAGGGGGGGGGCTTAGGGGGCTTCACCCCCGAAATTCTCAGGGTGGTCCGCGAGAAGGCCTTACTGGTACATTATTTAAACGGTTATGTTTATTCATATCATGATCTGATCACCATGCTCATTATATCCCACATTCATGGGGTTATTGGGATAACAATACAAAAGGTTTGCTAGGGTAGACCCTCTTCCACCCAGTCTCAGCCCCCCGAATCAAAATCCTGGCTACGGCCCTGCTGGGAGCTGACGTTTTTGAAAATGTGCTGTATCGTCATTTAGCTTTTTTTTGGGGTTTTAAAGTCTTTTCCGCTGTTTTTTGGGAGAGGTTTATGAATAATGGTCACTTGTTGGCCTGTTAGGGGTGTAGTGTCCAAATTTGGTGTCAATTTGTCCAGTGGTTTTTGAGTTATGCTAATCCCACAAACAAACATTAAATTTTTATTTATATAGATTAGACCAGTGTTTTTCAACCTTTTTGAGCCGCGGCACATTTTTTACATTTACAAAATCCTGGGGCACACCACCAACCAAAATGACACAAAATGACACTCTAACACAGGGGTGCTCATTAGGTAGCTCGCGAGCTACTAGTAGATCTTCGGCCCTCTTCAAGGTGATCTTCGGGCCTCACCAGCCGGATGGGGCGCTCCTGCCATGCGCGCGCACACCCTGCGTGCACGAGCACTCATGCTGCTGGCTTTCGCTCTCGCGGTGCTTCTTTCGCCTGTGGGGCATTGTAGGAAGAAGGAAGCACAAGGCGGGGCCTCTGGAGGGAGCGCCCTGCCTCTCGTCCAGAAGCAGCTGTGCAGCCTCCGTTGCTGGTGAGACAGGCAGGGAGGAGCGCTCCCTCTGGAGGCTCCACCTCGTGCTTTCTCCTTCCTGCAATGCCCCGCAGGTGGAAGAAGCACTGCGCGGGTGGAAAACAGCAGCAGGAGCATGCGCGGCGGCGGGAGCACGCGGAAGCACGCGGGGGCAGGGGCAGGTAGAGCTTTTGGACTTGGTTGCTTTAAGAGTAGCTCGCATGCTGAAAAAGTGTGAGCACCCCTGCTTTAACACAGTAATACATATAGTTAATATGTTTTAAATGTATTTATACACTCAGTGTGAAACCTGGACCTGTTTCGATGAACACAACATAGATATCCTGGCAGGAATGGCAGAAAAACACAAACTCCCCACACAGAACTCCCATAACCAAGAGAAAATACTATAAGAGTTTGGTGGGCATTGACCGTGAGTTTTGGAGTTGTAGTTCACCTATATCCAGAGAGCACTGTGGACTGAAACAATGTTGGATTAGGACCAAACTTGGCATGAATACTCAATATGCTCAAATGTGAACACAGATGGAGTTTGGGGAAAATAGCATGAGCGTGTTCAGGAGGGGAGAGGGGAGGGAGGAAGACGTGACCCATGCGGGCGCTACTGCACAGACTCGCCCCAGAGCAAAGCGAGGCAAAGCGAGCAGAGCGAGGCTGGGAAGAAAGGAGCCCGAGTGGAGAAGAAAAAGTGTTTGGCAGGAGGGGGAAGAAAGGGTATTGGAGGTTCCAATTTCCCATGGCACACCTGATGATTGCTCACGGCACACTGGTTGGGAAACACTGGATTAGACACACAGTACCAATTTTTATTTTTATTTTTATTTTTGTTAGTCACTTTGTTTAAAGTGTGTGATTGTAAGCCGCCTTGAGTCCTTCGGGAGAGAAAGGCAGGGTATGAATAAATAAATAAATAAATAAATAAATAAATAAAGCAGTCCTGCCAAGCCTCCCCTCACACACCCCAAATGTCCCCACTTCCATGCAGGCTTCCACCTTGGAGCCTGAGAGCGCCCCTCTTTCAATCTGAGGTAGAGTGTGTGTGTTGGGGAGGGGTCCTTCCTCCCCCCCCACTCCCACCCCCCACCCGAGCCCCTATAGCACTTAAGGGGAGCCATGCTGCAAGATTAATGCCACCATCCCCCCTTCTCAGATGTAACAAAATAATGTAAATGATCAATTATTTAAAGCACAAGTGCATCTTTATGTTGAAAAATGCTTCTTCCTCCCTCCCACCGCACTCAAATCAGTTCGTCTGCTTTCTGTCCTGGATGTCAAAGCCCCCCCTCTGAGAAGGAGACCCCCCTTCAGCTCCAGTGTCCAAACCCAATTGTGGCGGCAGAGCAGGGATGTGTTTGACTTCATTAATGAAGAGGCCTATTTGTCTCCTAAATCAGATGTGACTCTGGCCCCCACAACAGCGATAATTAAATTAAATATTGATGGCTGATGGTTGGATGCCCGGCCTGGCCAGGTAACGGGCTTTGCCACCTCCAATTAGTGTCTCCCCCAAGTGGGTCCGTTGGGGAAGCGCCTCCCGACTCAAATGAGGAGTGGGGAGGGGGCAGGCTAATGCAGGGATGGCTGGCTTTCAAGAGGAGGGGTTCTGTTTTTGTGGTGGCAAAGGGGCTGTTGGGGATTGAGATGTAAATAGAGAGAGGGAGAGTCTGCAGAGAGCTCCCTTAGCTTTCTTTTGTGGGGCAGAACAAAGTGGAGGGAAGCCCAATTGAGGTGCTGGCCAAGATCTAACCCTATGAAAACTCTCGCTTGGCCTGATCGCTGAAGGAAGCCTTTAGGAGTCCTCAGGTGAGCCAGCAAGGCCTTCCTGACCTTCCTGAGAAAGACACCTAGCACCTCTGCACTGGAAGGTCTCTTATAGGCATCTACAATGGCGGCCAAGGTAAATGCACATCTCAATCAGGCCTTAGACCCTTGTGCCAGCAGGACTGAAAACTGACAGGTCGGAGGTTCAAATTCGGGGAGTGTACGGATGAGCTCCCTCTGTCAGCTCCAGCTTCCCATGCGGGGGCATGAGAGAATCCTCCCACAAGCATGCTAAAACATCAAAACATCCGGGCATCCTCTGGGCAATATCCTTGCAGACAGCCAATTCTCTCACACCAGAAGAGACTTGCAGTTTCTCCTGACACACACACACACAAAACAGATCTGTTCCCAGCAGACCTGATTCTAGCGCAGTGGTGGGGACCCTTCACCCCTCCCATCTGCATTGGTGGTCTCCATGTTACACAGGCACTGAGCTCACTCTGGATATTTATCTGAACTTTAGGGGCACTCCCCAAGGCACTCCACCTATTCTGGGGGCAGAGGTCAGTCAGTCAGTCCTTCAGAGAGCTCCTTCAAGTTCAGACTCCAACTTGGCACTGAGTCCTGCACTGAGATGCTCCATGGCCCCTCCTTCATGCTGCCCCCCCCCTCGCCATGCTGGAGTCAAAGCCCCAAACATCTGGGAGGCCAGGACCCCCTGGCTTTGGGAACAGCAGCTGTGCTCAGAGGCAGCTGTGGGGCCGCTTCCAGCTGCCTTCCTGCCTGGACTTGCGGAGCGCAAGGAACAACATCCCGGCCAGAGAGAAGAAGGCAAGGCAGCTGCAGATAAGGGAGGAGGAGAAGGAGGAAGAGGCTGGGTTCAGGATCTGGGCAAGGCCTTTACCAAGTAGGAAGGAGCTAAGAGGCTGGTATGAAAAAAAAACCCTACAATGTACAAAGCAATAAGGAGCTCCTGGTGGCGCAATGGGTTAAAGTGCTGAGCTGCTGAACTTGCTGACCGAAAGGTCACAAGTTTCGAATCTGGGAGCAGCGTGAGCTCCCACTGTTAACCCCAGCTTCTGCCAACCTAGCAGTTCAAAAATATGCAAATGTGAGTAGATCATGGATACCAAGGGAATCAGTAGTTACTGAAATGGACATCCAAGAGCCACCTCTGTGTTGATGGAAGGTTTCCCGGGTACTGGTTGTGGGGGTCGGGAGCAGGTGAGGGTTTTGCCCTCCATTCTGCTAGAGATCCCTGTGTACAACTAGTGGGCCACTGTGTGACACAGAATGCTGGACTAGATGGGCTGAGGCCCGATTCAGCATGGCTCTTCTTATGTTCTTATGTTCTTAGATCAATAGGTACTGCTCCGACAGGAAGGTAACAACGCTCCATGCAGTCATGCAGGCCATATGATCTTGGAGGTGTTTACAGACAATACCGGCTCTTCGGCTTAGAAATGGAGATGAGCACCAACCCCCAGAGTCTGACATGACTGGACTTAATGTAAGGGGAATACCTTTACCTTTACCTACAAAGCAATGAAGCTGTCAAAGTCTTAAAGCTGTTTGAAAACAATGCCAGAGAAAAATTGAATGTGTTATTCAAGACCAATCCCCAAAGAACTGCTTGGGGATTGGACTATGTTGAGTTTCATCCCTGGACTGCACAAGTCTCTTGTGTCACCAAGTCTCCAGTCCTCAATGAGTAGATAGACTAGAGATAGGATTGTGCTTAGGGATTCCTCCCACACATTCCTATGCATGTCTACCAAAAGGACTTTGTCTTTCCTCCATCCGCTTACTATTGTCTCCTCCCCCTTTGAAGATATAGCAATGAAATCCATACATACATGCCCTGGACATGTGTGTATGGCCATTCACCATTTTTCAGCCCTTCTGCCTTTTTTCCTTCAGGCGATGGCCCAAATTTTGCTTCTCTCTTGAGGCAAAATGTAGCTGCATAGATTTTTGATTTTTTACCCTTTTCCCTTTCTTAGAAGATGAGATTTAGTAAGCTAGTTAGCTCCAAGACCTTTTCTATCTAGAATGTGTTTGTTTTACTTCAATAAATATTTTTGAACCCAAAGTTCTGACTTTGCAATCCTGTGCCATCCTGTTAAATATAAGATTATCCCAGCTCATCACATGTGAGTTTCTGGTTATAAAGTTTGCTTCTGGTATTCTGCTATATTTATGGTGGAATCACCCCAACTGAGGGTTATTTTTCAGCCTAACAGCTCAGATTCCCCAATAAGAGGGAAAGGTCAAGGGGCCCCCAAATGTCAGCTAGCAGAGCCCGGAGGAAGGGCAGGAAGACTTGGCTGGAACTGTCTCTTTTGAATTGAGGTGTCTGGTATATTTGTGGTGGAATCACCCCAACTGAGAGTTATTTTGACCTAACAGCTTGGGGTGCTTCCAGACAGCACTAAATCATGGGTGTGAAACAGGGACAAAAAAAATCCCTTCAGAAGAGGTCCACATACAGACCTGTTGGTCCAGGGATTTCTGCCTCCGTTGTGCAGACATGATGCTTTGTTGCGAGATTTCATCTCTCATTTAATGGCGAGGGCTCAGTGCTATGGGATCCTGGGATTTGTAGCTTGTTGAGGCTCAAGGCCTTGTCAAACTACATCCTCTAGGATTCCATAGCATGGAACAAAGGCAATTAAAGCGGATTCATTCTACAGCAGGGCTGCCCAGGAAGTTGATCGCAATCGACCAGTCGATCCCGGGACCGAAGGAGGTTGATCCCAGCTGGATGGGGTGCTTCTCAGATGGGGACGGAGCCAGGCTGCACCAAGCCCCACCCCCTCCCCCAGCTTCAGCACTCTCAGCAGCTTCTCCAGGCTTGAGGAGGGCAGGGCCAAGCCAGCCTTGTGCTAGCTATGCCACCACTGGCTTGACATTGCCATCCTCAAGCCTGGAGAAGCTGCTGGGAGCTCCAAAGCCAGCGGGGAGGGGTGGGGCTTGGCGCGGCCTGGCTCCGCCCCCTCTGGCTTCAGCTCTACCAGCAGCTTCTCCAGGCTTGAGGATGGCTGTGCCAAGCCCCGCCCCTGCACCCTCCCCTCTCCAGCCTTGAGGAGGTAAGTAGATCTTTCTGATTTGGTTTTATTATAAGTAGCTCGCATGCTGAAAAAGTGTGGGCACCCCTGTTCTACAGCATAGGGCAGTTCCAGACAGTACTAAATCACGGGTTTTAAAGAGCAGATAAAAAATCCTAGGACTTCAGAAGAGGTTCACATACAGACCTATTGGTCCCGTGATTTCTGCCTCTGTTGTCCAGACATGATGCTTTGTTGCGGGATTTAGAGGCTCCCAAGATGGCTGCCGCAGGACTTCCACCAGAAACTTCCACAGTTTTGTGTTTTTTTAAAAGAAAGATGCGGATATGCAGATATGCGGAGAATCACTGCAGCAAATCACTGCAAAAGTTCAGTCTTGGTTCTGGCCAGATAAACAATGCCCTCCACATGTTTCATGAAGTTTCTGACACACTAACAAAGTTTTTGCTGTCTACTCAAGTGTCGCCTTCTTTTTAGGAACCGACTAATCAGGAACAAACATCTAAAACCCAGGAACAAACCCAGAGGAAAAAAATCCTGTGATTCCCGATTGCAGGGACTTACAGACATGCCAAGATTTGGCTCAAAACTGTGATATTCCCGCACCTGGAAATCTCTTGTTTTTAGCCTTTTGTAGTGATTGCTTCTGTGTTTACAGGGAAATGTCATCTAGCCACCCTCCTATTTGCTGCAGAAGCTCCTGGAATAGCGAAGGTAGCGCTTGTAGACGTTTCTGAGCATCGCGCGCACTCCCTCCCAAGCCGCGCCTGCCTCCGTGCATGCGCAAAACCTAGATTCTCCAACAGTCTTCACTTGCCTCTGGAAAGAAGGTGAGTCCTCTCTGGGAAGGGAGTTCCAGAGCCCAGGAGGGTCTAGGCTCCTTAGTCTTCACTTGCCTCTGGAAAGAAGGTGAGTCCTCTCTGGGAAGGGAGTTCCAGAGCCCAGGAGGGAGCAGCCACTGAGAAGGCCCTGCCTTTCCCCAGAATCATAGAGTTGGAAGAGACCACATGAGCTATCTAGTCCAATCCCATTCTGCCATGCAGGAAAAGCACAATCAAAGCCCCCACAACAGATGGCCACAAAAGAAGGCCTCAAAAAGTGGTTAGGCTCCAATGGAAGAGAGCCAGCCCTTCCAATGGCCTGGCACTGGGGGCCTTTGCAGGCTACAACTGGCGCTTTCCAACGGCTCCAGAAACAAAGCACTGGCAGCTTTAATCCCGCTAAGTGCTGCACTCTCCGGCGGGGAAGAGCCGCCACCTGATCTGAGAGGATCCAGGAACATCTGTTTGAATGAAATGTGTTGACAACTGCTGAAGCAAAGTTTTTCCTCAGTCTCAGGAGTTTAGCCATGACGAGCATTATTAATGAATTGAGTTAATTAAAAAGCATTTTGAGATGAAACGGGCTCTCCTCCCTGTAAGCCGCTCTTGTGCATTAGACAGGCATTATGGAAATCTCGGCTTGGTGGAAATCTACCTCCTAATGCAACCATTTGCAAAAGCTCCCCCACTTCCACGGGTTGCGCCAATTGAGGCATCCTCTGCCTGCCTTTGAAATCCATGCGCTGGGCCCTGTCTGCCGTTTGGAGGCATGAAATCGAGACCGTTCCACCCGCTCTGCCTTTTCTCCCTTGATTTCCTTGGATTAGCAAGGAGCTTCCAGAGCATCTGGGACAACATTGAGGCCTGTGCCACAAATGGCCACGGAGAGGCACCTCTGCAATGGTTCTCAACCTGTGGGTCCCCAGATGTTTTGGACTACAACTCTCAGAAATCCCAGCCAGTTTACCAGCTGTTAGGATTTCTGGGAGTTGAAGGCCAAAACATCTGGGGACTCACAGGTTGAGAACTACTGCGGGGAGAAACACTGGGCAAGTTGCTGATCCTTAAGGAATGGTCTGGCACTCAAAGACACAGAGGCTGGGTGGCCATCTGTTGTTAGGGCTTGGATTGTGTCTTGCTTTATGGCAGAAGGAGGTTGGACTGAATGGCCCTTTTGGTCTTTTCCAAGTCTATGATTCTATGATATTATTATTATTAGTATTGTTATTAAGCAAAGGCTGGGTGGCCATCTGCTGAGAGAGCTTGAATAATGTCCTCTGAATAGCCCAGTCATGGGCAAACTTTTGGTATCTTCCAAGTCTATGATTCTATATTATTATTATTATTATTACTACTACTACTATTTATTTATTTCCGGTATTTCTATCCTGTTCCTTCTCAACCCCCAAAGAGTTACTCAGGGAGGCTTACATTTGGCAGCAATTCGATGCCACTACATATAACAAAGCAATATAATAACAATTAAAACAATAAGTAAAGCATTCATTAAAACAGTAAAAAAAAACCAGTATTAATAGTCGTATCACCGTTCCAGTCAATTCCATATCCAATTATTAAGCAGAGGCTGGGTGGCCATCTGATGGGAGGGCTTAAATGTCCTCTGAATAGCCCAGTCACGGGCAAACTTTTGGTATCTTCCAAGTCTATGATTCTATATTATTATTATTATTATTATTATTATTATTACTACTACTACTATTTATTTATTTCCGGTATTTCTATCCTGTTCCTTCTCAACCCCCAAAGAGTTACTCAGGGAGGCTTACATTTGGCAGCAATTCGATGCCACTACATATAACAAAGCAATATAATAACAATTAAAACAATAAGTAAAACATTCATTAAAACAGTAAAAAAACCAGTATTAATAGCCGTATCACCGTTCCCAGTCAATTCCATATCCAATTATTAAGCAGAGGCTGGGTGGCCATCTGATGGGAGGGCTTAAATGTCCTCCAGATAACCCAGGCATGGGCAAACTTTGCCCCCTCTCCCCAATGTTTTGGACTTCAATTCCCACTATTCCTAATAGCCTCAGCTTAAGCAGGTGAGGGAGAAAAGGAAGGGACCTGAGGCTGTTAGGAATGGTGGGAATTGAAGTCTAAAACTCCTGGAGGGCCCAAGTTTGCCCATGCCTTCTGTACAGCTTTGTTTAAACTCTGGCCCTGCCAAGCAACATGCTCTCCATGTTTACTGAGAAAATAAGTCCCTCCAGGACCAGCTTCAAAGAATTACGCTATTAAAAAAACTGATATGAATTATGGATAGAACGTGTGCGCGCTAAGAATATTGTATCTGTAAATAAGCAATGGGTAAATGGAGCAAAGAGATGTGCATGCAGCTATTGCGCCACTGCTTTCAGGCCAATGGGCCCTGCCCCCAAATGCAACACTCTGGGGCTTGGTCACTCCCTCCATTTCCTTTCTAATTTCTTCCCCTACGAAAGGATTTTTTTTCATGGGCCAATGACTGAACACCTAAGGAGGAGAAATATATATCTCTCTTTTTAGTTCTAGATAATTGTCCCTACAAAAGAAAACAACAAACCTTTAATTACAGCTCGCATGGAAGAAAGCTTGATTTGTGCTCTCTGCCGAAATGCTGAGGAGTCGGATGTAAAATATTTGTAATATTTAGGGAACCCAGAGTTTTACATAAAAGTAAACAGCATAGCCTGAAGGCACAATTTTCAGCAACACAATAAAATGTGCAGTGAATTTATGGCGGCCATCCATTAGCTCTTACCAAGGCAACATCGGCCATATCTGTCGTCCATCATTATAATAGAGGGTTAATGCACTGAATTTACATAAAAAAGTCATATTGTCGGCATGAATTATTTACACCCTCAGCTGTTTTTACAGCTTGGTTTCAAGCTGGATTCTGGGAGAGATTCTGCCGGTAAATTACTCTGCGGAGACCTGGCAGCAGAGCAGCAAATAAAGCTGGCAAAGGAAAGGAAAGCCCAGAAAAATGCCAGAGAGAGAGAGAGAGAGAGAGAGAGAGAGAGAGAGGGAATGAGAAAGTGAGATTTCCTAAAATGCCAGGAGGGGGGAAAGGAAGTGTTTCCTCTGTGAGGGAATACTGGGGTGGGAACAATAAAGAATGAAGAAGGAAAGAAGGAAGGGTAGGAAAAGAAGGAAGAAAGAGAGGGACGGAGGAGGGTGTGCGTGCACATGTAGGAGATGTGATGGCTACAGAGGGACAGCCCAACTCAGTCCAGGTCTACCTGCTCTCATGGTCTGGGCTCTGGCGGCGGATGGTCTTCTGCCCCATTGCTCTTCTTCAGATCTGCTGTCATCCAAAGGACAAGACGGACTGGACTCATCCAGACAGTACCTTTGTCCCAGGAGTTCCGCCAGATGCCATTCCCTGTAAACATGGAAGCAATCGCTACAAAAGGCAAAAAACGCGAGATTTCCAGGTGTGGGAATATTGTGGTTTTGAACCAAATATCCACATCTTTGAATGTCTGTATGTCTCTGCAATCAGATATCACAGGATTTTTAAAATCTAAGTTTGTTCCCGGGTTTTAGATATTTGTTCCTGATTGGTTGGTTCCTAAAAAGAAGGTGACACTTAAGTAGAAGGTAAAAACTTTCTTTGTGTGCCAGAAAACTTCATGAAACATGTGGAGGGAACATTTTCTCTGGCCAGAACAAAGAGTGGATTTTTTTTTAACAATGATTGCATATCCAGACCTCCGCTTATCCGCATCTTAGGGTTTTTTTTGAACCCTGCCAAGGTTTCCAGCAGAAGTCTCACAATGGCCATCTTGGGAGCCTCTATATCTCGCAGCAAAGCATCAAGTCTAGACAACGGAAGCAGAAATCCCGGGACCAACAGATCTGTATGTGGACCTCTTCTGAAGTACCGGGATTATTTGCCCCTGTTTCACACTCATGATTTAGTACTGTCTGGAAGTGACCTGAATCTCAAAGAGATGTCTGGGGTTGGGAGACATCACTGAGGGCACTTTCAGAAGCACCAAATTGTGGGTTTTACTCAGGGGCAAAATAACTTAGGACCTGAGAAGAGGTTCACATACAGACCTGTTGGTCCTGGGATTTCTGTCTCTGTCGTTCACACTTGCTACTTTCTCCTGGAATTTTGCAGCCCCCAAGATGGCCGCCACAGGACGTCCACCAGAAATTTCGGTGGTTTAAAAAAACTTACGATGCAAATATGCAAATATGGGAATCATTGTATAACTTCTGTTCCTGGGTTATAGAGGCTGCTTGGCCATCTGTGCAGACAAGTTTGGTTGTGTACTTGTGCCTGGGAACTACGGGGTGATGTTCCTGAGTTATACATGTCTGTTCCTCATTGCTTTTATCATAAAAACACGGGGAAAGTTGATTACGTGGCAAAAACTTTGTGTGTCACAAACTTCATTAAATGTGGAGGACGAAGTTTATTTTGCCAGGATAAAATTTTTCCCCTCTGGTCAACTGTTGCCATATTTTTAGGATACAACCAGTCAGGAACAGACATGTATATTCCAGGAACAAACCAACATTATCCTGTTTTCTGAGCGTACAGACATTTGAAGATGCACATTTTCAGGCTAGAATCAGAATATTCCTGCACATGAAAATCTCGTGTTTTTTAAGCTTTGTAGCAATTCCTCCTGCATTTTCAGGGAATGGCA
Source organism: Anolis apletophallus (assembly GCA_030556195.1). NCBI lineage: Eukaryota > Metazoa > Chordata > Lepidosauria > Squamata > Anolidae > Anolis > Anolis apletophallus. Next base: position 29,785,947 of record JARBWK010000011.1, on the reverse strand, counting down.
TTTGTCCACCCTCAATTTTGCAACTGGAGCTCCTGGGATAAAAGTACTGTCTGGACAGGCCCTGAGTATCACAAAGAAGACTTTTAATGCCATGAAGTAAGACACAGCGCAGATTCTCATTGCTTGAGGCCTTCAAGGAGAAGCAAGAATTCCAGTTGTTTGGGTGTCTCAGCTCTGGATTTCCTGCATCTATCAGGATTCACACTAGATGGCCTTCAAGAACCCCTCCATCTTTTCAGCTCTATGATTGTCGGAGGAGCATCTGCCTCTGCCCTATGAGAGAGGTGTCTGATTCCTGGGGTGTTTCTAGGGGGGGGGGATGTATCCACATGAGAGGCCCCCAATCATGTTCAGTGTCTGGAATCCAGGCCTCCTCTGGATGCAGAGGGAGGATCAGGTCTCAAGGGTCTCCCTGGAGATGCTTTCCTGGTTTGTGCCTTGTGAGCACCTTGATACAACTGAAGTGGCTTATACAAGTTGGGAAAGATCTGTTGAGATTAATGGCCAATAGCCTAGTTCTACCGTCCCTTATTTTTAAAACCAGCTTCTTAACTTGGTGGATCATGGGAAGGCTCTGGAAGAAGTTTATCCTGATTTCAAGGAAGGTTTTGAGAAAGCTGATCGTGATGAAAAGGGATCACAAATAATAGGAAGTTTGGTGCTTTCAATAGGCCTCATGAATGGCAACCCCCACTCATGGCCCCCAGTTATATAACTGTACAGAAGCTTTGACTGGGAGGTACACTTAGGATTCTGCCATAGAGGTTCGCCCTTATGATTCATTTTTCCAAGCCGAGGGGTGCACACAATTTTACCAGATTTCCAGACGACACAAAACTGTCAGGGGTCTGAGGAGAAGGAACACATGCAAATGGTCTGGACACAGAGGCTCATTGGGATGAAAGTGGCACAAGGAAAGGCATAGCAAGGATGAGGGAAAGAGAAAGGCGGTGTTGGGTTTTATCCCTGGACTGCAGAAGTCTCTTGTGTCATTAAGTTTCCATACCTCAATGAGTAGCTAGAGATAGAATTAGGTTGAGGGATTTCTCCCCCTCACTTTCCTGTGCATGTTTCCAAAAGGGCTTTGTCTTTACTCTTCCTCCTTGCCACTGTTGCCTCCCCTTTGGTGATATAGTGAGGAAATTCTGTGAGAGAACTTCCTTTTAAAGTCTTATTGCCCTGGGCTGGGCCATGTGGCCATTTGCCATTTTCCAGTCTCTTCTGCTTTTCTTTCTACTTATGAGGATGCACCGTTTTGCCTCTCTCTAGGCAAAATGTAGCTGCATGAACTTTTTACCCTTTTACCTCTTTAGAAGATGAGAATTAATAAGTTAGTGAGCTCCAAGACCTTTTATATCAAGAATGTATTGCTTTTATGCCAATAAATGTTTTTGAACCTAAAGTTCTGACTCTGCAATCCTGTGCCATCTTAAGATAGAGAAGCTTATCCCAGTTACACCATATGCATGTTTCTGTTAGTTATGAAGTTTACTTCTTGTACTCTGCTATATTTATGGTGGAATCACCCCAACTGAGGGTTATTTTTGAGCCTAACACCTCAAATTCCCCAACAAGAGGGAAAAGTCAAGGGGCACCCAAAGATCAGCTAGCAGAGCCTGGAGGAAGGGCTGGAACCCTCACTTTTGAGTGGGGGTGTCTCAGGGAAAAAGGAACCCCTGGTGGTAAAATGGTTAACCCTTGTGCCGGCAGGACTGAAGACTGACAGGTCATAGGTTCGAATCCGGGGAGAGCACGGATGAGCTCCCTCTGTCAGCTCCAGCTCCCCATGCGGGAACATGAGAGAAGCCTCCCACAAGGATGGTAAAACATCAAAAACATCCAGGTATTCCCTGAGTAACGCCCTTGCAGGAAGCCAATTCTCTCACACCAGAAGTGACTTGCAGTTTCTCAAGTCGCTCCTGACATGAAAAAAAGTGAAAAGTTTGCTTTTACAATTACTCCCCCCTCCCAGCATGCAATTTCTTACAGCCCTCCCCCGGTTCAAGGTGTTGCCCCTCTTTTCCCAGCTCTAGCCATCAGCAGCACTGAGGAGAGTGTGGATAGAGTCTGCCCAAGGCCATCGAGGCCTCTCCTCCCAAAACCTCCAAAAGAGGCCTTGGGGTGGTGGAGGTATGGGGGGAGGATGGGCCAGGCAGGCAGGGAGGCCCTTGTTGCCCCAAGGAGGGGAGAAGCCGCAGCTGCTGCCTCCAGAGCAGCAGCAGCCGCAGAGTCAGCCAAGGGTGAGTGCGCGCAGGGAGGGCGGCTGGCCGGCCTGCCCTTGGTGCCACTGGGAGGGCAGCAGCAAGGCTCTGTGGGCACCAGGACCTTCTTCCACACATGGAACGTGACCCATAGAACAAGCAGGGAGCCTTTGCCTGTTCCCACTTCAGACAGGTGGCACCAGCAGACACACCTTCACAGCCAAGGCCGAAGAAGGCCATTTTCCCCTGTGCAATCATTGGCAACCCTCAACCCCCTTCGTGGGCATTGGGTCCTTATTCCATACAATGAGTGGGCATTTGCCACAACCTCCCATTTACCATGAACCCCGATGGAGCATCTCAGGCTGGGTAACCCTTGCCTGTGTGTGTGCGCGCGCGTGCACGTCCGCGCACATTTTACGATTGGCATCAAAAGCCCATCTCTCTCCCCCACCACCCACCCTCTTCCTCCCAGTGATCCCATCCGGGCCTGTGTGTTGTGCGTTTGTGTCTCTGTTGGTTTTGGCTGGGATGCCAGCAGAGTTGTGGTGCTGCTCACTCTGTCTCACCTCCCTTGCCTGGCTGATGAATATTCATGAGCCTGAAGCAATCTGCACTAGCCAGACTCTCTCGCCTCCCCCCTCGCACCCTCCCCCCAACGCGAAGCATGAGGTCTGCCTGAGTCTATATTTAATGTAGAACCGTTTTAGCAATTTTACTGCAAAATGTGTCTGGAGGTGTGTGCGTGTGTGGTGGGGAGGGGGGGCGGTTCAAGAGAGCCAGAAGGCCATGCGGGAAGCACACCCAATCCATGTGGGATGGAGGTAGAGAATGCAACACATACAAGCTAATACACACAGATACATACATATATATATATAGAGAGAGAGAGAGAGAGAGAGAGAGAGAGAGAGAGAGAGAGAGAGAGACCCATCCCTTCCTCTCACCCAATATTGGGGGAAGGTGTGAATGATGGGAAGTGTGGTGGTTGTCGCCAATGAAATGGGCTTGGTGAGGATGGGAGTTTCTCATGCAAACGCTCCCTCCCACATCACTGGGAAAAGCAAGACTACCTCTTCAGCTTTTCTGTTTTCATCCCCTGTAATGTTTCTATGCCTCTAACTATTTTTCTTCTTCTTGGGGCCTGCAGTTGCCTGGGATCCCTATCTTTGGCTGCCTGGCTTTGGGGAGATCCTCCAAGACTGCCAGCAAGGCACCCTCCCATCCATCCTCTGCTGCCTTCGCACAAGTGATCTCAGGGTGCTCTCCTCATTTACAAATATGCAAATGCATTTCTGTTCTGATATGTAAATAGGGTCAAAGGCCCAATAATTGGTAATGGGTGGGGTCTACGTTCCCCCTTTCCTCCCTCAGACTCTGAGGATTCTCTGGGCCTCCCCTTCTTTCTGCTTGACCCACAGGAACCTTTCCTTCCAAATGTGTAGCCTTGACCTTTGCTCAGGAGCGTCCTGGGAAGTCTTCGAGAAGTCCAAGGACCTCACCACACTAGAGAATGAATCCACTTTAAATCCAATTTCTGCCTCCTGCAGAATTCTGAGGTTTGTAGGTTAGTGAGGCTGTCAAAAGCTCCTCCCTAAACGACAAACCCCAGAATTCTGCAGGAGGAACCAAATGTAAAGTGGATTCATTCTCTAGTGTGATGAAGTAGCAAGTAAACCCTTCCCAATGAGTCTCCTCACCTGCAGCTGGCGGACTCCCTAGAGGCCCATAGGACCGGACTGCCCTTCCTTGCCCTGCCCTATTAGCCAACTACAGGGCATTTGGCACCCATTTGCCCAGAGTAGATTCCCTGGCCCTGTCTGGATCCCTTTCCAAAAGCCTCTACAAAGCCACCTAGCAAGGCCCAAGGGCATCCCATACAGGGATGGAAAGAAGCTGGGTGTCCCCTTCAGGCTCCTGAGGGTCTGAGCAGGGGAGTGTTTTGGGAAAGTGGAACAGAGGCTTTGAGGACATTGGCACCAAACCCAGAGCCCTAATTGCACAACCTGAACACTTCCTTGTGCAATTAGGAAATAGAGAAGGAGAGACGAGAAGGGGAAACAGAGAGGAAGGAAGGAAACAAGGAAGAGAGTGAAGAAGAGGGGGAAACCAGTGCCTTCCAGGAGAGAGCAGCTCCCTCCTCCTTCCAGAATTTGGCCTTCCAAAGAAAGAGAGAGGACCCTCCTTCTCACTAGTTAAATCAGGGGGACATTCATGGAGCCTTTCCTTGCCCTGTCTTTGTGGGGACAAAAGGAGGACAACACTGCAAGGGGCACCTCCTCCCCCTCCCAACAAGGAGAACCAGGATGATGGCCCCTTTCCTTCTTAAATCGAGCTTTGACCTCCCTCATCCAAGCAGTGGGAGGGAAGGAGGCTGGGGCAAGGGGATTTCAGGCTCTGTGCGATTCAGGCCCAAAGAGCCAAAGGTTAATCCGGTTTAGAAGCAATAGTCAGATTCTGGGAGAATATACATAGTTTTGGGGTGGTGTGGATTGGATGAATGCGGCATCGCATTAGAGTTGCCTCTGGTTTGTTCTTTTTGATGGCTCTACAACTGCAGTCTCTTGCCAAGATTTGTTTTCGTTTTCGGAAAGGACTGGGTCAGCCCCCAGGAAGAGAGTTTTGTGCAGTCTGATGGGACCTTTAACGAAGAAAAAGACAAGTATTTTGCAGGCAAAGAAGAAGAAGAAAGTGAGCGGGTGCCTTCCTTGGGAGACTTTTCAGAAATGCTGAGCACCCCTCCCCTCCAAGTTTCAGGAAGCAGAAAACCTTGCAGATGTGCATCCACTGGCAGAGAAAGCTTCCATGTGTTGGATTTTTGCTTGTCAACAAACGGTAGGTGTGCCAAATTTAATCTCCCAAGTTTTGCCTGAAGAGCGGGGCCACGAAATCGTTCACTTTCACCTGGCAATCTGCCTGCATTCCTCTCCGAGGTGATCCCCCTCCACATCTCTACCTTTTTGCATGATTTTCTTGGAATTTAGCTATTAATGAATCTTATTTTATACACTGAGCTCAGCCCCCCTCCCTGCTCACAAGGGTTGGGCAGAGCTTTTCACTGGGGGTTTCCTGGTAGAAGCTTTTTTTCAGGTCTGAGGTCTGGGAGAAGTGCCTCCTTCTGTGTGTCCCTTCTCTTGGCCCAGTGCCCAAGCTTTGAGTCGCGGGAGGTCCTGAGATTCCTCTAGAGAGGCCGAATCCCTGGGGTTCTGCATATGCCAGTTGAGTTACATGAATGTAAAGGGGCTCAATTAGTGAGGCCTGTATACGTTGCTGTTATTGTTGTTGTTATTTTCACAATCTATCGGGTATTAGCAAATAGAATTTGGACTATCATGGATCCTGTACCAAGACACTAGGAATAGGGGTGGTCTCTTCCAAGTGTTGATGCTTTGGGGAAATTGTGCCATCAATTATCCCTTTGGGGTTGCTCTCTCAGGGGCCTATCACCACTGGGGCCCCATTGCTCGTGCTTTCGCTATTGCTGTGTTGTGACATTTTGCATGACACACAGCACGTTCTGCTCTATTAGGTTATGATCCAAAAGGCTGAGGTCCTGGGACCGTTTTTGCCAGAAATAAGCTCCGGTTTTGCAGCCTAGGAAGTTTTGCCTGGTGAAGGAAGCTGCTTTCGGATGTCTTTCAAAAGCAAAACCCGCCACGGCAATTAATACCATGAATTAAAGATCCCTGTCGCTCGCATTAACGGTGACAGATTGACTTGGAGGCTTTCCAAGCTCCGACTCTGGGCACCTGGGAAGCTCTTCTGGGGGAGGAAAGCACCTCTCGCTGAGTCAGTGAGGTGTGTTTTATGAGCCCTGGAGGTCTAAGGGGTGGGGTAAATATGGGCCCCCTTAACACGCTCCCAGGCCAACAAGTGGGTTGCAGGAACTAGGTGAGACCCTATTCCCCTCCCTGCTCCAGACCCAAACAGACGTTGTGGGAGGGATGCCTCTAGGAGGGTTTGAACCAAGGGCACTTTGTCCATGCTCAGAGGCTCTGGTTATAGTGGTGCTGAGGGCCCCGTCCCCTGGCCTTGAGCAGGAGCCCCTTCCCCCCATATCTTCTGGGGGGAGGGGTCCAAAATTGGGGAGATCCTGTAAGAAGGAGGGAGTGGGGCGTAGAACTTGTGCCTGTATGCCTTTTGCATCACCCTCATGCCTTCTCTCCTCACTTCTTCCACCAGTTTCTGGGGGGTCTGACTGCAGGGATTCTCTCACCACCTTCACTACTCTCAAACCTGGTAGGTGGCGCCTGGGCCTCAGTGGGGCTTCCTGTACCATCTGTCCCCTCCCACGATGGTGGAGGAAGAGGATGCGGAAGGGGGAGCAGGGAGAGGCAGAGGAGGAGCCCCCCTTTTTTCCAGGCCTCTCTTTCCAGCCATGGTGGAGGCAGAGAGTCATGGACACCCTCTGACACACACACACACACAGAGAGATTCCCTGAATCCTAGAGGGGAGGTGCTGGACTGGGGGACTCCATCTAACTTGTTGCATCATTGCATTGAGGAGGAAGAGGAGCTGTGAGAGTCATACCTGCTGGAGCCAGGGCTCACCTGCCACCTTCCCTTTCCTTCCTGCTCAGTGCCGCAGGTGCCAAGCTTTTGGATGTGGTCTGTGGCCACCCTGGAAACAGGAGGCTCTGTGGACAAAACGCAGCTGCTCTTCTGATGTCTCCACTTCTCCCAAACCTCTGACAAAATAGGTAGAGGTTTGGGATGATTTGAGGAAACCTTGGTGCCTGGGGGGGGGGGGGGGGGTTGAGATGTTGGTTAGCTCTTCCTCCCTGATGCTGAAAGCACCTAATGAAAATGGCTGAGCACTACCCTATATTGATTCAATTCTAATGCGCCATTGAATCTGATGCGCATTTTCATTTTCAAAATCTTGGAAACACGAAAAGTATTTGCTGTCAAATCTAATGTGCAGCAGCAGAAAGTTCACTCTTTGTTATTTGGCCGTAGAATGTTTTTTTTAAAATAGTTTTTATTGAGTTTTAAAATGGAAATGACAAGAAGGACAAACAAAGACAGCCGTGCAAGGCTGCTCACATAAAAATTTGGCCGTAGAATGTGTGCATTACAGTGGCTGCCTGCTTGGAATTCCTTCTTTGAAAACAAAAGTGTTAGAACATCAAAGGTCCCAGCAATGCCACGGAAAATCTTGGTGTGCATCAATGCTGTAGAATGGATTCACTTTAATTGCCTTGGTTCAATGTTATGGAGTCCTGGGGGATGTAGTTTGACAAGGCCTTGAGCCCTCTCTACCAAAGAAGGCTGATGCCTCAACAAACTACATATCCAAGGATCCCATAGCAATGAGCCCTGGCATTTACAAGTGATGACATGCCTCAAAGAGGAGCTCCAGGTGCAGCTCCTGAAGCAGCTTGCCCTTTGGTTTGGGCTTAGCACTAAGTTGACCAAATGACACAAATGTAATATGCACCCTAATTTTGGCCAAGTCATTTAGCCAAAAAAGGTGAGCAATAGATTTGAGTAAAGAGGGTAATTAAGATCTTTCGCACAGGAAGGCAGCAAAGTCCAGAACAGTTGGCGACTGGAAAACGTGAGCACATTTCAAAGTGGGTTGCTGTAAGTTTTTCGGGCTGTATGGCCATGTTTCAGGAGTATTCTCTCCTAACTTTTCGCCTCCATCTATGGCAAGCACCCTTAGAGGTTGTGAGGTCACCACCTCACAACCTTTGAGGATGCCTACCTGTAGCACAGCAGTTCTCGTTTGTGCCTGGGGGCCAGGGGCCAGGACCGGGGTCCCATTGACATTGGGGCCTGCAGCAGCAGAGATAGATTCTGAAGAGGATTTAGAAGGGTTAGAAGAAGGAGAGTTTCCCATCAGTGGGCCTCCTTCGCCCACAGAAAGTTTGGCATGGGAAGGAGGTTGGCTTGACCCTTATTTAGAGACAGATAACCAGGTGCAAATGGAAAGCAGTGATAGCGAAACTTATGAACGGCCGGGTGGGAGAGGCTCACAGGATCCTGTGAGTGAAAATATGGAAGAGAGCGGCTGGGAAGATTCTAGGGAGGAGAGCTCTCATGGAGATAGAGACCCAGGTGCTGGGAGACAAGGCCGAACCTTTGATAGGAGACGAAGCATCGAGTCTAGCAGAAGGGGATGGTACCATAGCCTAGACAGGCCGAGGTCCGTCAGCAGAGATTGGAGACGACGAAGCCTAGAGCGTCGGGGACCTCGGCCGAAAGATTAAGTATAGGATCCGTGGGAACGAATCCCCAGTACTTCGGCCACGTCTCTTCTGAGTAGACGTGTAGCGAAGTTGGTCCACGGAGCTAAGTTGGCTAGTGGCCACCAAGTCTTGCCTTGCATCTTGTACCTTGCTTTGTTCCTGAATCCGCATTGCTGTGCGGAGCTTTGCCAAGCCTTTTGGATTATTCACCAAGCTGCTTTTGGACAATTGATTGCTTACAGCCTTAAGCAAAAACTATAAAAATAGCTTTTGCTATTTTTATGGACAATATTCCTTTTGAACTGTTTCTTTATATTCAATAAAGTAGTTAGCCTTCAATCCGTCTCTGTGTGTGTGATTAAGGGGCCGGTCAAGTCCGTGCATCGTGACACTACCATAGATCCAGGCAAAACGTCAGGAGAGAATGCTTCTGAAACATGGCTATACAGCCCAAAAAACTTACAGCAACCCGGTGATTCCAGCCATGAAAGCCGTTGATAATATATTTCAAAGTGTAACATTGTATTTTTGGAAGGGTTGCACACTTCACTCCTTGGAAGCAAGCAACAAGCAAAGTCAAACCTTTGACGCTATCTCTTCACATTCTCCGAGTTAATCACTTTTTGTCTTCAAGAAAACCAGGCTCAGGTCCAGAGGAGTGGAAATGCTAAGGAAGGAAAGAAGGGGTTAGATCCCACTGCCCAGATGAGCATCGAAGAGCCCCCCCCTCCTCCTCCTCGTCCTTCTCCTCCTCACACCTTAATCATACCACTCCTCAGGCCCGAAGACTTGAAACTATAAAAATCGTATTTCTATAAGGCCTTTATCGTCACAGTCAATAGTGTCATTTCTATTCAGAACATTCTGCATGGAAGTTGGAGGAAATGAACCAAACGGGTGGAGGGAGGGAGGGAGGGGGCCTTTAATATTTATTTATTTTCCATATTTATGTCTCGCCTTTTTCTACCCCAGCAGGGGAACTCAAGGTGCCTTACAATGGCATATACACAGTACCTCAAAACAACAAAATCAAAATAGTGTAAAATTGCAACATATTAGACATGATTAAAATACATTCAACGTTAAAAACACGCCATCCAGAGTTCAAGGTGTAAGGCCATTCCAAGGTCAAATTGCACATAATTCTATATTTGGAATACTGTGTTGCCCTAATTTTTGAAAGTCTGCTCCCAGAGCCAGGTTTTGACTCTCTTTCTGAAGGCTAGTAGGGAGGGAGCTGCTCTGATGTTGCTAGGAAGGGAGTTCCACAATCAAGGGGCCATCACTGAGAAGGCCCTGTTTCCCCGCCAACCATATTTGTGAGGCAGGTTGGATCGAGAGCAGGGACTCCCCAGATGATCTTAGTCTCCGAGCTGGTTTGTAGGAGAAGATCTGTTCGGACAGGTAGCCTGGGCTAGAACCATTAATGTGCAGACTGGCCCCTCAACGTCTTGCTTAGAGAGCAGCAGAATGGACTCAAGCTTATGTGAACACAGCCTGTATCTGGCAAGTGTATGATACTCACTGAAAAGGCGTCTCTCCAGCCCTGTGGGGCAGGATCAGACCCACCTCCTTGGGGGGGGGGAGAGACTTCTGGGGCCCCAATTCTGTGCAGAAGCCCCTTCCCACCAACCCCACAAAGCACCTTCCTCCCCTCTTTGGACCAGGCCATTTCTCAAAAGGGAACAGAGCAAACCATGGCTGCTCATTTCCCTTTATCTTCTGCTCCATGAGGGCTACGGCTTCACTTTTTAACCATTACAAACAATGAAAGAGAATCCAAGGGACTGGATTCTGGGGCTGCCTTTGCTCCAGACCTCAAATTGTGTGATATGCTGCTGCTGGTACTGCTGCTAGCATGCAAATAGTAAAGACACCTGAGAGTTTGTTTGTTTTTCAGTTGTTGATCCGCTGCTCCTTGAGGAGGATGTTTAACCTGTGAGCAGAGTAGTTTGCCCTGGTGCCCTTGTTGCCATTTGTGGGAGCTTTGCACAGTTTGAAGAAGGAAGGCCTTGTTGGGCAACAAGACCCTCCTCATAAATGCACAGCAGAGTAATTTTTGAGCAGCAGCGTGACCCAACACCAGAAGCCCAAAGTGACAAAAATGAACAAACACACACAGACCAAAGTTATCTCTTCCATAGGAGGCTTTTCTTTGTTGTAAAATAGTATGGTTGCACTCTTTATAAGAATAGGTTTTCATAACACAAATAAACAAATACATAGTAGCTTTACACGCAGCAGCCTCTATACTGGAGTTTTCTCACACGAGGCTTCTCTCAGACACAGAGGTTTACCTCACACTCCTTAGGACAACACTAGCTTTGGCACACTAACAGGCTTCAGCCTACTCATTCTCCTCAAGACGACACTAGCTTTGGCCCATTAACTCTAACAGGCTTTGGCCTACTCACTCTCCTCATGATGACACTAGCTTTGGCCCACTAACTGTAGCATGCTTCAGCCTACTCATTCTCCTCAAGACGACACTAGCTTTGGCCCACCGACTTCTCTCAGACACAGAGGTTTACCTCACACTCCTTAGGACAACACTAGCTTTGGCCCACTAACGAACAGGCTTTGGCCTACTCACTCTCCTCAGGATGACACTAGCTTTGGCCCACTAACGAACAGGCTTTGGCCTACTCACTCTCCTCAGGACGACACTAGCTTTGGCCCACTGACTCTAACAGGCTTTGTTCTACTCATTCTTCTCAAGACGACACTAGCTTTGGCCCACTAACTCTAACAGGCTTTGGCCTACTCACTCTCCTCAGGAGAACACTAGCTTTGGCCCACTGACTCTAACAGGCTTTGTTCTACTCATTCTTCTCAAGACGACACTAGCTTTGGCCCACTAACTCTAACAGGCTTTGGCCTACTCACTCTCCTCAGGAGAACACTAGCTTTGGCCCACTGACTCTAACAGGCTTTGGCCTACTTATTCTCCTCAGGATGACTCTAGCTTTGGCCCACTGACTCTAACAGGCTTTGGCCTACTCACTCCTCAGGATGACACTAGCTTTGGCCCACTAACTCTAACAGGCTTCAGTCTACTCATTTTCCTTAAGACGACACTAGCTTTAGCCCACTAACTCTAACAGGATTTGGCCTACTCACTGTCCTCAGGACAACACTAGTTTTGGCCCACTAACTCTAAGAGGCTTTGGTCTACTCATTCTCCTCAGGACGACACTAGCTTTGGCCCACTAATTCTAACAGTATTTGGCCTACTCACTCTCCTCAGGACGACACTAGTTTTAGCCTACTGACTCTAACAGGCTTCAGCCTACTAACTATCAGTGCTTAACTCACAGTTTTTGTAATAAAAATTACCCAGTTAATTTTTAATATTTCTGACAGGCCTGTCTAACAAGAGGGAGGACCCTCCTCCTCCAGTTCTTCCTTGAAACACCATTTTATGGGGGAGCCAGTGGAGAAGGGTATGGTAGAGAAGGTCACTTTTGAGATGATTCTGAAGACTCTCTTTGGGAGGATGATCCCCTTTGTTTTCCCACCTTTTAAATGCCGCCTTGGACTGGTCCCATCATTCAATGCATGACGAGCGTGATGTTCCTGGTGCAAAGGCCTCTCAGGACCCCTTTGGGATGTGAGCGGTCTGCACAGCACAAGGGGTCCTGCTCCTCCTCTGGGGTGCACCCTGGCACATGTCTGCTTGTGTGTCCGTGTGTGCATGCATGTGTGCTTATACATACATGTGTAGTCTGCAACCTCTTTGCTTTCCCAAGGTCCTCAGATGGTGACCTTGTGGCCAGTATTGTCTTTGCGTGTGTCACCTTGAATCATGCCCCCGTGATAATTATAGCTGGAGGCAAGGAGGGCTGTGGGGTGAAGAGGGGCTTCTTCCAGACTCTCCTTGATGTTGTGGAGCAACAAATGGGCCATTTTGCCTCTTCCATTGACTTTGAAGGGGAGCAGTCCCTTTTTGCATCAGTCATAACATATAGAAATGCCTTTCAATGCTTTTCCCCTAAGTAACCTGATAGAACACTAACATTGTTATATTTATTGACAAAACACTAAAATAAATATTATAGTTCTAGAGGGAATATTTCTTAGGAAAGGAAGACAGACAGACAGACAGGCTTATTTCCCTTGCAATCTTTCTGAAAACACAAAGCATCCCCTTTCACCTCCCAAGGTTTTATACGCCTCTCCATCAAGCCAAGGGGGAGTCAAACAATCAAACCCCTCCCCTTCCCCCTTTCTTCCTCCTCTTCCTTTCCCACATGTCCCTCTTTCTGTCCAATAGGTGCCTCCTAACTCTAGGTTTCAGTCTGAAGGCAAAGGATTTTCCCAAGGGACTGAACTGATTTGCAGCCAGGGTTCAGCACTTTGGACAGCGCCAATGACATTCAGACTGGCACACACGGAGCGCTCTCCTCTTATGGTAGTGGTTCTCAACCTTCCTAATGCCGCGCCCCCTTAATGCAGTTCCTCATGTTGTGGTGACCCCCAACCGTAAAATTATTTGCGTTGCTGTGATTTCGCTACTCTTATGAATTGTAATGTAAATATCCGATATGCAGGAAGTATTTTCATTCACTGGACCAAATTCGGCACAAATATCTGATATGCCCAAATTTGAACACTGTAGGGTTGGAGGGGGGATTGATTTTGCCATTTGGGAGTTGTAGTTGCTGGGATTTATAGTTCACCTACAATCAAAGAGGATTCTGAACTCCACTAACAATAGAATTGAACCAAATTTGGCACACAGAACTCCCATGACCAACAGAAAATGCTGGAATGGTTTGGTGGGCATTGACCTTGAGTTTTGGAGTTGAAGTTCACCTACATCCATAGAGCACTTGTGGGCTCAAGCAATGGTGGATCGGTACCAAAAAAAATCCTCAATATGCCCAAATCTGAACACTGGTGGAGTTTAGGGAAAACAGACCTTGACATTTGGGAGTTATAGTTGCTGGGATTTATGATTCACCTACAATCAAATATCTTTTTCAACCCCACCAAACTTCCTACACAGAATCCCCATGACCAACAGAAAATACTGTGTTTTCTGATAGTCTTTGTCGACCCATTTGACACCTTCTTGCGGCCCAACCCCCAAGGGTCCCGACCCCCAGCTTGAGAAATGCTGTCTTATGGGCATGGAAGCCATTCATTGCCTGTGATGGCTGGTCACTAAGCTCCCCCTTCCACTGCAAATGCCTCTTTGATTGGCCCCTTTCCTGCTTTTCAGTGCCTGGAGTCTTCCTCTCCTTCCTGACACTGCCTCTTTTCTATGTATTTGGGGTTGGGGAGCAGGGTTCTCAGGGGTTAGTATGGCTGTTCTGATGCCCTTTGATGCCATTTTAATCCCCCTGCACTGGAACATTGGTGGGATGGGAATGCAAAAGCCCCTGAGGTCCCATCTGCACCACAAGACAGCCCTGGGCCCAGCTGAGCCCTGTTGGATGGTGTCCCACCAAGGGAGAATGAGACTTGCCAGCTACACCCTGTTATTCCAGGCTCTTTGTTGTTTTAATCTGTGCCTCACTTTTGTGAATGAAGGAGAAGAGCAAGGAAGGAAGGGGGGAAGAGAAGCTTCACAGGTCTCCTCTGCTCTGAGCTGAGGCACCTCCAGGCCACCTGCCTTGGAAACTGGAGGGACTGGGAGCAGCGCAGCCCCCTCCTCACCCCCCAGCCCATCCTCCCCACCTTCTCCATTCCAGGTGCACCCAAGCCCCTGCTGACTGCCTTGGGGATGGGAAGATGGAAAGGAAACTTGCCTGAGATCAGATGGAGGGGCCCCTAGGGGCATTGTTGTGACGGGCCAACATTAGGAGCCAGGAAAGCTCCTTCTTGGGAAAGACGCCAGACCTGCTCCAAATGTTCTCAGAGAGGGTTTGGCAAGACTCCGCTCATTGCGAGCAAGTAAGAGCAGACAGGCCCCTGCATGCGAATCCCTTAATAAGAATGCTGTCGATCAGAGGCTGAAGGCCGCAGTGCCTTGGATGGCAGGGGAGAGGATGGGCCATTGGGGGCCCAGAAATAGGGAGGACACAGGCCAGGTCAGGAGGGCCCCAGGCTCCGAGATCCCATGTGAGGTGCCATTCAGCATCAGCCACAGGTGCCCAAGGCATGCCATTCAAGGGGCACACACTCTAATGAACGAACGAAGGGAATGTGCAAGTAAATTCCTCCAGGCAGTGCCCTCATTCTGAGATTCCTCTCTGGGATCAGGCCTTGCGATCCAGGGATGATGCTACTGAGAGGCCTCCAAAGGACAAAAGGGCAGCCTTCGTAACTGGCTCTGTAGCCCAGGAGAGAGATGCCTGGTTTCTCCCTTCTTCCTGCTTCACCAGGAACACCCTGAAGGCCCAACTGTGTGGCAATGTGCCCTCCCTCTCTCCTCTAGCTCCCTGTTGTAACTTTTGAAAACCTCCAAGCAGGGCCACCTCTCTGTCCAGCTGGGCTAATAGGCCAGTGGGGCAGAACCAGGCTCCTGTTTGGCACATGGGGGTGGGGGGCTAAAGTGGGGGAAACCCTAATGCAGGGCCAGGAAAGGAGGGGCGGACAACAGCTTATGACAAAAAGGGAGGCATAGGGAGAGGAGGGGGTAGGTGGAAAGGTAGGAAGAAATCCATTTTTAAAAATAACCTGGAGGCAAATATAATATTTATACTTGCAGCTTCCTTACAAACTCCCAAATATCTCTAATGAGGTGAGTTTGCCAAATGGCGGAATCCTGCTCCCTGGTTGCTCAACAGAAGTCGGTGAAGGAGGTCTTGGATCCTGGCTGCCATGCAAGTGCTGCAGGCAAATGCCCCCCCGGAGAATAGGGTGGCCCCCCATATCCAGCTCTATAGCTTCTCAGAACCAGGGACCCTTCGAAAGCCTTCTCCCCTGGGTCCACTAACATTTCCTTTCATCCCCCCCCCCCCCATCCCTTTTTTCCTCTTTCTTGCCGATTATTTTCTCCCAAACCAAACTAAAAGGCCTCCTGCATTATTAGGCTGAGCAAAAAGTGGACAAAGGACGTAACAACCTTTAAGGGTTTTTGAAAAAAGTTATTTCCTTACCCCCCTGTATGACATATTGCATGAAAATGTCAGAAGCCATGGGATGTCTCCAGGGAAGAAAGATGTAGCATCCCAAGACGAGCTGCACTTTTGGAACAAGAGGGATCTTGAGTGTTTGTCTATGTCTGAGAGAGAGTTACTTGCAATCTTCGGCTCTTTGGGTGTTTTCGACTTCAGGGAATTGAAGTCCAAAATACCTGGAAGGCTAAAGTTTGGCCATGCCTTGCCTAGACTCAGCCAGACTGAGTCCCCTTTGGGGTGAGACGGGTGGGATTTAAATGCTGTAAATAAATAAAGAGAAACACTGCGCAAGATGATGAAGAAGAAGGTTATGACTTTGCTAAGTAAGAGGTGGCCCTGTGAGATCTCTATGAAGGGCATCATTGCCTGATCCTCTTTAGATTTGTGTGTGTGTTTGTGTGTGAGGAGCGATTTGAAAAATTACAAGTCGCTTCTGGTGTGAGATAATTAGCCATCTGCAAGGATGTTAGCCAGGGGATTCCCTGATGTTTTACCATTCTGTGGGGGGCTTCTCTCATGTCCCCACACTGGAGCTAACAAACAGGAGCTCACCTTGCTCCCTGGATTCGAACCACCAGTCAGCAGTTCTGCCGGCACAAGGGTTTAACCGATTGTGCCACTGCGAGCTCCTTCCTCTTTGGATGTGAGACCTGTTTACAAATAATGTCTGGTTCACTCATTGTTCCTTCCACTATTGGTTTCTTTCTATGGTTTGAGTCCTAGATGTTTCTGTTTATTGTATGCATTTATTTACGTTGGACACATCCTCAAGTACAACTGAAACCTTTATGTGTGTCTATATGTTTATAGACACACACAAAGGGCTGCTTTGTTTCTATAGCTGTTCTTTTTCTCTCTGCCTCTCACACACAATGTGCCTCCCCTTCCCCTCCTCCTCTAATTCATCAAGTGGCATTGTGCGTAGTGTGGAGAGGAGATGGGTTTTGCAATGCAGAGGAGCTCCATTCCCAATAAATTCTTCATATATATTCTAGCTTAGGTACCCAGTGGGACCCAGGTTAAGTCTTTTGTAAGGATAAACATTAGAAATAAATCTAATGTTTGCTTTTGAGTTTTATGAATATTCCCATTGGGAAATGCATAAGAATGTTTGCAAACGACATCTCCCATCGCCGTGTCTCATTGGCCCACAACCTCACCAGTACTTACAGTTGGTCATAATGGGTTTAAGTGCCATGTTTTGTCCAAATCCATTGTTGGTGGGGGGCACAGGGCTCTCTGGATGTGGGAGCCATCTTGAAAAATACATGCAAACATAGGTGCATACATACATACATACATATATTGACCTATGTTTGTGTTTTTGCGTGTGTGTTTAAGTTTCTTTTTTTCTCATTTTCCATTTTTCTTTTTTCTTATTTATTTTTATTTATTACATTATGTAACAAAATTTGAAAAATGTTTTGTTCCTGGCTCGAAATGTTATTTCCTGATTAATTGTCTGGGACTTACTATGAAAAGATATGTTCTACTCCAGAAACTACGTTTTTTGTGGGACATTGCCCAGTGATGTCTGGATGTTTTACCATCTTTGTGGGAGGCTTCCCTCATGTCCCTGTATGGAGAGCTGGAGCTGACAGAGGGAGCTCTACCCACTGACCCTGGATTTGAACTGCTGACCAATCTGTCAGCAGTCCTGCCGGCACAAGGGTTCAACCCATTGCACCACTGGGGGTTCCATTCACTTTATTTTATACCTTGCCTTTCTCCCCTGTGAGGACTCAAGGCAGGCGACAGTCCCACCTACACTTTAGTAAAGGTAAAGCTTTCCCCTTGACATTAAGTCGAGTTGAGTCTGACTCTTGGGGGGCAGTGGTTCTCATCTCCATTTCTAAGCCAAAGAGCTGGTGTTGTCCATAGATGCCTCCTAAGTCATGTGGCTGGCATGACTGCATGGAGTGCTGTGACCTTCCTGCCAGAGCGGTACCTATTAATCTACTCACATTTGCATGTTTTCAAACTGCTAGGTTGGCAGAAGCTGAAGCTAACAATGGGAGCTCACCCCATCCCGCTGATTCAAACCACTGACCTTCCGGTCGGGAAGTACTACAGCTTAGTGGTTTAACCTGCTGTGCCACACCACCATGGTCCCACACTTTAGTCAAGTTTAAGAAGAGCAATGCTAAAGTTTAAAAACAATGAAATTGTACAGTGTGGTAAAAAAAGATTCAATATAATAAATATAATAAATACACTTAAAATGGCCTTTAAAACTCCCCGTCCCATCCTGCCCCCTCACCCATAACCTCCCCAAGCCTACTCCTTTGTTCTTGTTTATTCGTTCAGTTGCTTCTGACTCTTCGTGACCTTGTAGACCAGCCCATGCCAGAGCTCCCTGTTGGCCGTTGCCACCCCCAGCTCTTTCAATTTCAAGCCAGTCACTTCAAGGATACCATTCATTAATCCTGCTCTTGGTCAGCCCCTCTTCCTTTTTCCTTCCATTTTCCCCAGCATCATTATCTTTGCCAAATTTTCCTGTCTTCTCATTATGTGGCCAAAGTACTTGATCTTTGCCTCTAAAATCCTTCCTTCCAGTGAGCAGTCGGGCTTTATTTCCTTGAGTATGGACTAGTTTCATCTTCTTGCGGTCCAAGGCACTCTCAGAATTTTCCCCAAACACCACAGTTCAAAAGCGTCTTCCTTTACTCAGCCTTCCTTATGGTCCAGCTCTCACATCCATAGGTTACTACGGGGAATACCATTACTTTAACTATCCGGATCTTCATTGCCAGTGTGATGTCTCTACTGTTTACTAGAAACGTCTTCTGATTTCCTGGCTGCAGTCTGCCTCTGCAGTAATCTTTGTGCCTAGAAATACAAAGTCTGTTGCTGCCTCCACGTTTTCTCCTTCTTTTGCATTTTTTTCTTATCTACCTCTTATCCTTCTCCAGATGCCTGCTGGCAGAAGAAGATCTTGGCAGTGACCGAGTCAGTTGGCCCCCTCCCTCAGCAGAAAAGGGCAACAAACAGTTGCTAGAAATCATTGGCCTGATATTCCTTCTTCCTTTGCTGGGAAGAGACCCTTCAGGAGGCGAGCGAGCCACGAGGGAGTGACCCTCTTCTTTGAGACACTCGCTGGATCTGAGAGGAGGGGGCACACATAGTGTGAGGGCCTCCCCTTTCCTTTGCCCTCGATGCCCTTTGCCCAGAAACAGCCCCAAAGGAAGGCTATTGGAGGCCTCTATCCCATTTGACTTATTTATATTTCACTAGCTTTGCTGTGGTCAACTTTCCGCCCCTCTTTCTCGCCTTCTTTCTTTCTCTCCTTCCTTCCCTCCCTCTTTCCTTCTCTACCTATACTTGGACTTCAACTCCCAGCAGTCCTCCTGATCGATCGATCTACCTATTATTTATCTCTATCTAATCCATATATCTTATCTATCTGGATTGCTGGGAGTTGCAGTCCAGAAATAGGAAATGGGAAATATGCAGGGATTGGGGTGCTCTCAAAGAAATCCAAGGAGAAGCAAGCTTGCAGCTTGGAAGCAGTGCATTTGGAGCATCCTCCCCCCCCCCCCCCAAGGACCTCATCTAGGATGCTGAGAGCGGTCTTTGCACATGCACTGTATCACCATTCAGCTTTTTAAGTCCTTTCTGCTGTTTTTTGGGAGGGGTTTATGAGTTATGGTCACTTGTTGGTCTGTTAGGGATGTAGAGTCAAAATTTTGTGTCAATTTGTCCAGTGGTTTTTGACTTATATTAATCCCAGAAATGAACATTACATTTTTATTTATATAGATAGAGGCTGCTTGGAGAGAAGCGGAGAAGCCCCCACCCCATGTACTTCAGGTGAGACATGAGCCTTGAGGGTGCTGCCCTCCCAGAGGACCCTCCCTCCCTGGTCCCTTCAAAGATCTCCCTGAATCTGTCCCTGGAGCAGGATTTACGGGCAGGAAGGGCGTTTTGCAACATGATGAAAGTGACCCAACAGCCATAAAAATATTAATTTCCCGAAAGCAGGCTTCCTGGCTCGGGGGCAAGTATGGAACGGGGGTTTCCCTGCCCGCACCTCAAGCATTTTTCCCCCCATGTCAGGAGCAATTTGAGAAACTGCAAGTCCCTTCTAGTGTGACAGAATTGGCTGTCTGTAAGGACTTTGCCCAGGGGACGCCAGAATGTTTTTGATGTTTTACCATCCTTGTGGGAGGCTTCTCTCATGGGAAGCTTCTCTAGCTCTTGTGGGAGGCTTCTCTGGCTCGCATGGGGAGCTAGAGCTGACAGAGGAAGCTCAACGCACTCTCTCCGAATTTGAACCTCCAACCTGTCAGTCTTCAGTCCTGCCGACACAAGAGTTTAACCTCAAGCACCTGCCCCGCTGCCTCTTCCCTCACAGCTGTTGCCAACCAGGCATTGCTCGCAATGGGGCAGGTTCTTGGTCAAAGAAAGCTGTCGAAGAGGCAAAAGTTGTTCTATCTTCAACCTAACCAATTGGTGACCCGTCCACTCAATGGCTCCTATGTATCCGACTGAATTAGAGGCCTGAGAGAAGACCTTTGGTTGCCTTTCTCACCTCTGACCTTTCAAAAGTCCCTTTTGCACAACAAGGACAGGAGGAATTCACCAGAGACTTTCAGGAATTACTGGGTTGCTGTGAGTTTTCCAAACAGTATGGCTATTTTCCAGAAGCATTCACTCATGACGTTTCCCCCACATCTAGGACAGGCACCCTCAGAGCTTGTGAGGCCTGTCAGAAACTAGACAAGTGGGATTTATATATCTATGGAATGTCCAGGGTGGGAGAAAGAACTCTTGTCTGCCTGAGGCAAGTGTGAATGTTGCAATTGGCCAGCTTGATTAGCATTGAATGGCCTTGGAGCTTCAAAGCCTGGTTGGTTTCTGGCTGGGGGGAATTAATTTTGTGGCATCTGCCCCTGAATATTTGAGAGAGAGTGGGACTCCACCGCAGAGTCACTCTCATTAGCCTTGACACAACAATGCCTTAAATATGTCTCTGATATTAATAAAGGAGATGATATCGATTCGCCTGTTGGTCCCTATCTCCCCCCCCTCCCAATTGATCATAAAAGAGTATTGCTTCAGGCATGACCCCTCCCCCTAGTTTAAGGCCCCCCCCATTTTCACCTGGACATCATCATCATTATCATTTCATGTCACACCCACCTATCCTCATGTTCAACATAGTTAAAATCACATCCCCACAAAACATGGTGTAAAATATGTATATCAATTCCTATTTACTGCGCAGGGTTTGGAGGAGAATTGTGTCTCTTGCCAGATCTGGATGCCCCCTGAAAAATAACCCTGGGGTACCCTTTGTGGTTCTGGACCAGGATCCATCTCTCTGGTCCCCCTACATTATTATTTAGTTATTTGACAAAATAATAATATAACAATAACAATAGCACACACACACACACACACAGTTAATTGACTTCTCCCAAAGCTCAGGTTCCCCCCCCCCCAACCCGGACAAGAGTACTATTCCTCTCCTATTTGTAAGACAGCAAGATTATGAATTATTAAAACGGATGAAACACACGGCGGAGCTCCCACTGAAAGGAATGCCTCTTTCACATGTGGTCTCCGCCTTAATTAATACAGACGGCTTTTTATGACCTGAGGGGCTCCAGAGAACACCCTTGGCTCCCTGGGAGGAGGCAACTTGTAACCTGGAAATCAGCCACATCCTGCACACGTTTATAGTTCTCTTCAAGGAAATACCGTATTTCATCACATAATAGTCACAACTGCATATTAATCGCACCCCCATTTTTGGCTGATTCTCCCTTCTTTCTCTGAAGGCTTTAAGGCAGTTTAAAAACTACTAAATAGAGGTTTCTGAAGCTCAACTCTTCTCTTTTCTCCTTCGTCTGAGGCCTTAAGGCAGTTTTAAAAACCTGAAATGGAGGTCTCTGGAACTCGGATTGTCTCTTCTTTCTCCTTTCTCCAAAGAGCTCTATTCAAGGTTTTTAAAACTGTCTTAAACCCTCTGTAGAAGGAGGGAGGAGATAAAACTGGAACTGCACAGATTGTTGTAGTTCAGCCCATGGTTGTGGCTGATACCAATGTAAATGGAGAAGTGGATCGTGGGTATTCTGAGCCTCTACGAGAGCCGCAAGAGGGGCATGCTGGAGAACTGCCTCCTCCTCAGTCTTTTTGCTAAAGAGAATCTGAATCAAATGGGTGAGAAACAGCTGGATCTTTATGATCACCTGATTAATGAGCCCAGCAATGACTGGGATATCTACTACTGGGCAACAGAAGCAAAGTGATGGAGATGCTTATAGAATTTACCAAAAACAAGAACAGAGAGAAGAGATTGCGACAACCAGATCTAGAGTATCTTGTTGAAACCCCACCCTGATCTTGGGTGTTTTTCCCCCCAGAAGGGCAGTTCTGGGCTTCTTTGATACCAAGAAGCTCAAAACATTAGTACTTGCACCTCTATTAGTATTCTGCCTCCTGTGGATTGTTTTATTTAGCAATTATTCTCCATGTTTTGCTTCCCTAATAAAAATTCAGTGCTCTCTCCTAAGTCCTGAAAATGATCAGTCTATGTCTCCAGTGAAGGTTACATTCCATTTAGGTGCTGAGATGGTGCAGAAAAGTCGTTCTCTCTAGGGCAACAAGTTCAGAGGCTGAAATCCCAGGTGGAGAGAATAATGAGTTACAAGATTATGAGCTGGTTGATAGGAGACTCAGTTTTCATAAACGTCATGCTGCTCAACAGAAACTCCGAAGGTCACAGCGCTTGTTAGAGAAGAGACCTGTATCAAAAAGTAATGGGAGAAGGCATGATTTCATGTGTATATTAGAGAGGTGGGGGGATTTTCCAGCCAGTCTGGTCAATGCTGGTAATTGAGGCAACAGCTCTTGCCAAGTCCTAGTCAAGCTTTCTGAGGGGATTCTAGTTCCATGTCTTTGCCCATTTCATTCTTCCAAGTTTGAAGGATTGTTGTATTGGATTGTTGTATTGGATTCTATGCTGCCTTGTGCTTCCTGATTTTCTTGTTTTCCTGTATTGGATGTCCTGTTGCTTTGGAATTTTGGATTACCCTTGTCCCTTGAACCTTGTGGACTATTTTATGTGTATAGACTTTGAAGTTTTTACTATTTTTGCTACAGTGCTTTTTATATACTCTTCAATAAACTGCTTTGCTGAGTGTGGTGGTTAAGTACAGAGGTGCTTCCTGGCCTGGAGTACAACAGAGAAATCCATTGTATAGTTTTTAACCTGCAGTTATTTTTAGTAAACCTTTTGAAACTGCTGCTCTATTGCTTAAGCTCAATGCTCCTTCTGCAAACACAGATCCCTCCTGTTCTTACGTCTTTGCTCCTGGTCTTCCTGCCCCGCAAATGGGAATTGGGGGAAGGGGAGAAAGGCAGAGCCCCCTCGCGGCTGGGCATGAAATATTCAGGCGGCGATGTGAGGAAGGTGTGTGTACATTATAAATAATGCAAGGCCAGAGGTGTTCTGGTGGGAGCTGCGAGACCCAAATTGTGTCATCATTATACATTATTCACAACTAGCACACCTCCTCTTCCCCGTTAAGGACGTGGCGGATGGGACAGGCAAGGCTCCACACACTGACCATTTCATGCAGCTTCAAACTGGCACTGAAGAAAGCGCTCTCTTCCTTAGACACTCTGCTGAAGCCCACACGAAGCCCACAAGAGACTCACAATCCCCCTGGGTCTCCTCGGGAGTCAGGCCCTTCATGATTTAGATACCGGAGCGATAACTAAGGAGCTCCACAGTCATCATCTCAAATAATGAGACTTTTCAATGCAAAATCAATGTTAGTTATAATGAAAATAGATTCCTGCAGGGCCAGAGGTGCAAATCTTTCTAGCTGTGAAGTGAAACTTGGCTCCTCCTTTTCCACCCTTTGGCTCAAGATTTCTTTAAAAATAAAAAGAATAATAATCCTGTTGTAAAAATAAAATGCTGGGATTTATTCACTCTTGGTAAGGGGCATCTGAGGGACATTCAGTGGATCAGGAAACGATTGCCAGCTCTCAGCCGTGCCACCATCCAATTCAAGTCTGACTGGTGTTTAACGAAATCAGGTCTAAGGGTCGGGCAGCGGAGCCCCATCAATAACCCCTTAATGGGATTTCCGAACAAGCCCCCCTAAAGGGCTATTAACATGCAAATGAGTGCCAAAGGGGGGGGAAGCAGGGAGGGGGCTTCTAGAGCCAGAGGTGGCTAAACTTGACAGCTGCTGGACTCTTGCCTCCTTCCCACTGAATTTGGGAGAAACATCACACTGACAATGAAGATCCACATAGTTAAAGCAATGATATCTCACATAGTCACCTATGGATGTGAGAACTGGACCATAAGGAAGGCTGAGTAAAGGAAGGCTGAGTAAAGGAAGATAAATGCTTTTGAACTGTGGTGTTGGAGGAAAATTCAGAGAGTGCCTTGAACCACAAAAGATCCAACTAGTCCAGGAAAGGAAGCCCAGCTGCTCACTGGAGGGAAGGATAGTAGAGGCAAAGATAAAGTACTTTGGACACATAATGAGAAGACAGGAAAGCTTAGAGAAGACAATGATGCTGGGGGAAATGGAAGGAAAAAGGAAGAGGGGCCGACCAAGGGCAAGATGGATGGATGGTATCCTTGAAATGACTGGCTTGACCTTGAAGGAGCTGGGGGTGGCCATGGACGATAGGGAGCTCTGCCGTGGGATGCTCCATGAGGTCACAAAGAGTAAGAAACAACTGAACAAATAAACAACAACTTTATTAAACCCAAGGAAATAGCCACCCAACCCCAGATGCGTGGGTCGTCCTGGCCAGAATTTCCCACAATGTTTTGTCTGGAATGAAGAGACACGGGAACATTCTGAGAAACCAAAACAGCCTTCATTCCAGGGATCCACTAAGGCCACAGTTCCTTCAGCCAAGGGTTGAGAGCGGTGACGAGCTGGCTCAGAGCACATAGACTCAAAATCAACCCGGCAAAAACGGAGATCCTCTGGCCTGGCCGACCCGACCCTCACCCACCGCTGCCACTCTTTGAGGGCGAGTCCCTATCCCCTGCTCCGGCGGTGAAAAGCCTGGGAGTGATCCTGGACGAAAAACTAACAATGGAGGCCCAGATCCAGGCTGCAGCCAAAGGCGCCTTTTTCCATCTCCGTAGGGCACGACGGCTGGCCCCCTACCTACCACCTGAGGCGCTGAGAACCGTGGTACATGCCACCGTTGTCTCGCGCCTGGATTACCCCCTAGAGTTCAGAGTGCTCTACAAACTTTTGGTGCTCACTTTTAAAGCACGGCATAACATTGGGCCAGCCTACCTGAGCGCCCGGCTGACGATCCAACGCAGCGAGAGGCCAGCACGTGCCATAAACGGTGATCGGATGACCATCCCTGGGGTGCGAGAGGCTCGGCTGGTAGAGACCCGGCGGAGAGCTTTCTCCGTGGCGGCCCCCATGATCTGGAACTCACTGCCACCCGCCCTCAGAGCCACTTCGACCCGGACTAGGTTCCTGTCAGACCTGAAAACCTGGCTCTTCCGCCTAGCGTTTGGGGCCTGATCGGTACCTTGAATGACTGAGCCTCTCCTTGCCGTCTGTATCTATGTTTTTAAATTGATGTACATTGATGTATTTTGGGGTTTTTAAATGATGTAAGTCGCCCGGAGCACCGGTGGTGGAGGGCGACTCACAAATATTAAAGTATTATTATTATTATTATTTGACCCACTGGCACAGTTTACGCTCGGTCCTAGAGGAATCGTGGCCTTTGACCCCAGGGCCCGGCTGCAAGCCCACCTCTTCTTTTCTTCTCTGGTGGCACTTGGTCAGAAGGACCCACGAAAGCAGAGTCGCGAATTCTGAATGCTGCCGTCCGTGGCGCGCTTTTAGGTGCATTTGTGGCCACTAATTATTATGGACAAGCCACTTTATCGAACCCCATCCTCTTATCGGCATTAGGATGCATGAGCCGAGGCTGTTGTTTTAAACGCGCTCATTAACCACACAAATCTGCCCTGTTGACAGCACACTTCTGAATTAAGCCCCAGACTGTAGTCATTGGACAAGGAGCAATTTATAATGCCATTAGCAACACTTGCGAAGGTTACAGGCATCAAAAATTGTTCAGCCGTAATTATTCTTAATGGATACAAGGAAGAAACTGACGCAGGGCTGCTTTTTCATTAGCTTTCAATCAAGGCTGATGGCTTTGAGAAATGTACAATAAGTGCATTTTGGGGAGAAATAATGATGTTGCAACACCTTTCACGGTGAAATGTTCTCCGTACAGAACTTAACTTTTAATAACCTTAATTTGACATAATTAACAGAAAACCCTCTGATTTTGCTTCAGAGATCTCTCAGCAAATTGTTTGCCCTGCAGATTAACTCTTCCTTCAACACAGTTCTTCTTATCTTGGCTGGCAATCTGGTCAGTCGCCCTCTTGGCCTGTGGCTAGCTCTCCTTGGCCCTCAGGAGCCTCTCCTCAAAAGTCCCTGATCCCAGCCCCATCGTCCCCAGAGGCTCAAGGTCTTGGGTTGGAGCAGAGGCTGTGTTCCTAGAATCATAGAGCTGGAAGAAACCTCATGGGCCATCCAGTCCAACCCCCTGCCAAGAAGCAGCAAAATCGCATTCAAAGCACTCCCAACAGATGGCCATCTGCCACTTAGAGGCATGAGTTACGATTAACCTGAACCTGATTAATCCAGCTGATAATTAGTAAACTTTAGTAACTACAAACAGATTTCCTGGCCTTTCATTAAGATGCAATAACTGTCTTGTTAGACTTGCATTAAATGGCTGTGCAGCCTCCCCTCTGCCCCAACGAGTCTTTGGTAAGAAGTGCTTTTCCTGTCTAACGCCCTGCCATGCATAAAAAGCATAATCAAAGCACCACTGACAGATGGTCATCCAGCCTTTGTTTAAAAGCCTCCAAAAAGGAGCTTCGACCGGACACCGAGGCAGTGAGTTCCACTGTTTAACAGTTCTTCTCACAGCCAGGGAAGTTCTTCCTAACGTTCAGGTGGAATCTCCTTTTCTGTTATTTGATTCCATTCAGTCCCATCCTGTTCAGTTGCCCTGTGAACAGAGCATTTCCCTGCAGATTTTCAATGGCTAGCAGCCTAAGGCTGACCTTTGACCCGCAAGGCCCTTGGCAACATTCAAAGATGCCTGGCTTGACAACAGTCCACGAGAGAAAGATCTAGGAGTTTTCGGGAACAACAAATTGAACATGAGCCAACAGCCTGATGCAGCAGCCAAAAAAGCCAATGAGATTTTGGGCTGCATCAAAAGGAGTATATTGTCCAGAGCAGTGTTTTTCAACCTTTTTTGTGCCGCGGCACATTTTTTACATTTACAATATCCTAGGGCACACCACCAACCAAAATGACACAAAATGACACTCTAACACAGTAATACATACAGTTAATATGTTTTTAAATGTATTTATACACTCAGTGAGAAACCTGGGCCCCGAAATTCTCAGGGTGGTCCGCGAAAAGGCCTTACTGGTACATTATTTAAACTGAACATTCAACATAGATATCATTATATCCCACATTAATGGGGTTATTGAATGGCAGAAAGACACAAAGCTTCCCAAACCTGGGCCTGTTTCGACAGAACTCCCATAACCAAGAGAAAATACTATAAGAGTTTGGCGGGCATTGACCTTGAGTTTGGGAGTTGTAGTTCACCTATATCCAGAGAGCACTGTGGACTGAAACAATGTTGGATCAGGACCAAACTTGGCATGAATACTCAATATGCCCAAATGTGAACACAGATGGAGTTTGGGGAAATAGACCTTGACATTTGGGAGTTACAGTTTCTGGGATTTATAGTTAACACACAATCAAAGAGCATCCTGAACTCTTGCAACAATGGAATTGAACCAAAGTTGGCATATTGAACTCTCATTACCAACAGAAAGTACTGAAAGGGTTTGCTTGGGAATTGACTTTGAGTTTGGAAGTTGTAGTTCACCTACACCCAGAGAGCACTGTGGACTCAAACAATGTTATGTTATGTTGTTTGTTTTCTATCCAGAATCACAATGTTGGAAGGAGGCTCACCACTTTAAGGTCCCTAAAACAGGCATGGGAAAACTTCGGCCCTCTGGGTGCTTTGGACTTCAACTCCCACCATTCCTAACAGCCTGAGGCCCTTTCCTGCTTAAGTGGCTGAGGGGAGGGGGAGGGAAAGGAACTGAGGCTGCTAGGAATGGTGTGAGTTGGGGTCCAAAACACCTGGAAGGTCCAAGTTTGCCCATGCCAGCTTTCGGCAGAGACCTCTTCCTCCCCCTCCCCCTTCGTGCCCTTTCTTCCCCCTCCTGCCGAACACTTACTTTTTCTTCTACACTGATGCTTCTGCTGCCATTTTGATCTGAGGGGGCAGCGTGAGCGTGTTCAGGAGGGGAGGGGGGAGGAGGAAGACGTGACCCGTGCGGACGCTACTGCACAGACTCACCCCAGAGCAAAGCGAGCAGAGCGAGGCTGGGAAGAAGGGAGCCCGGGTGGAGAAGAAAAAGTGTTCGGCAGGAGGGGGAAGAAAGGGTATTGGAGGTTCCAATTTCCCACGGCACACCTGATGATCGCTCATGGCACACTAGTGTGCCACGGCACACTCGTTGGGAAACACTGGTCTAGAGATCAAGGGAAGCCATGGTGCCTCTCTATTCTGCTTTGATTAGACCTCACCTGGAATACTGTGTCCAATTCTGGGCATCACAATTCAAAAGAGATATTGACAAGCTGGAAGATGTCCAGAGGAGGACAACTAAAATTATCAAAGGTCTGGAGACCATGAATCCCTCTGAGGAGCGTCTTAAAGAGCTGGGTCTGTTTAGCCTGTAGAAGAGAGGGTTGAGAGGAGACATGATAGCCATGTACGTATAAATATATGAAAAGGTGTCACGAGAAGAGGGAACAGGCTTGTTTTCTGCTGCCCTAGAAACTAGCAATGGGTTCAAATTACAGGAAAGGAGATTCCATCTGAACATTAGGAAGAACTTCCTGACTGTATGAGCTGTTCAACAGTGGAACACTCTGCCTCGGAATGTGGTGGAAAATCCTTCCTTGTAAGCTTTTGAACAGAGGTTGGAGAGCCATTTGTCAGGGATTTTTTCTTGCATGACAGGGCCAGGGGTTGGACTAGATGGCCCATGTGATCTCTACGGAGAATGCCAGCTTTTCAGCTTAGAAATTGAGATGAGCACCACCCTCCAGAGTTGGACATGACTGGACTTAATGTCAGGGGAAAACCTTTCCCTTTACCCTGAAACCAGAAGAATTGGGCTTTTTCTGTTCCCAGGACTGGCTCTTCCCATTGAAGGAACTCAGGCAAAGGGAGGGAAAAAAGGTGCCTTGAAGACTTCCTCTTTTCAGCAATCAGAGCAAAGCCAAGTCAGGAAGAGAAGGAGAGCTGCCATCATCACCTCTCTCTGTCCCTTTGACTTACCTTTCTGCCTTGATGACTGTGATGTGCCTCCATTTTTTATTTTAGTGGTTTTTATTATTATTGTATAATAATTTTATAACAATAATAAAATAATATAATAAATAATATAATATAATGTTATATGATATATTATAATTTCAATATATTATGCTTATATATATATATAATATAATTATGATATTAATACTAATGAATATTAATGGTGAAATATAGTAAGTGAATAAATAAATAAATAATGTAGATTAGCATGTAGTTCCGCCTTTAGGTGCGGCCCTCCATAATATTTTTTGGCTCTCGTGTGGCCCCTTGGAAAAAATAGTTGCCCACCCCTGCTCTAAGCCATGCCTCTCCTGGGATTTTCTGGACATATTTCTTTGGAGGAGAAGGGATGCGAACCCTGGTCTCCCAGGACTTGGTCTAAAACTTAAACCACCACATCACACTGGCTAACTTAATCCCATACTTACAATTGCATTGAATCTGTACAATTCTGCTTAGGAAGGAAGGACGGAAGGAAGGAAGGAAGGAAGGAAGGAAGGAAGGAAGGAAGGAAGGAAGGAAGGAAGGAAGGAAGGAAGGAAGGAAGGAAGGCTCCAAAACGCCTCTGCATTTGGGGAGGGGAATACCCAAATGGGAGAAGGGAGGGGCAGGATGGAGATCAGTCCCCAAATGCAAGGCTCCCCCTGGAAAGAAAGGGGGCTTAAAATGGTATGGAGAAAAGCCTATTTAGATTTTGTTAATGATTCATAGTCAGCTAATAGGCTCATCTCTAGGAGAATAGTCATCCTCAGACCTGCTCACTCATTTATCACTATGTTTTACAACACTGGCAAAGAAACTAATTAAATCCCAGCATCGTTGCATGGGATTCCTTTTAATAGAGATACAATGATGCACTGGAGGCGACGGATTATGCTGCAAATTGTACCAAGAGGGTTTTTTGGACAGCAGGTTTTAATTAACATGTTGGTGTGATGCCACAGACTTCAGCAGGAGCTTGCCAGCCAACAACTTCAGCCTTTGGAAAATGAACATATGTGTCTGCACGGGAAACGAAAGCGCGAAGCAGGGGATTCTCAAGACCTGTTGCTACCTGAGGCAAAAGTAACAAGCGAGCAGGCCCTTCCCACCTTCTGCAGAAAGAAGCTGATTGGACAGTCAATAGGATAGGTACACCCTGCACCCAACATTGACCAAGGCATACTTCCATCTCTGACACTTCAAAACTTTTGCAGCACCCAACAATAGTTGGGTAGTAGCCAAAGGAGTTTGCCCCTCCCCTCATTCCTCTCCTTCTTTATTCAGAGAGAAGAACTCCATCCTCCTCCACCAAGAGTGGTCTAGATCAGTGTTTTTCAACCTTTTTTGAGCCACGGCACATTTTTTACATTTACAAAATCCTGGGGCACCCCACCAACCAAAATGACACAAAAGTACACTCAAACACAGTAATACATATAGTTAATATGTTTTTAAATGTATTTATACACTCAGTGTGAAACCTGGGCCTGTTTCGATGAACAAAACATATATATGACTTCCTCTCACATATTTATACATGGCTATCATGCCTTCTCTCAGCCTTCTCTTCTTCAGGCTAAACATGCCCAGCTCTTCAAGCCGCTCCTCATAGAGCTTGTTCTCCAGACCTTTGTGAAATTTCACCCTGAGTGAAACTTGCTTCCAGTTAACTATGGATGTCATGAAGCTGTTATAAACAGTTCCTTGGGGGAGGGGGGGAGGCAACTCTCGAAAAATCCAGTAAAATAGTTTTTAAAAAACACATTTCTAAGCAGAGAGGCTCAATTTGTTTCTTGGAAACCTGTGAGGGGGCTGCTAGGAGGGGGGGAGAGTGCCAATTTCCCACGGCACACCTGATGATCCTCACGGCACACTGGTTGGGAAACACTGGTCTAGATGTCCCTCGAGAGACTTCATTTAATTACTATTATTATTAATTAATTAATTTTAAAAAATGGAACATCTGAGCAGAGGCATAATATCGTTGCTCAGATGAACCACTGGAACTTGTGCCACAAATACCATCTGCCTGTGATAAAGAACTAGTGGGATCACAAGTTACAGAAAGTGAACACATCCAACTTCTCTGGGACTTCCGAATTCAGACTGACAGAGTTTTGGAGCATAATACTCTTGACCTCACAATCATGGAAAAAAACAAAGTATGGATTGTCGATGTTGCAATCCCAGGCAATAGCAAAATTGTCAAGAAGCAACTATAAAAGCGTACACGATATGAAGATTTAAAGATCAAACTGCAAAGACTTTGGCACAAGCCAGTCAAGGTGGTCCCAGTGGTGATCGGCCAGCACTTTAAAACAATCAGCACTGACAAAATTACCATCTGTCAACTGCAAAAGGTGACCCTACTTGGATCTCCACACATTATTCGCTGATACATCACATAGTCCTAGACACTTGAGAAGTGTCCGGCCTGTTTATTTATTTATTTATTTATTTATTTATTATTTCAATTTGTTGGTCACCCCTTCCGAGTGGCTCGGGGCAACTCACAAAGGTTGAGAATACAGTAAAACATAATAAAAACACAATAAGCACAATAAAATACATTAAAACACAGTAAAATCATTATAGGAACCAACACTCATACTTAAGAGCTACATGGTAGCGGCCATACACTACATATTGCGAAGGCCAATGGTAGTACAGTGGAACCCCCAAATTATTCTTGGCCAAATGCCCGTGTGAATAGGAAGGTTTTACAAGTCTTCCGAAAGGCTAACAGATTGGGCAGCGCCTGGATAGTGGGAGGGAGAGCGTTCCATAATACTGGATCCAATACAACAGTCAGCATAGTAACCTTGTTTGCTGTCTGCTAATCTTGTTGTGTATCAAATAATAATAATAATAATAATAATAATAATTGCCATTTGCCCCACAGAGGCCTTGCTCCCAGCCTTGGTACCAAGTGTTGCTCCTCAGCACCTAGGTAATTGGCCCAGCCCATCATTGAAGGGACACTATCCCAAGCCACGAGTGGGAAAGAGAAGGCTCCTTCTTCGGTGACCCTGGAGAGAAAGCAGTGGGCACCCATTTCCCACTTTTGTCCTGCTTTTGGATGAGGGAGGGTCCTGGCAGGTCCTTCCCTCCCACCTCCCATGGAATCCTCTCCATCTGCAGCAATGCAATTAAAGCCCCTTCTGACGATGCCAATTAGCGCCTTAAAGGACCTGAGCCTGGCGCTCAGGCACAATTGCTGGGCACTCCGCAGCAATGCTGGAAGCATCCATTAGCCATTACGGCTCTCATTAGTCCTTGAAAAACAACTCATTAGTGTCCTTAGAACTGACAGGTAAATACAACTAATGGGATAAATCTATCAATAAATCCATTGTGTGGCACAACCTGTCTTTCTGTGCCTGGCTTTGCCAGTCTCTCCTCAGAAGGTTAAGTGCTGCTCCTCTGCCGAACTCCGTCTTAGCAGCCAGGCTGTGGCCCTGAACCCGGCAAAAGGGGGGCGAGGAAGGGAAATGGGGGGCACACCAGGAAGCATAAAGGATTCAACAAGCAATGAAGGAAGAAAGGACTGGGATGCCAAAGGTGGGAGTGATGTGCCCCTTCAAACAGATGGAGTGATATGTAGGAAGGGGGGTTCATTGCAAGTTCAGGTTGCGAGCGACTGTCACAGTTGGTGAGGCAAAAGGAAGTTGTGTTACTGTTTACACTTTGCTTAAACTTAATACACTGAACTGCTAATAATGATGCCCCATGGGCACATGGGACTGGGACTGCCAAGCCTCACCTGCTGCCAGCTATGTGTCCAGCCATTTTGGGTGAAAGGTTCCTCCTTGCTCTGCCCCTTCCTACCCCATGACAGGTAACTTACTTCTATTTAATTAGGCAATCTCTCATAGCCCAAGGTTGATGGTCCTTGGTGGTGGGTATCTTGGCGGTGGGTTCGTAGGTGGCTGTGTAGCCCTATTCTTAGTCCACATGTTCTCCCACAGTGAGGACATCTGTTTACAGGTAGAAGGCGTCCCAGTCAGGGTTGGTTTGATGTGCCTTCCTCTTGGTACATTTCTTCCTTTCACCCTCTATTCATGCCTCTTTGAATTCTGCAGCACTGCTGGTCACATCTGACCTCCAGTTAGAGCACTCAAGGGCCAAGGCTTCCCAGTTCTCAGTATGTATGCCACAATTTTTAAGGTTGGCTTTAAGCCCATCTTTATTTTTTTTTCCCTGTCCACTAACATTTTGTTTCCCGTTCTTCAGCTGGGAGTATAGTAAATGCTTTGGGAGATGGTAATTGGGCATTCGGACAACGTAGCCAGCAGAGGAGTTGATGGTGCAGAAGCATTGCTTCAGTGCTGGTGGTCATTGCTTCTTTCAGCATGTTGACATTTGTCTGCCTGTCTTCCCAAGAGATTTGCAGAATTTTTCGGAGGCAACGCTGATGGAATCGTTCCAGGAGTTGCGTGTGACGTCTGTAGACAGTCCACGTTCTGCAGGCATATAGCAGGGTTGGGAGGAAAAAGCTTTATAAATGAGCACCTTGGTATCCTTACAGATGTCCCGGTCCTCAAACACTAAATGGAAATGGGGCTACTCACAAGAAAACGGCTGAATATAAAGCACCAAACACACTGGAGATAATAATGACAAAGTATTCATTCAATGTGGGATTGTAAGCCTTAATACCATAAATAACATCGCATAGAATTCATAAATATACAGCCTGGATACAGCCCTAGGAGATACTACCTTGTGATGCTGCTGACCTGAACGCTTATGATCTTCTAGTATATCGACACAGGACTACCTGCTACTACAATACCCAGGAGGAGCGTCCTAAAGCTGGAACGCCCTGAAGAAGCGTGTCTTCCACGTGAAACGGCGAACTACAGGACGTCTGTACTCGGACAGCCGTAGGCGTGTCTCCTGCCGCCTGACCCCTTGGTCGCGACGCCCTAACCCTTTCCCGGGACCCGTGAGTTTCAGGGTCCCCATTGACTGTACATATTGAACTTCATGGCACTTTGAGCCCTATTGAACTCCCCAGTTGCTAGGCTCGCATTGCCTGCAATGTGCACTGGAACTTTCCACCTCGACAGAGCGTGGATGTGAACTATATTGCTTATCATGTGTAGATGTGCCAATGTTATTAATGTGTTAATATTTATTAATTCTATGTGATGTTATTTATGGTATTAAGGCTTACAATCCCACATTGAATGAATACTTTGTCATTATTATCTCCAGTGTGTTTGGTGCTTTATATTCAGCCGTTTTCTTGTGAGTAGCTCCATTTCCATTTAGTGTTCTTCTCCTGTGAGATACACCTTGTGTTTGGCCAGTCCTCAAACACTCTGTGCTTTATTCAGAAAAAATGCTGCACTTGCAGCGCTCAGGCAATGTTGTATTTCAGTGACACTGTTGACTTTTGTGGGGAGGTCGCTGCCAAGGGAGCGGAAATGGACAACATTTTCAAACATTACACCATTAAGCTGTATTTCTGGCATTGCAGGGGGACTGGCTGGTGACTGCTGGAAGAGCACTTTGGTTTTCTCGATGTTCAGTGAGAGGCCAAGCTTCTCGTATGCTTCTTCAGGTGACCAGGGGCTCCATGTAAGAGCTATGGGTCAGCTCAAAAGCCTAGACTGCCTTCCTGTGTGAAAGGGGTGACTGGCACTTCCCCGTTCTGCCAACTTCTAGTCCCATCTGCAACTGGGTTCTTTGGAGAAGCTATGTGGACAGAGGGCGGATTAACAGTTAGCCCTCTGGAAGAAGGCTCCGATCCCTTTGGGTTCCAGTCCAGGGCCCACACTGGCCATTGGCTGCGGCTTCACTCCAACGGGCCAGAAGAACCACAGCTTTGTCAAAGGCCTTGGCAGACCTCTTGTCACCTTTGCTCCCTGGGCTCTGTCCCCTGCTCTGTCGGGGAGAACTTTAAGTTAATTAATCTGAGATTTAAAGCATGACATCTTGATATTAAGAGGCAGCAGGGAAAGGCGAAGATGTCTCTGTTAATTAAAACGTCGTTTAGCACTAGAATTAGTGAGCCTAATGGTATGCTGCTGCTCCTTAGCTTGGCTCAAGTAAGAGCCAGAAGATGTTGCTGCTTCAGCCCTTCCTGGACCGGGAGGCAGAGCACACAGAAGCTTCCCAGGCACTGGAGTCATTAGTCCAGCCAAGGAAGATCTGCTAATCAGAGCGTTTGTCATTAAAGAGACAGTGAGAGAGCACTCTGTCCCAGAAATGGGGTCTCTCTTAAAGTATTCCTATTGAATATTTGAATGTTTTAATGTGCATACCTTGGGAGCCAAGTGTTGCAGAATGCGATTCATAGGTCTTTGGAGCTATGTGTTGCCCAGTGAGCAGATAAAGCACTGATGTGTCTTTCAGCAAAAGAGTGACTTTGGTTTCCAATGTCCCAAATGATGCTTCTGTTGCTATAGCAGCCGACTAGAACCACTGGCCCATTGACATAGCCAAAGTTTCCTTTTGGGAAACACAAGGGCGAAGCTCCTGCACTGGAACAGTGTTTGGTAAATTTATTTATTTATTTACTAGCTGACCCGGCCACGCATTGCTGTGGGATTTTTTAAACTTGGGGACTGTGTGTGTAGTTATGTATATGTGTATGCATGTATATGTGTGTACTTATGTATATGTGTGTTTGTATATGTATGTGCGTATATATGTGTTGATGTGTGTAAGTACAGGTGTATTTATGTATGTGTGTATGTGTATATTTGTATATTTCTATGCATGTATATGTGTGTATGTGTTTCTGTGTTCCTTTCTTCTCCCTTCTTTCCTTCTTTCCTTCCTTCCTTCCTTCCTTCACTCCATCCTTCTATCCTTTCCTTCCTTTCCCCTCCCCTCCTTCCTGCTATCCTTCCTTTTTCCTTCCTTTCTTCTCCCCTTTTCTTCCTTCCTTCCTTCCTTCCTTCTATCCTTTCCTTCCTTTCCCCTCCCCTCCTTCCTGCTATCCTTCATTTTTCCTTCCTTTCTTCTCCCCTCCTTCCTTCCATCCATTCTTCCTTCTATCTTTCCCTTCCTTTCTCTCTTCCTCCTTCCTTCCATCCATTCTTCCTTCTATCCTTCCTTTCCTTTCTTCTCCTCTCCTTCCTTCCCTCTCTCCCTCCCTCCCTTCTTTCCTTTCCCTCCTTCTGCCATTCCTCCCCTTTCTGTATCAGTCCTTGCTCTCCTTGTCTCAGTCCCTCCATTCCTTTCCCTACCTTTTTTCCCCTTCTTTCGTTCCTTTGGGGTGGGGGTGGTTAAGGAAGAGGTGGGAGAGGCGCTGTCCCCATTTGGTGCAGCGGAGTCCTCCAGAGGCCTCGGCTTCGGCGAAGACAGCGGGCCTTCCTCCTCCTTTTAGCTCTTAATCAGCCAGCGCCGCTGTGGCTTTTTCTCTTTCCTGTGTCCCAGTCTATATATATGTGTGTTTTGTGTGTGTATGTATGTATATATATGGATTTGTGTCTATGTGTACATATGTGTGTGTATATGTGTGTGTACTTATGTATATGTGTATATGTATATATGTATATGCGTGTATATGTGTGTACTTATGTATATGTGTGGTTTTGTATATGTATATGCGTGTATATGTGTAGATGTGTGTAATTACAGATGTGTGTATGTATGTGTCCATGTGTATATTTCAGTGCATGTATATATGTGTGTATGTGTGCATGTCTATATGTACATACATGTGTGCATGTGGCGAAGACCAACAGTAACATCCCTTCCTGCCTTTTATACTTCCTTTCTTCCCTCTCCCCCTCATCCCTCAGCTTTTCCCTTCTCTCTGTCCTCCTGCCTCTTCTCCCTCCCTCCCTACCACCAACATTCCGACACTCTAAACTGCCAGAGGGTGGTGGCTCCCAGCCACCTACATTCTAACTGAGGGAGTATTTGCATAATGCCTCTAATTGGCCAGCACCACCAACATTCCAACACTCTAAACTACCAGAAGGGGCTGGAGTGGGGGATCATAGGAGTTGTAGTCCATAATGTTTGTTTGGATTTGTGGCCGTTGGCTCTTTTTGGGGTTTTTTTTGTGGTAAACATATCTCGTAGGGTTTTCTGGGTATGTGGGCTGTTTTTGTGTGTGTGCCTTGTGTGGTTTTGCTGTCTATAGACTACTTAGGATGACAGCTTTCTTTTTATATATATAGATTTACTGCATTTTTACCCTGCTCTATCTCAACCCCGGAGAGGACTCAGAGAGGCTTCCAAATTGGCAATAGTCAATGCCGCATTAAACATACAAATACATTATGCATTAAAATCATTTTAAAAATCATTAAAACAATAGCATATACTGTAAATACATTAAATAAGCTGTTAAACATTGCTTGTAAATTTCAGCATAAACAGTAGTGCTTTTGCTGTGCTGCACAGTGGGACCAAGACAACAAAGTGCCACTAAACACACAGACAAAACATCCACATGCAGGCATGCACATTTCCACCACAGGCATGACCACCTTTCTGTAACCTAGTTGGGTTTAATCTCTGGACTGCACAAGTCTCTTGTGTCATCAAGTTTCCTTTTTTAAATGTATTGGTATTGCCCTGGGCTTGCCATGTGGCCTTGTGCCATTTTTTCCATTGCCATCTGCTTTTCTTTCTACCTATGAGGATGCACATTTTGCCTCTCTGTAGGCAAAATGTAGCTGCATGGACTTTTTGCCCTTTTTCCTTTTTAGAAGAAGAGATTTAGTAAACTAGTCAGCTCTATGACCTTTTCTATCAAGAATGTATTTCTTTTACTTCAATAAATATTTTTGAACCTAAAGTTCTGACTCTGCAATTCTGTGCCATCCTAAGGAATAGAAGCTTATCCCAGTTTCACCACATGTGCGGTTCTGCTGGTGATGAAGTTTACTTCTGGTACTCTGCTATATTTATGGTAGAATCACCCCAAACTGAGGGTTATTTTTGAGCCTAACAGCTCAGATTACCCAACAAGAGGGAAAGGTCAAGGGGCACCCAAAGGTCAGCTAGCAGAGCCCAGAGGAAGGGCAGGAGGACAACTGAGGGTTATTTTGAGAAAAACAGCTCAGATTTCCCAACATACCTTAAACCGATTATGGACACACACACACACCCGCAACCCAGTGACCAAAAAGGTACGTCCAGCTACAGCTGAAGGCGAGCCCCAGAAAGAGCCCACCTGCATCCTAATTGGTTTGACCTGCAGCAGGGAGTTCCAACGTTCCTGCACATGTGGTCTGGCATCTCTAGCACCAAAGGCTGGGATTTGGCATCAAAAGACCTCCAGCCATTTCTATCTGTTTTCTTGCCTCACTTAACCTGAAACCATGGACTCTTTGTGCACGGAGTTGCATGTGGACAGGCCAACAGAGGCAAGCCCTGAGCGGTTTGGGAGACATAGTTTTCCAAAGACTTTCGTGTATTTGAACTCTCCTCAGGCTATTAGCAAAAAGGACTTTACTCTTATAGTTTTCCCAATGACACAGATGGACTTTCCCCAAAGCATATGGATTTGATGCTTTTCAAGATTATATGGACTTTCTTTCCACCCCTTGCATATGAAGTAATTATGAGATATTGGTAGTGGTATTTCCCTGAAACCCTCCCTTTCCATGTAACCATTTTCCTGCATGTTTTTCCCCTCCCCATGTGTAAAATAATAGGAAGAAATGCTACATGTTTGTGAAAGACCCAGCTGTTGTTTTGAGATCAGGATGAAACCACATTCCTGGCTGCACCCTTTAATCCAATCATTGAAACAATTTGTATGACAGAGGATTCTTTCTGGTTTGGAGGGGTTTTCTTTCTTTCCACTCTCCCCATTTTGAAAGACCCCATTTCGTTTCATAAGCCTCAAACCCTCAGAGTTTAGTCTCATTTTTGGCTTATAGAACCTATGGCATAACTATATTTCATATTTCATAACCGACTGTCACTACTGGCCTCGGAAACCAGCACACAGCTACAGTTATTAATTTATTTACCATCCAAAAAGCTGAAACTTCTCATGAATAGAATCTGCATATGGCCCTTTGTCAACAAAGGAAGGGTCGTTAAGGACAAATTCCTGTTTTTCACCAAGAACAAAAGAATTCCTTTGGCTTGAAAGGTCAGGGGCTCGGATCTTCATTTACATATGGACATGATCTAATCAAGAAAACTCCAGCTACTCTTTGTTTTGAACCCATTCCTGTCCCTTGCTTCCCATTCGCCAGGACAAAAGCGGCGCTGTTTTGCGATTGGTTCCCGCTACAGCTGGCTTCCAAGGTTCCAACCAATCATCATGAAGCCTACAGCATGCAGGGGCGGGAAAATTTGAATTTGACAGTTCTGTAAAGTGTATAAAAATGGCATATGTTTGAATGTAACTTTATGACTGCTTTGCGACAAGGAATCTGCAGTAGTCATCCTTCTCAGCTGACAAGAATAAAGACTTCAGTGGCATCTTCTTCCAGACTTCTTTGGTGAGATCATTTGGGAAAGGGATTTTTAGGTTGCTTTTAAAAACTCACCTGAGATTTTTGCTGAAATCCTCGCTTTAGAGGTACTTCTGGGCCTCTGCCCCTATGGGCCAGGCTGTCCTAAATTATTCGGTAACACAGCCATATTCACACATTGGCAAGGGCCTGCAGCCATGTAGTGAAGCTGGGCACCAAAGGGTGTAGATGCAGGAGGTGGGGCATTGGAGGGATAGCCTTTCCTTTTATAGGGTGCCTTGGGGGGGAGGTTGCTTGAGAGAGGCAGGGAGGGCTTGATTGCTGGGTTTCGTGGGCCTCTGCTAAGAAAGGCTCTAAAGGTTTGACTTGGCCTCTAAGATAGAATGCACTGGGGCAGGGGCTCTGCATCCAGGGAAGGCACAACCAGCCTCTAAAACTCCTAAATGACAAAATCAATATCCCCCCCCCCCCAACCCCACCAGTATTCCAATTTGGGTGTATTGATTATTTGTGCCAAATTTGGTCCAATGAATAAAAATACATCCTGCATATCAGATATTTACATTACAATGTTGGAATTATTATGCAAATACCTGATTAGTTAAAGGATGTTGCATAAAGCAAGAGTGCGATTCCAAAGAGGGGGGGGCACTATAGGGGTAGCGGACGGGAGTTAGAGCTAGCCCACACAAGAGCTTGTAGTCAATGACAAAGGAACGCAGCCTCCTCCAGTCTCAAATAGCATGCATCAAATAATCCTCACCAAACACCAAAACAATAGGAGCCCCCGGTGGTGCAATAG
Source organism: Anolis apletophallus (assembly GCA_030556195.1). Taxonomy (NCBI): domain Eukaryota; kingdom Metazoa; phylum Chordata; class Lepidosauria; order Squamata; family Anolidae; genus Anolis; species Anolis apletophallus. The sequence goes on along the minus strand of JARBWK010000011.1, from coordinate 29,745,831 downwards.
GTTAAAACCTTGTGCTGGCAGGACTGAAGACTGACAGGCCGCAGGTTCAAATCCTGGGAGAGCGCAGATGAGCTCTCTCTGTCAGCTCCAGCTCCTCATGCAGGGACATGAGAGAAGTCTCCCACAAGGATGGTAAAAATATGAAAATATTTGGGCAATGTCCTCTGGGTAACATTCTTGCAGACGACCAATTATCTCACACCAGGAGCAACTTGCAGTTTCTCAAGTCGCTCCTGACAGAAAAACAAAACAAAACAATATATCAAAAATGTTTACTTACAAAAGCTTATATGAAGTCAATACAGGTAAATAATCTTGGTTGCAGATAGAATGGCCTTTGGTGGTATTGTAAGGCCCATGCATCATACAAATTACAACTTCATAAAATTCTCTGCTTTCGGAAGAGGGAAAACCACAAGGTATCAGCTACGAACATGGATACTCAAATAGAACAAAAAAGGGTCTTCTTTTTTATAGCTTCTTACCCAAACCCAGGATGCTTATGTGACTAGAAACACCTGAAACCTTCTTGACGATTCCTTTCTCAAAGATTCTCCCTGGAACTAGCATCCCAAGTTATATGGCAGCAATAAAACTGTCAGACTACTTTTAGTGACATTAAACAAAAACATGCAAAAAAAAAGAAGCCCTAAGCTAATACAAAAATTGACTGCATGCAAAAAGATTGCTAAACCCAACGTGCAATTCATAACAGTAGCAAAATTACAGTTCTGAAGTAGTAATGAAAATAATGTTATGATTGGGGGTCACCACAACATGAGGAACTGTATCCAGGGGTCGTGACATTAGGAAGGTTGAGAAACACTGCCTTAGCCCCATTGAGCAGAGGCCTTTCCACAAAGACCTGTAGCCCAAACTAGGAAAAGTGTATGTATAGTGGGGGGGGGGGGGGGGGTCTTGCGGGAAGCGACTATCAGGTGATTTCCCTGATTTGGAGCTGACAGGGCCTTGTGATAATAACAATCCTCTTCCTAGAAGTGGCTCCTTCCAAGCTGAGTCTTTAAGGCGGCTCTGAAACAAGCCGGGAAGGAGAGATGAATAAGGAGAGTGGGAGGAGGGGGTCTTCATTCTGGGACCAGAGCTGTCAATCACTCAGGCTGACAGGCATCTCAGGTTGACAGACAGGTGCTCTCTCTTGACTTCCACCATCTGGGGGAATCGGGATTTAGGAAGGGAGAAAGGGAAGGAGAATCTGCAGCATCCACGAGGACTTGTTAACTTGCCAAAGTCATTACCAGCCACCAATTACCAAAGCAAAGATAACAAGGTGCACTTGAGAAAAAAATCGATGCAACAACCTGCAATTCAATAGAGCCCGTTTTCAGAACTTCACTAAACAAAACCAAATATTTAGGAAAACACCAAGGGGGGCTTCACTACCATTGGAGGACCATCATCCTCAGGCTAGAGGGATCGCCTAAGTCAAGTTGCATGAATATGCAGGTCTCCCCACCAAGGAAGGAAGGAGGGGAGCCTTTGCAGCTCGCTTCTTGGCCTCTCATTTAACATCGAGAAAATCAAAGTGTTCTTCCAGCATTCACCAGCCAATCTCTCTGCAATGCCAGAAATACAACTTAATGGTGTAATGTTAGAAAATGCTGACCATTTCCGCACCCTTGGCAGCCACTGCTCCACAAAAGTCAACATTAACACTGAAATACAACGCCACCTGAGCTCTGCGAGTGCAGCATTCTTCTGAATGAAGCAGAGAGTGTTTGAGTGTCAGGACATGGGCAGCTTAGCGTGGTGCGCATGTGCGGGTAAGGAAAAGAGTGTGAGGCTGGAGGGAGGCTTGCGCCAGCGAGTCCCTTCAAGGCAAGGGGGTTCTATGTGGTAAGTTTGGCCCAATTCTATCATTGGTGGGGTTCAGAATGCTCTTTGATTGTAGGTGAACTATAAATCCCAACGACTACAACTCCCAAATGTCAAGGTCTATTTTCCACAAACTCCATCAGTGTTCACATTTGGCCATATTGAGTATTGGTGCCAAGTTTGGTCCAGATCCATCATTATTTGAGTCCACAGCACTCTCTGGATGTAGGTGAAATACAAGTCCAAAACTCAAGGACACCAAACCCTTCCAGTATTTTCTGTTGGTCATGGGAGTTCTGTGTGCCAAGTTTGGTTCAATTTCATCGTTGGTGGAGTTCAGAATGCTCCTTGATTGTAGGTGAACTAGAAATCCCAACCACAACTCCCAAATGACAAACTCAATTCCCCCCAAACCCCACCAGTAGATCGATTTAGCAGAAAAGACACAACGTTGTGCAGATCTGGGTGATCACGCAGGTTTTTACGAAGCTCTCAAAGCAGTGTTTGGACCTACTTATCAGGTCCAAAGCCCCTTATACAGTACAGATGGTCAAACACTAATTACTGATAAAGCCTCCATCCTGAACCAATGGGCTGAACATTTTCAGAGTCTCTTCAATGCCAACCGAGTAGTCCAAGGTTCAGCTATCCAACACATGATACAACAACCAATGAAAAATGAACTGGACACCTCCCACTCTGGAAGAGACCCTTGAGGCCATACAGCCGATGAAAAATAGCAAGGCAGCAGGGATCGATGGAATTCCACCTGAAGCTTGGAAACAGGAAAGTCATGTACTTCATGCTAAATTCCACGAGCTGCTTGTGAGTTGCTGGGGAAAGGGTGAACTGCCATCAGATCTCCGAGATGCAGTTATCATCACCCTGTATAAGAAAAAGGGAACAAAATCCGATTGCTCAAACTATCAAGGTATAACACTGCTCTCCATTGCTGGAAAAATCCTTGCAAGGATACTCCTGAACAGATTACTTCCTGCTATTGCAGAAGAACTTCTCCCGGAAAGCCAATGCAGCTTCAGAGCTAACAGGAGCACCACAGATATGGTTTTTGCCCTTAGACAACTGCAAGAGAAATGTAGAGAGCAGAACAAAGGACTCTATGTAACATTTGTCGACCTCACCAAAGCCTTCGACACTGTGAGCAGAAAGGGTCTTTGGCAGATACTGGAACGTCTAGGATGTCCCCCCAAATTACTCAAAATGATTATCCTGTTACATGAGGGCCAGCGCGGTCAAGTCAGATATGGCAATGCTCTCTCGGAGCCCTTTCTAATAAGTAATGGAGTGAAACAAGGTTGTGTTCTTGCACCAACCCTATTTACAATCTTCTTCAGCATGATGCTCCAAAGGGCTACGGTAGACCTCGAAGAAGAAGACGGCATATATATACGCTATCGTACTGATGGTAGCTTGTTCAACTTAAGCTGTCTGAGGGCTCGCACTAAGACTCTAAACCAGGGGTGCTCAGAATGGTGATCGGGATCACCAGGGTGATCTTCAGGCCTCATCCTGGTGATCTTCAGGCCCCTGACCAGGTATTTTTTTGCTGTTGGTCCTCTTCACGCGCCCCTGCACGCTGCAAAGAAGTCCTCTGTCGTTGCTCCTCCCCGCTCCCTGCTTGCGCGCCACCTCCAAAAGCTCCAGAGTCCAAGAGGCAGAATGGGCCCCCTCTTTTGGATTCCTCCTCCTCCCTCCGTCCTTCTCCAGCCACTCAGAGTCGTAGGAGACCAAAGGGGGCGGGCCTGGATGACATGATGCATGGCTGGCCCCGCGCACATGAGCAGAAGCGCCCATTCTGCCCCTCGGACTTCTCGTGAGCTCTTGGAGGCGGCATGCATGCTGGCGGCGTGAAAATAGGAGCAACGACGGAGGAGGAGGAGAAGAAGGACGCTTTGGGGTCATTTCCTTACCGCATCTCAAAGGTCGGTCTTTTTACTTTGGGGTGGGTGCTTGATTGTTCTGTGGCATGTCTCTGGTTATTTTTAATGTTTAAAAATGGCCTTTTAGGTCCAAAGCCTCTCTGCTTGCTTTGTTCCTTGAGAAATATATGTTGGGGAATATGGAAATGTGGGAGAAACGGGTGGTTGGATGTATTTTTGCATGCCCCTTTGTTTACCTTGCTGAGTATTAAATGGCCTTGCAGTTCAAAAGCCTCTCTTCTTACTTTCTGGCAGATGATATGTGTGGTCATATGGCTGTGTGGGAAAAATGGGGTGGTTGGATGTATTTTTGCATGCCCCTTTGTTTACCTTGCTGTGTATTAAATGGCCTTGCAGTTCAAAAGCCTCTCTTCTTACTTTCTGGCTGATAATATGTGTGGTAATATGGCAGTGTGGGAGAAATGGGGTGGTTGGATGTATTTTTGCATGCCCCTTTGTTTACCTTGCTGCCTATTAAATGGCCTTGCAGTTCAACAGCCTCTCTTCTTACTTTCTGGCTGATAATATGTGTGGTAATATGGCAGTGTGGGAGAAATGGGGTGGTTGGATGTATTTTTATGCTCTGTTTTATATTGTTGTTATTAAATTAAAATGTTGATGTTTTATAACTTCATTTTATGTAAACTGCCCCGAGCCTGCTGGAAGGAGCGGTACATAAAAATGAATAATAAATATAAATAAATAAATAAGAAAATAGTTATACGTTTTACATTTCTGGGTAGGTGATCTTTGGGACTTGGTTTTTTAATCAGTAGCTCCCATGCTGAAAAAGTGTGAGCACCCCTGCTCTAAACTATCTAGTCCATGAGCTGCTTTTTGCTGACGATGCCACCCTTGTCACCCATTCAGAAGCACCTCTGCAGCACCTAACATCCTTCTTTGCAACAGCTGCAGAGCTGTTTGGGCTGGAAGTCAGCCTGAAGAAAACGGTTCTCTACCAGCCCGCATCACAGGAAGAACACCATCATCCCCACGTCAGCACAGGCAATTCTGTGCTTACGTTCGTTCCGCAGTTCACCTACCTGGGAAGCCAAGATCGATAAAGAGATAGATCACAGATTAGCAAAGGCATATAGTGCATTCGGAAGGCTTCACAAAAGAGTCTGGCGCAACAAGCACCTGAGGCAGCACCAAAATCAGTGTGTACAGAGCTATCGTACTGTCTATTCTCCTATATGGGTCTGAAACATGGGTCACCTATCGCCAAAACCTACAACTCCTGAAACGCTTTCATCAGTGCTGTCTTCGCACAATCCTAAATATACACTGGACCGACTATGTGACTAATGTTGCTGTCCTTGAGCAAGCAGGGACCACCAGCATTGAGACCATGCTATCGAGAACACAGCTGCGCTGGGCAGGGCACGTCTCTAGGATGGAGGACCACCGCCTCCCAAAGATACTACTCTATGATGAACTCGCCACGGGTCAGCGCAAGAGAGGCGCCCCCCAAAAGAGATATGACTCCCTGAAACAACATCTCAGGCTCTGCCAGATTGATCACCAACAATGGTCCACCCTGGCTTCACACCAGGAGGCATGGAGACGCACTATCCACAATGCTGCAGCCTCTTTCGAGAAGACATGCCGAACAGGTCTCGAAGAGAAACGACAATGCAGAAAGAACCGCAACTTGGAAACAACATCACCCAAGGAGACTTTCTGCTGTGCTTTCTGCAACCGAACTTGCCTATCTCAGATTGGCCTTTTTAGTCATCAACGCGCTTGGAAAAAGCATGGGATGAGTCCTTCCTAAGAATCTTCGTTTGCGAACTAATGCCGAGAGGGCTAAATCCCAACTACAACTCCCAAATGACAAACACAATTCCCCCCAAACCCCACCAGTAGGGGGTATCAGGTATTTGTGCCAAATTTGATCCGGTGAATGAAAATACATCCTGCATATCAGATATTCACATTACAATTCATAACAGTTGCAAAATTACAGTTATGAAGTAGCAACAAAAATCATGTTATGGTTGGGGGTCACCACAACATGAGGAACTGTATTAAGGGGTCGCGGCATTAGGAAGGTTGGGAAACACTGCTGTAGCTGGAAGGAAGGGGCTGCGAGGGGGCTGGGGAAGTGGTGGGGTGAGGCTGCAGAGAAGCTCCAAACTAATTAATTTCTATTGCTGGCGAATGAAGAACCACTTAACATGTCTTTTCTTATTCAAATGACTATGGATGACACCTGCTTTTTGTATTCTTGGGAAACCCTCTCTAGAATGCCAGCTAAATTATGTAAGAGGATAGGACTTATCAAGAGGAGGCGATTAGCATGACAAAAACATTCCTGGGCTGCAATTTGGGGAAAGGGAAGGGGAAGGAAGGAGTTGGGAGGCTCAGGGAGGATCCCAAGGAGGGAACTGGGGTGGGGGGTGGGGTGGGGACAGGGGTCCAGGCCCCTCCCCTTCGCCTCCTCCTCCTGCAGGGATTGTGTGTGTGTGTGTGTGTGTGTGTGTGTGTGTGTGTGTGTGTGTGTGTGTGTCAGGAGCGACTTGAGAAACTCCAAGTCGCTTCTGGTGTGAGAAAACTGGCCGGCATATATATACGCAAATACGTACTCCAGGGGATGCCCGGATGTTTCTGATGTTTTACCATCCTTGTGTGAGGCTTCACTCATGTCCCCTCATGGGGAGCTGGAGCTGACAGAGGGAACTTATCCACACTCTCACCTTCTCCTGGTCCCTCCTGAGGGGGTTTTCTCTGTGTATGTGTGTGTGAGAAGCGACTTGAGAAACTGCAAGTCGCTTCTGGAGTGAGAGAATTGGCAGTCTGCAAGGACGTTGCCCAGGGGACACCTGAATGTTTCTGATGTTTTACCATCCTTGTGCGAGGCTTCGCTCATGTCCCCTCATGGGGAGCTGGAGCTGACAGAGGGAGCTCATCCACACTCTCTCCCTTCTCCTGGTCCCTCCTGAAGGGGCTCTCTCTCTCTCTCTCTCTCTCTCTCTCTCTCTCTCTCTCTCTCTTTGTGTGTGTGTGTGAGAAGCGACTTGAGAAACTGCAAGTCGCTCCTGGAGTGAGAGAATTGGCTGTCTGCAAAGACGTTGCCCAGGGGACACCTGAATGTTTCTGATGTTTTACCATCCTTGTGCGAGGCTTCGCTCATGTCCTCTCAAGGGAAGCTGGAGCTGACAGAGGGAGCTTATCCACACTCTCTCCTTCTCCTTCTCCTGGTCCCTCCTGAAGGGGCTCTCTCTCTCTCTCTCTCTCTCTCTCTCTCTCTCTCTCTCTCTCTCTGTGTGTGTGTGTGTGTGTGTGTGTGTGAGAAGCGACTTGAGAAACTGCAAGTCGCTTCTGGAGTGTCAGAATTGGCCGTCTGCAAGGACGTTGCCCAGGGGACACCTGAATGTTTCTGATGTTTTACCATCCTTGTGTGAGGCTTCGCTCATGTCCCCTCATGGGGAGCTGGAGCTGACAGAGGGAGCTCATCCACACTCTCCCCTTCTCCTTGTCCCTCCTGAAGGGGGTTTCTCTGTGTGTGTGTGTGTGTGTGTGTGTGTGTGTGTGTGTGTGAAGCGACTTGAGAAACTGCAAGTCGCTTCTGGAGTGACAGAACTGGCCGTCTGTAAGGGCGTTGCCCAGGGGGCATCTGAATGTTTTACCATCCTTTTGTGAGGCTTCGCTCATGTCACCTTATGGGGAGCTGGAGCTGACAGAGGGAGCTCATCCACACTTTCCTCTCCTCCTCCTGAAGTGGTTTTTTCTGTGTGTGTGTGTGTGTGTCAGGAGTGACTTGAGAAAGTGCAAGTGGCGTGAGAGAATTGGCCGTCTGCAAGGACCTTGCCCAGTGGAGGCCCGGATGTTTTACCATCCTTGTGGGAAGCTTCACTCAGGTCCCCGCATGGGGAGCTGGAGCTGACAGAGGGAGCTCTTCACGGAAGGGATGAGGCGGCAAGGCGGACGAGAGGACACCCCCCCCCCCATCGGCCCATCTTTCGAGGATCCATCCTTGTCGCGGATCTGACAGCAGCGCGGTCTCCTGCCGCCGCGTCAAAGGTCACCCGACGCCGCCGCTCATTCATCATCCGCCTGACAGCCCACCCAACTGCCCCCCCGCCCAAAAAAATAAAATCCCCTATATCTTTCCCTCGGAGCGAAAGAGCAGGACAAGATCGTAGGCGGGGGGATGGTTCAGGTTGCAAGCATTGCCCCGCGAAGGAGGGGACGGACCTGACTGGCACTTTTGGGGAGGGAGGGTCCAAGTATTCCTACTCACTAAAGGGCAATGGAGCGCGCTTTTCCTCTCCCTCCCAGCCCCCCCCCCCGCCCCCCGTCCCTCCGCTTTTCAGGAACTCCCCGAAAGTTGTTTGGAGAAATCCTGGAGCCAGCGCCCCCTCGCGGAGCCGGGCAGCATCGCCCTCGACGGCGCCCGGCCTTCCTCTTCACCTCTCTCCTCCCTTTGGGTTGGGAAGGTGCCCCAGAGAGGAGGAGACGGGGGAGGGGCAGCTCCTTAGCCCACAAGGAGAGGCCCCCCAGGAGGGGCTTCAGGGCTCCTTGTTCCACAATAGCTTTGGCCCTGGAGGGAGCCTGGTGGCGTGTGTGTGAACAAAGATATTGGGAGTCCTGCTGCACAACAAGTTAAACATGAGCCAACAATGCTATGCAGCGGCTAAAAAAAGCCAATAGGATTTTGGCCTGCATCAATAGGAGTATAGTGTCAAGATCAGGGGAAGTCCTGCTCCCCCTCTATTCTGCCTTGGTCAAACCACACCTGGAATCACACTGTGTCCCATTCTGGGCACCGCAATTGAGGGGAGATGTTGACAAGCTGGCTTGTGTCCCGAGGAGGGCGACTCAATGATCAAGGGTCTGGAGAACAAGCCCTATGAGGAGCGGTTTAAAGAGCTGGGCATGTTAACCTGCAGGAGAGAAAGCCGAGAGGAGACATGACTTCTTTTTTTTCGTGTCAGGAGAAATTGCAAGTCGCTTCTGGTGTGAGAGAATTGGCCACTGCAAGGACGTTGCCCAGGGGACGCCCGGATCTTTTGCTGTTTTACCATCCTTGTGGGAGGCTTCTCACATGCCTCCGCATGGGGAGCTGGAGCTGACAGAGAACTCAGCCCATTCTCCCCAGATTCAAACCGCTGACCTATCAGTCAGCTGTCCTGCCGGCATAAGGGTTTAACACATTGTGCCCCTGGGAGCTCCTAGAGCTGATGTGGTAGTAGTAATCTTTTGTGGGTAGTCAGCCTCTCCCCTCCCGACATCCCTGCTGCCTTGGCACTATAAGAGGGTTTCACAAGACCAGTCACTCTTGTTGCCACATGGTTTCAAAGCTATGGTGTAATAATGGTGATCCCGCTGACCATATTTTAATTCTTGTGGACCACTGGTGGTCCACAGACCACAGGTTGGGAATCACTGCTTTAAAGGGAAGGGGACAAAAGGGGCCCCCGGAAAGGGAGGGTGCTGCCTTTGTCTTCACAAGTAGATTTCCAGTAGTTCCCTGAATCCCAAAAGAAAGGGAACCTGAGAAAAGGGGATGGGATTGGACCTTACTTGGGGGGGGGGGAGATGCCCCCAGCCCCTGAGCGACCTCCCAAGCAGCGAGGTGCTTGCCTGGGGTTGTCCGCAGGAGGGAAAGAAGGGCCTTCCTCCTGGGGGAAAGATGCCTTGATAGGGAGAAGTCGCATGTGAATTCTTGGACGTCCTTTTGCTGGTTGCCTTTCCAACTCTATAGCCTGGCAGGTAATCACAACCTCTGAGGATGCCTGCTATAGATGCAGGCAAAACGTCAGGAGAGAATGCTTCTGGAACATGGCCATACAGCCCAAAAAACTTACAACAACCCGGTGATTCCAGCCACAAAAGCCTTTGACAATCATAGAATCATAGAATTGGAAGAGACCTCATGGGACATCCAGTCCAACCCCCTTGCCAAGAAGTAGGAAAATCGTATTCAAAGCACACCCAAAAGATGGCCATCCGATCCAGCATCTGTTTAAAAGCCTCCAAAGAAGGAACCTCCACCACACTCCGGGGCAGAGAGTTCCACTGCCAAACAGCTCTCACAGTCAGGAAGTTCTTCCTAATATTCAGGTGGAATCTCCCTTCTTGTGGTTTGAAGCCACTGTTCCGCATCCTAGTCTCCAAGGCAGCAGAAAACAAGCTTGCTCCCTCCCCCCTATGACTTCCTCTCACATATTTATACATGGCTATCATGTCTCCGCTCTCAGTCTTCTCTTCTTCAGGCTAAACATGCCCAGCTCTTTAAGCCGCTCCTCATAGGGCTTGTTCTCCAGACCCTTGATCATTTTAGTCGCCCTCCTCTGGACACATTCCAGCTTGTCAACATCTCCCTTCAATTGTGGTGCCGAAAATTGGACACCGTATTCCAGATATGGTCTAACCAAGGCAGAATAGAGGGGTGGCATGACTTCTCTGGATCTAGACACTACTGAATACTCCAATACAGGGGATCAATTGCTTGAGAGTATGCTTCTTGTGTTGCTCACAGATATGGGCTGCCAGCCTCAACCTCCTTTTGTGGCTCACCACTTTGAGCAAGCCCCCCGCCCCACCCCAAATGGACAATGCCTTTATGCAATGGCTACTACCTGAGAGGCCACCTGTGAGCCACCCTCCCCCTCCTCTTTGCCTGAACATTAATGTGGAGCCCCTCCCCACTCCCAGTGGCCACTCGAAGGAACCCTCATTGGTCTTGGGCTGTGGACCAGTGCCACCCCCTCCTCCCTGTGAGCCAGGAGCCACTGTGATGGAGGAGGAGGAGGAGAAAGGTGCCCCAGGCGAGGAGCAGGGATGGAATGGCCTGCCTGGCAACCATAAAGGATTGCTATTAGTACTAGTAGTATTATTAACCTGATGACAAATTGTTTCTCAAACACATTGTGTAGGCTTTCATCATGGCGCGTCATCCAAAAAAAATCTGAAAGTCAGGGAGAATTCAGCTGAAAGGATTCCTGAGCATGTGTTTGTTTGTGTGTACGTTCCGTCTTGTAGCCTTGACATCTTAGTATCTTGTATGAGCCCCCGGTGGCACAGTGGTTTAAACCTGTGTGCTGGCAGGACGTTCAGCAGGTCAATGGTTCGAATCTGGGGAAAGCAAGTTGAGCTCCCTCTGTCAGCTTCAGCTCCCCATGCGGGGACGTGACAGAAGCCTCCCACAAGGATAGCAAAACATCAAACATCCGGGTGTCCCCTGGGCAATGTCCTTGCAGACGACCAATTCTCTCACACCAGAAGTGACGTGCAGTTTCTCAAGTCACTCCTGACATGAAAAAGAAAAAGAAAAATGTATCTTAGTTTGCAAATTATGCTCCCCGGATTTTAACCTGTGAGCTTTTGATCAGCAAGTTCAACAACTCAGTGGTTTAACCCACTGCGCCACTAGGAGCTCATGGGAGATGGTAGCAGGGTATAATAATAAAGTTGTTGTTGTTGTAGTTGTTAGATACACAACAAAATTAGTGCACAGCAAACAAGATCACTATGCTGGCTGTTGTATTGGATCACATGCCGGATACTTCCCAAGTGTCTAGGACTGTGATGTATCGGCGTATAATGCATGCAGATGCCAGTAGAGTGGCATTTTGCAGCTGACAGATGGTAATTTTGTCTGCGCCGATTGTGTTTAAGTGCAGACCAAGGTCTTTAGGCACTGTACCCAGTGTGTCAATCACCAATGGGACCACCTTGACTGGCTTGCGCCAGAGTTGTTGTCTTCTTCTTCTTCCACCCCCTGGTAGCACAGCAGGTTAAACCACTGAGCTGCTGAACTTGCTGACCGAAAGTTTGGCAGTTTGAATCCAGGGAGTGGGGTGATCTTCCGCTGTTAAGCCCAACTTCTGCCAACCTAGCAATTCAAAAACATAGGTACCACTCCGGCAGGAAGGTAACAGCGCTCCATGCAGGCATCTAGGGACAGCGCTGGCTCTTCGGTTTAGAAATGGAGATGAGCACCACCCTCCAGAGTCGGACACGACTAGACTTCATGTCAGGGGAAAGCTTTACCTTTACCTTATTATTATTATTATTATTATTATTATTATTATTATTTGAAACACAAGATGAGTCCACAGCAAACACTCTGCTGGCTGTTGTATTGGCTCACACATCGGACACTTCCAAAGCGTCTAGGACTGTGTGATGTATCGGCGAATAATGCATGCAGATCCCAGTAAGGTGGCCTTCTGCAGCTGGCAGCTGGTAATTTTGTCAGAACCGATTGTGTTTAAGTGCAGGCCAAGGGCTTTAGGCACTGCACCCAGTGTGCCGATCACCACTGGGACCACCTTTACTGGCTTGTGCCACAGTCTTTGCAGTTCGATCTTTAAATCCTCATATTGTACCAGCTTTTCCAGTTGTTTCTCTGCAATCCTGCTGTCACCTGGGATTGCGACATTGACGATCCATACTTTGTTTTTTAACACGATTGTGAGGACAGGAGTATTATGCTCCAAACCTCTGTCTAAAGGGGCAGTGTCAAAGGAATACCAAGACATAGCATATATAGATAAAAACCACTATATTGTATGGCAGTATATGCTCAATAGCAGAACAATATTACAAACAGTACAATGTAATGCAAATAATCAATCATGTGATTAATACACAGTATGAGCATAAATCACAAGCCCATATACATGGTTGGGCTAAGGAGTATTCCACTTGGCACTGAGTAACCCTTAGTGAAGTCCTGGGTATGATGACCCATGGACCTGCGACTGAGTCAATAGGGGAACCTTGGTAGGTGGCAGGGCTGGTGGCTGCTATGGTGGGCAGGCGCCAACGGCTGGAGGTAAGCTGACGACGCCAAGATGGCCGTTTCGCGTAACCGCTTCCTCAGGGCGCTGATCACTTCTGACCGCTCCTCCCCAGTATTGTAGTAGATCAATTTAGACTCAAAGTCGAAACGAGAGATTTCGCGTTTCCGCGTTTCAATACAGATCGCTCTTGTGAGTTATCTCCCGGGCTGCAATCACAATATAGTGGTTTTTATCTATATATGCTATGTCTTGGTATTCCTTTGACACTGCCCCTTTAAACATTGTGGTTTAGCAGTGTGTATAGAAGTTGCAATAATGATTACTTTGTCGTGTATTGAAGTGTGTATCCCAAACCTCTGTCTGTGTGAATCCGGAAATCCCAGAGGGTTCATTCTCTATAACTTTTTCCGGCTTTGTGATCCCACCAGTTCTTTGTCGCAGGCAGATGGTATTATTATTATTATTATTATTTTACTGACACAAAACACAGTTTGTCATAGCAAATTAGATCTATATGCTGGATTTCGTATCACAAAATCACAAGTCGAAAACTTCCCATACGTCTAGGACTGTGTGATGTAGTTTTGAATGATGCACGCAGATCCAAGTAAGGTGGCCTTTTGCAGTTGACAGATCGTGATTTTGTCAGTGTTTATTGTTTCCAAACGTCAGCCAAGATCTTTTGGCACGGCACCCAGTGTGCTGATGACCACTGGGACCACCTGTACTGGTTTATGCCGATTTTGAGGTCTTGATAACGGCTGAGTTTTTCCTGTTGTTTTTCCTCAATTTGGCTATCACCTGGTATGTCAACATCAATAATCGAAACTTCTTTTCTTTTCCACAATCGTGAGGTCTGGTGTTTTTTGGCGTGTTCATTTTCCACTACCTTTGCAGGTTTATGATTCCACCAGTTCTTGACTATCGGCAGGTGGTACTTGTGGCATAAGTCCAATTAATCATTTGGATCACAGAGTTGTGCCTCTGTTTGTAGTCTGTTTGTGCAATTTTCTTGCAACAGCTGAGGATATGATGAATGGTTTCATCAGCTTCCTTGCACAGTCTGCATTTTGGGTCCTCTGCTGATTTTTCAATCCTGGCCTTAATTGCATTTGTCCTGATGGCTTGCTTCCGGACTGCAAGAATCGGGCCCTCTGTCTCCTTCTTCAGTGTTCCATTTGTGAGTCGTAACCAGGTCTTCTCTTTATCAACTTTCCCTTCAATTTTGTCAAGGAACTACTACTAATTCTTCCTCTTCCTCTTCTTGGCCTAGGGGTTTCTGCACCTCCGATCTGTGGAACCCTTTGGCTCTCCAGCTGACAAAAGGAGATTGGGTTATGGGGCCCGTGCGTTGTGTCCCTCCTGAAGCTACTGGGCTCCTGGGTCTCAGGGGACAGCGTGGGCCATGGGACCCCCTCCCCCACATACATGCCCCTTCCCCCTCCCTGTTCGTGTGAGCGGCCGGCAGGGCCCGTAATTGCTGTTGACATCTTCTGGGCCTTCCTCACGGCCAGGAACAAGCCCCTCATTCATGAAGAATGGCTGCTCATTAGGCAAGAACGAGAGGACAGGACCGCTTAATTAACTGGCCGCAAGTGCTTCTCTCTGCTGGGAAATTTGCACACAAAGCCAGGGGGTGGGAGCTGTCCCCCTTCTCCCCATTGTGTCTCCAAAACAGTTTTGGGACCAAACAATGCCACCTCTCCCAATGGCCACACGTGCACGCACTCACACTCAGACACTCACTCGCACGCGGGAAAGCCAAGAGTGACCCTCATTAAGAGGCCCTCTGCCTTTGCCATTGGGATGTTTTGCCTGGGACCCTTGTTCTCCCTTGCAATCAAGGGGCTGCGAGTGGGACAGGAGGGCCCTCGGGAGGCTGCTCTCTGGGGGAGACAAAGGCCCAGAACGTAAACAGGCCCCGGAGGGAGGGAGGCCCTTGGAGCCAAGCCAAAACACACGCTCCAGCCACACCGGGTGCCACCAAGGGGGCCCTTTCCCCTCACACAACAGGGGCAGCCACTTCCTTCTGCCAAGGAATGGCCCAGGGATGGAGGGGGCAAAGGGGAGGAGGGGTGACTCCAGGAATCCAGGCAATGGACCAGATTTTAGAAGGGGGGGGGGGCATGGTCTAACAGGCTGGCCTTGATCCAGTGGTTCTGTCTAGGCAGCTGACTCTCCTTTCCTCCATCCTTCCCTCCCACCTTCCTTTCCCAAAGGGTGCTGCTGGTTCCATGGGGAGATAGATGGGTGTTGCTGGTCCCACACATGCACACACACCCCACACACTTACACACGCCTGCCCCTGAACTCTGGCCGTGGGAACCCAGGGGTAGGGCTTTGGGCAAGCCACACTTTCTCAGCCTCAGAGGAACCATGTATCGTCAGAAGGCTTTCATGGCCAGAATCACTGGGTTGTTGTGAGTTTTTCGGGCTGTATGGCCATGCTCCAGAAGCATCCTCTCCTGACATTTCACCTGCATCTATGGCACACAACCTCTGAGGGTTTATTTATTTATCGTATCAGGAGCAAACCAATGGTACAGTTGTGATGTATTTGAGAAAATACAAAGTTTAAAAACTTGGCATTACATTAAATGTCCTTTGACCAGTAGCTGGCCACTTGGAGTGCCTCTGGTGTTGCTATAAGAAGGTCCTTCTTTGTGCATGTGGCAGGGCTTAGCCTGCATTGTAATAAGTGGTCTGTGGTTTGCTCTCCTCCACACTCGCATGTCATGGACTCCACTTTGTGGCCCCATTTCTTAAGGTTGGCTCTGCTTCTCATGGTGCCAGAGCAGTTTGTTCAGCACCTTCCAAGTTGCCCAGTCTTCTGTGTGCCCAGGAAGGAGTCTCTCATTAGGTATCAGCCATGGATTGAGGTGCTGGGTTTTATCCTTTCACTTTTGGACTCTCACTTGCTGAGGTGTTTCTGTAAGATCTCTGTGGATCTTAGAAAACTATTTCTTGATTTAAGGTGTTGGTGTGCTGGCTGATGGGCCGGGGATGTCACTGCCTTGGTCCTTTCATTATTGGGCCAGGGATGTCACTGCCTGGGTCCTTTCATCCACCTCTGAGGATGCTTGCCATAGATACAAGCAAAACGTCAGGAGAGAATGCTTCTGGAATATGGCCATAAAGCCCGAAAAAATTCACAACAACTCAGAGGAACCCACTCTGAACCCATCTTGGGAAGGGTCACCTAAGGACAGAAGTTGGAATAGGGACAGGGAAAGCATCCCAGGGCTGGGCTGGCATCGCTCTGCCTCTGAGCCCACCATGGCCCTTCCCTCCCTGGACCCGACCTTTGCCTGTCCTCTGGGACCCCAGGAGCAATATTGGGGTGGGGAGGGAGGGATGACCTCCCCTACCCCAAAATCACCTTGGGATGTGCATGAAGGAGGCGGGGACCATCCATGTCACACCTACTCCTTCCTCTTCTCCTTCCTTTACCTGGGGACATGACCCTCCCTCAGAGTCGCCTTTTCCCAGGTCTTTTACCTTTTGAGGATTCAGCAGCAGCAGACAGCCCTACCCCCTGCCACCCTTGTGACGCTAAAAAAAGCAATATTGACGGGCGACTTTTAACCATATGCTAATTTATTTAAAACAGATACAGTCCTGAAAGTGACCCACTTAAAAATATTAAAGACACACGGTGTTTGTTTTTTTCCTGTCCATAAAGCAGGCAGTGGCTTATGAATATGCAAATGGCCAGGGTGCAATTAGCATGATTGGCTCCTAGTGTAATACTGGCTTACACGTTGAGATGCAGGAACTAGTAATGAGGTCATGTTAATAGGCTGCTGAATGAAACCTCAGCTGCCAGGAGGACAACCGGTGACGAGGCCTGTGTCGAGCCCCTCATTTCCGCCCAACAAATGGCAGGATCCTCCCCACTTGGGCCAGAATCATGCCTCATGTCCAGGTGGACTCTCTCAGGGATGTGTGTGGTGTCGTGTGGGGGGACACTATCCCCACAAAGGGGTCTTGGAGGCAGCTTCCACTTCCCTTGGGTATAAGGCAACCCCTACGTCCTGGGGTTTGTGAGTCACCTTCTCTATCTGAGGACAGAGCAGAGTGAGGACTTCTTGGCCAAACTCAACTGGGCCAAGGGACAGAAAGGGAGGAAGAGGAGGAAGAAGGGAGAAAGAACTTCCTCACTGTGAAAGCTGTTCAACAGTGGAACTCTCTGCTCAGGAGAGTGGTGGAGGCGCCTTCTTTGGAGGCTTTTAAGCAGAGGCTGGATAGCCATCTGTTGGAGGTGCTTTGAATGCGATTTTCCTGCTTCTTGGCATGGCCCATGAGATCACCTCCAACTCTATGATTCTATGGGAGCCTTCCGGTTTGGTCCTGATCCTGCCCAGGAGCTGCTGTGCCCGCATTTCATAAGACAATCCGACCAACCCGCTTGCCTTACTGGGTATCTTATTGGGGTGTATTGGTGAGTGTCAAAAGCATCTGTGTTTCCTCAAAGGAGCTCTTCCTGACAGTGACAAATGCAAGATACTCCACTTAGGCAGGAAAAAAAAGAAATGCAAAGATACAGAATCGGGGACAATGCCTGACTCGAGAGCAGTACGTGTGAAAAAGATTGTGGAGTCCTCGTGGACAACAAGTTAAACATGAGCCAATGATGTCATGCGGCAGCAAAAAAAAAAGCCAATGGGATTTTGGCCTGCATAAATAGGACTATAGTGTCTAAATCCAAGGAAGTCATGCTACTCCTCTATTCTGCCTTGGTCAGACCACACCAGGAATCACACTGTGTCCATTTCTGGGCACCACAATTGAAGGAAGATGTTGACAAGCTGGAATGTGTCCAGAGGAGGGCAACTAAAATGATCAACGGTCTGGAAAACAAGCCCTATGAAGAGTGGCTTAAAGAGCTGGACATGTTTGGCCTTCAGAAGAGAAGGCTGAGACATGATGAGGGCCATCAAGATGTGAGGAGAAGTCATAGAGAAGAGGGAGCAAGCTTGTTTTCTGCTGCCATGGATACTAGGATGTGGAGCAATGTCTTCAAACTACAGGAAAGGAGATTCCACCTGAACACTAGGAAGAATTGTGAGAGCTGTTCAGCAGTGGAACTCACTGCCCCGGAGTGTGGTGGAGGCTCCTTCTTTGGGTGCTTTTAAGCAGAGGCTGTATGGCCATCTGTCGGGGGTGCTTTGAATGCGGTTTTCCTGTTCCTTGCCAGGGGTTTGGACTGGATGGCCCACTAGGTCTCTTCCAACTCTAGGATTCTATGAGATTCCTTTGAATCTGGGGGATGGGGAAGTCTCCTTCTCTGGAGAATTTTAACCAGAGGCTGAATGGCCATCTGTCCGGACTGCTTTGATTGGGTCTTTCCCACTGGGCTACCTCTCTCTGTGTCTCCTCCCTCCCTCCTTCCCTCTGTCATTCACACACACACACACACACACACACACACACAATGCCCAGCAGTAAATAATCCACGGAGCCAACACATTGATTAAACCTCCCCTGGAACACTTAATACACTTTGCATAAATCATGCAAACAAGCTGAGATGAACAAGGCCTCCTCTCAGAGCAGCCAAGACAAATGGAGAGGATGCGCTCTAAAGCCCTCTGGTGGGGGCTGCTAAGCCAAAGGCCCCTCCTCACTCATAAACACAGGGGCAAGAGCACACACACCCTCCCCGCCCCACTCAGGATCCCTCAAAGTCCCTCTGGCCCTTTGGGGGGGGGGGGGAAATGTCCCGGCCTGCTCTGGGTGGGAAGAGGCCACGTTGGGCCAGGAAACGGAGACATGAGGCTGCACTTCCTGAGGACGAAGTGGATGGGCAACTGCTACAGTTGTAGGGTTCCCCACTGGCATCAATGCTCCCCCAGCTCCCTACTAGGTCACCCCCAAAGTGTCCCAGCAGTACTCGAGATTCGGCTAAAGAAGCAATGCCTCATTCTGCATAACATCAAACACAGAGGGAGACCAGCAGCATCCATCCATGTTAGTGTGGATATAACGAATCTGCTCTGGGTTTTAGTCCGCACTTGGGTCTGTCTCAGATCTGGTTGGCCTCCTTGTTGGGTTTCATCCCTGGACTGCACAATTCTCCAGTCCTCAATGAGTAGCTAGACTTAGGTATAGGATTCGAGTGAGGTATTCCTTTCCCTACATTCCTATGCATGCTTTTCCCAGAAGGGGCTTTGCCACTATTTCCTCCCCCGCTTTGAAGATGTGAGGGAATCTCTGTGAGGCAGGATGTAACTTCTTCTTTATTGCCCTGGCTTGGCCATGTGGTGATTCTCCATTGCTCTCTCTCTCTCTCTCTCTCTCTCTCTCTCTCTCTCTCTCTCTCTGCCTTTGTCTCCCTTCCAGTGAGGACGCATTTTGCCTTTCTCCAGACAAAATGTAGCTGCATGGATACTTTTGACTTCCTTAGAAGATGAGCGTAGCCTTTTCCAATACCTTTTCTATCTAGAATGGGTTTCTTTTCTTGATTAAATATTTTGAACCTAAAGTTCTGTCTCACCACATGTAAGTTTCTGCTGGTTATGAAGTGCGCTTCTGGCACTCTGCTATATTTATGGTGGAATCACCCAAGTGAGGTTTATTTTTGAGCCTAACAACTCTGATTCCCAACACTCCTTGACTTCAGAAGGTAGGGCATGAACTGCAGGGAGCCCACCTGCACTGCAAGGGAGACAGACCCTTGGCGTCAGCCATCCATCCATCTATCTGTCCAGGGACCTCCCTGGTATCTCTTCAATTTCTTTCCCATTGGGGTGGGATCAAGATTCTGACCTTTTCACTTCTTTTGTCAGGAGCCCCCAGTGGCGCAATGGGTTAAACTCTTGTGCCGACAGGACTGCTGACCGACAGGTTGGAGGTTTGAATCCGGGGAGTGGAGTGAGCTCCCTCTGTCAGCTCCAGCTCCCCATATGGGAACATGAGAGAAGCCTCCCACAAGGATGGTAAAACATCAAAACATCCAGGTGTTCCCTGGGCAACATCCCAGAAAATGGCAAATTCTCTCACACCACAAGCGACTTGGAATTTCTCAAGTCACTCCTGACATGGAAAAAAAAATCCTATCTAGTCTAGCTACTCATTGAGGACTGGAGACTTGTGTGGTCAGGGATGAAACCCAACACGACTTCCAGTCCACATGGACTAAAACAGTGGCAGTAAAGTTCGCAAGACTGGGTTTCTCCCAAGGCCAATGGCTAAGATAGTGGCAAGAGAAGGAGAGTAAAGACAGAACCAGAAGTGACTTGCAGTTTCTCAAGTGGCTCCTGACATGACAAAAAAACCCCTTCATTTGTCTGCATTTGCTGGTGGTCCCACAGGTCTCTTTCACATACATGTTTCTGAGAAGTTTTGACTGGTCCTTGGCGAGAAACACCAACCCTGCCTTTTCCAAATGCCTTCAACATTTGGGCAGCTGTGGAGAAGCAGATGTGAAGTGCACAGAGGGAATGAGCGGGGTCCAGCATGGCAGGCATTGCTATGCATTTTTGGCGTTCTCTGCTCCATCCAAGCCATGGGCCTCTCCCTCTATGCTCCCCTCTTAGGTGGGCCCTCCCCACACAGAAATTGGTGTGTTGTGCTCGTGAAAGTGTGGACACACAAACCCACACACTCCCCTCCCTCCATTCTCACTCCAGGGCTGCTTCAGCTCCTCCTGCGTTGGGTTTGTTTTCTGTGTCTCGTAGGGAGACTTGGGCGCCTCCAGGCACAGCTGAGGAATAAATAACTCCACGTTGCATTATTCATCAGCCGGGCCGGATCATTGGGGCCCGATCACGCAGCCCCCTCCCCGAAGCGGCAGCAGCAGCGCAAGGCGGGGAGGTGATGGATGCAACCTGGCAACAGGGTTCATGCCACTTCTAGTGGCAGAGGCCTCCCACCCCACTCACCGCCCACCACTCGCACCCGCCACCACCACCTCCTCCTCCTCTCTTCGAGCAGATTTGCATTTCCAAAGGGAGCCAGGGGGTAGACTTGGCTGTGGCCAGAGAGAGAGCAGTGAGATAATAGATGGCACCCTGACAATCCCGGCTGTGGACCCTCTTCTGGCCACGTGCCTCACAAATACTCCATCACCACCCCATGTCTTTAGGAAGGGAACTTTTCTGTGTGGCAGAAGAAAGGCCTGCCTGGGGAGGCAGCAGAGCCGTTTCATGGAGAGCCTTGGCAGACCAGAAAGGGGATCCCTTGGCTCCTCTTACACATTGTTTACAGAAGCCAGCTAGGTCTGGAAAGGAGCAAGACCCTCTCCAGGCCTGTCCTGCTGCTCTTGTGGGGCTTGCAGGGGCCCCTTCCACCTTTCCACTCTGCTCCAGAGGCTCTGGTCCCATGGCATCATGCAGCCTGGATTCTGGGCTCAACCGAGAGCAGGTCCATATGGCAACCAGTGAGTGTTGAGATCCAAAATAGCTGCTGAAGAGAGAGGCAACTGCCCTATGTAGCAGCAAGGCTCTCATCCCACACCAAAGGCGGCAACAGAAGACGTGCAGAAGAGTGGAGGAGATGGGATAGCGTCTCCTGAAGACCGGGGAGAGCCTTGTTGGCCCTGTGGCTGCTCCATGGTGGCTTTGGCTCCAGCTGAGCCCAAGTCCAGTGCCAGCTGCTCCCCTCTCTGCCCTGCTTGCCCTGGCTTCCTCCGGCCAAAGAAGCTGGCTGGCTGCCGTCCTTCCTTCCTCCTTCCTCCTTCCCTTCCTGGCCTTGTCCAAATGAGGAGTGGGGCTACAGGTGGCAGAGCAGAATGGGCTCAGTGTGAGGAAGGAAGCTGGGCCACCCAGAGGCTACAAAGGACCTCATCACAATAGAGAATGCATCCACTTTAAATCCAGTTGCTGCTTTCTGCAGTATTTTGGCTTTTGTGATGTAGGGAGGAGCCTTTGACAGCCTCACTGAACTACAAACCCCAGAATTCTGCAGGAGGCAGAAACTGGAGTTAAAGTGGATTCGTTCTCTAGTGTGATGAAGTACAAAGACCGCCCACATCCAGGGCCTAAATTGTCCAAAAAGTGCTCAGAGACTCCAAGGGCTCACCCCACGCAAGGGATTCTCACAATTGGTTTGCATCCCATGAATATAACATGTGGGCATGTTTGTTATCTCCCCCTCCCCCCTACCAACAGCTCTGCCACCCCTCCAGCCCTGCAAAGCCTCCACCTTGTTGGGACAGAGGGCCCATCCTCCCTTGCTCCCTCCCTTGCTCCGTCTGCTAATGGCTGAGATGGCAGGGTCCTTCTTGAGAAAGGAAGGGCTCGCCGGGGACGGGGATGAAGGTCATCTTCTTTTCTGGCTTGCCATGCAGGGACCCTCATTGGCCGATCCCGCCCCCCTCCGGCCATGTGCAAGACTTGAACCTGATGCTCTGGAGCAGGGTGCTCATTAGGTAGCTCGGGAGCTACTAGTAGATCTTTGGCCCTCTTCCAGGTGATCTTTGGGCCTCACCAGCCGTATGGGGCGCTCCTACAATGCGCACGCACACCCTGCGTGCATGCACGCTCCTGCTGCTGGCTTCCGCTCTCACGGTGCTTCTTTCGCCTGTGGGGCATTGCAGGAAGATGGAAGCACGAGGCAGGGCCTCTGGAGGGAGCGCCCTGCCTCTCTCTCGTCCAGAAGTAGCTGTGCAGCCCCCGTTGCTGGCAAGACAGGCAGGGCGGAGCGCTCCCTCTGGATGCCCCGCCTCGTGCTTTCTGCTTCCTGCAATGCCCCGCAGGCGGAAGAAGCACTGTGCGGGCGGAAAACAGCAGCAGGAGCACACGCGGTGGCAAGAGCGCGCAGCGGCGGGGGCAGGTAGATCTTTTGGGCATGGTTGCTTTAAGAGTAGCTCGCATGCTGAAAAAGTGTGAGCACCCCTGTTCTGGAGGGTGTTTACAAGGCAAACCGTGATGCCTCTGGGGCCCTATTGCCCCTGGGATGGTCAGCTCTGGCCGTGATGACCTTGTGACTTTCCTAGGATTATTCACGGGCCTTATGCAGGGCTCAGGAAAGTTAGACATGATGGGAAGGGGCCCACTGCCCTCTGGGATTGGGAAGTGAACTTGTGAAGGTTGTCCTTGGTCAGAACCATGGAGAGGAAAAAGAAAAGCCTGCTCCTGAACATCAGCACATTCCACGGTCAATACATGAAATGGGGAATTGCAGACATTCTCATCCCTAGCTAAAAATACAAATGTATAAAACCTTCAATGGAGCCCCTGGTGGCGCAGTGGGTTAAAGCGCTGAGCTGTTGAATTTGCTGATCGAAATGTCACAGGTTTGGATCCGGGGAAGTGTGAGCTCCCGCTGTTAGCCCCAGCTTCTGCCAACCTAGCAGTTTGAAAATATGCAAATGTGAGTAGATCAATAGGTACTGCTCCGGCAGAAAGGTAACGGTGCTCCATGCAGTCATGCTGGCCACATGACCTTGGAGGTGCCTACGGACAACACCGGCTCTTCGACTTAGAAATGGAGATGAGCACCAATCCTCAGAGTCGGACACGACTGGACTTAATGTCACGAGAAAACTTTTACCTTTACTATAAAACCTTCACCTGATTAGGAACACGTGAGGCCAGTGGGGGCAAAATGGCCTGAGATCTACTGGAGAGTGAAACCTTTCAAGGGCAGGACCTCATGAGCCCTGCCTGGGAGCAAATCCAACTGATTACGATGGGGTGCATTAATTCTGTTGCGCAATATGCTATGTTACTCCGACCCTAAATGTTATCATGGGATGGCTTCACTGGACCGGCCACATTGTCTGAATGCCTGATCGCCGTCTCCCGAAGCAGTTACTATACTTTCGACTCAAGAATGCAAAAAGCTGGTGGACAACAAAAGAAATTTAAAAATGGGCTTAAAGCTAACCTTAAAAATTGTAGCATAGACACTGAGAACTGGGAAGCCCTGGCCCTCGAGCATTGAAACTGGAGGAGAGAGCCGCCGTGGCGTTAAATCCTTGTGCCGGCTGGACTGCTGGCCTGAAAGTTGGGTTGCTGATTTGAAGGTTGCTGGTTTGAATCTGCGAGAGAGGGTGAGCTCCTATCTGTCAGCTCTAGCTTGCGGGGGCACGAGAGAAGCCTCCCAGCAGGATGGTAACACATCCAGGCGTCCCCTGGGCAACGTCTCTGTATACGGCCAATTCTCTCACACCAGAAGCGACTTGCAGCATGTTCTCAAATTGATTCTGTCATGATAAAAAAAAACTATGACCAAAAGTGCTGTGAATTTCAAAGAGGCACGAATTGAGGGTGAAAGGGAGAAATGTGTCAAGAGGAAAGCACGTCAAGCCAACCTTTGTTGGGACCACCTTTCATCTGGAAATCGACATCCTCACTACAAAAGATCATGCAGGTCGAGAATAGGTCTCTACAGTCACCGACAGACCCACTACCAAGACCCTACACTTGAAAGGCAATCATACTCAGCTAGGAGTGATAGCCTGTGGTGATGATGATGATGTTTATCTTGGGATTTTTTTCCCGTGTCAGGAGGGATTTGAGAAACTGCAAGCTACTTCTGGTGTGAGAGAATTGGCCGTCTACAAGGATGTTGCCAAGGGGACGCCTAGATGTTTTATCATCCTGTGGGAGGCTTCTATCATGTCCCCGCATGGGGAGCTGGAGCTGACAGACGGGAGCTCACCCCGCTCCCCAGTCAGAAGTCCTGCCAGCACAAGGGTTTAACCCATCACGCCATTGGGGCTCCATCTTAGGATGGTTATATAAGAATTCACAAGAACCCACAGTAATGCAGTGTAAGTAAAACACAAGGGAGAGCCCACTGCAACTGTCAGTCTCCCAACCCCAGCTTTCACTTGGCTAAGGAAGCTTTCTCTGGGAGACGTGCTACGGCGAGGGGCCACCATTGAGGAGGCCCTGCCACTCTGGCCACTTGCTTGTCCCCTCCTTGACCAGGCCAGCCACATGCGAGCACAGGGTCCCCTGAGGCCCTTCTAGGCGATGCTCCCAGGCAAGAGCCGGGCGGAGGCCGCTGGGGCGGCTGGCACCGGGGCCCAGCCCTGGCCTTGTTCCCCTTTCTGCGCCCCGTTCTGCCCTCCCGGGTTCTCATGCTGTTCAGCATTCTTGAGGGACTTTGAGAAACCCTCTGATGCAAGAGGAGTTAATATTCCTTTGTGACTACTGTAATTGTAGCAGGAGCTCCGCGCGGAAAGTGCTGCGCACACATGAAACTCCTCGCAAGTGTTAATTAAAAGCTTCACAACATCCGCGTACTTGGAGGTTCCCGTCCTCCTCTGCTCCTTCTCAGAGACAGGAGCCGCCACCGCTGCCGCCGTTTCCAGGCCACGGAGTACTGCTAACACAGGCATATCTGGGGCCGCCTGATCGTCGTCTGGGGCGAGTCAAGCCTCCTCCCTTGCTAACAAGGCAGTCCCAGGCACAACTGGGAGAGTGAGTAAGGTGTGCATTCGAGTGAGAAGGGCCTGGCAGAGCAGGGCCCAGGAGGGCAAGGCCTGCCGTCATTGGGCAACCAAACGCCTCTCAGAAGGACCAACTGGGAAGCCCAAGGAGCTCAGTCAGCAGGGATCCTCCGTGGGACACAGTGCCAACTCAGGGCCTACTGCTTTGCTTCAGGCGGCGCCTGCCTGCCTGCCTGCCTGCGAGTGTGTGCTTGCCATCCGATAGATAGACAGACAGAGAGGGAGGCCTCAGCATGCCTTGCGCAGCTTCCCAGGACCCTTCCACAATCTAGGAATGGAGCCAAGCTGTGGGCCCCAGGGCCCAAGGTACAAGTGGCCCCTTAGTGCACAGTTTAGGAGGGGCTTTCCGTCCACACAGCGATATGGCTCTCCCACCTTGTCTGGGAATGAGAAATGCCGGGGAATTCTATATTATTATGATGATTATGATTATGATTATGATTATAAAGATAAAAGTTTTCCCCTGACATTGTCCAGTTGTGTCCGACTCTGAGGATTGGTGCTCAGCTCCATTTCTAAGCCGAAGAGCCGGCATTGTCCGTAGACTCCTCCAAGGTCATGTGGCCAGCTTGACTGCATGGAGCGCTTTACTGACACAAAAACACAGTAGGACACAGCAAATGAGAGGTGACTTGATCGAAGTGTATAAAATCATGCATGGGATAGAAAAGGTGAATAAAGAAAAAAAAATTCTTTGTCACAAAACACTAGGACTAGAGGGCACTCCCTGAAGCTCCAAGGTAGGAAAATTAGGACTAATAAAGGGAAATATTTCTTCACCCAGAGGGTCATTGGGTTATGGAACTCACTTCCAGAAGAGGTTGTGACAGCTGTCAGCCTGAACAACTTCAAGGCAGGATTAGACAGATTCATGGATACCAAGTGTGTCGGTAGTTACTGAAAAGGACATTCAAGTGCTACCTCGGAGTTGGTTGAGGTAGGCAGGATTTCCCTGGGTACTGGTTGTGGGGGGTCGGGAGCAGGTCAGGGTTTTGCCCTCCCTTCTGCTCGAGATCCCCGTGTACAACTGGTGGGCCACTGTGTGATACAGAATGCTGGACTAGATGGGCTGAGGTCCGATTCAGCATGGCTCTTCTTATGTTCTTATGTTCTTATATGCTGGATTTTGTGATACAAAATCACAAGTCGAACACTTCCCAAGCGTTCTGGACTGTGTGATATATTTTTGAATGATGCGCACAGATATTATTATTATTATTATTATTATTATTATTATTAGCTGTACCTGCCACGCGTTGCTATGGTCAACCTTCTCTCCCTCTTTCTCTCCATCTTTCTCTCCTTCCTTCCTTCCCTTTTTTCCTTCCTTCACTCCTTCCTTCCTTCTCTACCTCTTTCTTCTCTTCCCTTTTTCTTTCTCTCCTTCTTTCCTTCTCTACCTCTTTCCTTCCTTCCCCTCGCTTTTTCTTTCTCTCCTTTCTTCCTTCTCTACTTATTTTTAGACTGCAACTCCCAGCAGTCCTTCCGAGTGAGTTTATGAGTGATGGTCACTCGTTGGTCTGTTAGGGGTGTAGTGTCCAAATTTCGTGTCAATTCGTCCAGTGGTTTTTGAGTTATGTTAATCCCACAAATGACAATTACGTTTTTATTTACAGTGTTCCCTTGCTACTTTGCGATGCACTTATTGCGGACTCGCTGTTTCACGGATTTAAAAAACATTAATTTAAAACATATTTCGTGATATTTTTGCTGTTTTGCGGGGTTTTGCCGCTGCCGCTCTCCAAGGCGCTTTCCCTCCTCAGTCCTCCCTCCCTCCAGTCTTGAAGGCCTTTCCTTCACTTTATTTTACGTTTATAAAGACGTAAAATAGTATATAACTACTAAAATAATGTATAAATATTAAAATAAATAGAGCAACCCTACATCGCGGTTTTTCACTTATTGCGGCTAGTCCTGGAACCTAACCTCAGCAATAAGCGAGGGAACACTGTATATAGATTTGACACACAACAAGATGAGTCCACAGGAAACAAGATCACTCTGCTGACTGTTATATTTGATCACAAGTTGGACACTTCCCAAGTGTCTAGGACATTGTGTAATGTATCGGCAAATAATGTGTGCAGTTCTGAGTAGGGTGGTCTTTTGCAGTTAGCAGATGGTAATTTTGTCAGTGCCGATTGTGTTTAAGTGCAGGCCAAGGGCTTTAGGCACTGCACCCAGTGTGCCGATCACCACTGGGACCACCTCGGTTTGCGCCAGAGTCTTTGCAGCTCAATCTTTAAATCCTCATATTGTGTAAGCTTTTCTAGTTGCTTCTCATCAGTTCTGCTGTCGCCTGGGACTGCAACATACCTGTTTTTTCCCCCACAATCTTGAGGACAGGAGTATTATGTTCCAAAACACTGTCAGTCTGAATTCGGAAGTCCCAGAGTAGTTTGACATGTTCATTTTGTGTAACTTTTTCAGGCTTGTGATCCCACCATTTCACAGGCAGATGTTATTTGTTGCACAAGTTCCATTGGATCATTATGTTTATGTTTAATTTATTATTATGTATATTTATACCCTGATATTAAGTCTAGTTGGATCCGACTCTGGGGGGAGGGTGCTCATCTCCATTTCTAAGCTGAAGAGCTGGCATTGTCCATAGACGTCTCCAAGGTCATGTGGCCAGCATGGCTGCATGGAGCGCCATTACCTTCTTGCCAAAGCGGTATTTATTTATTTATTTTACTTCATTTATATTCTGCCCTTTTCACCCCGCAGGGGACTCAGGACGGATTACAATGTACACATTGCATTTTAGACACACAAACACAGAAGACAGACAGAGGCAATTTAACATCTGGCCACCAGGGGGAGCTGTCGCACTCCTTCATTCCTCAGCTTGTTTCCTGAAGATCTTTTCTTTTTAATGGCCTCCTAAATCAGTTAAATTTAGCCTCCCCACTAAATGGTACCTTAATTTCCTTCGACAGATGCAACTGTCTTTCGGGTTGCAAAGGTCGATAACAGGCTACACAATAGGTCGAGAGCCCACCTCAACCCAGGCAGGCCTCAAACTCATGACCTTCTGGTCAGAAGAGATCTTATGCAGCTGACACCCAGCCAGCTGCGCCACATTCCCCAGTACCTATTGATCTACCCACATTTGCATGTTTCCAAACTGCTAGGTTGGCAGAAGCTGGGGCTAACAGCAGGAGCTCACCCTGCTTCCTGGATTCAAACTCTGAAAGTACACATAAATAAGTTTTAAAAATGGATTTCCAGCTTCTCTTTGGTCAGTTTCTCTATACATTTAGCATTTTTTCTTCCATTTTATATCCAGCAAATTGTTTACTTTTGTTTGGTTGGATGTTTACAAGTGAATATTCCAATGTTTCATGTCTCTAACGCTCCACATAAAGTCTGTCCTTTTCCCTCGATATTTATTTATATTGATAAATATGTATTTACCCTGTCATTATGTATAAAATATTTATATTATTCATAATTATATTTATATATGTATTTATATGTATTTATATAGATAAAATATATTCTTCTGAAAATATGTCCAACGACTTCTCTTTCACTGACATTGTTAATTTGCCCACTTCTGTTGACTATCCAGAAACCACAATTTCTTAATGAATCGTAAGGCCCTAATGAGCAGCAAGGTCAGTCACATCTTCATTTTTTATTATTATTATTTTTCTGTATCACTCCAACTTACACCTTGCTTTTCTATATTAAAATATTCTGAGGGCAACGTACCAGCTTCCAGCATTTACAATGATATAACAGAATAAATAACCAAATCAGAGCATCATAAATCAGCAGCCCCAAATTAAAAGCAACTGTAGAATAAAATAGCTTCCAAGCAGCATATATAAGAGGAGGTACAGCTGGGCCTGATCCAGCGCCAGCAATAGAAGAGGTTTCCTTTGGCGTGAAGGGACCCTGCAGCCCCGGGGATTTGGCAGAGTCCTCAGAAAGGGACTAAACCTGCCTCCCTCTTCTTTGCCTGGTTCTGTGGTTTATAAGACACTGTTGTCGGGCCATTTTAAGTATTTGAGATTTTGCACTGATGTTTCGTAAGATTGCGCTGCTATGTTCCTTTAAGTCTTTGTTGTTTCAATGGCACTTACAAACCAAAGCTAATTTGAATAGCTGAACTCTAGGAAGAAAATACCCTCTAACCATGAAAAATGAATATTCAACATTCCCACCTTATCTTATTTTCTTTGTGGCACTCTTTCCCGGCTGCATATTAAGTGGGCTGCTTCTTCTGCCGCAGAAGTTCAGCTCTGGAAGAGAGGCAGCCGCTACATCAGGATGCAGAATTCAAATAGGCTCCAATTTGGGAGGAGGGAGACCCTGTCTGTCTGTCTGTCTGTCTGTCTGTTTACACTAGACTGTTTGGTGGGTGCATGAAGCCAAAGGCCAACCTCCGCTCCCACCCACTCCTTTCCTTGTGTGGGGACACACATAGACAAACAGGCCACAAGGCAAAGCCCCGACAGGAAGACGTTTATCATTACCACAACTGCACAAGCAGTATGTTGTTGTTGTTGTAACAAAGGTAAAAGTTTCCCCTTGACATTAAGTCTAGTCATCTCCAACTCTGGGAATTGGTGCTCATCTCAATTTCTAAGCCGAAGAGCCGGTGCTGTCCGTAGACACCTCCAAGGTCATGTGGCCTGAGTGGTACCATTGATCTACTCACATGTGCATGTTTTTGAACTGCTAGGTTGGCAGAAGCTGAGGCAAACAGCAGGAGCTCACCCCTCTCTCTGCATTTGAACCGCCAACCGCTGAACTTGTCAGCAAGTTAAGCAGCTCAGCTGTTTAATCAGCTGCGCCACCGGGGGCTCTGTTATAACTAGGTAAAGGTAAAGGTAAAAGTTTCCCCTGACATTAAGTCTAATCGTGTCCGACTGGGGTGGGGGGTGCTCATCTCCATTTCTAAGCCAAAGAGCCGGCGTTGTCCGTAGACACCTCCAGGATCATGTGGCCAGCATGACTGCATTACTTCACGCCTGAGTGGTACCATTGATCTACTTGCATGTGCATGTTTTCGAACTGCTAGGTTGGCAGAAGCCAGGGCTTACAGTGGGAGCTCACCCTACTCTGCATTCGAACTGCCAACCGCTGAACTTCGGTCAGCAAGTTAAGCAGCTCAGCAGTTTAACCTGCTGTACCACCGGGGCATCGTTGTAACTAGGTAAAGGCAAAGTCAAAGGTAAAGGTAATGTTTTCCCCTGACATTAAGTCTAATTGTGCCCAACTCTGGGAGATGGTGTTCATCTCCATTTCTAAGCTGAAGAGCCAGCGTTGTCCATAGATGCCTCCTAAGTCATGTGGTCAGCATGACTATGCTACCTTCCCACCTGAGCGGTACCTATTGCTCTACTCAGATTTGCATGTTTTCAAACTGCTAGGTTGGCAGAAGCTGGGGCTAACAGCGGGAGCTCACCCTGCTCCCCGGATTTGAACTGCCAAGCTTTTGGTCAGCAAGTTCTGCAGCTCAGCAGTTTAACCCGCTGTGCCACTGTGGGTTCAGTTATAACTAAAGGCAGGACTATTTGTTTCTCTGCACTGGGTTTTATTCTGTCCAGTTGCAGCCTGAGCTCCAAGCAGGTTTTTTTTCACCAAGGGAAGGGCAAGAAGGAAGGAGAAAGAGAAAGAGACAGGCAGGCGAGCAAAGAGAGCTGAAGTTTCTTTACAGTTCAACTTATCCAAGTCAGAGAGAATGAGAGGAATATAGCCTGTAGATGGAGCAAGTCAAAAGGCCCAAAGGGCTGCGGAGATAGGCCCAACAGAGCAGCGGAGTAGATGCAATTTCCCTACAGAGAGAAAATCCCAAGGAGAACAAAGAGGGCAAAGGTCTCGAGTGGAAGGCCTGGCTGAGGGTCAGTTTGGAGCCGAATGCAAGACAGGTGAGACACTAACGCAAGATGAAGAGGTGAGCAAACCTGTCCGCTCCGCTTCTGAGTGTGGTTTTCAAGGCAAAGCTTTGTTTGTTTGTTTTCCCTGTGAGAAACTCCGATCATGTCTCCTCCTGGTCCCTATTTTTAACCTGATGACATGGAGGGGGGACGGTATCAGGACACATAAGGATCTGTTCTGATCACTGACTCCAGACTTGAGGGGGCTGTGTGTGCGGGCACGCATCCTCCTCTTGCACCATCGGAAACATTGTCTGGACCCCAACTCCTCCTTCGCCTTCTCCTCCTCCTTCGCTGGCAGTGCGGACTGGAGCTGGGTGCCGCACATGGGGACTTCTGGAAGTGTCTGTCACAAGCAATCTGCTTCCATGTCTGTTATAAAGCCCTCCTGGGGTAAAATAGTCTACAGATACAAGACAGTTTCACCTCCACTGGAAGGATTCGGAAATGAAATTGGACAAGTTTTGGAGGCAAAAATCTTCCGCAGTTAGCTCCCTGGTCCTCCGCATCATCTCCCGGAGTCTGTGGCCAAAGGAGCCTCCTCCGAACGAGCGTCTTCTGTCATCCCCTGGCATCTGTCAGCTCTCATCCGAGCCTGTCTCGCAGCTCTAGGAGGGAAAGCATACACACAGGAGCGAGTGAGCAAGCAGGCAAGCAAAGTCTGCCTTCCCTTCGGGATCAAGAGCAGCCAGCCCAGCCCTAGCCACCCCCCAACTCCTCGCCCCATAGCTCTCCCTCCCTTTCCTTGGCTACCTGGCATCTGCCCTAGTTCAAAGAGATCTGAGGCCTTTCTGCAATGCAGCCGGACAGGACCTATGGGCCCGGCCCATCCCATGACTCTCTCGCCAGGCTGGGGACCTACTGGGTGGAAAGGGGCACCCCAACCCAGTGGCACCATTGACAAAGGGGCGGCAGTGGCGACAGTGAGGCTAACCTCACAACCGCTGAGGATGCCTGCCATAGATGTTGACCATTTCCACTACCTTGGCAGCCACCTCTCCACAAAAGTCAACATCGACACTGAAATACAATACTGCCTGAGCTCTGTGAGTGCAGCATTGTTCCGAATGAAGCAGAGAACGTTTGAGGACCAGGATATCCGTAGGGAGACCAAGGTGCTTGTTTATAATGCTATTGTCCTCCCAACCCTACTATATGCCTGCGAAACGTGGACTATCTACAGACGTCACATACAACTCCTGGAATGATTCCATCAGCGCTGCGTCCGAAAAATCCTGCAAATCTCTTGGGAAGACAGGCGGACAAATGTCAGCATTCTGGAAGAAGCAAAGACTACCATCAACTCCGCTGGACTGGCCACATAGTCCGAATGCCTGATCACCGTCTCCCAAAGCAGTTGCTCTACTCTGAACTCAAGAATGGAAAATCGGAAGAATGTTTAAAGATTTAAAGATGGGCTCAAAGCCAACCTTATAAACTGTGGCTTAGACACCAAGAACTGGGAAGCCCTGGCCCTTGAGCGCTCTAGCTGGAGGTCAGCTGTGACCAGCAGTGCTGTAGAATTTGAAGAGGCACGAATAGAGGGCGAAAGAGAGAAATGTGCCAAAAGGAAGGTGCGTCAAGCTAACCCCGATCGGGACTGCCTTCCACCTGGAAATGGATGCCCTCACTGCGGGAGAACATGGAGGTCAAGAATAGGGCTCCACAGTCACCTACGTACCCACCACCAGGACACTGAACTTGGAGGACAGCTAGGGATTGAAAAGTAAGTAAGATGTGGGTGAAACGTTAGGAGATAATGCTTCTGGAACATGGCCATACAGCCTGGAAAACTCACATCAACCCAGTGGGGCTGAGTTTGAAGGGAACCTCAGTGCTCCATTTGCTGCAGGTGCCACACGAGTCTTTCCGCCACCCCCCTCCAAAAAGAGGCACCTGAAGGAACCTGCCCGACACCTGCCAGGTTCTGGCTCTGACAGGAAGAAGATTTCCTGGGTGGGGCACAGGAAGCCCTTTCAGAAGGAGAAAGGAGCCCGGGTAACAACAGAGATTGCCAGACATGATCCAATCCAGGGCCACACTGCAAACAAAACTTCTGGGCCAGGAGTTGAATCCCATGGAGCACAAAGGCCACAAAGAGACCTGACTGATGCTGGACGGAGACTGTGGCAGGCACTACAGGGGATACATGTAGGCAGACACACATTCTGTTGAGGAATCTGAGCAGTTAGGCTAAAAAATAACCATCAGTTAGGGAGCCCCCACTAGCGCAGCAGATTAAACAGCTGAGCTGTGGAACTTGTTGACCGAAAGGTTGGTGGTTCAAATCCGGAAAGTGGGGTGAGCTCCTGCCGTTAGCCCCAGCTTCTGCCAACATAGCAGTTTGAAAACATGCAAATGTGAGTAGATCAATAGGTACCTCTTCTGCAGAAAGGTAACGCCGCTCCATGCAGTCATGCTGGCCACATGACCTTGGAGGTGTCTACAGACAACACCAGCTCTTCGGTTTATAAATGGAGATGGGCACCAATCCCCAGGGTCGGACTCGACTAGACTTTATGTCAAGGGGAAACCTTTACATTTACCTGGAGTAATTCCATCAAAATATAGCAGAATACCAGGAGTAAACTCCTTAACCAGCAGAAACTTACGTGTGGTGAGAAGGGATAGCTTTCTACTCCATAGGATGGCTCAGGATTGCAGAGTCAAAACTTTGGGTTCAAAAATATTTATTGAAGTAAAGGGACGCGCATTCTTGATAGAAAGGGTCTTGAAACTAACTAGCTTACTAAATCTCATCTTCTAAAGAAGGTAAAAGGTCAAAAGTTCACGCAGCTACATTTTGCCTAGAGAGGGGCAAAATGTGCATCCTCACAAGGAGAAAGAAAAGCAGAAGACTCTAAAATGGTGAAGGCCACATGGTCAATCCAGGGCAGTTTAAATTTAAGAGGAAGTTCCTTCACAGAAATTCCACTACTATGTCATCAAAGGGGGAGGAGAGAGGGGCTAGCATTAAAGAGGAAAGGCAAAGCCCTTTTGGGAAACATGCATAGGAATGTGGGTGAAGGAATCCTTCAGTCTAGTCCTGTCTCTAGTCTAGCTACTCATTAATGACTAGAAACTTGATGACACAAAGAACTTGTGCAGTTCAGGGATGCAACCCAACACATTATCTCCTTCACTTCTTAGCATCCAAAAGAGGCCGCCCAGTTCTCCATCCCAGCCCTTTCAGTCCCCAGGATTTCCTCAGTTGACTTCCCCTGGATCTGGCTCTGGCCCTGGAATCACTTCTGTCCACCTGCCTTCCAGAAGCCATTTCCGGGAGGGAGCCAAGTGGCATCTTTGGGGCAGGTGGATGCCACAGAGGTCTCAACACTGCTGTCGAGAAGGCAGCATCTTCTTAAATGTGGAAGAACTCATGTCCTCAGGGTCCTCGGCAACATCTCTAAGGGGACACCAAGACATTTAAGCAGACAATGTGGGAGTCCATTTCACTTTGGGTTCCCAGGACCATGCCCTCACTCACTCAGGCTCGCAGACAGGGGGTGGAGGGGGAGAAGGATCCAACAACGGAGAGCACAAGCGATTGGGGCAAAGGGCGACAACCCTAGGATTCTATGACAACCCAGACAAACTCCCACCAGGCCAGACCCTGTATCATGTGCCCAGGGAGAGCTCATCCCAATGAGCCATGGAAAGGAAGGAAGGAAGGAAGGAAGAAGGAAGGAAGGAAGAAGGAAGGAAGGTACAGTGAGCTGGGTGGCAAATGAGCAGCTGCTGTCAAGTTGGGTGTTTATCAGGCTGCTTCTCTCCTGGTCATCGGAAAGCAGCCTCTGTGGCACCTGCAGCTGAAGTGAAGCGCGCCTCTTGCGTATACAGAGACACAGGCGCAGCATGGAAAGAGCAGCAGACCTTCTTCTTCTTCTTTTCTTAAGGCCTGTCCAGCATCCATGGCCTTCTCTCCCTCCCCTCCACTTTGTGGCCTCTCCATTTCCAGGAATTCTCGGTGGGCCTCTTGGGTCAGGGTGCCACACGCCTTTCAGGCCTTCCACTCTTTCCTCCATTCCAAAAAAGAGGCACTGAGCGGAAAGCAGCCGCCCAGATGAAGTTGGAGGTCTTACAGAGCTGCTTTCGCTGTCAATCCTTCCTCTTGAAGGAGGAACCCTAGGTGGTTCCTGCAGGCCCAAACCCATTTCCATGCCCTTCTCTGGTATCTCCGCATCCTCTCCCATCTGAGGTTCACCAGGGCTCTTCTTTTTGGAGCTAGTTCAGGCATGGGACAACCTGGGCCCTCCAGGTGTTTTGGACTTCAACTCCCACAATTCCTAACAGCCTCAAGCTCTCTCCTTTCCCCCCCTCAGCCGCTTAACTCCAGCCTTGGGTTCATTCAGGGAAGTCGTGCTACCCCTCTATTCTGCCTTGGTTAGACCACACCTGGAATGTTGTGTCCAATTCTGGGCACCACAATTGAAGAAAGATATTAAGAAGCTGGAATGTGTCCAGAGGAGGGTGTGTTTGGCCTGAAGAAGAGAAGCCTGCGAGGAGACATGATAGCCATGTATATTTATGTGAGGGGAAGTCATGGGGAGGAGGGAGCAAGTTTGTTTTCTGCTGCCTTGGAGACTAGGATGCGGAACAGTGGCTTCAAACTACAAGAAAGGAGATTCCATCTGAACATTAGGAAGAACTTCCTGACTGTGAGAGCAGTTCAACAGTGGAACTCTCTGCCCCAGAGTGTGGTGGAGGCTCCTTCTTTGGAAGCTTTTAAACAGAGGCTGGATGGTCATCTGTCGGGGGTGCTTTAAATGCAATTTTCCTGCTTCTTGGCAGGGGGTTGGACTAGATGGCCTATGAGGTCTCTTTCAACTCTATGATTCTATGATTCTAAGCCCTACACGTGGAATAAGTATGGTGAGAGTAGACAGCCCTGTCTTACTCTTTCCTAATCTTGAACCAGCCTGTGGTCTGTTCTTAGCAGGCATGTAGCCAGGGGGGGGGGCTAAGGGGGCTTCAGCCCCCCCCCCAATTCTCAGGGTGGTCCGCGAAAAGGCCTTACTGGTACATTATTTAAACTGTTATGTTTATTCATATCATGATCTGATCACCATGCTCATTATATCCCACATTAATGGGGTTATATGGATACCAAGGGAATCAGTAGCTACTGAAATGGACATCCAAGTGCCACCTCTGTGTTGATGGAGGCAGGCAGGATTTCCCCGGGTACTGCCAGGTGAGGGTTTTGCCCTCCTTTCTGCTAGAGATCCCTGTGTACAACTAGTGGGCCACTGTGTGACACAGAATGCTGGACTAGATGGGCTGAGGCCCGATTCAGCATGGCTCTTCTTATGTTCTTATGTTCTTATAACAATACAAAAGGTTTGCTAGGGTAGACCCTCTTCCACCCAGTCTCAGCCCCCGGAAACAAAATCCTGGCTACGGCCCTGGTTCTTAGTGTTGCTACTTGGTCGTTATACGGATTCCTCAGGAGACAGATAAGGTGATGTGGTACCCCCATACCACCAAGAACTTACTTGTCACCATTTATTATGATCCACACAGTCAAAGGCTTTAGAATAGTCAATAACAGAAATAGATGTTTTTTCTGAAAATC
This sequence comes from Anolis apletophallus, assembly GCA_030556195.1. Taxonomy (NCBI): domain Eukaryota; kingdom Metazoa; phylum Chordata; class Lepidosauria; order Squamata; family Anolidae; genus Anolis; species Anolis apletophallus. The sequence goes on along the minus strand of JARBWK010000011.1, from coordinate 29,709,430 downwards.
CCTACTTTCTTCCATTATCCAGCAGATATCAGCAAATTGGTCTCTCGTTCCTCTGTCTTTTCAAAATCCAGCTTGTACATCTGGCAACTCTCGGTCCGTGCATTGCTGGAGTCTACTTTGCAGAATCTTGAGCATTACCTTACTGGCATGTGAAATAAGTGCCACTGTACGAACGTTTGAGCATTCTTTAAGATTTCCCTTTTTTGGTATGGGAATACAAGATTATGGCAGCCAGACTGAATGATAACTTGCAAAAGAGGGAGAAAATGTGGAGGCAGTGACAGACTTTGTATTTCAAGGTGCAAAGATTACTGCAGACGCAGACTGCAGCCAGGAAATGAGATGATGTTTACTTCTTGGGAGGAGAGCAATGACCAATCTAGAGAAGATAGTGAAGAGTAGAGACATCACACTGGCAATGAAGATCCGCATAGTTAAAGCAATGGTATTACCCATAGTATGGATGTGAGAGCTGGACCATAAGGAAAGCTGAGCGAAGGAAGATAGATGCTTTTGAACTGTGGTGCTGGAGGAAAATTCCGAAAGTGCCTTGGACCGCGAGAAGATCCAACCAGTCCATACTCCAGGAAATAAAGCCTGACTGCTCACTGGAAGGAAGGAAGGATATTGGAGGCAAAAATGAAGTACTTTGGCCACATAATGGGAAGACGGGAAAGCTTGAAGAAGATAATGATGCTGGGAAAATGGAGGGGGAAAGGAAGGGGGGCCAACCAAGGGCAAGATGGATGGATCTTATCCTTGAAGTAACTGGCTTGATCTTGAAGGAGCTCTGGCGTCGGAAGCAACTGAATGAATAAACAGCGAGCTAGATCAAGTATGGGCAAACCCAGGCCAAGGGGCCGGATGTGGCCTCTTTGGCTCTTTTCTCAGACCCTCACTCTCACCATCCAATGCTTCCTTCCCTCCTCTTGTTTCTTCCTCCCTCCCTCCCTCCCTCCCTTCCACCCTTCCACCTTTCCCTCTCTCCCTCTTTCTCCATTCCTCCCATCCTTCCCTTTCACCCTTTCATCCTTACTTCCTTCCCTCTCTTTTGTCTTTCCTTCATTCCTTTCTTTCTCTCCCTTCCTTCCTTACCTCCCTCTTTCTCCCTCCCTCCTTCCTTTTTTCTTTCCATTTTCCCTTTTGTCTTTCCCTCTGTCTTTCCTCCCTCCCTCCATTCGCTTTCAACCTTCCTTCCACCTCTCTCTTCCTCCCTTCCTTCTCTTTTTCCTTCCTCCTTTCCTCCTGGGGGATGTTTAGCAGGGAGAAGAGAAGGTAGAGAGGGAACATGAGAGCCATGCTTCAAGATTTAAAAGGGTGTCCCATTGAGGGGGGGGGGCTGTCTTTCTTCTGCTCTAGAGACCAGGGCACAAGGGAGCAATGGTTTCAAATGGCAGGGAAAGAGATTCGACTGAAAAGATTAAGAAGAACTTCATGGAGAGTAGCATAGGTTGCCTCTGAGTGTGGTGGAGTCTCCTTCTCTGGATGCCTTTCCACAGAGGCTATTGGGAGTGTTTTGTTTGTGCCTTCTTGCATGGCAGGGGGTTGGACTGTATGGTCCTTGGGGGTCTTTTTCATCTGTAGGATTCTAGGATTATATATCAGGAGTAGGCAATATGGGGTCTATTGGATACACTTTTTCTGTCCCATCCAACATCCCATCCTGACCAAGGCCAACCCTTTTGGGATTCAAACATTTCCCGTCTTTCCTTCACTTTCTGCATCCAAACGAGAAGAGGAAGGGGAAGAAAAGGCTTGGGGAGAACCCCCTTCCTCCCAGCCTGCCCACACTGCTCAGGCCGGCCATGTAGCACCCAAGTTAGAAAGTTTTCCCATGCTTGAGCTAGATACTCAATGCATAAGGAAAAGTCAAGGTAAATGGAAACTTGTTCAAAGTTTGCCTGGCTTGTTTATTATTTGGAGTCATTTCCCTGCCAGGGGAATAACATGAGGCTGAGACAGGTCTTCCTCTACCCAATGCAAGGCTGGTCCCATCCTAGGGAAGGGCTCTCTCTCTCCCTCTCTCTCCTTCTTTCTCCTTAATTCATGGCAGAAGAGAAGAAGCATCCAGCCTGGGATGGAAGGTGATAAGGGGCAGTTGGGGCCCTTAAGAAGAAGGGTGAGGCGGGCTGGATCCGGTCCAGGGAATGGAAAGAAGGGAAGGACCGTGGGGCAGAGGAGAACCTCCTCCTGATCCCTGAATCCGCTGCCAGGCGGCCCCTGCCCCCATTAGCGGCGCATTAGGCAGCTTCCCGGCTTTATGGTTCTGGGAAATGGATTAGAAATTCAAGCAGGTGAACCCAGTGTTGGGAATCGGAGCTGTTAGTTTCAAAATAACCCTCACTTGGGGTGATTCCACCAAAAAAAAATAGCAGAGTGCCAGAAGCACAGTTCATAACCAGCAGAAACTTATGTGTGGTGAGATAGGATTGGTTTCATTCAAGACAATGGATCAGGATTGCAGAGTCACAACTTTATATTTATTGGAAGTAAATAGGAATCCATTCTTGATAGAAAAGGTCTCGGGGCTAACTAGCTTACTAAGCTCATCTTTTAAGGAAGGTAAAAGGATAAAATAACAAAAGTATCCATGCAGCTCCATTTTGCTTGGAGAATGACAACATGCGTCCCCACTGGAAGGAAGACAAAAGAAGATGAGAAAGGCCAAAATGGAGAATAGACCACATGGCCAACATCCAGAGCAATTAAAATACCTTTAAAGAGGGCATTACCTCATCACTCACAGAGATTACATTGCTACTAGGCATGTCCGATTTCCTTCGGAAGTTACGGATGCCGAAGTTTCACACTTCCGAACTGAGTTCCGATATGCAATAGCGAGTCGGAAGTCCCCTGTTCCGAAGCGACTTGGGCCATTGATTTCAATGGTTTGGAAGTCAATTCGGAAATATGAGAAAGCCTTTTTGATGAAAGTAAGCCTGCTGGGAGGCGCAGACTAAAATGCTTGCCTCCCAGCTGCACGTGCACATCTGCCATTAACGAATCAACTCAGAAGTTTTGGAAGTTTCGGATTTTTTTCCCCGTGACTTTAGACTCGAATCACCAGCGCCCCCTACTTCTGAACACAGTTTAGAACCAATATTTTTGCACTGCCCATGCCTAATTGCTACATTTTCAAATTGGGGAGGAGATAGTGGCAAGAGAAGAAGAGTAGAGACAAAGCCCCTTCTGGGATAAGCATGCATAGGAATGTGGGGAAGGAATCCCTCACTCTAATCCTATCTAGACTAGCTACTCATTGAGGACTGGAGACTAGTGCAGTCAGGGATGAAAACCAACACCCAGGGAAGGTGCAGGTTCCCTCAAAGAGTCAAATGCCCCCATTCCCTCTTTCAAGGAAGCAGGGAAGAGAGGAGCCCAAGGCCAAGGGACCTCCCGCCAGAAGTCCCACCCCCGGTGGCCCCAATCCCAGGTGCCTCCTTTTCTTTCTCCTTCTTCTTCCTTGGGGTTCCTCCATTCATTCCCTTGCCGCCGTCTCTTCTTCTTCCCGATTTCCATCCTGATGTAATTTGCGGCCCTGGCTGTTTTTTAAAAAAATATCCGCTCTGTAATAATGTTTAATTTCAGGGGTCACTCCACCGCGGAGTATATTAAAGCGGATAAAACTCATTTCCAAAGCTCAAATATCAAACTGTGATCAGGTTAGGAGGGCAGCCTCGGCGAATATTTCATCTTTTATCACGCCGATAATAATAAGGAGATGACAGAAGCGCCTCATTACAATGAGAGAGAGAGGCTCATTTCAGGGCCCGGAGTCTGTTGCTCAATAAAAGCAATTCTGAGGCGAAACGCGGGTTTCTGGAGTCGCCTTTGCGGTATCATTTCCGATTGTGATGAAATAATAGATGGAGCCCAAGCAGCACAGAGATTTGGGGGGGGGGGGCGCTTTCCAAGGGCCCCCATGTGACACAGACCCTACCCACTTTGAACAGGGCCTGAGCCACATTTTTTCATGTCAGTAACAACTTGAGAAACTGCAAGTCACTTCTGGTGTGAGAGAATTGGCCATCTGCAAAGACGTTGCCCAGGGGACACCCAGATGTTTTTGATGTTTTACTATCCTTGTGGAAGGTTTCTTTCCTGTCCCCGCATAGGAAGCTGGATCTGACAGAGAGAGCTCATCCGCACTCTCTCCCGGATTCGAACCTCTGACTTGTCAGTCTTCAGTCCTGCTGGCACAAGGGTTTGCCCATTGCACCAGCCACCAGAGACTCCTTTCCAGAAGGGTAATTCATGGAAAGATTCCTTCCTAACAAGTTAGTACTCAGGTCAAAGTCAAGGGAACTGGCGCCCCCTAAGGGCCAATTCAGAAATGGTGGATTCAGAAAAGCATTGCAATTTAAGGGAACCCCTGGTGGCACAATGGGTTAAACCAGTGTTTCTCAACCTTCCTAATGCCAAGACCCTTTAATACAGTTCCTTAGGTTTTGGTGACACCCAACCATAAGATTATTTTCGTTGCTACTTCATAAGTGTAGTTTTGCTACTGTTATAAATCGTCATGTAAATATCTGATATGCAGGATGTATTTTCATTCACTGGAGCAAATTTGGCACACATACTCAATTCACCCAAATTTGAATATTGGTGGGGTTATTTTGTCATTTTGGAGTTGTAGTTGCTGGGATTCTGAACTCCACCAACAATGGGATTGAACCAAACTTGGCACACAGAACTCCCATGACCAACAGAAAATACTGGAAGGATGTGGTGGGCATTGACCTTGAGTTTTGGAGTTGAAGTTCAGCTACGTCCAGAGCACACTGTGTACTCAAACCATGATAGATCTGGACCAAACGTGGCACGAATACTCAATATGCCCAAATGTGAACACTGGGGGGAAACAGAGCTTGGCATTTGGGAGTTGTAGTTGCTGGGATTTATAGTTCACCTACAATCATCTTGAACCCAGCCCACAATGGATCTGCGCCAAACTTGGCACATTACCTACATCAGTGTTTCCCAACCTTCTTTGAGCCACGGCACACTTTTGACATTTACAATATCCTGAGGCACACCACCAACCAAAATGACACTCTAACACAGTAATACATATAGTTAATATATTTTAAATGTATTTATACACTCAGTGTGAAACATGGGCCTGTTTCGATGAACACAACATAGTTATAGTTCACCCGCAATCAAAGAGCACTCTGAACTCCACCAATGATGGAATGGAATCAAACTTCCCACACAGAATTCCCATAACGAAGAGGAAATACTATAAGAGTTTGGTGGGCATTGACCTTGAGTTTTGGAGTTGTAGTTCACCTACATCCAGAGAGCACTCTGGACTCAAACAATGTTGGATCAGGGCCGAACTTGGCATGGATACTCAATATGCCCAAATGTGAACACAGATGGAGTTTGGGAAAAATAGACCTTGACATTTGGGAGTTACAGTTTCTGGGATTTATAGTTAACACACAAACAAAGAGCATCCTGAACTCTTGCAACAATTGAATTGAACCAAACTTGGCATATTGAACTCTCATTACCAACAGAAAGTACTGAAAGTACTGAAACGCAGATGGAGTTCAGGGGAAATAGACATTGACATTTGGGAGGAAGGCTGAGGAAGGCTGGCGAGGGAGTCCCTCACGGAATCTCGCCTGCCTTTCCTTCCTCCGAAAGTCCTGCCAGGCCCCGACCCTTTCCCCCCGCGAAGGAAGGCCCCTTCTCCCCTTTGGAACCCTTCCTCCCATAGGGGCTTCGGGGGGGCGAGGGGAAGGGCACCTCGGGGCCTCACCTGGGACGCAGCAGGGCCTCGCCGGGGCGCCTCCGGAAGCAGCTGGTTCCTTCGCTTTCTTCACCGCTGCAGGACCTAGTGCGCATGCGTCCAGACAAGCGCACTTCCACTTCCGCCTCAGTTCCCTACCCTCCCTCGATTGGAGGCTGGCTGGGGAAATGGCCAAAGGAGGCGGCGCCCCGGCCCCTTCTTCTTTTTCTTCGCCACCGTCCGGCCCTTCCTCCTCTTCCTCCTCCTCCCCGAAGCAGCAGCAGCAGGAGTTCGGCAGGAGGGGGAGAAGGGGAGGAAGAGAGGTTTTTCGCGGCACACCAGGTGATCCTCACGGAACAGTAGTGTGCCACGGAACAGCGGTGGGGAAACACTGACCTACATGACCAACATTGAAAACTGGTGGGGTTGGTGGGGGGGAGGTCCGTATTTGAATTCTGGGAGTTGTAGTTCACCAACACCAAAAAGGAAGAGGACAGGCGGAGAGATCTTCAGCCTTCTCAGACAAAAGGATTCTTAAGACAATCAGAAATATGTGTTTTCTGATGGTCCTTGGCAGTGGTTCGCAGCCTGTGGATCCTCAGATGTTTTTGCTTTCAACTCCCAGAAATCCTAACAGCTGGTAAACTGATTGGAATTTCTGGGAGTTGTAGGCCAAAACACCTGAGGACGCACAGGTTGAGAACCACTTGTCGTTGGCAACCCCTCTGAAACCCCCGCTCACAACCCCTCAGGTAGAGGCACACTGGTTAAACCCTTGTCAGCAGGACTGCTGACCGAAAGTTCAGCGGTTTGAATCTGGGGAGTGAGGTGAGCTCCTGTCTGTCAGCTCCAGCTTCTCATGCAGGCCCGGATTAACCCCTTTTGGCACCCTAGGCCACACATTGGAATTACGCTCCCAAACCAATCTCTACTGCACCCCCACCTCCTCCTCCTCCCCCGGGGCTGCTGCCGGGCATGCGCAGCAGGAGGGCGCAAGGGCCTCTGCCTCCTCCGCCATGTTCCTGGGTGCCGCGCAGCCCGGCAGCGGTCCCGGGGGTTTCCCTCCGCCTCCTCCTCCTCGTCCCCATCTTTCCTTGACAAGGGGGCAGGGGCGATGGCGAGGGGGGGCGCTATCCCCTCCTCCCCCGCCCTCCCCCGAGAGAGAGAGAGAGAGAGAGAGAGAGAGAGAGAGAAAGTTGCGGTTTTGTTTCAACTTTTTTTTGGGTCCGTGTGAACTGCGCCCCCCTTGGCTTGCGCCCCTAGGCCATGTCCTGGGGTGGCCTTATGGGTAATCCGGGCCTGTCCTCATGTGGGGACATGAGAGAAGCCTCTTATAGGATGGTAAAACATCCGGGCGTCCCCGAGGCAACGTCCTTGCAGACGGCCAATTCTCTCACACCAGAAGCAACTTGCAAGTCCCAGGCCAAGAGGGGTGGGGCTTCATCCAGCGCCTTTCTTCCAAAAGCATGAACCCAAATGAAGAGGCGCTCTTCTCCTTCTCTAATGGCCCCTCCTCCCTCTCCCGCAGGTAGCCTTTGGCAGGCAGCCGATCCAAAGCGCGGTTTGGCCCATTAACAAGCATTATCCCGAAACCCGTGGCTTTTAGGGAAGCATGAAAGACAATGGAAGCGCTCCCCCTGAATGGAAGAAGAAGAAAGTGCTGATCTGGCAGTTCCACCCCCGCCCTAAAATGAAAGGAGCGTCCCTTGGAATGGGCTTCTTAATGGACTATTAAGTATCTGCTGCTCCTGAGCAAAAGGGGGGAGGGGTGCAGAGACGGGGGTTCCTTCCCCACGCAGGAAAAGGAAGGGAGGGGGTCCCCAAGAGACACACAGGAGCCCCACCCTGCTAACACTGGAGCCCCGCGTGGACTGAGCCTTGGGCCGGGACCACAGTGTAAGAAGGGCCCAGTTGGCTCAGCTGCAATGCCCGACCCCTCCCACAAGGAGATGCCCCGGCCCAGGAAGAGGGAACAGCCCCCACCCTCTCTCTCTCTCACACACACACACTTTACATCATTGGGAAGGAATCCCACTGGAGCATTGCAGCACACCTAAGTACCAGGGAGTTATCCTGGACCGTTCTCAACTGACCTACAGGAAGCACTGCCTGAATATGAAGCAAAAAGTTGGTGCTAGGAATAATATCATACCAAAGCTGACTGGCACAACCAGGGGCGGTCTATTATATTGTATCAATGTATATACAATATATTATACCATACTCATACTATATTATATCATAATTATATTATACTACATTACAATATAATTATATTATAATATATTGACATTATAATATAATGTAACATTCTATTATATTATTATAAAATAATAAAATTATTTATTTAAATAAAATTATCCTCTACTAAATATTTTCATTACTCCTATAAAACTCAAATAACCCAAAATAAAGTAAAATAAAATATTATATATTACTATTTTGTACAATACCACTATACTGCAATATTGTTTGTAATATTACATGTAATATAAAATATATCATTATTCTATTGTTATATTGTATTTGTATTATATTGTATGACAATATTAAGCAGAACTGTATAATAATCAACAAGAAATGCAATGTAAATGCATCAAAATCAGAATATATTACCTATCACCCGACTCATAATTCATAGGAGTCTCCCATAAGTCCAAAATTAGGATCCCAATGTAAATGTAAATAGAAAAACAGCCAAAATGTTCAAATGAGGTCGAATACAGGCAGCGCGGCCTGGGCAAACTTGGGCCCGCCCCTCCCTCCTTCTAAGTGTTTTGGCCTCCAACTCCCACAACTCCTCATAGCCTCAGGCCCCTCAGGTCTAGACAGAAATAGAGCCGAAGAAAGGAAGGAGGGAGAGAAGAGGTCACAGAGGAGGAGGAGGAGGAAAGCCCTTCATTCATTCCTTCACTTACACTTCCTTCACTGATTCTTTTCTCCTTCCTGCAAACGCGCGGGAGACAAAGGGAGAGGGGAAGCACACCCTGCCTGCCCGATAGGGAGTGCTTTGCTTACAGGCTTCTGCGCAGGGAGCTACTGGGCATGCGCAGAGGTTTTTCGGCAAGATGTGCAGTTGCTCCTGCGCTCAACTTCAGCTCCGGAGCAACTGCGCCTGCGTGAAAACCTCTGCGCATGCCCAGAAGCGGCGCGGAGTGCACAAGGCCGGGATCAAAAAGCAGGCAGCTGCAGCACAACCTGGGGGTCACAACCAGACACAATGAATACATCTGCCCTTGCATTTTGGTACTCTGCATGCCAAGTGTGGAACACATCTCACCACGCTAAAACAGTGGATGTGGCTCTTAATGAGACATGCTGCATTATCACAGGGTGTCTGCGCCCTACACCACTGGGGAAATTACACTGTTTAGCCGGTATTGTACCCCCTGACATCCGCCAGGAAGTATCGACCAATAGTGAAAGGACCAAGGCAGTGACACAGAATCATAGAGTTGGAAGAGACCTCATGGGCCGTCCCATCCAACCCCCTGCCAAGAAGCAGGAAAATCGCATTCAAAGCAACCCTGACAGATGGCCATCCAGCCTCTGTTTAAAGCCTCCAAAGAAGGAGCCTCCACCACACTCTGGGGCAGAAAGTTCCACTGCTCAAAGGCTCTCTCAGTCAGGAAGTTCTTCCTCATGTTCAGGTAGAATCTTCTTTCCTGTAGTTTGAAGCCATTGTTCTGCGTCCTAGTCTCCAGGTCAGCAGAAAACAAGCTTGCTCCCTCCTCCCTATGACTTCCTCTCACATATTTATACATGGCTATCAAGTCTCCTCTCAGCCTACTCTTCTGCAGGCTAAACATGTCCAGCTCTTTAAGCCGCTCCTCATAGGGCTTGTTCTCCAGACCCTTGATCATTTTAGTCGCCCTCCTCTGGACACATTCCAGCTTGTCAAAATCTCCGTTCAATTGTGGTGCCCAGAATTGGACACAGTGTGGTCTGACCAAGGCAGAATAGAGGGGGAACATGACTTCCCTGGATCTAGACACTATACTATTCATGCAGGCTAAATTCCCATTGACTAGGATGAGGAACAATGGTTTCAAACTACAGTAAACGAGATTCCATCTGAACATTAGGAAGAACTTCCTAACTGTGAGAGCTGTTGAGCAGTGGAACTCTCTGCCCCAGAGTGTGCTGGAGGCTCCTTCTTTGGAGGCTTGTAAGCAGAGTTCAGGGTGCTTTGAATGCGATTTTCCTGCTTCTTGGCAGGGAGTTGGAGTGGATGGCCTATGAGGTCTCTTCCAACTCTATGATTCCATGATCCGCACAGTCTTTTACAAGAGAACATCCATTTCCAGATGCAAGCCGGTTTCCTCCTTTCACCCTCCCTTCTGCCTCTTCAAAATCCACAGCACAGCTGACCTCCAGTTCAAAGCTCCAGGGCCATGGCGTCCTCCTCTCTCTGGTGTTTATGCCACATTTCTTAAGGTTAGATTTAAGCCCACCTTTACATCTCTTTTGCTGCCCACGTTCATTCCGTTTTCTGTTCTTGAGCTGAGAGCAGAATAACTGCTTTGGGAGACAGTGGTGAACTTTGGGTCTTCAGTCAGACAAAGTGGCCTTCGGTCTAGAAAAGTGGATGGTAGGAGATCACGGCTCCAATGCTGGTGGTTTTTGCTTCTTTTTCCCGATAATAATGGAGACTGGAAAGGGCTGGAGAACCCTTCTTCTTTGAAGGCCTTCAAATAGAGCTTGGCAGGGCCTCTTTTGTGAGGGCTCTCTTTGTGTGGTGGGGTCTGGCTCAAGAGGGCTGGAGGAGGGCTTGGGGGCTCTTTCCCTTTTTAGGAGGAAAGGAGATCTTGGGGGGGGGGGGCTGTGAGGAATGTCATTCAAGGAACAGAGAGACAGGCCCCTTCCCTTTGGCCTCTTCACCTTCACTGTGTTGTTATCTGTTGAGCACAAGGCATGCAGCAGTTAGATTGTTTTCTTTGTGACCTCAGTTGTTTTGCATTAAGTGTGCTCTTGTTTTTGGGAAAGTTGTTTGTCTGATGCAATACATATTTACTGTTTTTTGGCTTAAATATTTTTCTCCCCAAGTTTTGTTGACTTTTTGTATCTTTCTGACTTTTTGTTATGTTTGAGCTCCAGGAAGCCAGGAAACTCTACTCCCTTTGCAGACTCCTTCTCCTCCTCTGTCTGGATATAAAAAGGGTAATTACTAGGCCTGGGCAATCATGGTTCTAAATGGTTCTAAAGTACTTACAAAACTAAAGTTCTGGTGGTGAAAACTAGGTGGCGCTGGTGCTTTGCTTCTACAGTGTTGCTAAAGTTCTGGTGGTGAACATTTCAGAACTCTAACAAAACTTTCAAAACTTCATTATTGGCAAGAAAGAACCAATTAGGAACTGCCATTTATAACAAAAATTTGAAAGTTTTGTTAAAGTTCTGAAATGTTCACCTCCAGAACTTTAGCAACACTGTAGAAGGAAAGTACCAGCGCCACCTAGTGTTCACCACCAGAACTTTAGCAACACTGTAGAAGCAAAGAACCAGCGCCACCTAGTTTTCACCACCAGAACTTTAGTTTTGTAAATACTTTAGAACCATTTAGAACTATAATATCCCAGGCCTAGTAATTACCCACTGGACCCAGGAAGCCCAAGGCCTTCAAGGATGAGCAGCCTTTCAGAAAAAGAGAAAGAAGATCCTTCTTTACTTCTTTCCTCCCTCCCTCCCTTCTTTTCTTCCTTCTTCCTTACTTTCGATCAGATTGGAGCCCCCAGTGTTGTCTGTCCTTCTGACACAAACCTCAAAGGCAGCTGCTTCCAGTGATGATGCCCTCCCACTGTGTTGGGTTTAATCCCTGGACTGCACAAGTCTCTTGTGTCATCAGGTCTCCAGTCCTCAATGAGTAGACTTAATTCTAAATATCTCAGTATCACCTTAGATAGAACACTGCATGAACACCAAGCACAAAGTAGCTGCATGCAGTAACTTCCTGTGGAAACTTACTGGCAGCGCATGAGGTGCAGATCCAAAATTAATAAGAACATCAACCCTGGCCTTGCCTTACTCAACTGCCGAGTATGCCTGCCTGTTTGGCACAAGTTTGCCCACACGAAGCAGATGAAATAGCATAGAACGAAACATGCAGAATAATCACAGGATGTCTTAAACCTACACCTGTTGATAAACTCTACTACAAGCTAGCTGGTATTCCCCCCCCCCCTTTGATGGGCGATGGGAACTTGCTGCTAACTGTGAGAGAAATAAGGTTGAACACTGTGAAAGCCGCCCACTGCATGGCTAGCAGTCTCCTACCAGTAGACTCAAATCAAGGAAAAGCTTAATGACAACCACCACTCTTCTTAATGTTCCCCAAGCAAAAGCAAGAGTCTCCCTCTGGCCAGCTAAACCAGGAAATCCCAATTGGATGGCCCCCCACGAGGGTCTTCCTCCAGGGGCAAACCAAGAATGGTCAACTTGGAAGTCCCTGAACAGACTCATAAGTGGAGTGGGCAGATCAAAAGACAACCCGGCAAAATGGCACTACCGAAAAGAATCATCCACCTTGTGTGACTGTGGAGCAGAACAGACAACTCCGCATCTGTATCTTTGTCCGCAATGTCCCGACTCATGTACAGAGGAGGCTACAGATAAAGCAGCTGCTGTTGCCCGTTTTGGTCAAAAGATATTTAGCCACTCATGCTACTTCTATTAGGATTATTTTTAGTCTAACGGTTCTGATTCCCAACACACCGAACTGGCTGCAAGAAGCCCCCTCACCCACCCAAAACCAGCAGCTGTACTGGAAAGACTGAATATTTGAATAAATATCAACCATCAGTTAAAAGTGCAGCAGAATCACCCTTGGAAGTGAAAGCTCTGCTCACAGATATGTAAAGCGATTTAGCTACTTTAAAACCAAATTCTTTTAAATGCTAATAATCATTGTTTTCTCACACAGTAAGTAAAAAAATCAAGTCATGAGGGGTTAGATGATTCCAGAGATTTAACAGAGACAAAAAGAATTGAATGGAAAAGATTTAATTGACTATTTAAAAGAAAAAGGTGCGTGTGTGTTTTCCCTCTAAAGAGAAGGACCCTCTTACCTCCTTCGAGCAGCAAAACTTCCTCTAACAATAGAGCTGTGATTTGCTGAAATGTAAATGCTATTATGCTTAAATTAGGGCTCCAGTGTTTTTTGCAGCTTTGATAGGCCTTGAATTTTACAGGACATTTGATAATAGAAGATTAAACTTCTTACAGGAACTCAGTTGTTATCTGAAGCAAAAAATGGAGGTGAGAACAAAGGGCCCTTCACTCCTTCTTTGCTTTCTCTCCCTACCTCTCTTTCTCTTTTTCTGCCAGACAGCAAAAGCCATGGGAGGAGGGCCTTCTAGGGGTGGAAGAAGGTAGGGGGGAAGTGGTGGGTTAGGAAGGGAGGAAGGAAAAGTGAAGGAAGGAAGGAAGGGGAAGAGGAAGAGGCGGGGAAGGAAGGAAGGGGAAGAGGTGGGGGAAGGAAGGAAGGGGAAGAGGAAGATGTGGGTTAGGGAGGGAGGAAAAGTGAAGGAAGGAAGAAGGGAGGAGAAGAGGAAGATGTGGGTTAGGGAGGGAAGGAGGTAAAGGGAGGGAGGGAAGGAGAAGATGTGGGTTATGGAGAGAAGGAAGGAAAGAGAAGGAAGGGAGGGGAAAAGGAAGGGGAACAGGTGGGTTAAGGAGGAAGGGAGGGGAAGAGGAAGAGGTGGGTTAGGGAGGGAGGGAAAGAGAAGGAAGGAAGGAAGAACGGACGGACGGAAGGATGGACAGAAGGGAAACCCAAGTCACATTGGGAAAGAGGGCTGCTTGGCTTCCAAATGCTGGTCACCCGCACTGACCAATGGGTGACCTGAGCGTTGGGGCTCTTGCAGCTCACCTCCTTCCCTGCCTTTGGGCTTCCATCTCCATCTCCTATCCTCCTGCCCTGAAAAACTGAAGGCCTGAAATCTCTTAAACATTTGTATTCAATGGACCTGAAAATGTATAGCCAAGGTTATCCTATCTCAAAAGGACAATGTCAATATTGCCTTTGGAAGTCGATGGGATGTTTCCTGTCCTTCGGACTGCAACCCAGACTGGAGCTGGAGTCTTGACTGGGTTTCCAGGTCCTGGAGGCTGGCTCTTGGGTGCCCTAAGGCCAAGCTGGGTCTGCAAAGGGCAGAGCAGGAAAGGCCCGATTCATGGGAATCCATGGGGCCAACCTGGCCACCCTTATCCCCAAGACCCCTCCCAGTGCCAGTTGCTTCTCCCACCACTAACAGCACCAGGCAAATTACTCAGAGCAGGGGGCACAAGAGCATCCAAAGAAAGACATGTGCATACATTATGCACACATATGCTACCAACAGACGTCCAGCCACCCAGATTACTAAACATAACTGGAGAACAAAGAATAACAAAAACAAAGATTTTAAAATGTGAATAAAGATGTTTTTTTCAGGAAAAGCCCACCCTTGTGGAGAGTTTGAATGTCCCCTTTGAGCTCAGGATTTCCGTATCTGGGACAAGACAGAAGGGCCCTTGGTGCTAACTCCGTTTCCTCTCCATCGGAGCACTTCAAGCCCAAAGGCGCCTGGACGTTCGGTGGCTGAAATATTCAAGCCCAAAGGAGCAGGCTATTTCAGTGCACTCTTCTCGGGGCTTTTTATTGGTTGAGATATATGTGTGTGTGTGTCTCTGTGTGTGTGTCAAACCAAATCCACTTCTCCACATATCCCACAGGTATTGGGATCCTGCTCCACTTATGGCCAGTCGCCTGGTCAGTCCAGCTAAAGACAAAGCCAAGGAAACCTCTGAGGAACAATTCAGTCAAATAGTTCTTGCTTGGTTTTCATGTTTCTGTCGCAGTTTGAGCTGTGGTTGTGGCAGTGAAGTGCTGGACTGATCTGGTTGCATCTTTTTAATGATGCTGGATGTTTCCTGTTCATGTTACATACGTCTGCAATTAAAAATGGCACTTTTACAATATTGTAGCAACCTGTATCTTTAATGTAATGTTAAGACTAAGCTTCATTCAGTCATGACTTACAACACAGACTACTCATAACAAGTTGTGAAAATTGTATGTTGTTGAAGGCTTTCATGGCTGTAATCACTGGGTTGTTATGAGTTTTCCGGGCTATATGGCCATATTCCAGAAGCATTCTCTCCTGATGTTTCGCCTGCATCTATGGCAGGCACTCTCCGAGGTTGTGGGGTCTGATGGAAACTAGGCAAGTGGAGTTTATATATCTGTGGAATGCCCAAAGTAGAAGAAAGAAATTTTCTCTGTTGGAAGCAACCGTAAATGTTGCAATTGGCCACCTTGATCAGCATTGAATAACCTTGCAGCTTCAAAGCCTGGCTGCTTCCTTCCTGGATGAATCCTTTGTTGGGAGGTGTTGGAAATATGTGTCCTCCCCATTTGATGGAAAGAAGCTCCCATCAACCCTATCTGAAGACCCACAGACTTCCCATTCCTAGTTTAAAGGGACACAGTCATAAGATTATATTTCCGGTCATCCGTGGGCTAAATCAGGCCTGCACAAACTGTGGCCCTCCAAGTGTTTTGAAATTCAGCTCCCAGAATTCCTGACCATTGAACAAGCTTGCTAGGACTTCTGGGAATTGAGTCCCAAATATTTGGAGTGCCACAGGTTGTGCAGGACTATGCTAAATCTTCTTAAAGACGAACTGCTGTTTTTCAAAGCTTTCCCCTACGATTGAACTACTCACTTCTACGATTTTATGATTCTATTAGTCTTACTCCAAACAGTCCAAAACTATATGCCTTTTTGTTAAACATCTATGAAAGCACACATAAATTGCTGCAACCAAATTGAACATTTTTTTTGCTTCCTTAATATAATTCTATTATTTTACAGTTATGGAGAAGAGCAAGGGATTTTCTACGTCAGCTGAGACTTTCTCCAGTTTCTTCCACACACTTTTATAGGAGATTCCACCTGAACTTCCTGACTGTAAGAAGAACGGTTCAGCAGTGGAACTCTCTGCCTTGGAGTCTGGCAGAGGCTCCTTCCTTGGAGGCTTTTAAACAGAGGCGAGATGGCCATCAGTCAGGGTTCTTTGATTGTACTTTTCCTGCATGACAGTGGTTTGGGCTAGAGGGCCCATGCGATCTCTCCCAACTCTAAGATTCTGTGATTCTATTATTCTCCCCTCACTCAAGTTTCCAGTCCCCCTTCCTGGAACTTTCCAGTTGTTCCTTTCCTACAGTTATGTAGTTGTTTTGAAGTAAGCTTTTGCAACTTTATGGAGCTCCTGGTGGTGCAGCAAGTTAAACCGCAGAGCAGCTAAACTTGATGACCGAATCCAGGGAGTGGTTTGAATTCAGGGAGCAGGGTGAGCTCCCACTGTTAGCCCCAGCTTCTGCCAACATAGCAGTTCAAAAACATGCAAATATGAGTAGATCAGTAAGTACCGCTCCAGCGGTAAGGTAACGGCACTCCATATAGTCATGACAGCCACATGACCTTGGAGGTGTCTACACAGGTCCGGATTAACCCCTTTTGCCGCCCTAGGCCACACTTTGGAATTACGCCCCCAAACCAACCTCTACCGCACCCCCCTCCTCTTCCTCGCGGCACACCCTCCTTCCTTGAGTCAAGGAAGGAGGGCGTGGCATGGAGATGAGGGAGGCGGGTGGAGAGCACTGAGGGGAGAGGAGGAATGCCCCCTCATCATCGCCCCAGGGCTGCTGCCCCGGGGCTGCTGCGCGCAGCAGGAGGGCGTGAGCGCCTCTTCCTTCTCCGCCATGTTCCTGGGTGCCGCGCATGCCTGGCAGCAACCCTGGGGGCTTCTCTCCGCCTCCTCCTCCTCACGCCCTCCTTCCTTGACAAGGGGGCGGGGGCGATGGTGAGGGGGGGCACCATTCCCTCCTCTCCCACCTCCTCGCAGCGCTCTCCACCCGCCCTCCCCCGAGAGAGAGAGAGAGAGTCATCTCCATGCCACGCGTTGAGGTTTTGTTTCAACATATTTTTTTTGGTCCGTGTGAACTGCGCCCCCCTTGGCTTGCGCCCCTAGGCCATGGCCTAGGGTGGCCTTATGGGTAATCCGGGCCTGCGTCTACGGACAACACCAGCTCTTTGGCTTAGAAATGGAGATAAGCACCAATCCCCAGAGTTGGACACGACTAGACTTAATGCCAGGAGAAAACCTTAACCTTTATCTTTACAGTTGTAACTTTGACTGCTGGTCTGGCTCCTTAAGCGTGATATCTCATGGATAGTACAGTGCTATCCTCTGCTAACAGGCAGCATCCTTGCCCCCATCTTCCCCATCTCTCCCAGGATGGAAGGCCCTACAGAGGAATCCAGAAGGGGGGATGTCTCTGCTCCCTGGCTCCCTTGGTTTCCTTAGAGGCTGGAGGGATGGGGGCAGGCTACATATCTCTGTGGCCACTGGCCAGATATCAAACCCTTCAGGATTTGAATTCCCTTAACAAAAAATGAAGGGTTAAGCCTCTTGGTCAAAATACTCAGCAGAGTCAGTGGGCAGATTAAGAGATTCCGTTCCAGGCCCTCATTTCTCTTTGCACTACGAGATCAGAGACCCAAAACAGACCTCATGGTCAAAGTATCAAAAGCAAGAAACATCACACAGGTACAGGCTTTCTGGGATGGAATTAAAGGTTGATTAAATCCAAGTAGAAAAAGACGAAACCCAGTAAAAGAGGAGATTCTCCCTCTCTCTTAGTAAGGAGAGAGATAAACCTTCTCTCATCTCATGATGAGGAAAAGGAACAACTAAGACTGGAAACACGGCGCTCCATGCAGTCATGCCGGCCACATGACCTTGGTGGTGTCTATGGATAACGCCAGCTCTTCCGGCTTAGAAATGGAGATAAGCACCAAGCCCCAGAGTCAGACATGACTGGACTTAATGTCAGGGGACAACCTTTACCTTAAGACTGGAGACAAAGGGCAGCTTCCTGGCTATCTTAAAAAACAAAAGGGTCTTCCCCTCTATTTAAATAACAAAGGGAATCTTCTGTCTGACTACATGGCCTCCAGCATGTAGA
Source organism: Anolis apletophallus (assembly GCA_030556195.1). Taxonomy (NCBI): domain Eukaryota; kingdom Metazoa; phylum Chordata; class Lepidosauria; order Squamata; family Anolidae; genus Anolis; species Anolis apletophallus. Next base: position 29,691,680 of record JARBWK010000011.1, on the reverse strand, counting down.
TAGCCCCCAAAAGAGTAGTTGACTGGGTTACTGTGAGTTTGCCAGGCTGTATAGCTATGTTCCAGAAGCATTCTCTCCTGACATTTCACCCACATCTATGGCAGGCATCCTCCAAGGTTGTGAAGTCTGTTGGAAACTAAGCAAGTGGGCTTTATATATCTGTGGAATGATGTCCAGGGTGAGAGAAAGAACTCTTGTCTCTTTGAGGCAGGTGTGAATGCTGCAATTGATCACCTTGAGTAGCATTTAATGGCCTTGCAGCTTCAAAGCCTGGCTGCTTCCTGCCTGGGGGAATCCTTTGTTGGGAGGTGTTAGCTGTTCTTTCTTTACTGTCCTGATTTTATAGGGTTTTGTAATACTGGTAGCCAGATTTGGTTCATTGTCATGATTTGCTCCTTTCTGTTGAAATTGCCCATATGTTGTGGATTTCTGTGTAGACTGACATGGTGGTTGTGAGAGTGCTCCAGCATTCAGATAATCTGCTGTGTCCAGGTTGGTTCATTAGGTCAGTCTTTCTCAACCAGTGTGCCGTGGCACACTAGTGTGCCGTGATGGACCTCCTGCTGTGCCGCGAGAAAAGCTCTCTGCCCCCCTTCCTCCCCCCCTCCTGCTGAACTCCTGCTGCTTGGGGAAGGAGGAAGGGCCAGGCAGTGGCGAAGAAAAAGAAGGGACTGGGGCGCCGCCTCCTTCGGCCGTTTCCCCAGCCAGCCTCCAATCTGCCATGACTCCCACCATGTCTCTCGCCCCTCGCTCGCTGAAGCCGCATGGAGGAGCCCCGCCCACTGAAGCCCATCCACCGCTCATGCTCCTCCTCTGTAGGAGAGCTGAAGCCGGGGGAGGGGGTGGGGCATGGCACGGCCTTCACCTCTCCCAACAGCTGCTCCAGCCTTGAGGGGCAGTGCCAAGCCAGCGGTGCCAGAGCCAGCACAATGCTGGCTTCGCACTGTCCCCTCAAGGCTGGAGCAGCTGCTGGGAGAGGTGAAGCCGGGGGTAGGGGCGGGGCATGGCGCAGCCTGGCTCCGCCCCTCCCCGGCTTCGGCACTCCCAGCAGCTGCTCCCAGCTGGCCACCAACCCTCAGCCGTTCTTTACTGTGTTCGAGTGTCATTTTGTGTCATTTTGGTTGGTGGTGTGCCCCCGAATTTTTTTAATGTTAAAAGTGTGCCGCGGCTCAAAAAAACACTGCATTAGGTGCTCTGCTATGGCTGACTTCTCTGGTGCCTTTCATGTTCCTTGATTTGTGTTTGAGCAATGCTGTGCTTGGTGGTCCCTATATAGGCTTGCCCACAGCTGGATGATATATGGTAGACTCCTACAGAGGTAAGAGGATCCCTCTTGCCCTTTGTTGAGTGTAGCATTTGTTGGATTTTCTTTTCTGGAGCTTCTGCATGTGAGCCTGAGTTCCACAGGCCACATGGATGCCAAGCAGAGGTGCTAGAGTGGGGTTAGCCCCTAAGAAATGGGCCCAGTGGCCTTAAGGTGGGTGGTCTGCCAGTCCCCCCTCCCCTTGCTGACCGGTGGTGGTACTCTCCGTGCATGTTGGGATGCTAACAATCTCACATGTCTGTTTTATTGCCCTCTTCCTTGATAGTCAACCTGGACACAGCATATTATTTGATAACACAGAAATGCTGGACCACTCTAACAACCACCATGTCAGTCTAAATAAAGAACAACACGAAGAAAAAAAACCAGGGTAATTGCAGACAAGAAACAATCAGAGCAAGCTAATCACCTCCCATCAAAAGATTCCCCTGAGCAGAAAGCAACCAAGCCTTGAAACTGCAAGGCTATTCAATGCTACTCAATGTGGCCAATTGCAGTATTCACACCTGCCTCAAACAGATAAGAGTTCTTTATCCCACCCTGGACAGTATCCCACAGATATATAAAGCCCACTTGCCTTTTTTCCAACAGACCACTCAACCTCTGAGGATGTCTGCCATAAATGTGGGCAAAACGTCAGGAGAGAATGCTTCTGGAACATGGCTAGAAAGCCCGGAACACCCACAGCAACTCACCTCAGAAAAGTGTTCCCAATTACTGAAATAGTGTTGGGCTCATTCATCCTGGTGTCACATTGACTCACCATGTGAACAATATGTTTCCGGTGAGTCTATAACAGGCATGGGCAAACTTAGGCTCTCCCTCCAGGAGTTTGGACTTCAACTCCTAGCATTCCTAACAGCCTCAGGCCCTTTCATTTCCCCCCTCAGCCACTTAAGTGGAATTCCAGACAGGAAATAATCAGAGCCAGCTAACACCAAAGGATTCCCCAGGCAGGATGCAGCCAAACTTTGAAGCTGCAAGGCTATTCAATGCTAATCAAGGTGGCCAATTGCAACATTCACACTTGCCTCAAACAGAGAAGAGTTCTTTCTCCCACCCTGAACATTCCACAGATATATAAGCTGCTGAGGGGGGAAAGGAAGGGGCCCGAGGCTGTTAGGAATGGTGGGAGTTGAAGTCCAAACTCCTGGAGGGAGAGCCCCAGTTTGCCCAGGCTTGGAAGCTCATTTGCCTCCTTCAGGTCCAGGGAAAGAAAACAGAAGTTTACATGCGACCTGAACATCTGCACTGGGATGTCTTATGAGGGTTGAATGAAAAGTAATGCCTCCACCTTTGTAACTCCTCAACAGATGGCAGTACTGGTATGCGGCAGGTACTGGCTTGCTCAGTTGACTCTCCTCTACAGTTCCATTTCGGCGGGAAGCCTTAGCATTGAATGGTTGTGTTGTTAAAGTGTGAAGTATGGAACCCTGTGCAGAGGGTCGGTCAATGCAACTTAAGCAACGTGCAGTCATTGAATTCTTGACAGCAGAAGGTGTCACCCCAAAGGAGATTCATCAGAGAATGCAAGCTGTTTATGGCAATTGTGTTAATGTGAGTACTGTGTGTCATTGGGCGAGTAAGTTTAAAGATGTTGAGGTGGGAACATCTGACTTGCGTGACGAACAAAGAGTTGAACGTTCTGTGACAGCAACCACCGAGTTTCACAAGCAAAAGGTTGACAGATTGATTCAGGACAATCGTCGTATCACTCAGATAAATTTCAGAGATAAATTTCAAAGATAATCGCCATTTTGTTGGAAATTCAATAAAAACTTTTAAAAAAAAAGAACGTGTGGGTCACATTATTGCTTTGCTTGGCTATCGGCATGCCCGGATTACCCATAAGGCCAACGAGGCCATGGCCTAGGGGCGCACGGGGGCGCAGATCACGGACCAAAAAAAACCTGGTCTGCGCCCCTCTTTCCCCCTTTCTCATGCCCTTCCTTGCTCCTTCTCCCGGCAAAGTCTGCTCCGTCCCCTCCGTCTCGCTCTCTCTCGTGCACTCTCTCTCGTGCACTCTCTCTCTCGCGCGCGCGCCTTTGGAGCGAGATTGCACCCGCTGCGCTCTCCCCAAGCCTCCCGACTCCTGAGGAGACCTTCAGAGCACAGCGGAGCTTTCCAGCCGGTGGGAATGGGGACCTTGGAGGTGGCGGGAGGTTGGCTTAAAGGGGGCGTAATTTCAAAGTGTGGCCTAGGGCGCAAAAAAGTGTTAATCCGGGCCTGGCTATCGGAAGATCTGTGCATGATGGGTACCCAGGATGCGGACTCTGGTTGCGGAAACAGAGTGTGTACTTCTTCCGTGGGGGTTTCAGAAAACTTGTTCATCATTGGCAGAAATGTATCCAATTGTCTGGGGGATTATGTGGAAAAGTGAATAGTGAAGAGCACATTCTAAGGATTCTTTCTGCGTTTGATTTATTAAAATATTCCCATCCAAACCCAAGTAAGGAAGGTGGAGGCATTACTTTTCATTCAACCCTCCTAGAATTAAAGCAGAGGGGAACCGAAGGAGCCGACACTTCGGTGCCTTCACTTTCTCCCTTCTCTGCGAACGAACCGACGGCTAAGTAAGAAGCCGAAGACACGCTCTCTCTCCCCCTCCCCTTCCCGCCGCCCCAATCTCTCTCTCTCTCTCTCTCTCTCAGGCAGCTGTCAATCAGGGCGGCTTTCTGCCCCGGGGGAGGGGCTCGCGGGCGCCGCGGCGGCCGAGGGAGCGCGCCTGTCAATCACTGTCGCCGGCGATTAGCGCCTGTCACTCAGAGCCCCTCGCCGCCGCCGCCGTCCGCTGCTTCCTCCCGGAAGGAAACACAAAGCGGGGCGGTTGAGTCGCCCAGAAAGAGCGAGAGAAAGAGAAAGCGAGAAGGGAGGGGGGCTTGTGGTGCAGAACCCCCTTCTGCAGGAGCCAGCCTCATGGAAATCCTTGGCTTGGTCCCATCTCATGCTTAGCAGTTGCTCTTGGGAGAGACCTAGTGTTGCGATCTTGACTGCCACTGTTTTACTCCATGTGGACTAGAAGTTGGGTTTCATCCCTGACTGCACAAGTCTCCAGTCCTCAATGAGTAGCTAGACTAGATAGGACTAGAGCAGGGTTTCTCAACCTTCCAAATGATGTGCCACCTTAATACAGTTCCTCATGTTGTGGTGACCCCCAACCATAAAATTTGTTTTGTTGCTAATTAATTATTTTTAATAATTATTATGTAATTATTATTAATAATTAATAATAATATTAATAATACCCCACCACCATCTCCCCGAAAGGGACTCAAGGCGGCTTACATGAGGCCAAGCCCAGAAATACGTATCAATACAACAACATAGCAAACATAAAACAACATTTCAAGTAAAATAAACAATCAAATCAAATAAAAGGAGCGGGCCACAATTGCAAAATACAGTGATAAAAAACTAAGGATGAGAAAAGATGAAAAACATAAATATTTATAGGGGAGGTTCTAACATATTGTATATACATGTAGCATTATAATGTAATACATTATAATGTTATAATTCAATATTATAATTCAATAATTCATTTTATTTTACACGTAATATTACTAATAATTACAATCAAATGGTATAGTACAATATAGTAATATATAATACTGATATTGTATTATGCTAATAATATAATAAATTGTATGTGTACAGGATATATATCTATCTATATATATATATATATATATCTTGTAAGCCGCTCTGAGTCCTCTTTGGGGTGAGAAGAGGCGCATATAAATGTCGTAAATAAATAAATGAATGAATAACTGCAATTTTGCTACTGTTATGAATCGTAATGTAAATATCCAATATGCAGGATGTATTTTTATTCACTGGACCAAATTTGGCACAAATACCCGATACACCCAAATTTGAATACTGGTGGTATTGGGGGGGGGTGTGATTTTGTCATTTGGAAGTTGTAGTTGCTGGGATTTATAGTTCACCTACAATCAAAGAGCATGCTGAGCTCCACAATCAATGGAATTGAACCAAACTTGGTGCACAGAACTCCCATAACCAACAGAAAAAAAACTGGAAGGGTTTGGTGAGCATTGACCTTGATTTTTGGAGTTGTAGTTTAACTACATCCAGAGAGCACTGTGGACTCAAACAATGATGGATCTAGACCAAACTTGGCACAAATACTCAATATGCCCAAATGGTGGAGTTTGGGGAAAATAGACCTTGACATTTGGGAGTTGTAGTTGCTGGGATTTATAGTTCACATACAATCAGAGGACTCTGAACCCCACCAACAATAGAATTGGGCCAAACTTCCCACACAGAACCCCCATGCCTTGAAGGGACTTGCTGGTCTGAACCTCCCTCCAGTATTGCACGCTCTCCCTCACCCGCACATGTGCACCACGCTGCCATGGGTTGACCATGCTTGCTCTCCTCTCCTGCTTGGAGTCTCAGAAGGGCTATTTCTGAGTGGCCAACCAATCACAGTAGAGGAGGGCTTTTGGTGGACGGATTCTCCTCTGTTTCCAAAAAAGAAGAGAAGGCCATGCGGAGAGATCTTCAGCCTTCTCTCCCAAAAGGGCTCCTAAGTCCATCAGAAATATGTTTTCTGATGGTCTTTGGTGACCCCTATGAAACCGCCTCGTGACCCCCCCCCCCCCCAGGAGTCCTGACCCTCATTTTAAGAAACACTGTGTAGCAACCCAGTTCCCTTTCGTGCCTGGGGGGCAGGGGGCAGCACCGGGGGTCCCACTTGCATTAGGGCCAGCTGCAGTTGATGAGGACATGGAGGAAGGGGCTGATGAGTTAGCTGGGCCTTCCTCTCCCACAGAGAGTTTGGCCTGGGATGATGAATGGCCTGACGGCTATGCTAGCTGGGAAGTTCAGGCTGACCCTGAGAGTGATGATTCTGATCAGTATGAGAACCCAGGTGGTTACGGGTCGCAGGAGAGGATCAGGGAAACAGTGGAGGATGAGCCCATGGAAGCTGAAAGGGAGTTCAGCTCTCATGAAGATAGCGACCCAGGTGCTGGGAGGCAAGGACGGAGCTTTGATAGGAGACGGAGCATTGAGTCCAGCAGGAGGGATTGGCACCGTAGCCTAGAGCGCCAGAGAGGCGCGAGATCCCGTAGCACAGATTGGCGCAGAAGCCTAGAGCGCCGGGGGCCTCGCCAAGGGGATTAAGTATAGGATCCGTGGGAACGGATCCTCAGTAGCTCGGCCACTTCTATTCTAAGAGGAGTGAAGCGAGCGGAGTTCCAGGGAGCCAAGTTGCCGGCTCGAGCCTTGCCAAGTAGTTTCTTGGAGTTGTTCCTGAACTTTGCCCTGTTCTTTGCCACGGACCAAGTCCTTGATCCGCATAGTTTTGCGGTGCCTTGCCACGGTTGCCTTTGGATTTTACCTACGGACTCTTTACCTATTTTGGATTGAACTTTTTGATATTTTTTATGGACAATTTACCTTTTCACCTGTTTCTTATTATTCAATAAATAGTTAGCTGATTACCGTCTGTGTGTGTGTGATTAAGGGGCTGGGCCGAGACCCTGCATCGTGACACACTGGATTAGAGTGAGGGATTCCTTCCCCACATTCCTATGCGTGCCTATCCCAAAAGGGGCTTTGTCTTACTCTTCTCTCTATTCACTATCTCCTCCCCCCTTTGAAGATGTAGCAATGTAATTTCTGAGAGGGATGAGATAACTTCCTCTGTAAAGGTATTTTTATTGTCCTGGCTTTTGGCCATGTGGTCTATTCTCCATTTTGGCCCTTTCCTCTCCTGCTTTTGCCTTCATTCCAGTGAGGACGCATTTTGTCCTTCTCCAGGTAAAATGTAGCTGCATGAATATTTTTGTTATTTTATCCTTTTACCTTCCTTAGAAGATGAGCTTAGCAGGCTAGTTAGCTCCAAGACCCTTTCCTATCGAGAATGGATTTCTTGTTACTTTAATAAATATATTTTTAGAACCTAAAGTTGGGACTCTGCAATCCTGATCCGTCCTCTTGAATGAAAGGTAACCCTATCTCACCACCAGGCCCGGATTACCCATAGGGCCAACCTAGGCCATGGCCTAGGGGCACAAGCGAAGGGGGGCGCAGATCACGGACCCAAAAAAATGTTTTTTAAAAAAACCTCCGTGGCCAGCCCTTGGGAATGGCGGGAGTTGAAGCACAAAGGACCCGGAGGGAGAAAGGGCCGGGCCTGGTCTCAAGGCAGGACACGCAGGGCGAGGAGCAGTAGCAGCAGCAGCGGCTTCCCTCCCTCCCTCCTCCCCACTACTTGGCCGGGGGCGGAGCCTCCCAGGGTGACTTCACTCCCTCCCTCCTCCTCCGCCAGGCCCGCCTTCCTTGTTTGCTCCGTCGCCTCCCAGGGTGATGTCACTCCCTCCCTCCCTCCCTCCCTCCCTCCCTCCCTCCCTGGGAGGCGGGGAGTGGGCGGGGCCAGGAGTGAGTCCTCCGAGCTCACCTCCTGGCCCCGTCTCCTGCCTTGTGACACCCATCGATCAAAGCTGAAGTGCGGCAGCCGGCCAATCGGGGAGCCACCCTCCCTCCCGGGCGGGCGTAGCTCCGCGGACTCGGCCAATAGGAAGGCAAGGGCCTTCTTGGAGGTGGAAGTCCACGGAGAGGGGTTCTCCCTGAGCCACGGATTGCAACCGAGGAGGAGCAGCAGCAACGGCCCTGAAGGAGATAGAGACGGGTGGGTGTCTCTTTATCTCTCTATCTCCAGGGAGCCCCCCGAAGGAAGGAAGGCCCCCCAGGCCTCTCCCCACTACTCTCCCTCCCTGGGGCACGGGGATCCTAATCAGCCCCGGCAGATGGCCACCCTGCCACGGTCCCCAAGCCCCCGGCGAGGAAGGAAGGAAGGAAGGAAGGAAAGGCAGGCACGGCTTGGGCCCCACCCTCCCTTCCCGGATCCCAAACAACAACTTTCAGTGCCGGTAGTAGAGGGGGCGTAATTCCAAAGTGTGGCCTAGGGCGCAAAAATGTGTTAATCCGGGCCTGCTCACCACACGTAAGTTTCCGCTGGTCATGAACTATGCTTCTAGCACTCTGCTGTATTTTTGGTGGAATCACCCAAGTGAGGGTTATTTTGAGCCTAACAGCTCAGATGCTCAGCAAATCGTCCCTCATGGTTAGAGGGGCAAGACCACATGGGGAGAAGGATAGGGAGAAGGATAGCCGTGGCCCATAGTTCATAATGGCTGTCCATACTCTAGCCTCCACTTTCACAAAGCCTGTCTCCAATCTCAAACTGGCCTTGCAGTCAGTCCACAGTCCCCTCGCGGAGAGACAGAAGGAGCCCCCTCCACTCCAAAGGACCCCCCAAAAATCCAGCCCCATCTGCGTGCCTTCTCTTCTTTCTTTCCTCTGAAGCCAACCCAAGCCTCGGTGGCGGCAACGACTTCCCCACTTCATTAAGCTCCTAATTCCTTGTAAAAAGGTGCATTAATCTCTTGGCAGCGTGGCGCAGAGTGGTATGTTTCGAGCCCATAACATTGATTAGGTCTGGCCTGGGAATAATTTCCGCAGCACTTTAAAATGTAAATAAAGTCACACTAATTTCATCTTCCGATACAGTTATGGCAGTATTGATCTTGGAAGGGAAAGAGTGGCAGCACCGTGAAGGGTCGCTCAGCTCACATTTCTTCCATGACTGCACCCCTCCCTCTGATTTCGGTGCCTCCTTCCTTCCTTCCTTCCTTCCTTCCTTCCTTCCTTCCTTCCTTCCTTCCTTCTTTCCCTCCTTGCTCTGAACACAATCCTGCTTAGAGATGCTGAAAATATTGTCGAAGGCTTTCATGGCAGAATATTGATTTATTTATTTGATCATTATTTGCGACATTTATATGCCGCCCTTTTCACTCCGAAGGGGACTCATAGCGGCTTACAAGTAATATGTAAATTCAATATAATACATTATTATCATTGTACGATATTAATATTCTTGGCTTTTCTTCGCAAACGAAGATTCAGGAAGGACTCATCCCATGCTTTCTACAAGCGTGTTGATGATTCGGAGGTTGGATGTGTCCTTCGAGCCTGTGCAATGGACTTCTCTGGTGGAGCGCAGCATGCACAGAACTGGCCTCACCCTTTAAACCAAAGGTTCATCTGCCGGGGCCTAGCAAGCTTGGACGGTGGCAGCGAGGTCCTCAGGTCGTAGGTTTGGTTTGAGTTTCCTTCTCTTTGATGGTTGACCTTACAGGGTTAAACGAGCACCATCTGCCCGGGTTTGAAATCAGAGTTTTCCTTCTCCTAGGATGGTTGCCAAAAGGCTAGAGAGCCCATCCTGCCCATTGATGCTCTTTGTCAGACCCTTCGGTTGTGACCTGTCTGGCATGGGAGGCCCTACCGGTGACTATTTTGCCACCGCCAGCATAGGTCTCTCTGCCATGATAAGGGGGCGCCAACGGAGAGGTACATGTAATATAAAATATATAATTATAATATCATAGTATTATTAGTAGTATTGAATTACATTATATTATCAATATTATATGTATATACAATATGTTATGTTATATGTTATGTTATATGTTATGTTGTATTATATGTTATATGTTGTGTTGTGTGTTGTGTTTTGTGGTGTGTGTTGGGTTTTGTGGGGTGTGTGGTGGTGGGTGGTGTGGTGGTGCGCAGCGGCACATGGCATATAGCGGCGGGGCACGGCGGCGTGCATGGCACAGCAGCGTGGTTCGTGTGGTGGCATGGTGCGTGTGGTGTGTAGTGTTTTGCCTGATCCCTCAACAACTGGAATTCATTCCGTTTCTCTGCATTCCATCCTAAGATCCTTTTATGCATCAAGGCAATCCAATGTTGTGACTCATCAATTTCTTCAAGACGGACCCATGATTTTTTATATTCTACACGTCTTGGTGGCACAGCAAGTTAAATTGCTGAGCTGCTGAACTTGCTGACTAAAAGGTTGGCGGTTCAAATCTACAAGACTAATTCATCCTCCGCTGCTCTTGGGGCCCTGCGCCCTCTTCGCCGGGGATGGCGGAGCCCGGTGGTGGCGCCTTGTCCTCGTCTTCCTCTTCGTCCTCCGTCACGGGTCTTGGCACCGCCGACCCAGCCTCGCTGCCCCTGGGGGACGCCCAGCTCATCGCCCTCATTGTTGGGCAGCTCAAGAGCCTCTGCCTCTTCGACATCGACACCAAGGTCCACCTTGGGCCCGCGCCCTCCTCCTTCCTTCCTTTCTTTTTCCCCTCTCCCTACCTTCTTTCCTCCCTCCTTGTTCCTTCCTTCCTCTTCCATTCTTTCCTTCTCTCCTTCCTTTTCCCTCCCTCTCTCTCCTTCCTTTTCTACATTCTCCCTCTTCCTTCCTTCCTCTTCCATTCTTTCCTTCTCTCCTTCCTTTTCCCTCCCTCTCCCCTTCCTTCTTTCCTCCATTCTCCCTCTTCCATTCTTTCCTTCTGTCCTTTTCCCTCCCTCTCTCCCCTTCCTTCCTCCCTCCCTCTTCCATTCTTTCCTTCTCCCCTTCCTTTTCCCTCCCTCTCTCCCCTTCCTTCCTTCTTTCCTCCCTCCCTCTTCATTCCTTCCTTCCTCTTCATTCCTTCCTTCCTCCCCCTTCACCCTTTCCTTCTCTCCTTCCTTTTCCCTCCCTCTCTCCCCTTCCTTCTTTCCTCCATTCTCCCTCTCTCCCTCTTCTATTCTTATTCCCCAAGTCTTCCTTTCCTTCTCCTTCCTTTTTCACTTCCCTCTCTCCTTTTCTTCTTTTCCCTTCATTGTTTTACTTTTTCCTCACTCCCTTTCCTTTCTTTTCCCCACCCTTTCCTTTCCTCCCTTCCCATTTCCTTCTTTCTTTTCCCCTCCTTGTCTGTCTCCTGCTTTTCTTTTCTTCCTTTTTCATTGTTCTTTTTTCTTTCTTCCTCTTCCCCTCCCTCATTTATTTCCTTTCTTTCTTTCTTTCTTTCCCCCTTCCTTCCGTCTTCTCTTCCTTCCCAGAGTCCTGTGCATGCCTTTTGCAGAGCCAGGTCTGAAGTGTCCCACCATTCTGTTGGAGGGATCCTTGTCTCATAGTATGCACGTATATACTCACATTTAGTTGAATTCAGTCTTAAAATATATTATATATATTATGTGACTCTCACTGAAATAAATTTCCAAATATTTTTTGCTTTCATGGCTCCCTGAGTCAAATAGGTTCCCGACCCCTGCTATAACCTAAAAGGGCAGTCTGGCTTTCTTTGGAAACCTTTTGCTGTTATCCAAGGAATGTCTGCAATACGGTCCAGTGCTCCTTCCCTTTCCTGAACCTACGTTGCAGGCCTGGCATGCCTTGCTCCATTGTGTTCAAGGGAGTTGTGGTGGAAGTTCGAGCCTCCCTTTGCCTCCCTCTGTGGGAGATTAATTAATGCTAGGACCCCACCATCACTGCAGTCCCTGGGGCCTCCTTCTTTGGGGACTGGGATTTTTGTTTGTTATTTCAGGAGCAACTTGAGAAACTGTAAGTTGCCCTTGGTCTTAGAGAATTGGCTGTCTGCAAGAATGTTGCCCGGGGACGGCCAGGTGTGTTACCATCCTATGGAAGTCTTCTCTCATGTCCCCGCATGGGAAGCTGGAGCTGACAGATGGGAGCTCACCCTGTTCCCCGGATTCGAACTGCTGACCTTTCAGCCAGCAGTCCTGCCGCCACAAGGGTTTAACCCATTGTACCATCAAGGGCTCTGGGAACTGGAATGAAAAATTGAACATTTCCAATCTGTGAGGCATTGTTCTGTTGATAGATTTTAGCGAGAACTTCAGGAAGCTGAAGGAGCTTTGTTGGCATGCCGTCTGTTCCTGGTGATTTGCTTTATTTATTCATTTAAAACTTTTGTATCCCGATCTTCTCTACCTCCATTGAGGGACTCAGACTGGCTGTATTTCTCCCACATTCTCGGAGTGAAGCTTCCACTTCACTTTCTGAAGTGGAAGAGTTGTCTTCATAAGGTTCTTTCCCAAATAATCCACCATTCATTCAACTCTTTAATATTGCTCTGTGTAGTTTCCATTGACTTTCTCATTGTACTTTGTCACAGAACCTCTTTTCTTGCTGATTGCCAAGTATCTCTGCTCTTGATTTATGTTTGCCTTTGGTTTACTGGATCTTGCAGAAGAGGTCTCTTTTTATTTTGTTTGTTGTTCCATTCTATTTCTCTGTACTTTTTGTATCAGGAGCAACCTGAGAAACTACAAGTCGCTTCTGGTGTGAGAGAATTGGCCGTCTGCAAGGACCTTGCCCAGGGGACGCCCGGATGTTTGATGTTTTACCATCCTTGTCGGAGGCTTCTCACATGTCCCCACATGGGGAGCTGGAGCTGACAGATGGGAGCTCACCCTGCTCCCCGAATTCAAACCACCAACCTTTTGGTCAGCAGACCTACTGGCCCAAGTGTTTAACCCATTGTGCTATGGGGGTTCCTTTCTCTGTGCCGATTCTAATAGTATTAATTGCATTCAGGTTCCAACTCTACTTGTGTCTTTTACTTTTTCTCAGCAGCTTGAAGAGTTTCCTCTGACATCCATCGATATTCCTTTCCTTTTGACTCCAGGTATTGTCTTTTTGCATCCTTTGCATCCCCCCCCCCCCCCTTGACCAACATGAATCCTATCAAATCACCAACTGCACAGATTTTGGAAGAAGCCCATGGCTCCTGTGTGTTTTCATTTCTGGAGCAGGACTGCCCTCTCCTGGAGGAAGGGGGAACAGCAAGAGAGCAGCCCCTGGAAGCAAGTGACTGGATTGTACTGTAAGTGAACAATTATATATTTTGTCCTGTAACTTCCAACCTACCTTTTGATTGTATCTCTCACAGGAGGTTTCCTCACATAGTATTCCGAGGTGTTTCCCTGCCACAATATTGGGTGAAGATCAAGCCAGTCCTGCATGTTTTTTGTTGTAGTTGCTGAAACATTATGCCCATTACATGTATCCCTATCCTTTCTCTCCTCGCCTCTTATAGCATTTCTCTAGTAAATCACTGGTGTGAATAAGAAAACTGGACACGCATATGTGCGCCAGATGACTCTGCTGTGTGGGGCTTCATCTCACAAGGATCTATGGAAGCTACAGCGAAGGCTCCCCTCTCAGTCTTTTTTTTCCCCCCATGTCAGGAGCGACCTGAGAAACTGCAAGTCACTTCTGGTGTGAGAGAATTGGCCATCTGCAAGGACATTACCCAGGCGATGCCTGGATGGTTGATGTTTTACCATCCTTGTGGGAGGCTTCTCTCATGTCCCCATATGGGAAGCTGGAGCTGACAGACAGCAGCTCACCCTGCTCCCCACATTCAAACCACCAAACTTTCATTCAGCAATCCTTCTGGCGCAAGGGTTTAACCAGTGTTTCTCAACCTAGGGGTTGGAACCCTTGGGGCATTGGCAGGGGTAGGGCTGGGCTAAGGTAATTTTAAATGGTAAGCGAACATTATTTTGGAGCCCCCCCCCCCCAATCACTGAAAATTAAAAGGTAGAATATTATTCACATATTCAGGGCCGCATCCGGCTGCCGGGCGCTCCTCCTTGGTCTCAGACCTCTTGGAGGGTGCGCATGCGCGGAGCCAGCTGGTTCCGCACGTGCGCACTTGTTGCGGCGCGGGCGGGCCACCTTCCACGGGGCCGGAGACTGAGGAGGGTGAGGCGGATGCTCCACCTCCGGCTGCCAGGCACTCTGCCTCCGGCTGCCGGGCACTCCTCCTCAGTCTCCGGCCTCGTGGAGCCGTTGCAGGCGGCTCTCGCCTACTCGCGCCGCGCTGGGTGAGCATGCGTGGAGCCAGCTGGTTCCACGCGTGCACATTTGGTACGGTGTGGGCGGCCAGCCTTTCACGGGGCCGGAGACTGAGGGTTTGGTGGCCGGATGAGCCCCCGAATGTGGCGCCCCACGTGGGCGCGTAGTTCACGTAAGATTTAGCCCTGGGTGGGGGTCACAAGTGGGGGTTTCAGAAGGGTTGCTAAAGAGGGAACACCTGGATATTTGAGGTTTCACCATCCTTGTGGAAGGCTTCTCTCATGTCCCTGCATGGGGAGCTGGAGCTGACAGAGGGAGCTCATTCACACTCTTCCCAGATTCAAACCACTGACCTCTTGGTCAGCAAGTCTTGCCGGCACAAGGGTTTAACCCACTGTGCCACAGGGGGCTCCTCTCTGTTTCATGAGCCAGTATTTGCCTTGGATTCCTCACAATGCATGGCACCCAAAAGCAAACAGGAGAGATATGTCTGACGAATGCTAAGCCTGCAGATGGATGGAGACCTCTCAAGAGACCAGCCAGCCCTCCTTACAGCCCTTCATCATCCCCTTGCGTGGGAACCACGAAGGTGAAGGCAGAGGAAATAACTTCTTCCTCCCTCCCCTGGACTCAGAAGCAGACCCCAAGGAACCTCTGTCAGAGAGGTCTGATATGTATCCATCCATCCAGGTTCCTGCTCCCAGTTCTTCCAAGCCCCTTCCTCCCTTCAAATGCCCCCCCCCCCCCCTTTCCAAGTCACACAATGCATAGAAGAAGGCCTGACGGAGATAAAGGCATTTTATTAATGGAGCTGAGTGAGAGGTCCCCTCCGAAGAAGACAACAAGGAAGCAAGGAGAGCTGGGTCTATCAGAGCATAGGTTTCCGCTGACTTTGGGAAATAAATGTGACTGGAGGCTTTGGGGCAAGGGGTCACCTCTGGTCAGAAGGGCCCCTGGACACTGGCACATGCTGGAGGTGAGCGGAGGCTGCAGATAAGAGGGCAGCAGGCAACAACGAATGCGGGGCGCTTCCCTGCCTGCAAAATGGAATGGAGCCCAGGGCTGCCCGTCAGCCACTATTGTAGTGCACAGAAGCGAGACTTTTCTGCAAGGAGAAGGAGCCTGAGGATCCAACGCGCACCAAGCCCACAGAGACATCAGCAAAACTGGAGTCGTTTACTACAAAAAGCAGCCTCAAAACCAAAGACAGGAAACGTAAACAGAAGCTCGTTAACCGGTTCATCAACAGGCCCGGGCCTCCAAACCAACTCTGAGCAACAAAGTTAGGTTGCCTATTCTTCTCTGGAAATCAGCTCCTTCACCGAGGCACAAAAAACGGAATTATTTTTCAGGTATTGTCACCACAAAAAAAGGACGACATGGAATGCTTGCAATTGTGCTCAACTAAGCCACAAGATGCAACGCTTTGGGTTTCGGCAACTTCCTGGCAACTCAGTTTAGCAACGTAACACTGAGCCGGTTCCAGTGCAGCCGCAGCGATCCATACCCGGTGTTCTCTGAGGGGGAAGTCCAAGCAGCCGCCGAAGGAGGAGGCCGGGCCAGGACCAAGGCCGTCAGCAAAGCAGAAGCGGCCACCTAGCTCCACCCGCCACCCAAGGCCATTCCTCTCCAGGGGCAGCAGCCCAGGGCAAGGCCTCCTTCTGCGGCCATGGAGGGCAAGCCCCATCTGTCTGCAATCTCTGGGTGGCCACTATCTTGCCCGCCGTCCCTGCCTCAGACAGCACTCCTGGGGGTGCCATTGTGAGTCACTGCCTTCAGGCCAGGAATATTGGCCTGGTGGCTGCAGGCCCGGTGGGAGGAGAGGCCCACCTCAAAGACCTCGTGGATGGCCTTCCGGAAGCAGTGGAAGTTGTAGTCTATCAAACCTGCGATGGAGGAGCAAAAGGGGACTGTGAGGAAGAAGGGGTCCGAGGATAACCCACAAACCCTAGAAAACACCCAACAACTGCTCTGCGGAGCCCCAAGCAAATTAACAGTACGCAGGGCAAGAAAATGCAGTCCGCAGGCACCTAAGGCCTCAGACCCTGGGAGAGAGGCCTGGAGGGAGCGGGGGAGCCTCGACATGCCTCACCTTTGCGCTCAAAGCTCTCTTCTCTCAGGATGCAGACCAAGGCTAGGAACTTGGTCACCTCTTTGAGGTACAGGACGGTCGTATTGTTGAGCCGGATAATGGCCATGGATTCTTTGTCGTAAGCGCTTCCGCTGCCGTCCTCCTTCAGTCTGCAGCCAAGGGGGAGAGAGGAGGGCAGCTGCTCAGCCACACACACAGAGAGATGGGGAAATGGGCAGATAGGGCTGCTCAGGGCTCCCTTCTGTTGGCTATCATCTCTGGACTGCACAAGTCTCTTGTGTCATCAATTCGCCAGTCCTCAATTAGTAGCTAGAGAAAGGATTAGGCTGAGGGATTCCTCCTCCACATTCCTATGCATGTTTACCAAAAAGGGCTTTGTCTTTCCATCTCCTGCCAGCCACTGTCTCCTCCCCTTTTGAAGATGTAGCAATGGAATCTCTGTGAGGAAACTTCCTTTTAAAATATATTTTTATTGACCTTGGCTGGCCATGTGGCCATCCTCCATTGTCTCTTCCGTCTTTCCTTCCTTCCAGAGAGGACACATTTTGCCTCACTCTTTACGCAAAATATAGCTGCATGCGTTTTTTAAAAACCTTTTACCCTATTACCTCTTTAAAAGATGAGATTTAGTAAGTGAGTCCGCTCCAAGTCCTTTTCTATCTAGAATGTATTTCTTTTACTTCAATAAATATTTTTGAACCTAAAGTTCTGGTTCTGCAAATCCTGTGCCATTCTACATAATAGAAGCTTATCGCAGCTCATCACATGTACGTTTCTACTGGTTATGAAGTTTACTTCTGGTGCTCTGCTATATTTATGGTGGAATCACCCCAACTGAGGCTTATTTTTGAGCCTAACAGCTTAGATTGTCCAACGCTTTCTCCTGACTCTCAAAGGCTGGAGAGACACTTAGGGCACCTTTACCTTATCAGTGCCCTTTCTTTCTCAAGGAAGGCCTGGATTTGCATCCAAAGGCACAGACCGCCCCCTTGGGAGATATGATGCAAAGCCACTATTGTGGGAGTTGAAATACAAAACTCCTGGAGGAGGACCAAAGTTTGCTCGTTACAGCAGGCAAAAATAGGGGGCACAACAGCCACACAGGGATTGGGACATCCCTAATAGGATGCGGGGCCTTCAAAATCTCTCCAAAGGGTCTCCTGAGCGGTGGCCACTATGGCCACAACAGCTCCAATTGCAAGGCACTTACCCATATATGCAGGAGACATCGATGACCACATCGATCATGTCACAGCAGAGTTCGTAGGATTGCATGTCAACCGGGGAACTGTCTGTGGCAATATAGATCTTGCTCACGACGTCAAAGAGGAAAGCCTTTTCAATCCCTGAATTCTGCAAAGGAGAAGAGGAAACCACAGATCCAGATGTGCAAGTGTCAGCTGGGAATGTGAAGAAACAAGGGGGGCTTTGCTCCTGGAAGAACTCTCTGGAAAGAACAGCCTGTTTGGGTAAAGATTCCTCAAGATGGTGCCACTCATGCGCTCCTCATTTGCAGTTGAAACCATGGCCTACCAAGACCAAAAGCAACCCGAATACATTATATTCAACCCGCGCAGTCTTTAACACTAAGCTCCCAAATGCCCAATAATAATAATAATAATAATAATAATAACAACAACTCAAGGGGGATTCTAATCACAAAAAAGAAACACATTCAGTGCCTGAACATAACAACCAATAGACACATAATAACAAAAATTTAACACCACAGCATATAAAAACAAATTATAACTTAGCAAATTATTATAAAATTTAAACAACCTATTGTATCGGACATAAAAATAAACATAAAACAAGCATAAAACATAAAAACAGAAGCATCAATCTCCCAGAGTCAACGGAGTTCCTTACAGTTATACTGTAACAATATAAAACCCAACCATATGAATAAGGAAATGCTACTTACTGATATGAAGATATTCAGCAGGTTTTCTAACGTTGGCAACTGTGGAATAAGCTTCTGTACCACTTTACTGAAGGCTTCGAATATTGAATGATCATAGATGCTGGTCAGGTAAAAGCTACAAGCAGAGACCGAGAGTTAGCTCCTTTGGAGGACCCCTCTTTCACTTGCTGAGTGGAAAGCAGCTGCATCGAAAGCATCCTGTCAAACTCAGCAGCCTTGGGGTCTGTTTCAAAGTCACATGCCTCTTACAGTTCTCTCTTGTCCCTTGACCCCTTGTTGGACCTCCAGAGCAGGCCCCCATTGTGCAAACCAAGGGAAGGGGGCTGCCTGTAAGGAAGGAGGAATGTCCCCCTCCCCACTGTTGGAGGAAGCAACCTCTCAAGTCTCCTCTATGTGATGTTTGTCTATTTTATTAGTATGTCATTTAGTAACCTGAAGTGTATGTCTTGTTTGTAGTTTGACGTTACCTAGTCTCTTTGTACTGAAGCAGTGGGAGGAGCTGCGATCATGTGACTGGCGGTTTGGAATGTTCAGTTTTTTAAAAAGGGAATGACAATTAGAGAAGTCGGTTGAGCTTGGAGCCTTGTTAGAGAATGTCAGGTTGGAGCTAGAGGTCTTTTAGTGTGCAAAAGAGAATGTTAGAAGCGAGTAAATTGTTGAACTCGTATTGAGGAAAGCTGTGTGGAGCAGCATAGTTCATGAAGAAACAGTTAAAGTTTATGAGATACAAGCTCTCCAGATGTTTTTGAAGCATATTCACCCTCAAAAGAAATGTGCCTGTATCATTAAAGTGTGTAAGTTGTAAGTAAACAAACATTGTTAAAAGAAGTCTGCCTGAATCTTTGCCTGCCTAAAGAATGAAATAAACTCAAGGAATACTCCTCTCAAACTCTGCTTCTCCTGATGGGTTGTGATCATAACAGGTCGTGATCCATCCATTATCCCCAATACCCATATTCTGGGCTAAACTGGTAAAAAAAACTTCAGCTTAGTCCCATTCTCCATTTTTTCACTTGATGTTTGTTACTCATCTACAAGATCTGCGCAGCAAGATGCACTGAAGCCCAGAGAAATTCCCCACAAGCGTCATGAGGAAATGATCCGCCGGGAAGTAGCAGCCAGCAATGAAAGGACCAAGGCATTCACAACTTCGGCCCATCCCCTGTTCAGATATCAGCCAGCATGCCAATGCCTTAAATCAAGATACAGCTTCCTAATATCTATAGAGATATGCACAGGAACACCTCAGCAAGCGAGAGTCCAAAAGTGGCAGGCTAAAACCCAACACCTCAATCAGTGGCGGAGACTGGATTAGAAACTCCCTCCTGGACACACAGAAGAGTGGATGACCTGGAAGGCACTGAATAGGCTACCCTCTGGCACCACGAGATGCAGAGCCAAAGCTCCACAAAGTGGAGACCACAACATGCTAGTGCAGAGAAGAGCAAACCATAGACCACCTATTACAATGCAACCTGAGCCCTGGCACATGCACAATGGATGACCTTCTTATAGCAACACCAGAGGCACTCCAAGTGGCCAGCTATTGGTCAAAGGACATTTAATAGAATGCCAAGTTTGCAAATTTTGTGTTTTTGTTTTGTTGTTTTTAATACAATACATCTGTTTGGTTCGCTCCTGACATAGATAAATCATTGAGAGCCTCAGGAGGGGTGTTTGGCCCAGAGAAAAGGAGACTGGAAGGATGTCAGGGCTTCCAGTGACAAGAGGCCACATTTCAACATTCATCTTCAAGATTGCCTTCCAAGAATCTTGGCAGTGGGTCATAAGGGACTGTAAAGACCTCTTCCAGATCCAGAATGGAGGACGCCTGGCTCCACAGCAGGTGTGAAAAAGATCTTGGAGTCTTTGTGGACAACAAGTTGAACATAAGACAAAGATCCAATGCCATGACTAAAAAAGCGACACCAGACACACTCCAAGTGGCCAGCTTCTGATCAAAGGACATTTAGCATAATGCCAAGTTCTTCTTTAAAAATTCATTTGTGTTTTCCAATGCATTTTAACTGTACCCTCAACTGGCTTCTGACATGATAAATAAATGAGGAAATGATGTCACCCGGACACATGATAACAACAACAATTGAATGGCAATGATAACCCTAATGCAGGCCTAAGCCAATTTGGGCCTTCCCTCCCTACTGCCAGTTGTTTTGGACTGCAACTCCTACCATTCCCAATGGTGTACCGGCTCTTTGGAATTATTGTGGCCCAGGCCTGTCCTCAAGCCCCCCACCTGAGATGCAGCTTCTCCAGCCCGGCGTCTCCCAGGTCGTCGTTGGCCCGCTGGTGGATGTCCCTCTGCGTCTCGATCTTGTGGTCATCAGAGAGGCCATCCACTTTGTGGATGAAGACCTCGAAGTTCATGTCGGGGTTGATCTTGTAGGCCTTGGAGACGGTGATGTGGAGCCGCGTCAGGGCCTCCATGTAGTCGTCCTGCAGAGCGGAGGAGAGATCAGAGCACGCCTGGGCCAACTTGGGCCCTGTGGGTGTTTTGGACTCCCACTCCCAGCATTCCTAACAGAAATGCTGGGAGTGGGAGTCCAAAAGGCCCATGCCTACTTAAGCAGCTGAGGGGGGAAAGGAATGGGTCTGAGGCTGTTAGGAATGCTGGGAGTTGGAGTCCAAAAGACCTAAAGGGCCCAAGCCTGGTTCAGAGGGAAGCCTATAGGAAAGGGGTCTCCCACACGCCCCGCCATTTGAACCTGGGCGTCGATGACGTAGATGAGGGCTCCGGTGCCCCGGAAGATCATCTCGTAGTCGAAGGCCGGGTCGAAGAAGTCCATCTGGCCCGGGAAGTCCCAGATCTGGAAGTTGACGAAGGAGCTGCTGGAGACGTCGTCTTTGTAGATCTTGTTGGTGCTCTCGAGGAAGAGCGTCTCATTGGGCGACATCTTGTGAAAGACCACCTGAGGGGAGAGGGCGGGCGTAGGTCGTCAGGGCAACCATCGCCTAGGAGACGGCTCCCCGCCCCTCCCTCTCTCTCTCCTCCCTCCCTCGCACCTTCTGGATGGAGGACTTCCCGCTCCGCCGGAGGCCCATCAGTAGGATCCGGGGCTGCTTCGAGGCGTCCCCCGCGCCGCTACCGGAGCCCAAGCCCAGCTCGATCCCCGCCCCGCCCGCGACATCGCCCTCTTCCTCGTCGTCGACGCCGCCGTCCTCGTCCTCCTCCGGGGCCCCTCCGCCGGCCCCCCCGCTTCCTCCTCCTCCGCCCGCTTCCCGGTCATCGTCGTCGTCCTCTTCCTCCTCGTCGGCGCCGTATCCGAAGTCCTTCGGGAAGGATTCCCCTGCCAAAGCCGCCGCCGCTCCGATTTCCTCGGCAGAAGTGGAAGCGGCGCCGCTGCCGCCGCCCGTCCCCGCCAAGGCAGGCCCTCCCGGGCCGAACTGCAGCGCCGCCATCGCCCGGGAGCAGCAGCAGCCGAGGCCCTGCCAGAACTTCCGGGTCGACGCCGACGCCCCCTTCTTCTCCCGGGAAGCCAGGCGGCGTCGGCCCGGAAGTCTGTTCCGCCTACCCTCCTGCGCATGCGCCCCATGGGAGCCGATTCAGGAAGCATCTTTAAGCCGTTTCCCCCGAGACACGACCCATGCCCAGGGTTCTTGTAGGTTTTTCAGGCTGTCTGGACATGACTCAGAAGCATTCTCTCCTGACGTTTCATCCACATCTATGGCAGGCATCCTCAGAGGTTGGGAGGGCTGTTGGAACCTAGGCAAGCGGGGTTTATACATCTCTGAAATGTCCAGGGGAGGGAGAAAGAACTCTTGTCTGCTTGAGGCAAGTGTGGATGGTACAATTGGCCACCTTGATTACCATTTAATTGCCTTGCAATTTCAAAGCCTCGCTGCTTCCTGCGGGGGGGGGGGAGTGTTTCCTCGTCCTAATTGTTTCCTGTCTGCCTTTTGAGTCTTTCTCTTTATTTACTGTCCTGATTTTAGAGTTCTTTAATACTGATAGCCAGATCAAACACACAGGAACTCCAGACAAGAAACAATCAGGGACAGCTAACCACCTCTCAGCAAAGAATTCCCCCAGGCACTAACAAACCACACCTAAAAACCGTCAGGCCACGAGATTCTAATCAAGGTGGCAAATTCACACCTGTCTCAACCAGACAAAGAGTTCTTTCACCCACCCAGGACATTCCAGAGATATGCAAGCCTCACTTGCCTATAGTTTCCAACAGACTTCACAACCTGAGGATACCTGCCACAGATGCAGGCGAAACGTCCCAGGAGAGAATGCTTCTGGAACATGGACATACTGCCTGAAAAATTTACAGCAATCCAGTAATTCTGGCCATGAAAGCCTACAATACATTGATCCATTCCCAGGTCATAATGGCTCCCAGGCCACGCCCCCAAACCCTGCAGCAGCCCTTAAAGGCGCAGGACCCATCCCTTCCTCCCTGCTGCTCAAAGTATAGTGTGTTTTCCTTGAAACTGCTAGGCCAATCCCCCTTTTGACTGGCAGCTGCGTGTGAAAGTGTGTTACCCAATCAAAGTGGCTTCATATTGTCGAAGGCTTTCACAGCCGGAATTGCTGGATTGTTGTAGGTTTTTCGAAAGCCCTAAAAACCTACAACAACCCACTGGGTTGTTGTGTGTTTCCTGGGCTGACTGGCCATGTTCCAGAAGCATTCTCTCCTGACATTTCACCCGCATCTATGGCAGGCATCCTCAGAGGTCTGTTGGAAACTGGCAAGTGAGGTTTATATATCTATGGAATGTCCAGGATGGGAGAAAGAACTCTTGTCTGTTTGGGGCAAGAGATGACCCATTCCCAGGCCATGCCCCCCAAACCTTGCAGCGGCCCCTAAAGGCACAGGACCCCCTCCCTCCTTGTTGAAGGCAGGCCCCCAGCAGGCCTCTCAAAGTAAGCCACTTTGATGGGGAAACACACTTTGCAGCTGCCAATCAAAAGGGATACTGGCTTGCAAGCTGGCCAAGTGTCACAGCAGTTTTCATGCTCCACAGCTGCTTCCTGACCTTCAGTAATGGATTAAAGCAGTTGTTCTCAATCTGTGGGTCCCCAGGTGTTTCTAGCCATGAGCAAACCATGGTTCTAAACTACTTACAAAACTAAAGTTCTGGTGGTGAAAACTAGGGGGCACTGGTGCTTTGCTTCTACAGTGTTGCTAAAGTTCTGGTGGCGAACATTTCAGAACACTTAAAACTTTCAAAATTTTGTTATAAATGGTTCTGTCATAAAAATTGCCAATAATGAAATGTTTAAAGTTTTGGTAGAGTTCTGAAATTTTCACCACCAGAACTTTAGCAACACTTTAGAAGCAAAGCACCAGTGCCCCCTAGTTTTCACCACCAGAACTGTAGTTTTGTAAGTACTTTAGAACTATTTAGATTATAACCATAGATTGTCCATGCCTTGGCCTACAACTCCCAGAAATCCCAGCCAGTTTAACAGCTGTTAGGATTTCTGGGAGTTAAGACCAAAACATCTGCTTGCCAGGGTGAGAACCACTGGATTAAATGTTTTTTCAGGTCTCCCTCCCCACTTTGCGTGCTTTCTTTCATGGGGGCCGCCGTTCAAGAGAGGCAGACAAGAAGAAGCATCAGTGGCGTCAGAAAGAAGGAAGGGGCTGTGTCAAACTCTGCCTGCCTGTCTTTATTGCAAACCATAGGGAGGGGGCCCATCTCAACTCCCCTCGCTACTGCTGCGGTGGCTGCTGTGGCTGCTGCTGTGACTGCTTCTCCTCTGGAGGTGGTTCGTACTGCGCCAGCTGTGAAGAGAGAAGCCCCGTTAGCCCTTGGGCTTCTGGCAGGGAATTGCCCACAGCCTTGTGGGTGAGAGACCCTCCTCCAGAAGTAATGAGCCCTCCTTTGTGACCCCTCCCCTCCCGCCCTGACCTTAATGGTAACAAGAATAATAAAACTTTATTTGTATTCCACCCTATCTCCTCGAGGGGACTCAGAGTGAATTCCAACATAACAATGGCAAACA
The DNA here is from genome assembly GCA_030556195.1 of Anolis apletophallus. Taxonomy (NCBI): domain Eukaryota; kingdom Metazoa; phylum Chordata; class Lepidosauria; order Squamata; family Anolidae; genus Anolis; species Anolis apletophallus. The sequence continues at coordinate 29,667,681 of JARBWK010000011.1, read as the reverse complement.
TTCAATGCCTACATAAAACAAATACTGACATAAAATCCCAGAAAAATCCCACCTATAAAAGTAGCATTAAAACCTAACATCGAATGAAAAACTTAGCATTACTAAATTAAACTAGATATCAATAAATGAAACTACGCAAACAAAATTCTATTAATATAAATCTAAAGAAAATATCCACACTATTTATTTACGACATTTATATGCTGCCCTTGTCACCTTGAAGGGGACTCAGAGCGGCTTACAAGGTATATATACATACAATATAATATACTAGCTGTACCCGGCCACATGTTGCTGTGGCGTTGTGTGGTGTTATGGAAAATTAAGTAGGAAAGAGGCAAAGAAGGAAGTAGAGAATGAAATAGCATTCCTTTCCTTCTTTCCTTCCATCCTACCTTTCTTCCCTCCCTGTTTCCTTCCTTCTTTCACTTATTTCCTGTTCTTCCCTCTTCCTTCTTTTCCTCTTTCCTGTGGCCCAGTCTGTATATATGTTTTGTGTGGGTATGTGTATATGTATATTGTATGTGTGTGTACTTATGTATATGTGTTTGTGTATGTATATACGTGTATATGTGTTGATGTGTGTATGTGTGCATGTGTATATTTCTGTGCATGTATATATGTGTGTATGTCTTTATGTATATGCGTGTTTATGTATATATGTGTGCATGTGGCAAAGACCAACAGTATCATCCCTTCCTGCCTTTTGTACTTCCTTTCTTCCCTCACCCCCTCATCCTTCAGCTTTTGCCTTCTCTTTCCTCCTGCCTTTCCTCCCTCCCGTCTTTTTTCCCTCCTTCCTGCCATCCCCCCTTTCTGTATCAGTCCTTGCTCCTCTTGTCTCCCTCCCTCCATTCCCTTCCTTTCTTTCCTTTTGCTGCTACCTTCGCCAGCTTCTCCCTCCTGTATTGCCTTTTCTTACCCGTCTGTTTTGTCTTCTTCCTTCCTGCGTGACCTCTTTCCTTCTTTCTTTCTTTCCATCCTTCCTTCCCTATTTGCTTCCCTCCTTCTCTCTTTCCTTCCTCCCCCCCTTTCCCTCTTTCATTTCCTCCCTTTGTACATCCCTCCTTCCTTCGTGTCCGTTTGGTTTCCTTTGTGCTTTGCCTCTTTCCTGGGCGTTATTTTTCCTTTCTACATTGTCTTCTTCCTTCCTTGGGTTCCCGTTTCCTTCCTTCCGTCGTTCCTTAGGGGGGTGGGGTAAGGGAGGAGGCCGGGAGGCATTGGGAGGGCCACTGTCTTCTGCGGCCCGGGCTCCGGAGGCCTCCACGGCAGCAATCGAGGCTTTGGCGAGGACGGGCCTCTCTTAAAAGGAGGAGGGAGGCCTGCTGTCTTCTGCAAAGCCGGGGCCTTGATTGCTGCCACGGAGGCCTCCAGAGCCCGGGTGCGACACCAATCGAGGCCGTGGCTTCGCAGAGGACAGCAAGCCTCCTTCCTCCTTTTAGGTCTTCAGCAGCCAGTGCCGCCACCAGCCATTCCCTGACGGCGGTGCTGGCTGATGAAGACCTAAAAGGAGGGAGGCCCATTGTCCTCGCCGAAGCCTCGGTTGGTGTCACGGCCCGGGCTCTGGAGGCCTCCGCGGCAGCAATCGACGCCCCAGCTTCGCAGAAGACAGCGGGCCTCCCTCCTCCTTTTAGGTCTTTGGCAGCCAGTGCCGCCGCCAGCCATTCCCCCGCTGGTCACATGAGACAGGTAGGCCAGGCCGAGGCAGCAGTCGAGCTGCGGGCCTTTGGAAAGTTGGCGCGCCTTCTCCTTTTTTCTGTGGTGACAGGGGGGGGGGGGAGGAGGGAAAAGCAGTTTGCACACATGGGAATTATTTCCGTGCATGCGCAGTGCTACATTAGTGTGGGGATCATGGGAGTTGTAGTCCAATTGTTTTTTGTATTTTTGAATGTGTTATTTTTTGGTTTTTTTGGGTGGTAAACATACCTTGTTCGGTTGGGTTGTTTTGGTGTGTCTGCGTTGTCTTTTTGCTGTCTATAAGCTCTTCAGTATGACAGCTCTCTTAATATATATATATATATTAGCATAGTACAATATCTGTATTATATATTACTATATTGTACTATACAATTATATTGTAATATTAGCAATATTGCATGTAATATAAAATCTATAATTATAATATTGTATTATTAGTATTATATTGTATTACATTATATTATTATAATTATATGTATACATAATACATTACATTACTAGCTGTACCTGCCACACTATGCTGTGGCCAACCTTCCCTCCCTCTTTCTCTCCTTTTCTTCCTTCCCTTTTTCTTTTCCTTCTTTTTTCTCTTTCTTCCTTCTCGCTTTCCTTCCTTCCTTCATTTTTTGCTTGCATCCTTCTTTCACGTTCCTTCCCTCCCTTTCTCTACTTTCTTCCTTTTCTACCACTTTCCTTCCTTCCTTTGCTTTTTGCTTCCTTCCTTCTCGCTTTCCTTCCCTCCCTCTTCCTCTCATTTTCCTCCCTCCTTCGGTTCATCTTTCCTTCCCTTATTTTCTTTCCTTATCTCCTTCCTTCCTTCTTTTTTGTCCTCTCTCCCTCTTTCTCTCTCCCCTTTTTTCCCTGTATCATCATTTAGCTTTTTGGGGTTTTTTAAGTCCTTCCCAATGTTTTTTTTTGTTGGGGGGGGGACGACAGACGACTTATGAGTGATGGTCACTCGTTGGTCTGTTAGGGGGATTGTGTCCAAATTTCGTGTCAATTCGTCCAGCGGATTTTGTGTTCTGTTAATCCCACAAACGAGCATTACATTTTTATGTATCTAGATAGATAGAAGATCTTCTATTCTAAGCCTAGCACAGGAGACCGAGTGGAAGTGTGTACAACCTTGGCCTTGAGCTTCCGGTTCTCCTCCAGGACGGCCTCGTACTTCTCCTTCAGCTCCGCCACTTCCAGCCGAAGGGCCTCCACCTCCGGGTTCTCGGGGGTCGTGGCGCCCAAGTGGTGCTTCAGGAAGCTGCGCCCGGGAGTCAAGGAAAGGAGGGCTGCGAGGGGAAGGGAATAGGAAGGCTCCCTCCCTCCCACTCCCCCTTCTTCCCTCCCTCCCTCGCTCCCTCGGCCCTCAAAGGCTTGAAGGATACTCCAGGGCGCAGTTGGGCTTCTCGGGCTCCTCGTACAGGGCCACCAGCACTGAAAGGGAGGCGCAGAGAGTCAGCCTCGGAGGAAGAGAGAGAGAGAGGCCTAGGGCCTTCCTCTCCCCTTCCCTGGGCGTACTACCTACCTTTCGTCAGGCTGTCCATCACCCCCGACTTCTCTAGGTAGCGCCGGAACTGCTCCCGCTTCGAGTCGGCGGCCTGAAGGGAGGGAGAAGGGTTGGAAGACCAGAAGGGCGGGAGGAGCCCCTGTTTACCCCCCTCTTCTCCTCTTCTTCTTCCTCCTCCTCGCGCCGCTTGCCTACCTTGTAGTTCGCCATCACGGCTGCTCCGGAAGCGGGACTGCGCTTGCGCTCAGGCGCTCTTGTAGGCGCCACCGCGTCCCCCTTGTCGCCATGGAGATGCCGGCCTAATGAGCCCGCCCACCGTTTGTCCTCTAGGCCCCGCCCCCTCCTACAGCCATAGATCTCTGGAAGGGTTGAGAGCGGCCCGACACGCTTCCGCCCCCCTCTCTTCGCGCTCTCTGCGCCGATTTCCGTCTCAAGCGAGGCCCCGCCCCCCCTCTGAAAAAAAAGAGGGCGGTTTGCAAAGTTTTCTCAGGACGGACAGGGGCTTTTCTGCAATGGCAATGTTTTTTAGACCAGGCCTGGGCAAACTTGGGCCCTCCAGGTGTCTTGGACTTCAACTCCCAGCATTCATAACAGTTTCAGGCCTTTTCTTTTTCCTCACAGCCACAAACTTGGGCCCCTCAAGTGTTTTGGACTTCAACTCCCACCATTCCTAACAGCCTCAGGGCAATGGCTATGTTTTCAGACCAGGCATGGGCAAACTTGGGCCCTCCAGGTATTTTGGACTTCAACTCCCACCATTCCTAACAGCCTCAGGGCAATGGCTGTTGTTTTCAGACCAGGCATGGGCAAACTTGGGCCCTCCCGGTATTTTGGACTTCAACTCCCACCATTCCTAACAGCCTCAGGGCAATGGCTATGTTTTTAGACCAGGCATGGGCAAACTTGGGCCCTCCCGGTATTTTGGACTTCAACTCCCACCATTCATAACAGTTTCAGGGCAATGGCTTTTCTTTTTCCAGGCAGCCACAAACTTGGGCCCCTCAGGTGTTTTGGACTTCAACTCCCACCATTCCTAACAGCCTCAGGGCAATGGCTATGTTTTCAGACCAGGCATGGGCAAACTTGGGCCCTCCCGGTATTTTGGACTTCAACTCCCACCATTCCTAACAGCCTCAGGGCAATGGCTGTTTTTAGACCAGGCATGGGCAAACGTGGGCCCTCCAGGTGTTTTTGGACTTCAACTCCCACCATTCCTAACAGCCTCAGGGCAATGACTATGTTTTTAGACCAGGCATGGGCAAACTTGGGCCCTCCAGGTGTCTTGGACTTCAACTCCCAGCATTCATAACAGTTTCAGGCCTTTTCTTTTTCTCGACTTCAGCTCCCACCATTCCCTTTTTCTTCAGCCTCAGGGCATCCTTCTTTCACGTTCCTTCCCTCCCTTTCTCTACTTTCTTCCTTTTCTACCTTTCCTTCCTTCCTTTGCTTTTTGCTTCCTTCCTTCTCCTTTCCTTCCCACTCCTCTTCCTCTCATTTCCTCCCTCCTTCGGTTCATCTTTCCTTCCCTTATTTTCTTTCCTTATGGCTATCATCATTTAGCTTTTCAATGTTTTTTTTTTTTTGGGGGGACGACAGACCAGGTGATGGGTTGGTCTGTTAATTGTGTCCAAATTTCCAATTCGTCAGCCCATTTTGTGTTCTGTTAATCCCACAAACCCATTACATTTTATGTATCTGGCAATGGATCTTCTATTCTAAGCACCACAGGGACCGAGTGGCTATGTGTACAACCTTGGCCTTGAGCTTCCCGGTTCTCCCTCCAGGTGTTTTGGACTTCCTTCCAGCTCCACCACTTCCAGCCAGAGGCCTCACCTCCCAGGTTCTCGGCTCGTTTAAGTGGTGCCAGGCATGGGCAGGGAAGGAGGGCTGCTCAGGAAGGGAACTGGACTCCCTCCTCCCACTCCCCCTTCTTCCCTCCCTCCCAGGCTCCTCGGCCTCAAAGGCTTGAAGGATACTCAGGGCGCAGTTGGGCTTCTCAGGCTCCTCGTACAGGGCCACCAGCACTGAAAGGGAGGCGCAGAGAGTCAGCCTCGGAGGAAGAGAGAGAGAGGCCCTAGGGCCTTCCCTCTCCCCCTTCCCTGGGCGTACTACCTACCTTTCAGGCTGTCCATCACCGCAATGGCAATGTTTTTAGACCAGGCATGGGCAAACTTGGGCCCTCCAGGTGTTTTGGACTTCAACTCCCACCATTCCTAACAGCCTCGGGCCAATGGCTTTTTTTTCACCAGCCATGGGCAAACTTGGGCCCTCAAGTGTTTTGGACTTCAACTCCCACCATTCCTAACAGCCTCAGGGCAATGGCTATGTTTTTAGACCAGGCATGGGCAAACTTGGGCCCTCCCGGGACTTCCTCCCGGGGCAATGGCTATTTTGGCACTTCAGGTGTTTTGACTTCCACCATTCCTAACAGCCTCAGGGCAATGGCTATGTTTTTAGACCAGGCATGGGCAAACTTGGGCCCTCCCGGTGAGTTGGACTTCAACTCCCACCATTCCTAACAGCCTCAGGGCAATGGCTATGTTTTCAGACCAGGCATGGGCAAACTTGGGCCCTCCCGGTATTTTGGACTTCAACTCCCACCATTCCTAACAGCCTCAGGGCAATGGCTATGTTTTTAGACCAGGCATGGGCAAACGTGGGCCCTCCAGGTGTTTTGGACTTCAACTCCCACCATTCCTAACAGCCTCAGGGCAATGGCTATGTTTTTAGACCAGGCATGGGCAAACTTGGGCCCTCCCGGTATTTTGGACTTCAACTCCCACCATTCCTAACAGCCTCAGGGCAATGGCTATGTTTTTAGACCAGGCATGGGCAAACTTGGGCCCTCCAGTATTTTTTGACTTCAACTCCCCATTCCTATCAGGGCAATGGCCTTTTAGACCAGCCTCCCTCCAGGGCAATGCCTCAGGGCAATGTTTTTTTAGACCAGGCATGGGCAAACGTGGGCCCTCCAGGTATTTTGGACTTCAACTCCCACCATTCCTAACAGCCTCAGGGCAATGGCTATGTTTTTAGACCAGGCATGGGCAAACTTGGGCCCTCCCGGTATTTTGGACTTCAACTCCCACCATTCCTAACAGCCTCAGGGCAATGGCAGTTTTTAGACCAGGCATGGGCAAACGTGGGCCCTCCAGGTATTTTGGACTTCAACTCCCACCATTCCTAACAGCCTCAGGGCAATGGCTATGTTTTTAGACCAGGCATGGGCAAACTTGGGCCCTCCAGGTGTTTTGGGCACTTCAACTCCCACCATTCCCAACAGCCCCAGGGCAATGGCTATGTTTTTAGACCAGGCATGGGCAAACTTGGGCCCTCCAGGTGTTTTGGACTTCAACTCCCACCATTCCTAACAGCCTCAGGGCAATGGCTATGTTTTTAGACCAGGCATGGGCAAACTTGGGCCCTCCAGGTATTTTGGACTTCAACTCCCACCATTCCTAACAGCCTCAGGGCAATGGCTATGTTTTTAGACCAGGCATGGGCAAACGTGGGCCCTCCAGGTGTTTTGGACTTCAACTCCCACCATTCCTAACAGCCTCAGGGCAATGACTATGTTTTTAGACCAGGCATGGGCAAACTTGGGCCCTCCAGGTGTCTTGGACTTCAACTCCCAGCATTCATAACAGTTTCCCACAGCCATTCCCTAGGTACAGCCTCAGGGCAATGGCAAACTTGGGCCCTCCAGGTGTTTTGGAGACCCTCAGGCAATGGGTTTTTAGACCAAAAACTTGGGCCCTCCAGGTATTTTGGACTTCAACTCCCACCATTCCTCCCTCAGGGCAATGGCATTCCAGGCATAAACTTGGGCAGGTATTTTGGACTCAGGGCAATGACTATGTTTTTAGACCAGGCATGGGCAAACTTGGGCCCTCCAGGTATTTTGGACTTCAACTCCCACCATTCCTAACAGCCTCAGGGCAATGGCTATGTTTTTTAGACCAGGCATGGGCAAACTTGGGCCCTCCAGGTGTCTTGGACTTCAACTCCCAGCATTCATAAGTTTCAGGCCTTTTCTTTTTCCTCAGAGCCACAAACTTGGGCCCTCCAGGTATTTTGGACTTCAACTCCCACCATTCCTAACAGCCTCAGGGCAATGGCTGTTTTTTAGACCAGGCATGGGCAAACTTGGGCCCTCCAGGTGTTTTGGACTTCAACTCCCACCATTCCTAACAGCATCGGGCCAATGGCTGTTTTTAGACCAGGCATGGGCAAACTTGGGCCCTCCCGGTATTTTGGACTTCAACTCCCACCATTCCTAACAGCTTCGGGCCTTTTCTTTTTCCCCACAGCCACAAACTTGTGCTCCTTGGATGTTTGGGACTTCAATTCCCACCATTCCTAACAGCCTCAGGGCAATGGCTATGTTTTTTAGACCAGGCATGGGCAAACTTGGGCCCTCCCGGTATTTTGGACTTCAACTCCCACCATTCCTAACAGCTTCGGGCCTTTTCTTTTTCCCCACAGCCACAAACTTGTGCCCCTTGGATGTTTGGGACTTCAATTCCCACCATTCCTAACAGCCTCAGGGCAATGGCTATGTTTTTTAGACCAGGCATGGGCAAACTTGGGCCCTCCAGGTATTTTGGACTTCAACTCCCACCATTCCTAACAGCCTCAGGGCAATGGCTATGTTTTTAGACCAGGCATGGGCAAACTTGGGCCCTCCAGGTGTTTTGGACTTCAAATCCCACCATTCCTAACAGCCTCAGGGCAATGGCTATTTTTTTAGACCAGGCAGCCACAAACTTGTGCCCCTTGGATGTTTGGGACTTCAACTCCCACCATTCCTAACAGTCTCGGGGCAATTGCAATGTTTTTTAGACCAGGGGGAAAGGACCTGAGGCTGTTAGGAATGGTGGGAGTAGAAGTCCAGAATACCTGGAGGGTTCAAGTTTGCCCAGGCCTTGTGTAGGAGTTGTGTTGTGTGAACATAACAAAAAACCTTTATGTGAAATAAGCACCACCACTGAAGCCTGGAAGTTTAAAAATGCTTGAGGATGAAATGTGAGCAACTTTAATATCCCACCAAATATTGAAAAGCTGTGCTCCTCCCCATACCTTTCAGGAGCCATCTATGCTGCCATATAATGCAGCTTAACTGCAATTGACTGCATTATATGGCAGTGTAGAACAGGCATAGGCATCACTTTAGCCCTCCAGGTGTTTTGGACTTCCAACTCCCAGAAATTCGAACCAGCTTCCAACTGTTACAAACTGTGGAAGTTGGAAGTGCAAAACACTTGGAAGGAGGGCCGAAGTTTGCCTATGCCTGGTGAAGACTCTTTTTCATGTCAGGAACAATTTGATAAACTGCAAGTCACTTCTGGTGCGAGAGAATTGGCCGTCTGCAAGGATGTTGCCCAGGGAACGCCCAGATTTTAAAACTGTTTTACCATCTTTGTGGGAGGCTTCTCTCATGTCCCCGCATGGAGAGCTGGAGCTGACAGAGGGAACTCAACCCGATCTCCCTGGATTTGAACCGCTGACCTATTGGTCAGCAGTCCTGCCGGCACAAGAGTTTAACCCATTGCACCACCAGGGGCTCCAGACTCATCGTGAAACTGCATTATATGTCCTAGCTTTCAGCTCCCCCCCCACCCCCAAACAGAGGACAAAGGCAGTGATGGAAAAGCTCTGTTTCTTTAATATCGAGTACAAAAGGCACAAGGTCCTGGCATAAGAAGGCAGCACAAGGGGCCGCGCGGTCCCCAAATAGACAGACGGTAGCATACAAATATACTTCTGAATATATTTTTGTTCATTTAAGGCGCTGTGGAATCTGTCTTGTCTCTACTGGTTTGCTGGAGAGAGAAACACGTTGAAGAACACGGCAAACACCACAAAGAGCACATAGGCACCAATGCAAGCCCAGAAACGGGGGTCCTTGGCAAAATTTTTGTCGAAGTCGCTGAATATGACATATCCCATGGACATCCCAGCCAGTCCGCCTGCAATGTGGGCCACGAAGGACACCTTTGGAGAGAAGACACACACAACACAGACATGACACATGCGCTTAATGGTGCCATTCATTTGGGCTCAGGGAGGAGCCAGAGGTGGTCACAAGAGTAAGTAAGAGGTTAGGAAGGAGGCAGGCAGGAGTTGAGCACCAGCCCGATAGAGCCTCCAGGGAGGCAAAGTCAAAGGGGGGGACTCCATGCCGACAGAGCAGAGAGGGGCCAGAGAGACAGGCCCAGAGGAGTTTGGCAGGAGGATGAGGAGGGCCTTTGGGCCGTGCACGTTTGGTGCCCCTAACACACACTTCTGTCCCTGTCAAACAGGACCTTAGCTCTAAATGAGAGCCAGAAGCCAAGCCTTTGAATGGTCATTCTTCCTCTCTTATTTGGGGGGTGCACTGCCAGGCTCCCAGAAGGATGCTTCATACAACCCAAAGGCCCTCAGGAGAACACAGCCCCATTGGCACAGGGGCTCACATGGGCAACGGACAATAGGGGCCAACTGAGAACTGGGAGTTGTTTTTCTGGGGCAGAACTGAACATGCTTCCTTCCCCTCAAGGCCACCAAGAAGCTTAGGGATCACCTTCTTGTCTCAGCTTTGTCTCCCAAGTATCTCTCGGGCCCCCTTCCCTCCTCCCTTCCCTCCCTCCCTGCAGCACCTGGATCTCCTGACAGACTCACTGGCTGGCAGAGGAGGGGGGCACCGTCCAGCCTGAAGGCAGCCTCAGCTCATCGAAGAAGAGAAAGGGAGAAGAGAGAGGAGGCAGAGGGTAGCTACTGCCTGGGATGGAGAGACGGCAGAAGGAAGAGAGTCCAAACCCGTCTGAGCAAAGAGGAGGAGAGGCAGCCGCCAGAAGCCTGGAGGGAAGGAGACAAGGGCACCCGCTTTATTCAGCAGAATGGCAGAAGAATGGCCCACAGTCTGAAGTCCGGTCCCATAAGACATGCTTTTACCTTCAACCCATCCGCAACTGAGAGAAACCTTCTGTACAGAGCAAACCCCACGTCTGTTCCCACTAAGAAATCAAGACAATTGATTAGAAGCCAAATACAAAAGCCGTCCCCCCTTCCCGGGTTTCTGGACCTCCCTCCTGCTCTCCAACAAAGTGCAGAAGCCCATCCCAGATGCCTTGATTTGGATGCTAAGCAGCAGTGCTCCTGGCCTGCCCTTGGAAGGGAGGCCATCCTGGACCAAGGAAGCAAAGGCTAGAGAGGCACATGTAGTCTCCATCAGAACGCGGATCTCTTTGGATCCCATATCATGAGCCAGAAGAATTAGACTGTTTATAGAAAGCTCCCCCCACCTCTAAATATAGGAGCCCTTGGTGGAGCGATGGGTTAAACCCTTGTGCCAGCAGGACTGATGACCAACAGGTTGGAGATTCAAATCCAGGGAGAGTGCAGATGGGTCCCCTCTGTGAGCTCCAGCTATCCATGTGGGGACATGAGAGAAGCCTCCCACAAAAATGGTATAACATTAAAAAAAACATCAGGGCATCCTCTGGGCAACGTCCTTGCGGACGCCCAATTCTCTCACACCAGAAACAACTTGCAGTTTCTCAAGTTGCTCCTCACACACACAAAATATTCCAAAACACAAACTGCACAAATCAGAAATTACTGGATTACTTTATCTTCACAGTGTGCCTCCGTCATAGGCTCTAACCAGGTGTGATGCCTTTATAAAATGAGATGCTGCTGGTGGAGAATATGGCAGGCTGGGAGGGAGGGCTTACTCTTTCCTACCCATAACCATGACCACTCTTTTTCCAGGGCCAGAATGTGAGAACCCAGAGGCTCCCAGTGGCCTCTCAGTCTGACTGAAATGAGTCAGAGAAGGAGGGAGGGCCCCCACCTCAAGGGACAGCCAGGAAGGGTCAACCGAGAATGCTACCTATGGCGAAGATGAAGAGCAGCCTGGCAACGCCAAACAGTGGAATCATTTCTCTGAAGTTCTGTAAAGAAGAGAAACAAGAACACGTAGCATTATGATACGTGTCATTATTATCATTATTCTAACACCATTCCATACCAAGTAATGCAATTGTCTCATGTGAGCCCTGGACCTGCAAGTGCCTTGCTGAATACAATGCTCTTCTGCATGACTCTTCACTCTGATCTGCCCACCTGCATTCCCAACTGTGGCCGGAGGGGTGTCTACACAGCACCCGGAGAGGCTTCTGCCACCATAGAGAAGGCTGCCTTCCCCAGAAGGATGGACCCTTGTGCCTTTCGTGCCAGTCTTGGTTCAGGTCGCCTGTGGAATGCATCATGCCCACCCACCTCCCTGCACATAACTGACCACAGTGGCTGCTTTTGCTGGTAGAAAGGACACACCAGCACCTTTGCCAATGCCAGATCCCCGATTCAAGATTCTGCTGCTGAAGTGGACTATGACCCATGGGCCCAAAGGGGTTCTGTCTCCAAGCAGTTTGGCTGCATCCTGTGGGGTTTCACTAACATCTGTGTAGAATGAAGTTTATCCCCTGCCTGCCCGCCAATCCTTCCTTACCACCAGCACATTCATGAAGTATCCTCCAATCAGAGCATAGACTCCCCCTGAAGCTCCGACAAGGCCCAGGAGTGGGTCACAGACTGAACTGGCCAAGGACCCTGGGAAGGAAGGAAGAAAGGATGAGTGAGGAAGGACTCATCCTGGAAGGGGGCTGGTCCGGATCTGGTACCTGCCTGCCTGTCCCAAGGGCGCTTAAAGAGGGCAGCCAGACACTGCAACTCCCTCCTAGAATCCCACAGGGGAAACATAGCCCATGCTCCTTCCCTCACTCCGCAGGCCCCGTCCTCTCCTGCTCACCTCCCAGCACTCCTGCAAGGTAGACCAGTCCGACCCGATGTCCCTTGTGAACCAGCTCCAACGGGATCCCCAGGAGAAGCTGCAGCACCAGGTTTCCCAAGATATGCTCAATGCTGCAAAGACAAAGTGCAAACAGAAGGCAGCAAGACTCTTCCAGAGCCCAACGAATTCAGTACATGGCTCCCCAGGCTTCCATTCTGCCACTGTGCTTCAGTTCAGGCAGGAAAACAGCGGAGCAAAAGCCGCCTGAAAAGTGACCCAACGGGGAAGAGGGTCCCTCTGCCAGCTCCACAGGACCCAAACTACTGACTATAAAACTACAACAGAAACAAAACCATTGGTTGCAGTGTTGATTATGATGCAGACCATCAGAACGGGAGGAACAAGGAAGAGGTTTTTGATGCGTGAGAATTGCAAGCTGGCGATTCTATAACAGGAATGATGAGAGAATGGTCTGCCGACACAAACTGACTGATCAGGTTGTATGACCTGGTGGAGAAGGATGAACTGACTTATCTAATCCAAGAAAAGGCACTGCAGAACATTAAAGAATGGAGACCAATGGTTGAATATAAGAAAAAATGGAAAACAAAAGGAATGTGAGACCCCAATAACTGAATACATTCATAAACAAGCTTGAATACGATAGAAGTCAAACACCTGTGTTCACTTAATAGTGTAGAGGAGAAAGATATAAAGATATATATAAACTGTGATCTAGTGGGAAGTGTAAATTAGTATGTATTTGTACTTGTCCTTAGTTGAACAGGCAAGAGGGCAGAATGTGTGACAGTTGCAAGAGGCCAAAGAGGGAGCCCTCCCTCAACAGAAGCTGATCACTTCTGAATTTGTAAGGGAATGAAACCCATTCTTCTGGGAGAAAGTTAAAGAAAAACATCAGGATGAAGAAATCTGTTAACTCTGATCATAAGAGGAAAGGATGCTGGTGATGTATTGTCAACAGCTTTTATTTATTTATTTATTTATTTATTTATTTATTTATTAGTTCAGTTTTGTATGCAGGCTCGGGGTGACAGTAAAATTATGGGCAGCCAAGTCACAGACATGCTGCCCTACAATTAAAACATAACATAGTTAAAACTCCAATACAACAGGTCACGAGGCACAGGGGATGTACTGAGAGTATACACAGAGCATATGGTATATCATCTATTTGGCCAGAATCACTGGGGTGTTGCATGATTTCCAGGCTGTAGGAGCAATGTCTTGTAGAACTGGGTTGTGAGTTTTCCAGGCTGTATGGCCATGTTCCAGAAGCATTCTCTCCTGACGTTTTGCCCATATCTATGTCAGGCATCCTCAGAGGATGTGAGGTATATTGGAAACTAGACAAGGGAGGTTTATACATCTGTCCAGGGTGGGAGAAAGAACGATTGTCTGTTGGAGACAGACAATTAATCACCTTGATTAGCATTTAATGTCCTTGCACCTTCAAGACCTGGCTGATTCAAGGCCTGGGGGAATCCTTTGTTGGGAGGTGTTAGCAGACCCTGATTGTTTCCTGTCTAGAATTCCCCTGTTTTTGAGTGTTCTTTATTTACTGTCCTGATTTTAGAATTCTTTAATACTGGTGGACATAATTTGTTTATTTTCATTGTTTCCTCCTTTCTGTTGAAACTATCCACATGCTTGTGGATTTCAATGCCTTCTCTGTGTAGCCTGACATGGTAGTTGTTAGAGTGGTCCAGCATTTCTGTGTTCTCAGATAATACGCTGTGTCCAGGTTGGTTAATCAGGTGCTCTGCTATGGCTGACTTCTCTGGTTGAAGTAGTCTGCAGTGCCTTTCATGTTCCTTGATGCGTGTTTGGGCAACGCTGCGTTTGGTGGTCCCTATGTAGACTTGTCCACAGCTGCATGGTATACGGTAGACTCCTGCAGAGGTGAGAAGATCCCTCTGCTCTGTCCTTTGCTGAGTGTAGCATTTATTGAATTTACTGAGTGGGTGTGTACATTGTGGGTTGTGTTTCTTCATCAGCTTCCCTATGCGGTCAGTGGTTCCTTGATGTCTGGTAAGAACACTTTTCCTCCGGGTGGATCTTTGTCTTTACTGAGAACCTTTTTTTTCCTGATGTTTCGTCTGCATCTGTGGCTGCAGGATCTTCAGAGGAGATGGAGGATCAGATGGAGGATCTTCAGAAGATCAGATCCATCTGATCCTCTGAAGATACCTGCCAGTTACAGATGCAGGCGAAACGCCAGGAGAAAATGCTGCTACAACACATTGGCCCTACAGCCCGGAAAACCACGCAACACCCTGATGGTAGTGATGTCAGCCAGAGACAAACCAGGGCCAGGGGGAGGCTACCTTTCCCTCCTCCCTCGGCCTTCCCCTTCCCTTCTTTCCCCTTCCTCTGCATTGCCTCCCGCCATCTCCGCCCTTTCCTACCCGGCGTGGACCATCATGTAGGAGAGGAAGCGCCAGGCCTGGCTCCTCCGGTCCGGGCGGTAGGTGAGGGGGCTTTCCCAGATGCCGCTCTCCAGCGTCACCCACTGGGCCTGGGGCTCCTGCACCGCGTAGTACGCGAAGACGGACAGCTGCAGAGGGAGCGAGAGAGAGAGAGAGAGAGAGAGAGAGAGAGAGAGAGAGAGAGAGAGCGGCTCAGCCGGGGCTCCGTTGAGGAGTGCCCAGCGAAGGGGAAGGGGGGTTGCAGCGGGACTCCGCCCGCTCTCTTCGCACCTCGGCGGCGCTGACGAGGAGGATGAAGAGCGGAGGCGGGAGGCACGAGGCCCGCTCAAGGTACGAGGCTCGCGAGCCCTCCGGCAGCACCCACCGCGACGCTGCCTCGTGCAGGCGCCCACACACGCCCCGCCGCCGCCCGGCCTCCGCCTCCGCCTCGCTCAGACCGGACAGCTCCATCTCCGGGAGGATCAGAACCCGGAAAACAGGCCCGCAACGCCCTTCCTTCTCTCTCTCCCTCCCTCCCTCCTTCCTCCCTCGCGATCCTCTCTCCTTCCTGGCCTGAAGCGCCGCGTGGCGACCACAGGACGAAGCTTCCTCGCCCCTCGGAGGGAAGGGGAGGGGAAGGAAGGGGAGCCCCGCCCCCTCCCCTTCAGCCCCGCCCCAAACCTTGCTCCGCCCTCCTAGGCATGGGCAAACTTGGCCACGCCCTCCAGGTGTTTTGGACTTCAGTAAAGGCTTTTGCTGTTTTCTTTTTTTCGTGTCAGGAAAGACTTTCGAAACTGCAAGTAGCTTCTGGTGTGAGAGAATTGGCGGTCTCCGCAAGGACGTTGCCCAAGGGCAGGCATGTAGCCGGAGGAGGGGGGGCCTGGAAGGGCTCAGCCCCCCCCCCCCCGCGAAATTCTCAGGGTGGTCCACCACGAGAAGGCCTTAATGCAGGGGCGGGCAATGCACCACCGCCCTCCAGGTGTTTTGGACTTCAACTCTCAGAAATCCTAAGAGCTGGTAAACTGGCTAGGATTTCTGGGAGTTGAAGTCCAAAACACCTGGAGGGCCGGTAATTGCCCACCCCTGCTTAATGGTACATTATTTAAACTGTTATATGTATTCATATCACGATCTGATCACTATGCTCAATATATCCCATATGCATGGGGGTATTGGGATAATGATACAAAAGGTTTGCTAGGGTAGATCCTCTCTCACTCAGACTCAGCCCCCTCCCCAAAATCAATCTTGCCTCCCTCCCCCCCAAAAAGCAAAATCCTGGCTACGGCCCTACCCATGGGACGCCCAGATGTTTTGCTGTTTTACCAGAGCCGTAAAAAGGTAAAGGTTTCCCCCTGACATTAAGTCCAGTAGTGTCCGACTCTGGGGGTTGGTGCTCATCTCCATCTCTTAGCCAAAGAGCTGGCATTGTCCATAGAAACCTCCAAGGCCAGCCTGACTGCATGGAGCGCTGTTACCTTCCCAACAGAGCGCTACCTATTGATCTACTCACATTTGCATGTTTTCGAACTGCTAGGTTGGCAGAAGCTGGGGCTGACAGCAAAAGCTCACATCGCTGCCCGGATTCAAACATGAAACTCTTCTGTCAGCAAGTTCAGCAGCTCAGCTGTTTAACCCACTGCTCCACTGGGAGGGGGGAGGGGCAGCGGTTCCAGAGCTGTTGCCAGGGGAAAAATTGGAGGGAGGTTTGAAACTTTTAGCGAATCATAAACAGTAGTTCCCTAACACAAAATAATTTAGTATGGTTCATTCTATATTTTTATATAGACTTAATTAAATCAATTTTTTATTTTAGTTACAACGTTTCAAGTCTTAAAATAATTGAAAATGGCTGTTAATTCATTATAGTTACAAAAGAATATAATGCCTTTTGAAAACTGTGTCAATACACTTTGACACAAATCAGGCTCCATCAATAAACTTCAGTGGACACTCAAGAGTGCCAGTCCAGTCAGTCTTTCTTGCCCCATTATGCTTCTTATGTATGTTTTCAAATGTTTAAGAGTTGAAAATGACCTATACACACATACACACACACACACTTTAAATTCGCATATCTAAAAATCAAGATCAATGACCCACACGTATTATCAATTTTTTTAGAAATGACATACAATTCTAGAAACTACATATGGAAGCCCCGGTGGCGCAGTGGGTTAAACCGCTGAGCTGCTAAACTTGTTGACTGAAAGGTCACAGGTTCGATTCCGGGGAGCGGCGTGACCTTCCCCTGTCAGCCCCAGCTTCTGTCAACCTAGCAGTTCGAAAACATGCAAATATGAGTAGATCAATAGGTACCACTCCAGCGGGAAGGTAACGGTGCTCCTTGCAGTCATGCTGGCCACATGACTTTGGAGGTGTCTACGGACAACGCCAGCTCTTCAGCTTAGAAATGGAGATGAGCACCAGCCCCCAGAGTCAGACACAACTGGACTTAATGTCAGGGGAAAACCTTTAACTTTACCTACATACAATACTTTTAATCTGGTATCTAATTAATCAAAAGTATTTGATACTTTAGGAAAAATTAAAGTATAAACTTAAAGCAAGCAAAAATTATCCCAGTCGTTATATACCTGGAAACATCGTAAAGTGTATTTAAACATAAGTTTTTCTTATGGAGTTTTTTTTTATTACAATCCCCTAAATGGATGAGGTTTGGCAAAAGACAAAAGCACAGCCAGGATATTTTCACCAGAATGAATATTTATTTATTTGAAACATTTATACCCCGTCCTTCTCAACCTCCAAAGACGGACTCAGGATGGCTTCCAATATGCAACCATTCAGTGCTGATTCAATATAAAACATATCATAAAATACAGCTATATACATTAAAATTGTTATAAATATACATTAAAAACTGTTCGCCAGGTTAAAAAAGTTATCCAAATCAGTCAATTGCGGTCAAATAAAGTCTTATCTTCACCAGTAAATTGGTCTATTCTGCAACCACTTGATCCCATAGCCTGGATTTAAGTTTCTTCCAGAAGGTCAGGAGGGAGGGGGCAGATCTAACCTCATTAGGGAGGGAGTTCCACAGCTGAGGGGCCACCATGGAGAAGGCCCTGTCTCTCGTCCGCACCAAACACGACTGCGATGGCAGTGCGCAGTGCCTCCCCAGATGATCTTAAGGTACCTTGGTGGTTCGTAGAGGGAGATAAGTTCAAACAGGTAAACTGGGCCGGAACTGTTTAGAGCTCTATGGGTTAAAACCAGCATTTTGAATTGTGCTCGGAAGCTAATAGGCAGCCGATGGAGCTGGCGTAAAATGGAATTTTATGCTCCCGTGAGCAACCTGGCTGCCGAGCGTTGGACTAGCTGGAGCTTCCAAGCAGTCTTCCAAGCAGGACAGAAAAGAGTCCCACCCATTATGTTTAAACCACTGAACAAGAAAACCAATTCACACATTAAGGCTATTATATACAGTGGATTTGAATTGATTTATTTACTATACATGGTGCTGGTTATATTGTCAGAGGTGATGTATCATACTTCCATGGCAAAGCATTACAGTTTGCATATTAAAGATTCAAGTTAAATTCTACCACCACCATCCCACAACCATCACTTGTGCCCAACATTTCTAGTTGACAAGTACCTATTGGTTCATTTTGGATAGATGGTAATGGAGTTAAAAGAGATTGCCCTGCATAGCTATACAACAAAAACGCGAACTAGCCTACTCTCAAACAGGAAGAAAAAAGGGCCAATATACAAAAAAGGACTATATAGTATTATAATAGTAACAACCGTTAAAGAACACAAGGTGGTGCTATAAACCCATGCATATCATGCAAACTCTCAGCATGAATACAAAATGTAGTCAACTTTATGTAAGAAATGTTTTAAATCACAAAAAAGCAGCTATATACATCAACAGTGTTGAATAAATGTGTTTAAAGCATATAATGCAAGGCAGTTGTATCGACCCATAGAAAAGTACAACAATGCAATCATGAAAAACATACAAATGCATACACGAAATTATTACACACTAGTATTACAAGCATTTATACATATTTATTCATTTATTTATTCAATTTTATATTTATTCAAAGGCTTGGAGCGGTTTACAAATAAAATAACACAGTTCACACTAAAATAGTAAAACCAGCATAAAACATTCAATTACATTAACCTAGCTCAAAGGCTAGCCAAAAAGGTGGGTCTTACAAGCCCTCCGAAAAGCTGTTAGGTCTCGTAATGCCCGGTTTTCAGCAGGCATTGGGCATGATTTCCATATCTACAGTGTACCAATACTGCATACATTCTCATATAAAATACACTATACACTGTATACATGCAGTATTGGTACACTGTATATATGGAAAGCCCAAAGTCATTTCCTAGTTCAATTCCGTACACTCACCCCCATTGGCTTCAAAATAGCTTCATTCCAGTTGCATGTGCCTAGGACTGCAACCTGAGGCTGAACAATGGATATGTCCTGTTTCCTTCCTGTATTTCTGGTGTGTGACAAAATAGAAGACAGATTTTTTGTTTACTTGCCAGAGATCTCAATCTGCTGACCAAACACCTGAACTTCACAAAATGTGAGCATTCCTCCAATTGGTTGGTTAACAGTCACAAACTGTCCACGGAAACCTTCACAGTGAAATCTTTGTGTATTCCCTGGAGTCAAAAAGTTGATTGTAGTACATCTTGAAAATAAACCATTTATAAGCTATTGTGTTACTGTTAAAGAACTCCTACTATTTGATTATCTGATATTGCATGTTACCAAACGTGAGCAAGGTTGGGAGAAAGAATACAGTGATACAAACAGTGTATTGGAGCCATCACCAATATATCATTGCAAGCAAGCAGCGATCTCCCAATGCTACGTTTCCAAACACATGACTTGGCACCTAAAATGACATCAATAGAAATGTAAAATTGCCAGCACGTTTTCTGTGGCCCCATCCAAACAGGCCTAAAAACCAGGACCTGTCTTGGTTTTCACCAGAGGCGTCAAAATGATGCCTCCGGTAAAAACAAATTAATTCAGAACAAACCAAAGTTTGTAATTAGATACCTATTAGGCCCTTCCTGAAAGGCCCAGGTTTAATGGGGTATTGGGATTCCTCAGTACCAGGATGAGTCTCCACTGCCATCTCGCACCTTTTGGACGCATGGGTTTTCCTCCTCACCCCTCCCGTCTCCTTGCATGTTATTTTCTCATGCCAGGAGGATGCGAGGAGAATCTTTATGGTGGCAGGGGACCTTTTAAGTTTTAGGGGCTAAATTTGGGGCTTGGGGTGGCTTCATGTCATTCCGATTTGTCTTGGGGTGGCATGTAGCCACTCCCCCTGGAAAGTCCGGGGTGGGTGAGTGCGGACAAGAACCCATGCTAAAGCAGGTTATTTAAACCCACTTTGGCACGTGTTTTGCCGCTGTCTGGAAGAGAGAGCTGCTTGCTGACAGTGATGTGGTGGAGGGTCTGTTTGCAGTGTAAGCAATGGATTGGGCCAGGCCCAGTCTGATCCAATTACCCACATCTCTGAGACTACAGAATCATTACGGAAGTGTATGTGTTCCCTTGATGTGTATTAATAGCTCGATGCAATGACTATGCTGCAAATCTGGCTGGATTCTCTGCAGCAGTTCAGCAGTGAATTCCACTTTGTTTTGGCCTGTGATCACAATGAATATTGAAACTCTATTTCAGGAATTATCAACCTTATATTTAATCTATTATTATTTCAATCATTTGTAACCCGCTCTTCTCTACCCCAGAAGGGAGACTCCGGGCGGCTAACAACATTTCATAACAACAATAAACAACAATTACATTGTAAAATATATTAAAATAGATTAACCTATTAAATAGCATTAAACAAAACACACTCCAGTTCCGTATTTAAGTTAACCATGTTAATCTGCAGTCCATTTCAATAGTCTTATCATCAGTTAATGTCCGCCATTTGTCCAATATCTAACTAAATGCCTGGTCCCACAGCCACGTCTTTACCTTTTTTCTGAAGGAAACGAGGGAAGGCGTCGATCTAATTTAACTGGGGAGCGAGTTCCACAGGCAAGGGGCCACCACCGAGAAGGCCCTGTCCCTCGTCCCCATCAAACGTATTTGCGACAAAGGTGGGATCGAGAGCAGGGACTCCCTGGAAGATCTTAAATTTCAAGGTCGGACATAAGGGGAGATACGTTTGGATAAGTGATCTGGGCCAGAACCGTAAAGGGCTTTAAAGGTCAAAACCAGCACTTTGAATTGTGCTCGGAATTGTATCGGCAGCCAGTGGAGCTGACACAACAGGGGAGTGGTGTGCTCCCTGAATGTCGCTCCAGATAGTAACCTGGCTGCCGATCGCTGAACTAGTTGAAGTTTATGAACAGTCTTCAAAGGCAGACCCACGTAGAGTGCGTTGCAGTAATCTATTCGGGATGTAACAAGAGCTTGGACCACCGTGGCCAGATCAGACTTCACAAGGTACGGGCGCAGCTGGCGCACAAGTTTTAGCTGTGCAAAAGCTCTCCTGACCACCTCCGAGACCTGGGGCTCCAGGCTCAGCGATGAGTCCAGGATCACTCCCAGACTGCGAAACTGCGTCTTCAGGGGGAGTGTGACCCCATCCAACACAGGCTGTAACCCTATACCCTGTTCGGCCTTTTGACTGACCAGTAGGACCTCTGTCTTGTCTGGATTCAATTTCAATTTGCTAGCCCTCATCCAGTCCGACACAGCAGCCAAGCATCGGTTCAAGGGCTAGGCAGCCTCCTTGGTAACAGGTGGAAAGGAGTGACAGATTTGGACATCATCTGCATAGAGATAACATCAGAAACTCCGGATGATCTCCCCCAGCGGCTTCATGTAGATGTTAAACAACATTGGGGACAATATTGAGCCCTGTGGGACTCCACAAGACAATGGTTGTGGAGTCGAACAGGTGTCACCCAACAACACCTTTTGGGACTGTCCCTCGAGAAAGGACCGCAGCCACTGCAGAACAGTCCCTCCAAGCCGCATCTCCGCAAGGCGTCTCAGAAGGATACCGTGGTCAACGGTATTGAAGGTCGCTGAGAGGTCCAGCAGAACAAACAGGGACACACTCCCCCTGTCGAGTTCCCGGCGTAGATCATCTACCAAGGCGACCAAGGCTGTCTCAGTGCCATGTCCCGGCCTAAAACTAGACTGTGCCGGATCTAGATAATCAGTGTCTACCAGAAACCCCTGGAGTTGCGAGGCCACCACACGTTCCATGACTTTGCCCAAATAGGGGAGATTGGAAACATAACATCTAATACTTCAAAACATAACATAAACAGTAACATAGACTGGATGTACACAGTCATGTAATGAAGGTTGAAGTGAATTGATCTGTGTTATATGGGTCGACACTGACCATATAACTCAGCTCAAACTACATTATATGGCAATGTAGCTCCAGCCTCAATCTATACAAGAATCCTTAATTCACTTCCAGGAACCTTTGTGTGATAGATTAAAAGAAACCAGCAAAACCATGTAGATGTGAAAACCAGTATTCCACAGCTAGGGACTCACCACCAAAAGTAGAGGCAGAGCTCAATAATCCGAAACAGAGTCACTCTGATTCTGGTAATACAACCTCTCTTATATGCAATGTCTTTAGAGTCCAATGCAGGGACCAAGCTGCAAATGCCACCGTTCCATAGCATCAAGCCAAGACAATGATATCAAACTGCATCGATACGACAATGTAGAGCCACCTTAAAATGTATCTATGCCAGGGGTGGGCAACCTACGCCCCCTGGGCCGGATCTGGCCCAGCAGCCGATTCTGTCCGGCCCGGGAGAAAGGTGTCAGGGGCAGGGCCAAGAGGAAAGGGGTGCCACTGCCGCTATCCCATCGCGGGCTCTGAGGGGCCTGTGTCGGCAGACAGGCCGGAGGAGCAGTAGCTTTGGAGTGCCTGCCATCCCTGGAGGCGATCCGGGCCTGCAGCGGGAGCATTCAGCGACCTGCGGGGGCTGATAGCCATGGCGACCCGGAAGACTTGATCGTCTTCCGGGTCGCCAGGGCGATCAGCGGCCTCAGATCGCTGACTGCTCCCCCTGCAGGCCCGGATCGCCTCCAGGGATGGCAGGCATTCCATAGCAGGGCGATCAGCTGGGGAACGGCTGGGGGCGAGAGCGGGCGGAGGCCTGCAGCCTCCGATAGCCTGCTGCTCTGCTCTCCTCTGCTGTAGCAGCGGCTGGGTCCGCTTTGCCATCCTCTGGGCTGGGGCCATTCCATCATGGGATCCTTCCTCTATTGAGGATGTCAGCCTTCATCTTGGTTCGCACCTTGTCTTCTTGAATTTAATTTAATTTTAGTGGTTTTTATTATTTTATAATAATTTTATAATAATATGTTATATTATATTATAATTTCAATATATTATGTCTATATGTATATATACGATAATATAATAATTATGATATTAATACTAATAATATAGGAATATTTTTGATATATTAATATGTTAATATTAATGATGAGTAATATATAGTAAATATAGTAAGTAAATAAATAAATAAATAATGTAGATTATAATGTAGTTCAGCCTTTAGGTGCGGCCCTCCATAATTTTTTGGCTCTCGTGTGGCCCCTTGGAAAAAATAATTGCCCACCCCTGATCTATGCTATATATATATATAATGGAATTTGATATCATCTTAACTGTCATCTCTACTGCCAGTCCCACAGCTGCAGGCCCTATCTACACTACTATATAATGCAATTTCAGAATGCTGAACTGCATTAAGTTGGCAGTGGAGACTCACATAATCCAGTTCAAGGCAGTTAATCTGCATTCTGAAACTGCATTACATAGTAGTGCAGATCTAGCCGGTCAGCTAGTGGCAGCCATCTAGCAATATTTTTTTCTATTCAGCAGTCATTTCAAGATCCAACTTTCTTTCTTTTTTCAGTGTGTCAGGCTATTTAATGTGAGTCACCTCGGCAATACTTTACGCTAAGGGGTGAAATATAATTTCAATCTACGTTTACATACATTGTTGTGGTTTGTCTCAAAAGTTTACATCAAACTATTTTTAAATATTTTTTGAAAAGGAAAACAAACTATTTTTTAAAAAATGTCTTAATTAAGCAGTTTAAGAACATTATCAGTAACAAGTGAAGCCACTGTTTTTGATGCTCAGACTGTTAGATCTTTGTCTGGATTCCTTTTAGTCTGTTTTGGATTGGTAGGCTTCTCCTGAAAGGGCCACATTGTTGACTGAAAGGAAAGAAAATGTTTATCTTTTACTTCAGCTGTGCTTAAATCTGTTTAGAAGCAAAACCTGTCCACGTTTTTATGTGATTTCAGCTTCCACAAGAGATGCGGGTTCGGAGCCTGGCATGTCTAGCTTCCCAGAAGACCAAATGAGAACACAGATGGGTTGATGGCAAAATCAGATTTTTGTTCTCAGTGGCCACAGAGGATGTCAGTGGAGAAAACACCCTAAAGAACTGACATATCGCAGTGGTGAAAACATAACATATTTATTACATTTTGACAGCTATTCAAGACTCCTGCGCCAGCTCCTGATTGGTCAAAAATGTGCCCAGCTAGAATCTGCTTCCCAGTTGGCTGGAGATTCCCTTCAATGTCACCATTGTTTGGTCTTTGCTGTAGCAGGAAAGTTTCCAATTAGAGTAGACCCACTGAATTAAATTGTTGAATGATAAGACAACACAAGGCAACACCCTGCTGGGAATGCAGTTACAGCAACATGTTAAAGCTGAAATGCTACTAGACTCACAGTGTGCTGGTCAGTGACCGTAATAAAGTTTTGTTGTTGTTGAGTCTTTTATGCAAATGAGATGATAGTAACTTCACAAACATGCTTCAGTTCTCATTGGTCTAATTGTATAGCTTTCATTCTGGGAGAAATCAAGGCATCCTGTTATGGTGACAGTTGGTTTTCAGAGCACAGAAAGGGGGGGGGGGGGATCAGTGCTGTCAGAACGGTTGTTTTGTGAGTATAAAGCGGCTAATTGGCCTGTCTGCTACAAAAATAGGTGAAACCCCTTGCAGAAGTTTCTCATACACACACACACAAAACAAGGTTTGGAATTGGGTTGCTGTGAGTTTTCCAGGCTGCCTGGCCATGTTCCGGAAGCATTCTCTCCTGACGCTTCGCCCACATCTCTGGCAGGCATCCTCAGAGGTTGTGGGGTCTGCTGGAAACTAGGAAAGTGGGGTTTATAGATCTGTGGAGTGTCCGGGGTGGGAGAAAGCACTGTCTATTGGAGGCAAGTGTGAATGTTGCAATTGGCCACCTTGATTAGCATTGAATGGACTTGCAGCTTCAAAGCCTGGCTGCTTCCTGCCTGGGGGAATCTTTTGATGGGAGTGTTAGATGGACCTGATTGTTTTCTGTCTGGAACTCCCCCCCCCCTTTTTTGAGGTTTGAAATTCTTTTATTTATACACTTCTTGGGTCCTACAGTTGATTCCTCTATAGCTACTCCGTGTGGTTCATCACAAACAACATTGTCAACAGACTTTCTTTTAATTAGTAACGGATCCATTTTAGTGGTCCATTTCTGCAACTCAGTCACTGAATTGTGCATATTATAACAGCAGTAACAGTCCATACACTTGAACAGCACCAGCACATTCCTGCAGGGATCAAACCTGTCTCAGTAGGTTTTTAGACAAAGGCTGGATGGCCATCTGTCAGTGATGAAGCGAAGCCAGGTCTGAACTTAGAAAGTTCTTTTATTGATTAAGTGAGTAAAGTAAAGCATTCTCACACAGAGCAATTCAGCAGCTTGCATCTCACAGAGGAATCAGCATGGTGACTGACTCAAAAAGCTCACAGTATGTTTACACAGCTGAAGGTCAAACCAGTGCTGGACACCACTTGTGCTGTTTTAACTCTATAAATGCCTGGTTACACAACACAGCATCTTATACAATGGTTGAATTGCAGAATCATTTGAAAATCACACACTGACAATCCCCCTTTTTGAATTTCAAATATTTCTGTCTATTCACAAATACTATCAATCCTAAACATACTCATTCTACATGTGGACATCCATCACCATATAAAGCATTCCTAAGCAAATATTAAATCTTTACACATTAATCACACACATATGAAAAACCTTAGGTACATAGCAACACATGTATTCCTCAAGCACTTGGGAATCTTCCTTTTTCTCTCTAATTAACGCTCTGTTAACTATCCCTTTATTTCTCTGTGCCAAACAAGGAATCACAAGAGCCTGTCGTTCTACTCCCCCTGCAATGACTGTTTCTACTATTACTTCTTCTTCTTCTGGCTCCTGTTTCACTCTCTTAATCACTTCTTTCTCCTTTGGTGTGATGGATTCTTGTTTGTCCTGTTTTATTCTCCTAATCACCTCCTTTTGTTTTGGTGTGGTGGATTCTGATTTATCTTGTTTTATTCTTCTAATCACTTCCTTTTGTTTTGGCCTTGCGCCTTCCTGTCCATACTGTTTATTGGGAGTTCTAGTTTCCCCTTTCACCACCTGTTCTTGTTGATTAACAGTACTGGATGCCCCCTCATCCCTTTCACTTACATTTTCTCTAACTTTTGGAAACACAGACAATTCTCCAAAGTTAAGGTGCAAACACTTCCAATCTTTAGGTTTTTCAAAATATGCCAATCTTA
Organism: Anolis apletophallus; assembly: GCA_030556195.1. Classification (NCBI taxonomy): domain Eukaryota; kingdom Metazoa; phylum Chordata; class Lepidosauria; order Squamata; family Anolidae; genus Anolis; species Anolis apletophallus. The sequence goes on along the minus strand of JARBWK010000011.1, from coordinate 29,641,638 downwards.
AAAATCTAATTGTGTGTGGTGTTTCCAGAAACCAGTAACCACCTCTCTGATACCCCAGTAATATCAAACGCCTGAACTTGGACTCATTTTTCTTTCTCTCTTTTGTGGGTATCAGAACGTTGGCAAATTGCCCTATGATGCCCATATGTCTGTAACCAGGCATCCTGCCATACATCTTACGGAATGGTACATCAAGACCAACATCCCACAACCTATTTACAATGTAGTTACACGTAGACAAAACTTCGCCCCAAAGCTTGTCACCCAATGGACCATCTTTTAAGACACAAGCTTCCATATTTTGAAGTACTCTCATTTGTGTCTGTGCGATGCCTTCTTCTCCCTTGAGTTCTTCAGTTCTCACAAATTCTATATCTCTTAAACTTAGTTGTTCCACTTCTGAGGTACATGCTTCTACCCCCTCATCTACAAACAATGTGCTTATTTTCTTTTGACATATCCCCTCAACCATGTCTAACCATCTCGTGGTCTTGTCCACTATTTCTGGTACATCTTTCAAAAAATACCTGGTAAATCGATCAACAAAAATCAAAGAATATTTGGAACTGCCCCAACTCTCTTCAAAGGGTCCAGCAACATACATATGTGCTTTCTCAAACAAATCATTTGCCCTTATTTTAGTTCTCTTGTGGACTTTAATGGGTGTCCTTTTCACAGCTGCACAAACAGAGCAATCTAATTCAATGTTGCAGCTCTCTAACTGAAAATTAGGATCCAAATTAAATGTTTTCTTAAGAATTTCTATATCAGCATGACCCAAAATTCTGTGTAACTGGTGTATACATCTGTCATGCTGTATCTGGCTACTTACACAACAAACTTCTATGGCTGTCTGCAATCCCTGGACATGAACCAGCTGGTCAGGAGTCAGGCAAAGGATCAAAGTAGACTTGCCTCGTAAATCCTTTCCTGCATCATCCTCCGTCCCAAGTATTGTCTTCTGCAGCCCCTCCCGGGCTAGTAGATTCTCCATAAACACAGCCCATTCAGAGTAGTTGGTATCATTTAACTTCTCAATCATGCTAGTTGGGTTAATTCCAGCCATGCTGCTTTCCTTTCCTCTCCGCTCTGCCCCCTTCTTGGGTCAAACACTGGATACACAGGAACAACACAAAGTTCCAGAGGATTAATATGCACTTCCTTCTGTGTGACTCTCGGCCCCCGAGATTACGTCTAGCCACGTCTGTTTGGCTTTCTGACAGTCACTTTAATGATGAAATGCAGCCTCCTTTATAAAGAACCCGGGCAGAGCGTCTGTTTGCTTTTACTCACTTTTTATTCATCATCCTCTCTCAGGCTTGCTTCACTGGTTTGCATTGGTGAGCTTTGACTCCTCCGGCCAGCTTTTCTCTGTTCCGTTACGGGCAGCAGTCCGAACTCTGGCGCAGCAGAAGCGTGCTGGGCCCATAACCCTATTGTCCGCGCACCAGTGATGAAGCGAAGCCAGGTCTGAACTTAGAAAGTTCTTTTATTGATTAAGTGAGTAAAGTAAAGCATTCTCACACAGAGCAATTCAGCAGCTTGCATCTCACAGAGGAATCAGCATGGTGACTGACTCAAAAAGCTCAGCGTCTCCCTTATCAGTATGTTTACACACCTGAAGATCAAACCAGTGCTGGACACCACTTGTGCTGTTTTAACTCTATAAATGCCTGGTTACACAACACAGCATCTTATACAATGGTTGAATTGCAGAATCATTTGAAAATCACACACTGACGTTTTCTGCATTCCTGCCTGGCAGAATGAGTTTGGACTGTATTCTCTTTGTGGGTCTCTTTTAGTCAGACCCATAGCTGGGGGGATGGGTGGGTTTAACCCTGCTCCCTCCAAGTTTGCCAGATTTTTAAATAAAAAACCCTGCTCTACTGAGGAGTTGGTTAACCCGTTAAAGTTCACGAGGAAACCAGTTTGTTTTTTCTAAGCTGACACATTTCAGGAGGTGGGGATGTTGAACCCTCCAGAACTCCCACTCTGGCTACAGCCCTGCTTCCAGTGGTCTGCTATGGAGATTTTTGAATGGAGGCTGGATGGCCATCTGTTGGGGACACTTTGATTGGGGGGGGGGCACTGTTCATGCCACACAGCTATGGACTTACATGTGAAACACAAGTTCTATGCTGCCTGCTGTAAAGAAGAACTTTCTCCTTTGGAAGCTGGGCGACTTTCCTTCTCTGTATGGCTTGAGACGTGGTCAGCTCTCTTTTGGGGCCGTTGGGGTGGCTCTGTAAAGAGCCTTTATACAAATCCCTCATGTATATAGATACCGTGTTTCCCCGAAAGACAGCGTCTTACTTTCTTTTGACCCCCAAAATCCCCACTACGGCTTACTTTCGGGGTACGGCTTACATTAGCCGACGGTACCTGCCGTACCCGAAAGTAAGCCTTTCCCTTGGCCGCCGCGTCACTCGGTCCCGCCTCCTCCTCGGTCCCCTCCTCCCCCCCCTCCTCCTCCTCCTCCGCCCGCCGCCGGCCCTCCGCCCGCCTCCGTCGCCTGCGCGCCCGCCTCCGCCAGACAGCCGGCCCCACGCCTGCGGCAGGCGCGGCTCCGTCAGCGCTAGGCGCGCCTGCGTCAGCACGCTAAGCGCGCCTGCGTCACCGCACTAGGCGGGACCTACTGCCCATGCGCAAATGCCCGCAGGCGCGCGTAGCGCTGACGCAGCCCGCGGCCAGCGCTGACGCAGGCATAGGGCTGGCTGTGCGGCGCGACGGAGGCGGAGGTAGGCGGCGGCGGGCAGCGGAGGAGGGCGGAGGCAGGCGGCGGCGGAGGCAGGCGGCGGCGGAGGCGGGCGGCGGAGGCAGGCGGACCGAGGAGGAGGCGGGACCGAGGAGGAGGCGGGACCGAGTGACGTGGCGGCCGGTGGTACGTCTTATTTTCGGGGTACGGCTTACATTAGCCAACCCCCCTGACACCCCCGATACGTCTTACAATCGGGGGTGTCATACTTTCGGGGAAACATGGTAGATAATTATGACACAAAATGGCAGGTTCTTGAGGGAATTATTTTAGACTATATATGTGCGTGTGTGTATATATGCACACAGTACAGATCTATGTAAGCACTCCTATTTATGCAAACACATCTTTTACTAGAATTATTTTACACTGCATGTCTACATACACATATATAAGTCTCTCTCATATATATCTATATGTACGCACAAAAACACATCCCTTTTCCTAATATTTTTTCAAATAGAAGTAATTATTTCCCTCTATATCAGGAGTGCTCATTAGGTAGATCGTGATCGGATCTACTGGTAGATCACGTAGGGCATCCTGGTAGATAGCAGGCAGGGCAGGGGAAGGCTCAGTCCCGCCCCGCAGGCTCCCAACGCCACCCAGGTGCAGGAGGTTGGACTGGATGGCCCTTGGAGGTCTCCTCCTATTCTAAGAACCCATTATTATTATTATTATTATTATTATCAGAGGCTGAATGGCCATCTGTGAGGAATGCTTTGATTGTGTTTTTCCCTTGTGGCAGAAGGAGGTTGGACTGGATGGCCCTTGGAGGTCTCCTTCTACTCTAGGAACCTATTGTTGTTGTTACTATTTTTATTATTAGTAGCAGAGGCTGAATGAATATTATCATTATTATTATCATTATTATTATGAATAAATTCAGGGGCTTATTATACTCCCATTTAGTGGAATTCAGTCTTAACATATATTATATGGCTCTCACTGAAATAAATTTCCAAATATTTTGCTTTTATGGCTGAGTAGTGGGTAGGTAGATCGGTTTGACTTGGTTGTTTTATAAATAGCTCACATGCTGAAAAAGTGTGAGCACCCCTGATCTATATAAATGTAATGTTCGTTTGTGGCATTAACGTAACTCAAAACCCACCAAACCAATTGACACCAAATTTGGACACAATACACCTACTAACCCACAAGTAACCATCACTCAAAAATGTATTTTGTCATTTGGCAGGTGTAGTTGCAGGGATTTATAGTTCACCTACAATCAAAGAGCATTCTGAACTCCATCAATGATGGAATTGAACCAAATTTGGCACATAGGACTCCCACAACCAACAGAAAATTCTGGAAGGGTTTGATGGACATTGACCTTGAGTTTGGGAGTTGTAGTTCACCCACATCCAGAGAGCTCCCTGGACTCAAACAATGATGGATCTGGACCAAACTTGGCATGAATACTCCTTATGCCCAAATATGAACACAGAATGGAGTTTGGGGAAAATAGACCTTGACATTTGGGAGTTGTAGTTATTGGGATTTATAGTTCACCTACAGTCAAACCCCACCAACAATAGAATTGGGCCAAACTTCCCACACATAATCCCCATGACCAACAGAAAATACTATGTTTTCTGGTGGGCTTTTGTGACCCTTCTGACACCCCCTCACGAACCCCTCCCAAGGGTCCCGACTCCCAGATTGAAAAATGCTGCCTTAAGGCCATCCGGTCTAACTCCCTTCACCAGGGCAAGAAAACATAACGAAAGCCCTCCTGACAAAGAGCCATCCAGCCATAGATATAGATAAATATTATATACACACATATATATGTTTATGACAGATATAGTATCATAGATTTGAAGGGGATCCCTAAAGGACAATTATGTGTTGCATGTTCCAGACAATCTCTCCATCAACACTGAAAAGGAACAACAAATATTGTTTACCCACAAGCAAAAAAATTACAACTATTAGAAACAAACACTTTTTCATTACTTTATTTTCCAGATCACCAGGCTGGGCCACAGCAAAGCGTGGAAGGGGACAGCTAGTATCAACAGATGTATGTACATACAGAGACACATTTATATATATATATACACACACACACACACACACACACACATATACATACACACACATATACACACACACACACACACCAAAGAGCAATAATTATTTCTCTCACAACATCATCTGAGGATGCCTGCCATAGATGTGGGCGAAATATCAGGAGAGAATGCTTCTGGAGCATGGCCATACAGACTGGAAAACACACAACACCATCATTATTTCCCTCTCAAGTTCTCAATACCTGCTTCAGATCTACTGGAAAGAACTGGGAATTTTAAAAATCCTTTTTCCCTGTCACAGATGGAAGAGTTGGATACTATTATGACAATTACTATTTAATATTTATGATAACCCCTCCTTTTGAAAGAGACCCAAAGCTGCTCACACTTAAAAGAATACTAATTGCTATTTAACCTAAAATACATAAACATTAAAATATTCAGAATGTTTTTGTTTATTAGACCTATGGGCCTTCTCTCTTCAACATGTAGCGAGTCCTTTTGATGCTAATAAATATATTTGTTGTTGTTGTGTTTTTGGTGCTGACTAAAAGGCAGGGCAAGGGGATCTCTCTCTCTCTCTGGGCGCCTTTTGAGGGAGAAGCAGAAATGGCGGTGCCGTTTCCCGCCTTTTTCCTCTCTTCCCTTTTCCCTGTCAAAGCAGTGGAATGACTGAGGAAAAATCCCCCTGGAATGTGTCAAACGAAGTTATCGTCCTTCATATCTGAGAGAAACCAAGCCAATCCACTAAATAAACCATGAAACCCCTATTTTATAACCTACTTCACAGAAGCGCCCGAAATATGGTTTCTTCCCTGAGAAATCTATTGCTCTCGTTTCTTTAGTAATGACAGCCAGGCATCCTTTTAAATCCCTCCAATTCCCGAATTCCTGCACTGAAAATGCCTCGGATTCATTGCTCTATGTCAGGGGTGCCCACACTTTTTCATCATGCGAGCTACTATATGAACAATCAAGTTGAATAGATCACCTGTTGTGATCACACACGCACGCACGCTCCTACTGCCTTCCGTCCGCGCAGGGCTTCTTTCTCGCCGCCGCGCACACCCGGGAAGGGGATCCTCCTTGCCTGCGTGCGCTCTCTCTCTTAATGTCGTCGTTGCCTTCCTCCTTCCTGCTGCGTGCTTTCGCGAAGCAGGAAGTCCCCATCCCGTCCTGCTTCTTGCGTGCACAGCAGGCCCCTCCCACGCACGCAGCAGGAGGGTATAGACGCACCCGTCAGCGCTCTGGCCAGATATGGCTTTGGCGGCGGCTTCCTTACCTGGGCAGGAGAAGGAAGAGTGGAAGAGGTGCTTCCCCAAAGTGACAGATGCAGCGGGGGGGGGGGGGGGCTTCCTTCCTTTCGAGGGTGTCACTCAGAAAAGACGCCCAAGTGGGCGGCTGGCAGGAAGGAGGACCCCTCCCACTGGTGGCAGTCCATGCCCACGGGAGAGAGAGGGGGGTGGCTCTTCCTAGACAGCTCTTCCTAGCCTCTCTCTCTCTCTCTCTCTCTCTCTCTCTCGTGGGCCCTCGCCGCCTTTCTCTGAGGGCGAGGGAGGGCAAGGCAGAGAAAGGCGGTGAGGGCACAAGCAGCAGCAGCAAGTGGAGTCTCCATCCCCGCAGCCCCCTCCTCCTCGGGTTCAGCCCCAGGAACACGGCAGAGCCCTCCCTCCTCGCCCCCAACCAAGGAAAGAAAGCAGCCCCACACAGCTCGCTCGCCTAGGTCTCGGCTTGGAATGGGAGTCCCAAGGGCAGCAGCAAGGTTTGTGGCGGGGCTTGCTTGGCTTTGCCCCACTTTGCCCGGCCTCCTTCGCCTCTTTCTCTCTCTCTCTCCCTCTCTCCTTCCAGCGCCCACCTGCCTGCCTGCCAAAAGGATCCGAAAAGTTCTCCGGTTTCTTCTCTCCTTGGCTCTCTCTCTCTCTCTCACACACACACATTCCCTCCATCCCTCCCACAGCCTCGCATCCTATCCGCGTGCATGCCTTTGCCTTGCTCCCGCCCCCAGCAGCAACCAATGGGCGGTCATGTCACCACACCGTGCATGGCAAGACGAGCGCCAGGGCCCGCCCACTAAAGCCTCATTTTGGCAAAAGAAGCCCCGCAAAGGCGGCGGCGGGAGTGCACGTGCGCGCACATGGCAGGAGGGCGCCATCCGGCTGGTGAGGCCCAAAGATCACCTGGAAGAGGGCCGAAGATCACATAGGTGCTCCCGATCACCATAATGAGCACCCCTGCTTTATGTGTTATTGATATGTATTGGCTCAATTCCTAAACAGACTTCCCGATGAGGGAAAAGCCACTTTAAAAAAAATTTGATACACACACACACACACAAAATACATACCTTACACACACATAAAATTTACAATTCCCACCACCAACACAAGGATTATTTTCTTTTACATATATTCATTTCTTTTTTTGAGACAATCTTCATATCTTTATCTTTATAAATTTCCATCCTATATACTATATACATTTGCAACCTATTTCTTATGGCTTGATCTCCGGATTGATTCATTATATAGTTCTTTATCTTTGTCCATCTTTCTTCCATTTATCTCATTCTATTTTCATTGATTTTTTAAATCATTGAATTTCACATTCATAATTTCAAATTCCATTTGCTCCACCATATATTGATGCCATTTATTTTTTGTCCATTTTGATTTCTTCTTCGTGTGTCTGTGAAATCCGCACATGTGGGTTTCTCTGCGCCTGCGCAAACAATTTCGGAACATTCTAGCTTAAAAGAATTTAGGCCAAAGTCTCGTCCATCCTCCCTCTGGAAGATATGCCCGGAGGCGGGGCTTCGCCCTCAATTCTTCTTTCCGCACAACAGCAGCAACTCCGGACCTCTCTTTAGCTATTTGACTTACCCTTAGCGACTAGGAATCCCTACCGACCATCCTTCATTCTCCACTACTGACATCGGACCGGCTAACAGGCTTGATATGGCTTCCTCTTTATCTTTTAAAAAATGCTCAGCCTGCAGGGTAAACCTCCTAGAGGCTGATAGGCATACTAAATGCCTCCCGTGTCTGGGAGTCTCACAATCGCTCCGCTTGTGAGATTTGCAGGGCTTTCACCTCCAGAGCCCAAAAGAGCAGAGACTCCCGGGTAAAAGCGCTCCTCTACAAGCAAGCGCTGGCACCAGAGGACACGAGCCAAGCCGCGCACGCCTTCCCTGACCAACAGATGCCTTCCCCTCTCCCTGGAGAGCTCCAAACTCCTCGGAAGCAGCCTCGGAAGAGGACAAGGCCATCCAAACAAACTGCTCATAAGAGCATATCCAAAGACAAGCAGAAGCCAAAGGGATGGTTACTCATTGGCACTCAGCCCTTGAGCCCTCCCTTCTCGGTACCGCCTCATCAACTGCTAGAGGCACCGCAACTGGAGCAGAAACCAGCCTTCTTTCTGGAGCTCCAGGAACCCCCTGCAGCTTCACCCTATTGAGCTGCTGAGCTCCAATATAGAACCGAGCCTGCCTCTTTCCCCTCCCCTTCTCCAGCCAGCCCAGCTGCCTCTGATTCAGGAGCAGTCTCCCTCTCTGGGGTCGGTTCCGCCAACGCAAGTTAGAACCGGCCGGTCCCGAAGGCGCCTTTCTCGGCACCGTAGCCCCTCCTCCTCTTCCAATTCTTGGTCCCCCACTCCCCCTCCTCCCTCCAAACGCCACCATGGCCACGATCCGCATCATCCCTATCCTTTCAACTATCCTTTCCCACCCTACCCACCCTTCCCTTTCTACCCCCCTTATTACCATCAGGGTGGATACATGGGGCTCCAGGGACCACCCCCTCCCTCTCCCTATCAGCCTCCTCACCCCCCTCCTACAGCCACAGTCTCTGCACCCCCACCTGAGCTTCCCATTGTCCCCCAGGAGGTGGCACCACCCTCAGCCCTAGCTTCTCCTCACCAGGAGTTACTCAATGAGACCGTGGAACTTGAATCCTCAAGTGACCAACCACCCACCCCCACCCCTCAGCCTGATACAGAACCTGACTCCATACAAGCAGAAGAGTTCAAAAACTTTGCTGCTTTACTTATTCGCCTCTCTAGGTCACTTAACCTCGCCACTCCACCCTCCACCAATGTGGTCCAAGATCCCTGTTTTTCCTCTTCTGAGCAGAGGCCACCAACATCCACGGTGCTACCAACCTTACCATACCTCCTACAGATTTTTAAAACAACAGGAGTATCCCCGGCACTTGTGCCAGCAACACCAAGGCGAACAGAGAATCTCTATCGAATTGACCTTAAAGAAGCCACCTGGCTCGCCAAGCTCCCTAATGCTAACTCAATGGTGACTGATACTCAGCCAAAACCTGTTCAGAAGAACCAATCCTCCCCTTCTGATAAAGAGGGAAAAAGCTTGATGCTATGGCTAAGAAGTTCTACTCTTCAGTCTGTCTGTTTGCCCATATGGCACATTATGGCATGTACATGAGTGTTTACCAGACTTTTCTCTGGAATAAAATAACTCCTTACCTTGACCTACTGCCTCTAGCCGACCAGGCCATGGCTAAGGCTTTCTCCCAAGAGGCACTCCTTTTAGCCAAGCTTCAGAAAGACCTGGCAAAGAACAATGCTGACGCCTCTGGCAAATTGATTGGAGGCTCAGTAGCGTTGCGTAGATACGCCTGGCTTAGGGCCTCCACTCTCTCCCAATCACAGAGAAATTTGATGAGACAGGTGTTTTCAATACAGAGACTGATTCCCAATTGGAACATTCTCACAAAATGAAGTAGCCGGTCACCAAGTATGACCAGCAACCATACTACCAACGCCAGAGGTGGGGCCCCTACTATAGATACCATGAATATCAACGAGCTGGATACAACACTCAATCCTATAGAGGTAAACAACGCTCCCAACCACCCTCATCAAACACCAGGAGACCCCCCACTCCCTTTTAAGGATCAGTATCGTGGTTCCAAACCCGCGGACAAAAGGCGGTTTTAGTCCCCCGCCAGCACACTCCTCTACTGATTCTACCCCTCCGCAGTCCCCGCCACCAAGTCACACCTCTAACATTACGCCTCTCCCCGACCTCACCTACCTCGATAGGCTTCACCCATTCCTAAATGTATGGCAGTCTATCACTACCAACAATTGGGTGCTAAGCATAGTCCAAGATGGTTATGCCATCGAGTTTCACTCCCTTCCATGTCCAGGACTAGTCCTACTCACCCAACCCTCCCTCACTCTGTGGGAAGAGATCCAATCCCTACTGCAAAAGGGAGCCATCTCCCCTATTCCAGTCTTTTTCAACCGGTGTGCCTCGGCACACTCCTGTGCCGTGGCGGAGCTCTTGGTGTGCCGCCAGAAAAGCTTTCTGCCCCCCTTCCTTTCCCCTCTCCTTTTGCCGCCGCTATTATTTTTGTCGCTATTATGTTTGTGGAGAGGTGCACAAGTGGGTGGCTCCAAAATGACGCGACGTCATTTTGGAGCCGCCCATTGGGCTCCTCTCCACAAAAAAACGGTAGTATGCACGCCCACTTGTGCTCCTCTCCTCCTTTGCATGCTGCCGTCTGTTTGTGGAGAGGTGCGCAAGTGGGCGGCTCCAAAATGACGAAGAGGACCGAATCCTTGTCGTCCTTCTTCGAGCCGAGCGCCGTTCACGTGGGCGGTGTGGCGGATGTGTCCCAGCCCATTCCCCCTCTCCTCCACAGCACAAAGGAGGAGGAGGCGGAGGAGAGGGGGAAGGGGGTAAGACACATCCGCCACGCCGCCCACGTGAACGGCGCTCGGCTCAAGGAGTAAGGACGAAGAGGATCCAGCACAAAGGAGGCGGAGGAGAGGGGGAAGGGGGTAGGACACATCCGCCCACTTGCAAGACCTCACGATCAGCGGCCGCTGGTTTTCCCTAGAGCAACTACTTCACATCAATGCACTGGAGCTTCTGGCAGGGAAAAAGGCCCTTTGAGTGTTTTCCAACCTGATCTCGAACCGCACAATTGAGGTTGTCATAGAAAATACGTCAGTGAAGTTTTACCTGAACAAACAGGGAGGGACTCGCTCTCCAACCCTCCTATCCCTCTCGACATGCATCTGGAAATGGTGTATCCAGAGAAATATCTTCCGCATTGCAATCCATCTACCTGGCTACGACAACACACTGGCAGACTCCCTCGGCAGAACGTCAGTGTCCACACACGAGTGGCACCTCCACCCCATGGAGTTCTAATTCCTAACCTGCCACTGGGGCTACCCACAGGTAGACATGTTTGCGTCCCCAGAGAACGCCCACAGCCCTCACTTCTGCGCAAGGCTACACCCTCGCGCATCCCCAGGCTTCTAGGAGATGCCTTCCTCTTTCAGTGGACCCCCGGGTTCCTATACATTTTTCCTCCTCTTCCACTACTGTGCAGGGTAGTAGCGAAGATCATTTTCGACAAGGCCGACTGCCTCCTCATCGCCCACTGGTGGCCCAGGCAACCCTGGTTCTCACCCCTTCTCCAAGCGGAGAGGAACAACTTCCTCTGCTTCCGGTCCAGCCCGGACCTGCTAACATTGAACCACGGTCTGATCCAACACCCAGACCTCCCAACCCTCCACCTGATGGCGTGGAGGATTAAGCCTTAGCCCACCTCTCTGACATGGCACGGCTAATTATATTGGCGGCCAAAAAAGCGTCAGTGAAGTTTTACCTGAACAAACAGGGAGGGACTCGCTCTCCAACCCTCCCGTCCCTCCCGATAAGCATCTGGAAATGGTGTATCGAGAGAAACATCTTCCTCATTGCAATTCATCTACCTGGCAATGACAACACACTGCAGACTCCCTTGGCAGAACATCAGTATCCACACACGAGTGGCACCTCCACCCCAGGGAGTTCAAATTCCTAGCCCGCTACTGGGGCCACCCACAGGTAGACATGTTTGCATCCCCAGAGAACGCCCACTGCCCTCACTTCTGTGCAAGGCTACACCCTCGCTGTCTAGGAGACGCCTTCCTCTTTCAGTGGACCCCCGCCCTTCTATACATTTTTCCTCCTCTTCCACTACTGTGCAGGATAGTAGCGAAGATCATTTTCGACAAGGCCGACTGCATCCTCATTGCCCACTGGTGGCCCAAGCACCTTCTCCACGCGGCAGGAAACAACTTCCTCCGCTTCCGATCCAGCCTGGACCTGCTAACATTGAACCACGGTCTGATCCAACACCCAGACCTCCCAACCCTCCGCCTGACAGCGTGGAGGACCAAGCCTTAGCCCATCTCTGACGCGGCACGGCTAATTATATTGGAGGCCCAAGAAGCGTCCACGAAAAAATCCTATACCTACAAGTGGGCAAAATTTAAAGCCTTCACAGTATCAAGGAGTGATGGCCCCAGTCCCCGTAGTACTAGACTTCCTAGTTCACCTCTCGTCCCTAAAGTTTTCCCCGTCCTCATTCAAATGTTATCTAGCTGCCCTGTCATGGTATGGGAGAAGGGATGGCCTTCCATCCCTCTTCCAAGACCCTTTAGTTCACATGTTCCTTAAAGGTTATAAAAACGTTCACCCACCAGTCCCCCCCCCCAAGCATGGAGACTAGAGCTCGTGTTATGTCAGTTGTCAAAACCACCCTTCAAACCCATGTCACCCTGTGATATTTCCCACCACTCCTGGAAGACACTGTTTATCTTTCCACCCTAATACTATTACTGCTTGAACACATTCAATTATTGCTTCTTTTCACTATTATTTCCCATTTCCTCTCTTTTCCCTAATACTGCCATTTCCTTTGTTATGACCCACTCATTTCCTAATATTTGATTCGACTCGATTTGTATGGTCCACAAAAAATATTGTACATATTCACATTCTCACATCATGTGCATAAACTGCCCTTTCTGTTGACATCCATGCCAGCACTGGCTACTCATTTTTATAATAGTATGCTAATTGGCAGGGTGTACGAGACCATTTGTGCAATATTTTCCTCCTCATTTCTCGTACTTTGGTATTCCTTTTCATCCCTATTGTCTCTACCACATTTCTCATCTCGTTCCGTAATTTGTAACTCCATTTCCCACATACTTTCCAAATCCCGTATTATACATCCATCAGCCTCTATTAGCATTGTATATATTTTACTGGCCTGTGCCTTCTTTCCTTCCCTTTTCTCTTATTATCTTTTCAAATGCAGTATCTACTCTCTTAACCATATTAATATTTTCTTTTATTTTGCAATACGCACAAATTGCTCTTATATGTACGGTAGCCAATGTTCTTGTCCACGCCATTGTTTAATACTATTTTCCCTTAACATTCCCTCTCTGTCATATAATTGTTCTCTCTCTCTATTCCTTTTTCCTTTAGTATCTGGATATACCCACACTAGATCATAATGGAGGCTCCTGGCTTCAAAGGAAACATATGGACAGAATGACATATTAAAATACTATTTAATGTGCTTGCTTTGGTCTTTTCATACACATAAAACACTAGGAATAGAGTCCTGTTCTGACACAGGAACTATCAATCTTCCTTTTAGGAATGTAATAAGTTGGGGAAATAAGTGAAATAAGGGACAGGTTTGGCCTCCCACCCAAGTGCCAACCAAGGCAGGCCCTGCTTAGCTTCTTGAATCCGGCCTTGGTATCTCCTAACCTTGATATCATTGCATCACATTAAGGAGGACTAAAATTTTATTTCCTTTGGCAATGCAAAGGTTAATTTGAGGCGCCTTGTTTTCGCGAAACACGACTAGCCAAGAGGAAGGATTGAGCGAAGGACCAATCGCATTTAAAAGTTTGAATCCTAGTGATTTGCATAGCTCGAGCTGAGAAAGGTTACGCAATGGCGCCCCTGGCCAATCAAAACGTGGACATTAGCAGCCTTCATTTCCATAAGCGAGCTATAAATATGACAGAGATCAGTTTTCTGTTAGTTGTTCACTAGAGCAAAGATGCCTGGATGCAAGAAGGCAATCAATCACAAAGACCCAGAAGGGCGACAGGAAATGCAAGAAGAGCAGAATGGAGAGCTCCTACATCTATGTCTACAGAGTGTTTACGGAGATCCATCCGAACATTGGTATCTCCACCATGAACACTTTTGTCAACAACATCTTGAAGCGCATCGCACATTAGATTGTTTAAGCAGATTGTTGAGATTGTTGTGATTTACCCTGTAGGCCAGGTTAGAAGCCTGGGGGTTGGGCCTCGGTGCATCCTGGACTCCATTTTGGGAGTGGAGTTTGGATCAGTGGCCATGCTGGGAATTCTTTGGGACCAGAAGTCTAGCGGAATAGCTCAGGTTAAGGGCTGCTAGACCGGTCGAAAGGAAACCTGAAAGGATTTTTCAGAGACTAACTGAGAAGTTAGTGATTCAAGAAGGCCATCACAAAGACCCAGAAGGGCGACAGGAAACACAAAAAGAGCAGAATGGAGAGCTACTACATCTACCGTATTTTTCGCACCATAAGACGCAGTTTTTTTCCTCCCAAAGTAGGATGAAAAATCAGCCGCGTCTTATGGAGCGAAGATGCAGGCAGGGGGGGGGGGGAGGCGCTGGAGCAGAGGGGGGCGGCGGCGATATACTCACCAAAAGTGTCCCGGACAGCCTCTGTCTCGCTTCGCTGTCCAGGGGAGGTCTTCATCTGGAGACCACCGCCTCTGTCGCCGCCTCTCCTCTTCTCTGGTCTGTTGCGGCGGCGGAGGGCGGACTGGATGGAGAGGACGGGGGATGTGACGCAAGCGCCGTGTCACGTATGGCGCCGGCGCATGCGCAGTACGGCACTTGTAGTCCAACTACACTTCCCATCATGCCTGACCAGCTTTTTTCTGTGCAGGCATGACAGCTCTTGATGATAGTTCTTTCATTACATTTTTGTTGTAGAACACTACCGTAGTCTCCTGCTGCATCCAATTTTACAAAGATGTCAAAGCAGAAAAGGCTAAGCTATAAAATCCCATTTAAACTGGAGGTAGTAAAATACGCCAAAGAACATGGAAACAGGGCAAAATATTTTTTTTCTATTTTCCTCCTCTAAAATCTAGGTGCGTTTAATCAGAAACTGCGTCTTATGGTGCGAAAAATACGGTATGTCTACAGAGTGTTTAAGGAGATCCATCCGAACATTGGTATCTCCACCATGAACACTTTCGTCAACATCTTCAAGCTCATTGCACATTACAGATTGTTTAAGCAGATTGTTGTGATTGTTGTGATTTACCCTGTAGGCCAGGTTAGAAGCCTGGGGGTTGGGCCTCGGGGCAGCCGGGACTCCATTTTGGGAGTGGAGTTTGGATCAGCGGCCATGATGGGAATTCTTTGGGACCAGAAGTCTAGCGGAATAGCTCAGGTTAAGGGCTGCTAGATTGGCCAAAAGGAAACCTGAAAGGATGTTTCAGGGACTAACTAAGAAGTTAGTGATCCAAGAAGGCCATCACAAAGACCCAGAAGGGCGACAGGAAACGCAAGAAGAGCAGAATAGAGAGCTACTACATCTATATCTACAGAGTGTTTAAGAAGATCCATCCGAACACTGGTATCTCCACCTTGAACACTTCCGTCAACAACATCTTCAAGCGCATCGCACATTACAGATTGTTTAAGCAGATTGTTGTGATTTACCCTGTAGGCCAGGTTAGAAGCCTGTGGGTTGGGCCTCGGTGCAGCCTGGACTCCATTTTGGGAGTGGAGTTTGGATCAGCGGCCATGTTGGGAAGGTAATCCTGAGCCATGGGGAGTGGCCAACGTACTCTCTGGGGGCTAGCAACAGGAGCACTCCTAGGATTAGCTGGGATCAGAGCATGGGAGGAGTCAGCAGGAAGGAGGGAAAATCTTGTCAGAGAGTCAGTCAGTTAGGGGCTTAGCTTTTGACAAAGTAAAGTCGGAGTCTGAATCTCTCTGGAGAGAGTGAGTTCTTTCTACGCTGTTTCACAGACAGGGGAGAGACTCTTAGCTAGTCTTCTACATTAGGGGAAGATTAGTGTTCAGAGAGGAATTCTCTGGGACCAGAAGTCTAGCGCAATAGCTCAGGTTAAGGCTGCTAGACTGTTCAAAAGGAAACCTGAAAGGATTTTTCAGGGACTAACTGAGAAGTTAGTGATCCAAGAAGGCCATCACAAAGACCCAGAAGGGCGACAGGAAACGCAAGAAGAGCAGAATGGAGAGCTACTACATCTATGTCTACAGATTGTTTAAGCAGATTGTTGTGACTTACCCTGTAGGCCAGGTTAGAAGCCTGGGGAGTTGGGCCTCGGTGCAGCCTGGACTGCATTTTGGGAGTGGAGTTTGGATCAGCGGCCATGTTGGGAATTCTCTGGGACCAGAAGTCTAGTGGAATAGCTCAGGTTAAGGGCTGATAGACTGGTCAAAAGGAAACCTGAAAGGATTTTTCAGGGACTAACTGAGAAGTTAGTGATCCAAGAAGGCAATCACAAAGACCCGGAAGAGCGACAGGAAATGCAAGAAGAGCAGAATGGAGAGCTACTACATCTATGTCTACAGATGTATGTCTCTAACAGCTACTGGCTAACTGACTCAATCCCATACATTACAAACCACAAATAAATACAACACAAAACTCTTAACACATATATTGACCTCACTACACTTTGCATCACATTAGGGACTACAATTTTATTTGCCTTGGCAACGCAAAGGATAATTTGGGGCGCCTTGTTCTCGCGAAACACGACTAGCCAATAGGAGGAAGGATTGAGCGAAGGACCAATCTCATTTCAAAGTTTGAATCCTAGTGATTTGCATCGCTCGAGCTGAGAATGGTGACGCAATGGCGCCCCTGGCGAATCAAAACGTGGACATTAGAAGTCTTCATTTCCATAAGCGAGCTATAAATATGCCAGAGATCGGGTTTCTGTTAGTTGTTCACTAGAGCAAAGATGCCTGGATCCAAGAAGGCAATCACAAAGACCCAGAAGAGCGACAGGAAATGTAAGAAGAGCAGAATGGAGAGCTACTACATCTATGTCTACGGAGTGTTTAAGGAGATCCATCCGAACATTGGTATCTCCACCATGCAGATTTTCGTGAACATCTTCAAGCGCATCGCACATTACAGATTGTTTAAGCAGATTGTTGTGATTGTTGTGATTTACCCTGTAGGCCAGGTTAGAAACCTGTGGGTTGGGCCTCGGTGCAGCCTGGACTCCATTTTGGGAGTGGAGTTTGGATCAGCGGCCATGTTGGGAAGGTAATCCTGAGCCAAGGTGAGTGGCCAAAGTACTCCTAGGATTAGCTGGGATCAGAGCAGGGGAGGGGTCAGCAGGAAGGAGGGAAAATCAGAGAGTCAGTCAGTTAGGGCTTGGCTTTTGACAAAGTAAAGTCGGAGTCTGAGTCTCTCTGGAGAGAGTTCTTTCTATGCTGTTTCACAGACAGGGGAGAGACTTTTAGCTAGTCTTCTACATTAGGGGAAGATTAGTGTTCAGAGAGGATTAAAGGCTGCAAGACTGGTCAAAAGGAAACCTGAAAGGATTTTTCAGGCACTAATTGAGTAGTTAGTGATCGAAGAACGCAATCACAAAGACCCAGAAGGGTGACAGGAAACGCAAGAAGAGCAGAATGGAGAGCTACTACATCTATGTCTACAGAGTGTTTAAGGAGATCCATCCGAACACTGGTATCAGCACCAAGAGCATCTTCGTCAACGACATCTTCAAGCGCATCGCACATTACAGACTGTTTAAGCAGATTGTTGTGATTTACCCTGTAGGCCAGGTTAGAAACCTGGGGGTTGGGCCTCTGTGCATCCTGGACTCCATTTTGGGAGTGGAGTTTGGATCAGCGGCCATGTTGGGAAGGTAATTTTGAGCCAAGGGGTGTGGACAAAATACGCTCTGGGGGCTAGCAACAGCAGCACTCCTAGTATTGGCTGGGATCTGAGATGGGGAGGAGTCAGCAGAAAGGAGGGAAAATCTAGCCAGAGAGTCAGTCAGTTAAGGCTTGGCTTTTGACAAAGTAAAGTTGGAGTCTGAATCTCTCTGGAGAGAGACTTCTTTCTACGCTGTTTCACAGACAGGGGAGAGACTCTTAGCTAGTCTTCTACATTAGGGGAAGATTAGTGTTCAGAGAGGAATTCTCTGGGACCAGAAGTCTAGCGGAATAGCTCAGGTTAAGGGCTGCTAGACCGGTCGAAAGGAAACCTGAAAGGATTTTTCAGAGACTAACTGAGAAGTTAGTGATCCAAGAAGGCCATCACAAAAACCCAGAAGGGCGACAGGAAAGGCAAAAAGAACAGAATGAAGAGCTACTACATCTATGTCTACAGATTGTTTAAGCAGATTGTTGTGACTGTTGTGACTTACCCTGTAGGCCAGGTTAGAAGCCTGGGAGGTTGGGCGTCGGTGAAGCCTGGACTACATTTTGGGAGTGGAGTTTGGATCAGTGGCCATGTTGGGAAGCTAATCCTGAGCCAAGGAGAGTGGCCAAAGTACTCTCTGGGGGCTAGCAACAGGAGCACTCCTAGGATTAGCTGTGATCAGAGCAGGGGAGGAGTCAGCAGAAAGGAGGGAAAATCTTGTCAGAGAGTCAGTCAGTTAGGGCTTGGCTTTTGACAAAGTAAAGTTGGAGTCTGAATCCCTCTGGGGAGAGTTCTTTCTACGCTGTTTCACAGACAGGGGAGAGACTCTTAGCTAGTCTTCTACATTAGGGGAAGATTAGTGTTCAGAGAGGAATTCTCTGGGACCAGAAGTCCAGCGGAATAGCTCAGGTTAAGGGCTGCTAGACTGGTCGAAAGGAAACCTGAAAGGATTTTTCAGGGACTGAGAAGTTAGTGATCCAAGAAGGCCATCACAAAGCCCCAGAAGGGCGACAGGAAACGCAAGAAGAGCAGAATGGAGAGCTACTACATCTATGTCTACAGAGTGTTTAAGCAGATTTAAGCTGCACCATCACCTTTTGTGAGATCATAATGGCGCTGCAGCTCGTGCTGCGTGGGCTCCTGGCCATGTTCGCCGTATCTGAGGCCAAGGCCCTCGTCATCTACGCAATGAACTACGGAAGTTCAACACCAGAAGAAACGGAAAATGATAATTAAGCTGCTAAGCCTTACCCCAAGATTACTACTACCACATCAGCTCCAGATGATTAAATATGGACTTCTGTGGGCGAGCAGATGGCGACTACTGGATGACACATGTTCTGTACCAGAAACAAGTGCTGATGTGGTCTATCCAATACAATTTTCTGAATCAAACTGAATCTAAAATTGACCAAAACTGATTCATAACCCTTTTAGTACTAATGCTGGAGAGTGGTCCCTGGTCAAAGTGGTCCCTGGTCAAAAAAAGCCTAGGAACCACTGCGGGTTTTCTTATCTTCATCATAGAAATGCACTATTCCAACATCATAGTTCAAAGAAACCTGGATCTGTACTGGATCGTAGTCTAGATTCAGAAGGGTAGGGGGTGAAGTAAGAGCTTTGTACTGATCATCGTAACGTGCCATAGCCCAGATCCCTTTGCCAGGCCCGGAATCAAGTTCTCCTCCCCTGTCCACATTCTTGGGCTACACCCACCGCCCAGTAGTCACCATCCTCTACATCCACTATTCAATAACGTTTTCCAGAAGTGAATCCCTTCTTCCCAAGCACACAGCAGACAACTCAAATCTTTTGGAGCTGTATGGCAGATCTTGGCGGCTCTTCGCCCAGTGTACACTTTTCCGATCGTCAGACACAAAGTACCGAGGATGGGTTGTTTTTGCATCCAAAGTCACATTTTCTGAAAGAGAATCAACACCATAATTGAATGACTCAGGTTAGATTCATTTGGCCCAATTTAATGTTTTGGTGTGGTAGGGATAGGGTTGCCACTTTTTTAAATAAGAAAGAAGGGACATTTACCTAAAAACACGGGATTTTTCACAAAAATAAGGGACACTTCATCAAAATCAAACGTTAAGTACGAGGGCAGGTCAATAAGTAAGTGGCTTTTTGAATTTCCCACCTCTTAACTGAAAGGGCAACACTGCTCCTGTCAACAGGCATCTGCCAGTAGACTCCTGTCAAAATTTGAAAAAGCTGCGTCATTTAGTTTGTGTTTGACAGCCATTGATAGCAGACTACCACGTGATTTGAGGAGAAAATGGAAAAAAGTGAATTTTGTGTGCTCATTAAGCATTATTTTTTGCGGGGAAAAAACCATCGCTCAAACCAAGGCTAAGCTTGATAAATACTATGGGGACTCTGCACCATCAATTTCAATGGTAAAAAAGGGGTTTACTGAATTTCATTGTGGCCGTACAAGAACGGAAGATGCCGAACATTCTGGACGCCCAGTTGAGGTCTCTACACCCGAAACAATTGAAAAAATTCACGATATGGTGTTGGCCGATCGGAGATTGAAAGTGCGAGAGATTGTGGAAGCCATAGGCATCTCACATGGCTCAGTGGTTTCAATTTTAAATGATCACTTGGGTATGAGAAACCTTTCCGCAAGACGGGTGCCGCGTTTGCTCACAATCGACCACAAACGCAATCGTGTGACAATTTTGCAGGAGTGTTTGGCATTGTTCAACCGCAATATGGATGAGTTTTTGCGTCATTTCGTAACTGTGGATGAAACGTGGATCCACCACAACACACCAGAGACCAAACAGCAGTTAAAACAGTGGGTTTCTCGAGGTGAATCGGCACCAAAGAAGGCCAAGGTGGGTTTGTCAGCCAATAAAGTCATGGCAACCGTTTTTTGGGATGCGGTATAATCCACATTGACTACCTTCAAAAGGGTAAAACAATCAATGGCAAAAATCCATGAATTGGGATACAAATTGCTCCCTCATTTGCCCTATTCTCCGAATTTAGCCCCGAGTGACTATTTCTTGTTTCCAAACCTGAAGAAATGGCTCAGCAGAAAGAGATTTGACTCCAACAATGAAATCATCTCACAAACAAATACCTATTTTGATGACCTCGACAAATCTTAATTTTTGGAAGGGATAAAAAAAATCAGAAAAACGTTGGACAAAGGAGACTACGTTGAAAAAATAAAATGATTTTTTATCCAAAAACCTGTGTTTCATTCAAAAAGTCACAGACTTATTGACCCACCCTCATATAAACAGTTTTATTAACAGAGTAAGATAATGATTGAAATTCATAAAAGAAACTGACTTACACCCTCTTAACAGTACATAGTATGTTTCTGCATGTTTTGACATACCTAATGCATTGTACTGTATGTACTACATACAGTACTACACATATAACCCAGAATGATCAAGGCAGATAATCCACAATACTAAGTGCATTTAGTGTCTTATCTAATCTGTCCTATTTCTATCACTGACTGCTGTTCGATACATTCTGTGAATAACACTCTTCTAAGAGTCAAAGCTTTTTCGGTAATAACTGTTCTAACTACCAACAAAGCAGTGTATTCAGTATATAATAGTGTTCTAGGAATGAATGTCATTTAGTGCCTAGCTCCCTTCTAGAGGTGAATGTACAATCTGTACATAACTCTAATCTAGGATTGTTCTGTTCAATACATTCAGTGAATAATACTTTTCTAACACAACTGGAAAAAAAATCCCACATTATCTGCTTTGAACTGGAATATATGGTAGTGTGGACTCAGATAACCCAGTTTAAAGCAGATATTCTAATGTAATACTAGGTAAACCTTTACTAATATAATAATTATATATTATAAGTACTACAACTTATTATATAGTACAATATATTATATGATACTAATAGTATAATATACTTACTGGTAGTGTATTATATATGACATAATATCGTGCAATATAATAATATATAATATAATAATAGTATATTATCTATTACATGTAATATCACTAATAATATTGCAATATACTGGTATAGTACAATATAGTAATTTGTAATACTAATATTGTGCTATGCTAATAATACAATATATTGTATATACATATAATATTGATATTATAATGTAATACAATATAATACCAATAAAATATAATAATATAGTAATACTAATATATTAAATAGAATTACTACTGATCATATATAATCATATATAATGAAATACTCCTTTATTATTGTATGTTTGTAATGTTTTTGATTGTGAGCCGCTTTATGTTTCCGTATGGAGAGATAAAGTGGGATATAAATAAATAAATACAATTCCAGTTCAAAGTAGATATTGTGGGTTATTCTGCCTTGATATTCTGGGATATACGGCTGTGCAAAAGGGTCCTGAGGGTTATCTGAGTCCACATTACCATATAATCCAGTTCTGGCTGTGTAAGAGGCCCAAGACTCAGGGCCTTTCCAAACAGCAATGTAACCCAGAATATCAAGGCAGAATAACCCACAATAGCTGCTTTGAAATGGGTTAGCTGAGTCTACACTGCCATATAACCCAGTTCAATGCAGCTAGTATGGGATTTTATTAAGCTGTGTGGAAAAAGCTTCAGGCTGGATCTCCACTCCCGGAATCTGATCCCAGATTATTTGATTTAACCTGGATTACATGAGTCTCCATTGCCAGATAACCTGGGATAAGATCAGCTGTCTGGAAGGGGCCGTAGACTCAGGCTGAATCCGCATAGCCTTTATATCTCAGTATCTGGTCCCAGATAATCTGATCTAACGTGGGTTATATGAGTCTCCACTGCCAGGTAACCTGAGATAAGAAGATAATCCAGAGATCAGATCCTGGGCTATAGGACAGTGTAGATCCAGCCTCAGAGGGTGTGCTTTAAGGCAGTGGTTCTCAACCTTTTTTGAGCCGAGGCACATTTTTTACATTTACAAAATCCTGGGGCACACCACCAACCAAAATGACACAAAATGTTTTATGGCGTTTCGGCACCTCTTTTACACAACAGGCTGCATATGCAGGGGACAAAGAGTAGGCAAAATAATAATAATATAGTGAAACTAGCAATATGCACAATTACAAAAGTTTTATAAAGTTAATGTATCAATATAGTGAATTTGAAAAACGGAGTACAGTTTGGCACCCACATGATGTTGGCACCTCCATGGGAGAAAAAGGAAAAATCTTCCCTTACCGCGTTGGATTAGGCTCTGTACTGGATAATCTGAAATATATAGAAGTTCAATATATAGGAGTTATCCACAAACAGAGAGCAGCATGCGAAGCAGGAGAGGAGCGCAAGTGGGCGGTTCCAAAAGTTATCCACAAGTGGGCGGCTCCAAAATGACACGTCGTCATTTTGGAGCCGCCCATTGGGCTCCTCTGCTCCTTTGCATGCTGCCGTGTTCGGGGAGAGGAGCCCAGTGGGCAGTTCCAAAATGACGCGGTGTCATTTTGGAGCCGCCCATTGGGCTCCTCTCCTCCTTTGCATGCTGCGTAACGCTTTTCCCTTGCAGCAGGGGGCGTCTGCGGACAGAGCCTAATACCAACGTGGTAAGGGAATATTTTTTCTCCCATGGAGGAGGACAAAATAATAGCGGCGGCAAAAGGAGGGGGGAAGGAAGGGGGGCAAAAAGTTTTTCTGGAGGCACACCTGGAGCTTTGCAAAGGTACAGGAGTGTGCCTAGGCACACTGGTTGAAAAAGACTGCTTTAAGGTATATAGAGGGGGCAACAAGTCTTAGCTACCTCCCCGGGCGCCATGGAGAGCGAGGGTCCGTCGCCGACGCTGGAATCGCCTTGAAGAGGAGCCCTGACTCCTGAAGATTCGCCTTCTTCCCTCAGCAGTTCTTCAGGTGGTTGAGGCGGGAGGATGCAGCGCGGTCTGTTCCAGATAAATGCATTGGAAGCAGCAGCCGCCGCCTCATGATTCATTAATCAGCCCGTGACCAGAGCCACAAGAAGAAGAGATGAAAGGAAAAAAAGGGGGGGTGAGGCGTCCCCCCCCCCCATTTCTTTTTTCTTTGGAGGGAATGCCCGGCTTTGCAACTCTTCCCACGCGAATGGATTCATGACGCCTCCCGCATCTTCGCCAACGATAATGTGTTTACTGAAAATGCAAAGCACAAAGCTGATTTGTTGGGGCCACTCCCAGGGAGCTTCCTGAGCCTGGGAGTTTTGGCAACAGTTACATTTTTAGGCTTGAGCTGTGCAGGAGCTTGCACACAGAGAGACAGTTCTTGCTTTGTGAGCTGCTGGAAGGATTTTCCACATGGACAACTAAAGACCATTTGGAATCTCTCTCAAAGGACATTATATGAGTCAATGCAACTGTTCTTTTGATTGTATATATGTTACTCTGCAGTACAAAGAGTAAACTACTTGTTCGTTACTGATCATCTGGTTGGCATATTTTCTTTCTCTGGCGAGACAGTGTGTGGACTGATAAAACATGAACTACACATGATTTTCATCCAAGATTTTTGTTATTTTCCATTATGTTCGTGCAACACAACTGCGCCCTGCAACCGGCACTCTAACGTGTCAGTCTTAGCATGCATCTACAATGTAGAATTATTGCAGCTTGACACCACTGCAATTCCATGGTATAATGCTATGCGATCCTGGGAGTTGTAGTTTGATGAGATACCAGCACTCTTTGGTAAAGAAGATGAAAAATGTTGTAAACTACAACACTTATGATTCCAGAGAATTGAGCCATGGCAGTCAAAGTGATGCCAAGATGCATACATTCAAGTGTAGATACACCTTTTGTTGCAAGATGGGAACCAGATGAGACAGGTGAAAGGTCATTTCAATCTATGTTATACATCCACCCAGTCCCTATACGCAACAAACCTATTTTGTCTGTTTTTAATATGCTAGTACGAGCTGGCTTCTATAATCTGTGCCAAGATGTGAGATTATGTTGTTTTATTTACATTGGTTTTGTATTTTAAGTTATTTTATTTTTAATTTCTGTTGTGCTCTTGTGTTATATTGTGTTTATTGTATTGATGGGCGTGGCCTCATGTAAGCTGCCCTGAGTCCCCTTGGGGAGATGGTGGCGGGGTACAAATAAAGTTAATAATAATAATAATATAAATAATAATAAAGACCACTGGACTTGTGAACCCAATAGTGCATTATTCTCGATAGACTCTAGATCAATATATAGGCTAATTCTGGGCTTCTCTCATAATACCAACTTAATTATGCAGATGAGAAAAGACCCATCTCAATCATTCACTAGGAGGAAAAACATGGACTACATCATATTACCAAAATCATGTTTAGGGCATGTCTATGCAGTTATGCCAGCCACGTGACCTTGGAGGTGTCTATGGAGAACGCTGGCTCTTCGGCATATAAACAGAAATGAGAACCACTCCCCAGAATCGGACTCAACTAGACATAATGTCAAGGGGAAACCTTTGTCTTTAACATGCAGTTATGTAATTAATTGTATTCATTCACTAATGCAAATATTTATTATATAATTCTTCCATGAGTCTGGGCAAGTGCTGGTATAATTTCAAGATTTGCTGACACCAGCCAATATTAACTATTAACTCAAAATGCTATTAAGGCAAAGTCCAAAGAAGCACTTTAAAACCAATCTGTTGTATGTCCAGGACAGAGGCCAAGGAAATGCACAATGATGAATACAATTATGTAAGGGTTAACTAAAACAGGAAACATGAGGAGTGCAAACTAGGAAATCTTATCCCACTCCCATATCTCATCTGGTATGGCTCTCTCTATTCATTTAGACCGAAAGCTTACCTTTTATCCATTTTTTCTTTGGTGTGTATTCTGTAAAAAGAAAACAGAGAAGACAAAATTAAAAAATCCAACTATAGACTCTAGCAAACAAGTCTGTCCTATCATCTCTACTTGTATAAAACACTACCCATGTCCGTTATGGAAGATCATAGAATCCTTGTGTTGGAAGAGACCTCGTGGGCCATCCAGTCCAACCCCCTGCCAAGAAGCAAAAAAATTGCATTCAAAGCACCCCCGACAGATGGCCATCCAGCCTCTGCTCCAAAGCCTCCACCACACTATGGGGCAGAGAGTTCCACTGCTGAACAGCTCTCAGTCACGAAGATATCCTGTTCTGATATGTTGGATCTATATTTTCCACTCCACAGATATATCTGTGTTCATCTCTAATTGCCTGTGGCATTCTACTACAATCAATCAATCAATCAACCTGGTGATTAGAAGACGGAAGGGGTGACATGACTCCCCAGTCTGGTGCTTCCACACCATCTTCCATGCTAGAGTAGTCTTTCTTAGCCTGGGGGTCGGGACCCCTGAGGGAGTCACAAGGGGGTTTCAGAGGGGTCACCAAAAACCATCAGAAAACACATATTTCTGATGGTCTTAGGAACACCTTTGGCAGAGAAGGCTGAAGATCTCTCCACCTGTCCTTCTCTTCCTTTTTGGAAGCACATGGCAAATCTTCCCACCAAAAAGCCCTCCTCCTGCTCTCTGGATGTAGGTCAGTGGTTCTCAAACTTTTTTTGCCTACCGCCCCCTTTCCAGAAAAAAATTTACTCACCGGCCCCTTAGAAATTAATTGTTTTTTTTTTAATAGCAATTAAACAGAAAGATATAAAATACAAATCAATTCTGGTGTGTCCTTTATTGTGGCAAGTGCTGCTGTCCTTACTTCATCTTGCTTTTTATCCAGCAGGTTAAATAGTTTTTGACAATTCATTTTAGCTTGTTTCTTTTCCCGGTTATGTACTGCTCCTGTTTTCCTTATCTTCTTAGTGTTTTTTAAGTTTTTACTTTTCTTAGTACCACTATGTTTTTTGGTTGGATCCTTAGGGTCATTTGATTTCTTTGTTTTGGTTTTCTTTCCCTCTGAATGTTGTTTTTCTTGTTGAGGTCCTTGTTGTTGTTATTGGTTTGTTATGTCTGTCCTCATTGTCTTGATGGTTATTTGTGACAAGGATTCCGTCTTTATTAAAGATTCAGTTAAAGTTGTAAGTAGACCATGACATTCTGACAAGTAGGTCTTAACCGCCTGTATGTCCTTCCTCATGTCTGTGGCGTAGGTTATTAGGTGTTCTAATGTGTAAGATCCTTTGCACTATTTGTTGCTTATCTGTCATTGGCCAGGAAGATCTTTACAATGGTACTTAAAGTATATTTGGGGGGACTCAAATAAAAAAGTTACAGAGGAGATAGCAAAAAAATTTGTTCATGCCTCAAAGACCCGAAAAAGCATTTTATTTAAAGAAAAGTAACTGAAGAGAAACAGAGAAATTTAACTACAGTCTTCATGCGATTATAACTGTAGTACACTAAATAGTAGAAAACTAAACAGCCCTAGATACGTATTATTAGCTTCTAACAGATATAAATTTTAAGGCCAGCAATTTTAATATGTGTGCATTTGATAACCTGTAATGTGCTTTATATGTGACTTTTATCCGTATTATATTTTTCTGTATCTGCCTAAGGTTTGTTAACTGAAATAAAGGCGATTGATTGATTGATTGATTGATTGATAAAATACTGGAGGGGGTTGGGTGATTTACGGGTAATGTAGTTCAACTATATCCGGAGAGCACTGTGACCACAAAAAACTATGGATCTGGACCAAAATTGGCACAAATACTCAATATGACAAATTTGAACACTCGTGGAGTTTGGGGAAAATAAACCCTGACATTTGGGAATTGCAGTTGAGTGGAGTTATAGTTCACCAGGAATCAAACAGGATTCGGAGCTCCACCAACAATGGATGTCAACCAAACTTGGCACACCGGACTCCCACGAACAACAGGAAATACTGGAGGGGTTTGGGGAAAAAAATTGACCCTGACATTGGGAATTGTAGTTGTGTGAATTTATAGTTCACCAGGAATCAAACAGCATTCTGAGTTCCACCAACAATGGATATGACCCAAACTTGGCACACAGGACTTCCATGATCAACAGAAAATACTGGAGGGGTTTGACATATAGAACTTACATGCCGAGTGCGAGAGCCAGGCGACCAAACACTGACGCAGGGAGCCTGATTGCCAGTTTGCGCTACCTCGCCAGGGTCACGTAGCTCTTGCAGCCACCTGTGCTCAAAGTCAGGATTGCCAGGCTCTCGCCGCCCGCTGTGCTCGGGGGATGGGCGCAAGCCGGGCGACTGGCTCCCCGCAGGGCCAGGAGAAGCCTGGGAGCCTGGGTCCTGTTGATTAAATAAAGAACAATGCTCATCAAATAGGGGGATTCCAGACATGAATCAATCAGGGCCAGCTAACACCTCCCAACAAAGGATCCCCCAGGCAATAACCAGCCAGGCACTGAAGCTGCAAGGCCATTCAATGCTAATCAAGGTGGCCAATTGCAACATTCACACTTGCCTCAAGCAAACAAGACTTCTTTCTCCCACCCTGGACATTCCACTTGCCTAGTTTCCAACTTCACAACCTCTGAGGATGCCTGCCATCGATGTAGTATGCGAAAGGTCAGGAGAGAAAGCTTCTGGAACATACAGCCCAGAAGCTATATGTTCACAACCCTCACAACTGAAAGAATGGTGGTTTGAATCCAGGGAGCGGGGTGAGCTCCTGTCTGTCAGCTTCCCATGTGGGGATATGAGAGAAGCCTCCCACAGGATGGTCAAACATCCGGGCATCCCCTGGGCCACATCCTTGCAGACGGCCAAGTCTCTCACATCAGAAGCGACTTGTGGTTTATCAAGGCAGGAAGTCCCACAATATCTGCTTTGAACTGGGTTACCTGAGTCCACACTGTCATATATCCCAGTTCAAAGCAGATAATGTGGGATTTCCTGCCTTGATACTCTGGGCCCTTCCACACAGCCGTATACCCCAGAATATCCAGGCAGAAAACCCCACAATATCTGCTTTGAGCTGGGTTACCTGAGTCCACACTGCCATATATCCCCGTTCAAAGCAGATAATGTGGGATTTCTGCCTTGATACTCTGGGCCCTTCCACACAGCCCTACATCCCAGAGTACCAAAATCAGTGTGTACAGAGCTATCGTACTGTCTATTCTCCTCTATGGGTCTGAAACATGGGTCACCTATCGCCAACACCTACGACTCCTTGAACGCTTTCATCAGCGCTGTCTTCGCACAATCCTAAATATACACTGGACCAGACCCGGTCGGGCGAAGATGGCGGCAGGGCGGACACTCTAGGGCTCCCTGGAGTGCCACCCGCTCTCTTGGTTGGAGGGCGATCTGCGCCCCCTCCCGCGGACACAGAAGCGTCCGAAGGGACAGCGAAGCCAGCAGGCAGGCTCCGCTGGCTCCAAAGATCCCCCCTCCTCAAGAGGGGGAGATCGAGCGAGCCCGGATCACTGCCACAGCGGCTAGTGGACCAAGGAGCGGGAAGCGGGCGGCGACCCGCACTTACTGCCAGCCCAGCCCGACCTACCCCCCCTCCCCCCCCCCCTTGAACCAGACGGCAGGGCAGGAGGAGAAGCTCAGCAAGAGTGAGTACGGGGATCAGCAGCGCCCCACCCCCCTCTCGCAACCGGGAGGCACGTACCGGACTGAGCTCTTGGCTAGGCTGCAAGGGGCACATCGCACCTGGGAGCGGGCTCAAAGAGTAAGAGGGAACCCCCCACCCCACCCCCACAGGGAAGAGCATATTGGGAACCTCCAACCACCCCAGGACAGGGAAGAAAAACAGTCAGGATGAGAACCAAGATGGCGGCCGAGCTCCTCTAGACCCGGGAAGGGGGAAGAAGACAAGGACTTGTGGCGGGAACGCCATCTTGAGCAAGAGAAGTGGAGCACTTTTGACAGGGAGACAGGGGCGGGGCTAAAGGGGGAATAGACAGGAGGTGGAGCAACCCAAAAGCCCTCTCTCTAATACACAACAGGGAGGAAAGGCATTCTAAATAAGTGAATAACTGAACAAGTAAACAAACAACAAATAAATAAAAATGTACACCTCAAGAGTAAAAGAGCGGAGGATGAGACAGGAAGAGGGATCAGAAGAGGAGGAAATAACTCTGGGGGATGTCCTCGCAGAGCTGCGAAAGATAGGGAAGGCCCAAGACGGTTTCCTGCGGAGGATGGATGCCATGCTGTCCCGGCAGGAAGACCAAATGGGCGCGAACCGGGGGCATCCCTTACAGGAAAGATCAGAACTAATGAAGAGGCGCTCCCCACAGGGCCAGGGTTGCCGATCTTCTATGAGGATGGAGAGGACGCCCCCCTGGTCAAGGGAGAGAGCGCAACAATATGTGCAGGTGGAGAGGAGAGAGGGAAGGAGAACGTAAAGCCGTGGGCAGGATCAGAGGAAAGAGGACCGCGCCCCAGAAATAGGGAGGCAGACCTGCTGGATGCTGCAGGAATGACCGCGAAGAGCCCTAACACGTCTGCTCCCCAAGAAAGAGAAGAGGGGAAGAACCAAGAGGTCACTGCAACACCCAAAAACCCCAGCCGGGATGCAGCTAAGAAGGACGGCAAAAAGAATGGGACGCAGCCCACTAGGAAGAGAGGCTGGACGGGAACAACCCAGCAAGAAAGGAAGAATAATCTGAAGAAAAGCTGCCCTTATTCTCTTGAGGCGTATTTCAGGCCTACGAGATGTGGCATCCCGGGGATGGACACGGAAGGCCTCGAATCGCCTAGAGAGAACGGCTAGGATGGAGGTTGGAGGACGTGAAGGGGCACGGGTCCGGCTACGCTGGAAGACAGGGAACAGACAATGGGCATCAAACGCTGGAAAGATTTTGGAGGCTGCAGGAAAAAACAAAAGTTCTTTCAAAAGGACAAAAGCTAAAAACAACAGATTGCTCTCAGATACAGAGGGTTAGGAAGGCACGTCTCGGAAAAAAAGAAGGAAAAAGGAGCCTAGAAAGAAGACCTGTAAAAATGAAGTGACCAGCTCAACAAGGAGGGAGACTGCAAGAGAACACGAAGGAGCACCCATGAACAAGGACCCTAGAAGGAAGCAAGCTACTCCAGTCTTCATCTCTTCCCATCACCATTGCCCATCACTAGCCTTCCCAGAACCCGGACCAAGCAGCCTCCTTCACCGCCCACCACCCTTACCCCTTTCTACCCCCTCATCCCTTGCCACCACCACCCCCAGCACCACCACCCCCTTCCCACTCCTCTACCCCCCTCTCCCATCACCATACTCAGCCTCTCCTTTATTTTTCCTACTGTCCTGTCCCTGAGACTGTTCCCCCACTTTCACTGTTTGTTTGTTTATGGAAAAACCCCAATAAATATATTTTTTTAAAAAATATATATACACTGGACCGACTATGTGACGAACGTTGCTGTCCTTGAGCAAGCAGGGGTCACCAGCATTGAGGCCATGCTATTGAGAACACAGCTGCGCTGGGCAGGGCACGTCTCTAGGATGGAGGACCACCGCCTCCCTAAGATACTACTCTATGGTGAACTTGCCACGGGTCAGCGCAAGAGAGGCGCCCCCCAAAAGAGATACAAGGACTCCCTGAAACAACATCTCAGGCACGGCCAGATTGATCACCAACAATGGTCCACCCTGGCCTCACATCGGGAGGCTTGGAGACACACTATCCACAATGCTGCGGCCTCTTTCGAGAAGACACGCCGAATGGGTCTCGAAGAGAAATGACAACGCAGAAAGAAGCGCACCTTGAAAACAGCATCACCCGAGGAGACTTTCTGCTGTGCTTTCTGCAACCCAACTTGCCTATCTCAGATTGGCCTTTTTAGTCATCAACGCTCTTGTAAAAAGCGTGGGATGAGTCCTTCCTAAGAATCTTCGTTCGCAAAGTAATGCCGAGAGATATCCCAGAATATCCAGGCAGAAAACCCCACAATATCTGCGTTGAGCTGGGTTACCTGAGTCCACAGTGCCATATATCCCAGTTCAAAGCAGATAATATATCCCAGAATATCAAGGCAGCTCTATATCCCATAACACACACACACAGCTTTTTCCCGATGGGAGAAAAACTCCAAACCGTAGCAAGCCCGCTGTGGATGTCCTCCAGGTCCTTACCGCGGGAGAGCGGATCTTGCAGATGCCGCTCTTTTCTGCAATGGGCTGGGTGTTTGTAAAGGGGTTGCTGAGTTCGGCCCAGCTGGGCTCGAAGACGGGGCACTCGGGGGAGGAAGGAAGGAAGTCCCCCGGGGGCAGGATCGGGTCCGGGTCCCCCATAGGCCAGAGCGGGCCCCGCTCGGCCCACTCGCCCGGCTGCTCAGCCCTCCAGGAGCCCTTCTCTGCCAGCGGGGAGCGCAGTGCCCTTTCCCCCGGCACCTCGCTCCGCCCTGGGCAGCGCCTTGCTGGGCTGCTCGGCTTTGGGGCCGTTCTCCTCGCGGCACTCCATGGCCTGCCGCCTCCCCCTCCCTCCCTGCTCCCGAGACTCAAGGCCTGCCGGGGCATCCCAGGGGGATTTTTCCTCAGCCATTCCGCTGCTTTGACTTGACAGGGAAAAGGGAAGAGAGGGGAAAAAGGCGGGAAACCGCCCGGCGCCATTTCTGCTTCTCCCTCCAAAGGCGCCCAGAGACAGGTCCCCTCGCCCTGCCTTTTAGTCAGCGCCAAAAACACAACAACAACAAAACATTTATTAGCATCGGAAGTACTCGCTTCAGGTTGAAGACAGAAGCCTCATAGGTCTAATAGACGAA
Source organism: Anolis apletophallus (assembly GCA_030556195.1). NCBI lineage: Eukaryota > Metazoa > Chordata > Lepidosauria > Squamata > Anolidae > Anolis > Anolis apletophallus. The sequence continues at coordinate 29,609,451 of JARBWK010000011.1, read as the reverse complement.
AACATCCTGAATATTTTAATCTTGATGTCTTTTAGGTTAAATAGTTATTAGTATTAGGCCGGTTATCATAAATATTAAGTATTTATTATTATTTCTTCGATTTTATATACCGCTCCTTCCTGCAGGCTCGGGGCGGTTTACATACAACCAAATTAAATCATACAGCAGTATGCATAAAATTGCATAAAAATGCAATACAAATTACATAAAATGCAATGAATGCAAGTAGTACATAAAATGCAGTAAAAACGGAGGACTACAGCATCCAGGGCTTCAATTGAAGGCAAGCCTGAACAAGGTGGTTTTGCATGCCCTCCAAAATGGAATGAGCTCTGTGATGGCCCGGACATCATCCACCAGTGTGTTCCATAGTACCGGGGCCGCAACTGAGAAGGCGCGTTGCCTTGTGGAGAGATGACAGGAGCAAATAGATGGCACAGTTAGAAGATTTCGCTCTTCCGAGTGTAGTGATCTTGGGGGAACATATGGGGTGAGGCGGTCCCTCAGGTACACTGGCCCTAGACCATACATGGCCTTGAAGGTCAAAACCAGCACCTTGAAGACAATTCGGTACTCGATTGGTAGCCAGTGCAAATGCTGCAAGATGGGGGTAACGTGCTCTCTTGCCGGTGCTCCCACTAGCAATCGAGCCGCAGCATTTTGCACTAGCTTGAGTTTCTGGATTGTCGACAAGGGAAGGCCTATGTAGAGGGCGTTACAGTAGTCTAACCTCGAGATGACCGTCACTTGCATTACCGTAGCCAGGTCGTTCCTGGACAGGTAGGGGGCCAGTCGCCTAGCCTGTCGCAGATGGAAAAATGATATTTTGCTGACCATGGAGACCTGGGCCTCCATGGACAGCAATGGGTCCAATTGGACCCCCAGGCTTTTTACCAAAGATGACGGGCTTAACTGCTCGCCATCGAGGGTAGGCAACCGGCACTCATCCAACCCAGGGCGACCGGGCCACAGAATCTCCGTCTTTGATGGATTCAGCTGGCTGGAACGCAGCCAACCGTTTCCGGCCTACCATTCATTCTCAGCACAAGCTGGGTGTCACTCCAGACCAAAATCGCGAACCAGCTGGGCCAGCGGACGCATATAGATGTTGAATAATAATAATAAATAGCAATTGTCCTAATAGTATCGAACTCTTCCATCTGTGACAGGGAAAAAGGATTTCAAAAATTTCCAGTTCTCTCCAGTAGATCTGAAGCAGGCATTGAGAACTTGAGAGGGAAACAATGGTGTTGTGTGTTTTCCAGTCTGTATAGCCATGCTCCAGAAGCAGGCATGTAGCCGGGGGGGGGGGGGCTAAGGGGGCTTCAGCCCCCCTCCCCCCGAAATTCTCAGGGTGGTCCGCGAGAAGGCCTTACTGGTACATTATTTAAACTGTTATGTTTATTCAAATCATGATCTGATCACCATGCTCATTATATCCCACATTCATGGGGTTATTGGGATAACAATACAAAAGGTTTGCTAGGGTAGACCCTCTTCCGCCCAGTCTCAGCCCCCCCCCCCCGAACCAAACTCAGCACCCCCCGAATCAAAATCCTGGCTACGGCCCTGTCCAGAAGCATTCTCTCCTGACATTTCGCCCACATCTATGGCAGGCATCCTCTGAGGTTGTTGTGAGAGAAATAATTATTTCTCTTTGGAATATATATATATCCACATATTAGGAAAATTGTTCTGTCTTTGTGTGTACATACATACATCTGTCGATACTAGCCCTCCCCTTCCACGCTTTGCTGTGGCCCAGCCTGGTGATCTGGAAAATAAAGTAATGAGAAAGTGTTGGTTTCTAATAGTTGTAATTTCTTTATGCTTGTGGGTAAACAATATTTGTTGCTGTGTCCTCGTCAGTGTTGATGGAGAGATTGTCTGGAACATGCAACACATAATTGTTCTTCTTTATTTATTTTATTTATTTACAGCGTTTTTACCCCGCCCTTCTCAACCCCAGGGGGGGATTCAGAGCGGCTAACCAAGGCATTCCAATGCCACAATCCATACAATGTAAAACCGTAAATACAAAATTAAACAATAGCAGTAAGATTAAAACAATAATCAGCAGCCAATTGAATTAGAACAATACTCCATCCACAATTCTGAATTGATAAGAACAAAGCCATATCCTCAAATCTGTTGCCATTACTAATCCATTCCAGTCAGGTGTTGTTTAAGCTATTGTGCAAAGGCCTGGTCCCAAAGCCAAGACTTCAGCTTCCTTTTGAATGCCATCAGGGATGGGGCCAAGTGTATTTCGCTTGGGAGCGCGTTCCACAGGCGGGGGGCCACAACCGAGAAGGCCCTGTCCCCCGTTGCCACCAGCCGTATTTGACATGCTGGCGGAAGCGAGACCAGGGCCTCCCCGGATGATCTTAAATTGCGGGGTGGGACGTAGGGGTAGATGCGCTCGGACAAGTAAGGTGGGCCAGAACCATATAGAGCTTTGTAGGTCAAAACCAGCACTTTGAATAGAGCTCTTTATAGGTCCCCTTCAAATCTATGATACTATATCTGTCATAAACATATATGTGTGTGTATATCATATCTATCTATATCTATGGCTGGATGGCTCTTTGTCAGGAGGGCTTTCATTATGTTTTCTTGCCCTGGTGAAGGAAGTTAGACCGGATGGCCTTAAGGCAGCATTTTTCAATCTGGGGGTCTGGCCTCCTGGGAGGGATTCGTGAGGGGGTGTCAGAAGGGTCACAAAAGCCCACCAAAAACATAGTATTTTCTGTTGGTCATGGGGGTTCTGTGTGGGAAGTTTGGCCCAATTCTATTGTTGGTTGGGTTTGACTGTAGGTGAACTATAAATCCCAATAACTACAACTCCCAAATGTCAAGGTCTATTTTCCCCAAACTCCATTCTGTGTTCATATTTGGGCATATGGAGCATCCGTGCCAAGTTTGTTCCAAACTCAAGGTCAATGCCCACCAAACCCTTCCAGAATTTTCTGTTGGTTGTGGGAGTGCTATGTGCCAAATTTGGTTCAATTCCATCATTGATGGCGTTCAGAATGCTCTTTGATTGTAGGTGAACTATAAATTCCTGCAACTACAACTGCCAAATGACAAAATCAATTTTTTTGAATGATGGTCACTCGTTGGGTTAGTAGGTGTATTGTGTCCAAATTTGGTGTCAATTGGTTTGGTGGGTTTCGAGTTATGTTAATCCCACAAACAAACATTACATATATATATAGAGGGGGGGGGGAGAGATTTACAGTGTCCCCTTGCTACTTTGCGGTTCGCTTATTGCGGACTTGCTGTTTCGCGGATTTAAAAAAATATTAAAATATATCATATTTTGTGAGGGTTTGCCGCCGCTCTCCAAGGCGCTTTCCCTCCTCAGTCCTCCCTCCCTCTAGCCTTGAAGGGCCTTTCCTTCACTTTATTTTAAGTTTATAAAGACTTAAAATAGTGTATAACTACTAAAATAATGTATAAATATTAAAATAAACAGAGCATCCCTACAACGTGGTTTTTTAGCAATAAGTGAGGGAACACTATATATGCGTATGCACTGTAAAATAATTCTAGTGAAAGGTGTTTTTACATATGTAGATCTGTACTGTGTATATTCACACAGGCATACAGTCTAAAATAATTCCCTCAAGAACCTGCCATTTTGTGTTATAATTCTATCTATGCATAAATATTTTAATATCAGTCTTCCACAAGAATTCCTCTCAAGAAGCTGCGCTGTGCTGTCCCTGGGGCGATCTTCTCTCATTGGTTAACGAATTCTGAGCCAATAGGAAGGCGGATCCTGATTTGCACCAATCACAGCCACGGCGCTCCCCTCAGGCAAGGTATAAAAGAGCGCCCCGCGGCGACTCTGAACGCAGTTTCCTGGGCTTCGAGGAGGAAAGTGAGAGGAAGACAAGCATGGAAAGTAGCGGTAAAGGCAAGAGCTTGGCCTTGTCGGGTCGCGGCAAGGCCAAGCCGCGCTCCTCCAAGGCCGGCCTCAAGTATCCTGTCGGCTGCGTCCACCGCCTCCTGCGCAAGGGCAACTACAGCGGGCATATCGACTCCGGGGCCGCCGTCCCCGAGTGCCTCGAGCTGGCCGAAAACGCCCCTCGCGACAAGAAGAGCCACATCACCCCCACGCACCTCCCGCTCGCCATCCGCAAGGACGACGAGCTCAACAAGCAGCCCGGCGGCGTCACCATCGCTCAGGGCGGCGTCCTGCCCAGTATCCACCCCGTCCTCTCCAAGAAGACTGGGCCCGCCGCCCACTCCGTCTCCGCGCCTAGCGCCAAGCCCCGCGGAAGACCACCAGGAGCAGCCGCGGGAGGGAGCGGCGCCAGGGGACCCGCCGCCACCAAGGGCCTCAAGCCCCAGGCAACGACCCACGCCGTCTAGTCAGAGGAAGAAAGAACCAAGACTTGCTAATCAGACCCAAAGGCTCTTTTCAGAGCCACCCTAACGGCTCCGAAAGAGAGCTGACCACGTCTCAAGCCATACAGAGAAGGAAAGTCGCCCAGCTTCCAAAGGAGAAAGTTCTTCCTTACAGCAGGCAGCATAGATAGATGCTAGGCCAATACTTTAGTCGGTCCCATACATGCAAGGACACGTGAATACAGACATCAGTAGAAGTCAAAGTGACACTCGTTTAGGCATGGCCAAACTTGGGCCCTCCCTTCCTTGTATTTGGACTACAACTCCCAATTCCTAACAGCCTACAGGTGTTGCTGTGTGAGCTGGAGTCCAAAACACCTGGAGGGGAGGGCCCAAGTTTGACCATGCCTGAACTTGTGTTTCACATGTAAGTCCATAGCTGTGTGGCATGAACAGTGCCCCCCGACCCCACCAATCAAAGCGTCCCCAACAGATGGCCATCCAGCCTCCATTCAAAAATCTCCATAGGAGACCACTGGAAGCAGGGCTGTAGCCAGAGTGGGAGTTCTGGAGGGTTCAACATCCCCACCTCCTGAAATGTGTCAGCTTAGAAAAAAACCAATCTGGTTTCCTCGTGAACTTTAACGGGTTAACCAACTCCTCAGTAGAGCAGGGTTTTTAAAAAATCTGGCAAACTTGGAGGGAGCGGGGTTAAACCCACCCACCCACCCAGCTATGGGCCTGACTAAAAGAGACCCACAAAGAGAATACAGTCCAAACTCATTCTGCCAGGCAGGAATGCAGAAAACCCTCCTGACAGATGGCCATCCAGCCTTTGTCTAAAAACCTACTGAGACAGGTTTGATCCCTGCAGGAATGTGGTGCTGGTGCTGTTCAAGGGTATGGACTGTTACTGCTGTTATAATGTGCACAATTCAGTGACTGAGTTGCAGAAATGGAACACTAAAATGGATCCGTTTCTAATTAAAAGTCTGTTGACAATGTTTGTGATGAACCACATGGAGTAGCTATAGAGAGGAATCAACTGTAGGACCCAAGAAGTGTATAAATAAAAGAATTTCAGACCTCAAAAAAAAAGGGGGGGGGGGGAAATTCCAGACAGAAAACAATCAGGTCCATCTAACACCTCCCAACAAGATTCCCCCAGGCAGGAAGCAGCCAGGCTTTGAAGCTGCAAGGCCATTATTGAATCAAGATGGCCAATTGCAACATTCCCCCTGGCTCCAAGAGACAAGAGTGCTTTCTCCCACCTTGGACATGCCACAGACCTATAAACCCCACTTTCCTAGTTTCCAGCAGACCCCACAACCTCTGAGGATGCCTGCCAGAGATGTGGGTGAAACGTCAGGAGAGAATGCTTCCGGAACATGGCCAGGCAGCCCAGAAAACTCACAGCAATTCCAAACCTTGTTGTGTGTGTGTGTGTGTGTGTGTGTGTGTGTGTGTGTGTATATATGAGAAACTTCTACAAGGGGTTTCACCTATTTTTGTAGCAGACAGGCAAATTAGCTGCTGTATACTCACAAAACATCAACCGTTCTGACAGCACTGATCCCCCCCCCCCCTCTGTGCTCTGAAAACCAAGTCTCACCATAACAAGGATGCCTTGATTTCTCCCAGAATGAAAGCTATACAATTAGGCCAATGAGAACTGAAGCATGTTTGTGAAGTTACTATCATCATCTCATTTCCATAAAAGACTCAGAAGTAGCTCACTGCGCGAAAAACAACAGAAAACACAGTTTAACACCTACAGCACAGGAAGCATTCAAGTAGAATTGGTGCTTACGCTTCTCACTATGGAAGCTATGGCCTGAACCTTAATGTTAGCTCCGAATTGCCTTTGTGTTGTCTTGTCATTCAACAATTTAATTCAGTGGGTCTACTCTAATTGGAAACTAACCCACAGGATTCGACCTTGGGCATTGTAATTTCCTCATATCTATAGATTTGGAAGCATGCCAAACTTCAGGTTAGAGCTCAAGAGAAACCCAATGCTTTATTGTTTCCGAGTTAAAATAATATCCCTTGCAATAAGCAAGAGACCACATGGAAGCAGCTAGCCATCAAGTAGTTTTACTTTAAATAATCTATAAATAAAAATGTAATGTTTGTTTGTGGGATTAACATAACTCTAAAACCATTGGATGAATTGACACCAAATTTGGACACAATACACCTATCCGGCCAACGAGTGACCATCACTCATAGAAACACTGAAAAACACAGCAGAAGAGATTTAAAAAGCCAAAAAACAAAAAATGCATTACAATGCATGCGCAAAACCACATATATAAACACACAAATATAGACACACATACTGTATATATATATACACACACAATACACATATACACAGACTGTGCCACACCAATGCATCGCAGGGGCTGGCTAGTAGGAAATAAAGATGTAATGTTCATTTGTGGGATTAACATAATTCAAAAACTACTGGATTAATTCAAAAAAATTGGACACAATACACCTATCAGGCCAACAAGAGACCATCACTCATAAAAACACTGAAAAACATAGCAGAAGAGACTTAAAAAGCCAAAAAAAATTACATTACAATGCATACGCAAAACCACACATATATACACAAGCACACATATATACACAAATAAAACACATACCTGTATACACAGACTGGGCCACAGCAACGCGTGGCAGGGGATGGCTAGTATTGATATAAAGTTTATACTCTACCCCAGGCACGGGGAAACTTGGGCCTTCCAGGTGTTTTGGACTTCAACTCCCACAATTCCTAACAGCCTCAGGCCCTTTCTTTTTCCACTTAAGCGGCTGAGGAAAGGGCCCAAGGCTGTTAGGAATTGTGGGAGTTGAAGTCCAAAACACCTGGCAGGCCCAGATTTGCCCAAGCCTGCCCTATCCATACAATGTTTAAACCATGACCTAGCTTTGCAATATAACTAAACCTGGTAACTCCATTTCTGGCAGAGCAATGTAGGCAGAAAAGTTCAAGGTTGCACTATGTATTTTCTGAATAAGGTGGCTAGGAGGATTGGTTTCAGTTTAAATCACATTGATGTGAGGGCTATGTTCTATCAAACACAACACTCAAATCATGTTCAACACTTAAATCCACTTGCAAGTAAACAAATGTTTTGGATATAAAAAGGTTAAATTTAGAGAAACTGACAAAAGGGAAGCTGAAAATCCGGGGGTCCCTTGCAGACTACCAATTCTCTCACACTAGAAGCAACTTGCAGTTTCTCAAGTCGCTCCTGTATGGCATCCTGGTTTAAATTAGAAAATTAGATTGGTCATTGCTCTCTTCCCAAGAAGTAAACATCTTCTGATTTCCTGGCTGCAGTCTGCATCTGCAGTAATCTTTGTGCCTAGAAATACAAAATAATTGAAAATATTGCAGACAATCTTTGAACCGTGTTCTAGCTTTACAGTGTAACTAGACATCACAGCTCAAAAACCTCCAGAGAGGGAGACTCCAGCTCTCCTACCATCAGGAAAATCTTCCTAATGTTTAGAGGGTATCTCTTTTCCTGCAATTCAAATCCTTTGCTCTCTATCCTAGAAAACAAGCTTGCTCCCTTCTCAATGTGACATCTTTTCAAAGGATGGTTAGAGGCTCAGAGAAGGAAAAGAGCATGTGGGCATTTAAACATGCAGCCGAGATTAAAGTTAGTATCTACACGACTCAGGAAGAAGGAGGCTTTGAATAACAACATGCAAACAGCAGGTATTAATCATGATTTTTACAACTATTAAGCACACGCGGTTGCAATCCGTCTCTGACACTTGGGCCAAAATATAATCCTTTGCTTCAAGGAAAAGTAATTTTCTTCCCATCACCCACTACCAAGATGGTTTAGTGCAAATTATTGGGTTAAACTGCTGACCAAAAGGTTTACATCTGAGGAGTGGGGTGAGCTCCTGCTGTTAGCCCCAGCTTCTGCCAACCTAGCAATTTAAAAACATGCAAATGTGAGTAGATCAATAGGTACCATTTCTGCAGGAAAGTAACAGCACAATCATGCTGGCCACATGATCTAGGTCCGGAGGTGTCTACAGACAACGCCGGCTCTTCGGCTTAGAAATGGAGATGAACACCACCCTCCAGAGTCGGACACGACTAGACTTAATGTCAGGGGCAAATCTTTACCTTTACCTATTCTTTATATTTATATTTTGCCTTTCTTACACTGAGTTCAGGCCAGCCCATATGGCTTCCTTCCTTCCCACATTACATCATGTAACAAAATTTGGAAAAAAAAAGTCATGTTCCTGGTTTGAAAGTATTATTTCCTGTTTAATTGTGCAGTACTTACTTAACCCTAAGCCTCACAGAAGTATTTTCTAGTGATGCCTTTTTTTAATAAAAGGTTATCAAGGAGTAATGTAATAACAATAGTAATAATAACTTTATTTATTTATTTCCAACATATATGGCAAACATTAAGTGCCAATGAGAAGGCATATAAACAAATTACATCAAAACACATCAAAACAACCTAACATTAAACTTAATAATAAGCAAAAATTAACCAAAAGTAAAACTTAAATGACCCAAACAGACATTATCACATAGTATAAATTTAACACAGGATAAAACATATAAAACTAACAACTGAAAGTAATAGGATATTCTTTGGGTTTTGTTTTAAACAGGTTTGGCAAGACCTACAGTTAGGTATCACATAACAGTCTAGTGTTTCAGGCAACATCTTTTTATTTATTTATTTATTTATTTACAATATTTTTATCCCACCTTTCTCAGCCCAAAGGCAACTCAAGGTGGCTTACAAATTGGCAGCAATTCGATGCCATAACAGTCCATAGTATACAATTTAAAACAATTAGAACAACATTATAAAATCCATACAAAACCATTAAAATATATAAAAACCAATGTCTTCCTGTTAATCTCATTTTCCAATAGCATTGTCTAGGCCGTTCCATGTTTCATTCTTTCACAGTTCCATGTTTATCTATTTTACAACATTTTATTTACCAAAAATTCAATTTAAAAATATATTTAATTACATACTGTATATATATATAATTACAAATTAAATTACAAATAAAAATGTTCAATCCAATAAGATACATCAACGGGAAAATGACAAATATATAAAATGGGCAACCACATTCCCACCGGCAAAAAAAAAAATCTCTGTCAAAAAAGAGACTTTAGTTCAAAGCAGATAATCTGGATTTTATATGACAGTGTAGAAGGGGCCTATGACCATCCCTCACTTAATTTCATGATGCTCTTATACAGTTGGGAAATACATTTAGTAGCTAACAAGGGGTCATCCTCAAGACCCCTTCTACACTGCCATATAAAATCTGGATTATCTGCTTTGATGATCTGGATTATACCCTGTTTCCCCAAAAATAAGACCTCCCTAGCATGATTTTTTCAGGATTTTTGAGGTTGCTTGAAATATAAGCCCTACTGTGTGTGTGTGTGTGTGTGTGTGTGTGTGTGTGTGTACTTACAAACTTGATGCCTCCCCAGTTGATAAACTGTATGTGTGTTAATAATATGTATTGCTTATAGACCCAACTACCTGATAAAGACTCCTGTGAGTTGAAACCGGTTGAAAGCTGGAGTTTACTCTTGTGTAATAGAAAACATAGGGCATTTACTGTGAATGCTGGAGTCTACGCTTGTGGAATAAAGAAAATAGGGCATTTACTGTGCAAATTACTACTCATCTGTAGTAAAGACACAAGTACTATTTTCCATACACATTAAGATTTTTTCCCATATTTCAAGAAAAGAACAAATTATTTCTGTTAAATGTGAATCTAACAATCCTATGCTTTATTGACATTTGTATTTGTATACCTACATTGAGTTTCTATGTGTTTAGGTACATTTGCATTACTGCAATTAGTGGGTAGTGGTCTCTTTAGTGTGGATCCAGCCTCAGGGCCTCCAATAGTCCTGACTTGTGAACCCTCACCAGACTCCAGCCTGGCCCACAATGTAATTTGGTAATTGCAATCCCCAAAATATAACTTTTTTCCAAGTATTGAATGCATCCATAGGATGGGGGCAGAAGTTAACCCTCTCACCTATAGAAGTTCAAAGGCCGGGTATTTACAGACTTTCTCCATCTTAACCATCTTGCAAAGTTTGCTGCTACAGTCTCTCTACATCTGTTTAGCAAGGCCTTGGGCTTCTGCCTCCATTGATTGTATTACAGCGCCATCTTTTGGGCTTCATCTGCCATAGGTTTCTAATAGGAAAAGAGTCAAGACAAAAAAAGAAAAACACACTTTATTCCTGTTTTCTTTGTACAATAAATAGTCTCAGTGGGTAAAAAGCTCCATGTACTGAAAGATCAAATATGTGGTAGATAAAAATCCACAGCCTGAGGGGGGGAGAGATTTGGTGGACTTAGAATCATAGAATCATAGAGTTGGAAGAGACCTCATGGGCCATCCAGTCCACCCCACGCCCAAGAAGCAGGAAATTTGCATTCAAAGCACCCCTGACAGATGGCCATCCAACCTCTGTTTAAAAGCTTCCAAAGAAGGAGCCTTCACCACACTCAGGGGCAGAGAGTTCTACTGCTAAACAGTTCTCACAGTCAGGAAGTTCTTCCTAATGTTCATTTCTGGCGGCACTTAAGACATGGCTATTTAGAAGAGCATATGCATAAGTGACAATCAGTGACCTGGAACCTGTCTATTCCCATATTTTAACATTTTAATATTTTAAAATTTTAATATTTTAGTATTGTAGATGCCTAGCTGTGTAAGTCGCATGGAGCACATTTGTGGAGGGCGACTCATAAATAATAAAATTAGTTAAGTTAGGTGGAATCTCCTGTCTTGTAGTTTGAAGCCATTTTTCCGTGTCCTGGTCTCCAGGGCAGCAGAAAACAAGCTTGCTCCCTCCTCCCTATGCCATCCTCTCACATACTTATACATGACTATCATGTCTCCTCTCAGCCTTCTCTTCTTCAAGCTAAACATGCACAGCTTTTAAAGCCGCTCCTCATAGGACTTGTTCTCCAGACCCTTGGTCATTTTAGTCGCCCTCCTCTGGGCACATTCCAGCTTGTCAGTATCTCTTTATTTTTGGACTTTTTGTGTGTCAGGAACGACTTGAGAAACTGCAAGTTGCTTCTAGTGTGAGAGAATTGGTAGTCTGCAAGGACGTTGCCCAGGGGACCCCCGGATGTTTGGATGTTTTACCATCCCTGTGGGAGGCTTCTCTCATGTCCCCGTATGGGGAGCTGGAGCTGACAGAGGGAGCTCATCCGCACTCTCCCTGGATTCAAACCTGCCACCTGTCGGTCTTCAATCTTGCTGGCACAAGGGTCTAACCCACTGCGGCCCCGGGGGCTCCATTTTTGGACTGTAACGCCCAGAATGGCTGCAGGATTTGGGGAGCTGTAGTCCCCAAACTCAGAATTCCAAAGTCTTTTAAAATTATTTGAATAGTTGTAAATAACAGCAACACAGATCTAGATACTTTTAAATAAAGGGTTGAATGTTTAATTGTACAACTTTGGGACACTCAATAGAAACAAAGGATTTTATGGAATTTAATCAATGAATTATAACGTATATTCAAACAAGAAGCTACAATCTAAGATTGTGATGCGGGTAGATGTCTTTCTACTTCAATTTGCTCCATGTTTATTTGGTTCTAATACCTTTGCACTCAATCCAAATGTATGTAACAAAGAAGCATCAATGGAGAAACCATCTGAATGAGAAAAGGGACTCAGAAATTATAGATAGATAGATAGATATTAATAGCATTAATATCCCACTTTCATAATTAAGGTTCAAAGTCGCTCTCAACTCTAAAAAAAAACAAACAACAATACAATGGTCTACAACGTGTAAATATTCAAGTAGAATAAAACACAATGGTTTAAAAATGAATGGCTTTTTGGGGTCTCTATGGATGTCTTGGACCGCAAGAAGATCCAACCAGTCCATACTCCAGGAAATAAAGCCCAACTGCTCATTGGCGGGAAGGATTGTAGAGGCAAAAATGAAATATTTTGGCCACATCATGAGAAGAAATGAAAGCTTAGAGGAGACAATGATGCTGGGGGAAATGGAAGGAAAAAGGAAGAGGGGCCGACCAAGGGCAAGATGGATGGATGGTATCCTTGAAGTAACTGGCTTGACCCTGAATGAGCTGGGGGAGGTGACAGGCGACAGGGAACTCTGGCGTGGAATGGTCCAGGAGGTCACGAAGAGTCGGAAGCGATGGAACAAATGAACAACAACATGGATGCATCTACACTGTAAGGGTTAACGCACTTTGACACCCTTTAACAGCCATGCTGTGGTATCATGGAAATTGTAATTTGGTGAGAGAAGGGCAAAGACCTTGCCAAATGGATGGTCCAGTTCCAACAAAGTGATATAGAAATATTTGTGGTACAAATGGGCAAAGCAACTAACAAAAACACATACTTTGAGATATAGATAGATACACACACACACATACAGTAGAGTCTCACTTATCTAACCTTCGCTCATCTAACATTCTCTATTATCCAACGCAGTTCTAGCGTGGGAGAAAAAAAGAACCCTTGTTTGTTTTGGTGCTAAATTCGTAAATACAGTAATTACTACATAACGTTAACATGTATTGAACTGCTTTTTCTGTTGATTTCTTGTAAAACGTGATGTTTTGGTGCTTAATTTGTAAAACCATAACGGAATTTGACATTTAATAGACTTTTTCTTAATCTCTCCTTATTATCCAACATTTTCGCTTATCGAACGTTCTGCCAGCCCATTTATGTTGGATACACACACACAGTGAAAATGTGTATGTGTGTGTGGCTGGGTTGTCCACTTACACAGATAGCCTCCCACCTCCACAAACAGCTATAACCCACAGTGCTGAAGAGCCAGCTAAAGCCCTCCCTCGAAGGACATTGCAGGTTACAGCGTGCCGTGTACCATGAACATGTAGCCCAAACCCTGCCAATGTCCTCCCCAAACACCATATTGCCCCTCACCCAAGTGAAGGCTTTCATTCCATGTTGTTTTTCCTCTAGAATGGACACCCTAGGGTTACTTACTCTTTCCACTGGTGTGGAATTTGCATGATCCTGCCCACTGCCTCTCCTTTAACCCTTTCCTACCCATTCCTATGGCACACCGCAAACAGGAATTGATCAGCAGCTAAACAAGAGGTTTGGGGGGAAATTTACCATGATTTCAAGGAGTTGTAGCTCACCTACATCCAGAGCACTGTGAAACCACCCAATGATGGATCTGAACCAAACTTGGCCCACAGATCCAACATGCCCAACTGTGAATACAGGTGGAGTTTGAGGGGGGGGGGGGGCTAACCGGGGAATCTGGGACGTGTGGTTCACCTGTGTCCAGAGAAACTGTGACCCCCGACAATGGACTGGGACTGAGCCCCCAGTGGTACAATGGATAAAACCCTTGTACTGGCAGGACGGACAACTGACAGGTTGGGGGTTTGAATCCGGGTAGAGTGTGTATGAGCTCCCTCTGTCAGTTCCAGCTCCCCATGCGGAGACATGAGAGAAACCTCCCACAATAATAATAAAACATCAAAACATCTGGGCATTCCCTGGGCAATGTCCTGGCAGACGGCCAATTCTCTCACACCAGAAGTGACTTGCAGTTTCTCAAGTTGATCCTGACATGAATGGGAAAAAATGGACCGTGACTAAACTTGACACAGAGAAGCCCCATTACCAACTGAACGTACAGCTAGGATTTGTGGGAATCGACCTTAATTTTGGGAGTTGTAGTTCACCAACATCAAGAGAGCACTGAACTCCGCCAATGTCAAATCCCGACCAAACTTGGCATACAGATGCAACATGGACAACGGGTGCATACAGGCCTGGTTTAGAGAGAACAGACCCACGGGTTTGGGAATTGTAGTTCACCCACATTGTTATGCATTTTCTAATGAGAGCAATTCATAAAAAACAAATCACATTTTCCCCTAATGAGAGAAACTTTGAAAGTAATGAACCCCCATCAAAGGGAGATGCTTGCTTTACTGCCTGCTTGTTTTTACACATTCCTGATGCTGCTTGTAATGTAGTGTGTGTCGTGGTTGAGCAACCTGAGTCTGTGGTTGCTACAAGTAGTAACTCGGCAGAGGAGAGTTTGTGGGACATGACCTTGGAAGAGGGAGGTTTGGGCAGTCCTCCTGCAGCTGGGAGAAAGAGGGCTGCAAGTGATGAGCATTTGGAAGAGGCAGAACATAGGAGGAAGGTCCGACAAATACTTAGGGAGCCTACCAGTGATGAGACCTTTGAGGGGTTTGACGTGGAGTTACCCTCAGAAGACAGTGATACTGAGCTGGACTCAGCACTGGTGCAAGATGTCAGGAATGTGTTGAATGCTGAGTCCAGCGAAAGTTCATTTTTTGGTTTTTCCAGTGATAATAGTTGGCCTAGTGGGAATGTGGAATTGGACTGGGGCGCTTTAACTGCAGAGCAAAGATGGGACAATTGGAGGAACACACCCAGGGCTGCAGCTGAGGGCACTAGGGCAGATTTGGGTGTGGAGTCTGATGACTCTGATTTGTAAGGGTATAACAGTAGGGCTTGGGGATTTGGGAATCTGCGGTCGGCCAAGGTGTTGCTGTGGGTTGTTGGGTCCTGTATCGTGTATCTTGTGGGTTCCTGTCCTGGTCTTTGATTCCCAGCAAGCTGTGAGTATTTGGGCTGTGTTCATGCTGGGTTCTGGGGAGCTGCTATGGCAGCTCTAGCTGATATTGTTGCATGTTGGGGGGTTGGGATTTTAATGTGTGCTTTTATGTTTAGTGTCTACCGCGTCCTGTTTGAACATTTCCTGTGTTGCTGTGAGTGTCTGGTATTGTATAAAGGGTGAAGGGGAGTTTGCTGTGGGTTGCGGGGTTTTTTCATGTGTTCATTTGTATACCCAGCTCCTGGAATGTGAAGCACTCCTTCTTTCCTTCTTTTGGACGGGTCTTCACATCAATATCTGCCAGCCACGTTCCTGTCCAAGATTATTTATTGAAGACGGACGGCTTCTGTTTTGTTTCTCGGGTGTGGGTTATTTTTGGAACGCCGGACTAAGGCTATGTTTTTGTTGGCAATAAACTTTATATGTTTTTACTAGCTTGGTGTTGTCTTGCCATCTGTGGGAGTCGTGACAGTGTGAATAAGCCAAATAGATAGCCTTACAAAGGAGACAAAGGACCATAACTCATTATACCTGTGTGATCACCTATAACCAATATAAAGTTATAAAAATACGTAGTGTGTGATATAGATGCTTGAAACCATATATAATGAATTTACCTGCGTACCTGTTTTTGCGGCAGTCTGTTTTGGTGTGTTTGAATAGACACATTACTGGCCGACCAAACTGATCAGTTTGCTAATTAAAAAGTGTTTTTGCTTGGATTCGCTGGACTCTGTGTACTCTCTAAGATAAGGGATTCACTCTCTACTTGGTATCATATTACACTAATAGTGTTACTAATTAACTAAATGATATTACCTAACACCCCAAAACAAACAATGTGTTTTCAAATAACCCGGGCATTGCTGGGTACCCAAGCTACCGTGTTTCCCCGAAAGTAAGACAGCGTCTTACTTTCTTTTCCCCCCCAAAAGTCCCCCTACATCTTATTTTCGAGTCGTCTTATATAAACTAAGACGTACCCCATCGCCACGCCCGCCGCCGCCGCCGCCGCCGCGCACACCTCCGCGCGCAGCTTTCTGGACAAAGGAAGGGAGGGAAGAAAGCCAGAAGCATGGCAAGCGCCGCTGCGCCAGAGTGACGCGTCGTCGCTCTGCCCGCCCCGGCTCCCTTCTCCCTCCCTTTCTTGGAGAAAGGAAAGGAGGGAGAAGCGAGCCAGGGGCGGGGCAAGCGACGACGCGTCACTCTGACGCAGCGCACGCTTGCCATGCTTCTGGCTCTCTTCCCCTCCCTTGGAGGCCTGGCAGAAAGGAGGTGTGCCGCGGAGGTGTGCCGCGGCCGATGGGCCGGTTGCGGCGGTGGCGGCGGCGTGGGCGTGGCGACGAGGTACGGCTTACATTCGGGGTACGGCTTACATTAGCCGACCCCCCTGACACGTCTTACAATCGGGGGTGTCATACTTTCGGGGAAACACGGTAGTTCCTAATAATAACACAACAAATTGGAATAGCTTCACGAAGCTCGTTCTAGTTTTAGTTGGCACCCTTATATGGCTTTCATTATGTGAGAGAATCAAGACATCCCTTGTATATTGCAACTTGATTTTCAAAACACATGCAGGGAAAGGCAATTCTGTCCAAATGTTTGATTTTTTATGAGTATGAAGCAGCTGATTGGCCTCAGTCTGCCAGAAAAATACTCCTTTCATTTTGCCTCAAGTGATCACCTTCAACTGTTAGGAAAGCTTGTGATATGGGAGCCCAGCATCTTTAGAGTACAGCTTTCTGCACTTGGGACAATAAACATGCCATTTGTCTCAGTGTGTAAAAATGTCTAGTGGAAGCCAGCAGGTTCTGAGGATATGCATTTCAAAAACTTCTAGCTTCACCTTTCATGCCATGTAACTATGGGGAAACACTAACTATGGGGAAACCAAGTTGGACCCTCCAGATGTTTTGGACTCTCATAACTGGAGGGCCCAAGTTGGCCCATGCCTGCACTGGCGTGCCACTGGCTTATAGTATTACTGTACTCATGTGTCTAAAAAGTATTGGGCCAGCATGTTGCCTGCTCTAAGAACCCTTTTCTTTGAAAGCTGGTCGACTTTTCCTCTCTGTTATGTATGGCTTGAGGTGTGGTGGTCAGCTCTTTCTGGGGGCCGTTTAGCAAAAGAGCCTTTGGGTCTGTTTAGCTTGTCTTGGTCCTTCCTGACTAGACGGAAGAGGTTTTTGTCGCATGAGAACTGCAGCCGGGCAATTCTATAACAGGAATGATGAGAGAATGGTCTGCCAACACAAACTGACTGATCGGGTTGTATGACCTGGTGGAGAAGGATGAACTGACTTATCTAATCCAGTGTCTCCCAACCTTTTTTGAGCCGCGGCACACTTTTTACATTTACAAAATCCTGGGGCACACCACCAACAGAAATGACACAAAATGACACTCTAACACAGTAATACATATAGTTAATGTGTTTTTAAATGTATTTATACACTCAGTGTGAAACCTGGGCCTGTTTCGATGAACTCAACATAGATATCCTGGCAGGAATGGCAGAAAGACACAAACTTCCCACACAGAACTTCCATAACCAAGAGAAAATACTATAAGAGTTTTGTGGGCATTGACCTTGAGTTTTGGAGTTGTAGTTCACCTATATCCAGAGAGCACTGTGGACTCAAACAATGTTGGATCAGGACCAAACTTGGCATGAATACTCAATATGCCCAAATATGAACGCAGATAGAGTTCAGGGGAAATAGACCTTGACATTTAGGAGTTGTAGTTGCTGGGATTTATAGTTCCCCTACAAACAAAGAGCATTCTGAACCCCACCAATGATGGAACTGGGCCAAACTTCCCACACAGAACCCCCAGGAGGCAAGAGGAGGTCTCTACTTGGGGAAAGGGAGGCGGGTCTTCCCAATGCATGGAGAGGGAGAGACCAAGTTGACAACGGGTGGAGAGGGGGGTGTTTGTAATTTTGTGCCTTTATCGAGGTAGGTTTCTTAGGTTTTTATACTTCAACACACTAGACTCTCCCCCCTCCCCTCCTGGAGGTTCCAATTTCCCACGGCACACCTGATGATCGCTCACGGCACACTAGTGTGCCCCGGCACACTGGTTGAGAAACACTGATCTAATCCAGTAAAAGGCACTGCAGAACATTAAAGAATGGAGACCAGTGGTTGAATATAAGACAAAATGGAGAACAAATGGAATGTGAGACCCCAATAACGGAATACATTCATAAACAAGCTTGAAAATGATAGAAGTCAAACACCTGTGTTCACTTAATAGTGTAGAGGAGAAAGATATAAAGATATAAAGATATATATATATATATATATATATATATATATATATATATATATAACTGTGATCTAGTGGGAAGTGTAAATTAGCCTGTATTTGTACTTGTCCTTAGTTGAACAGGCAAGAGGGCAGAATGTGCGAGAGTTGCAAGAGGCCGAGGAGAGAGCCCTAACCTCAACAGAAGCTGATCAGTTCTGAATTTGTAAGGGAATGAAACCCATTCTTCTGGGAGAAAGTTAAAGAAAAACATCAGGATGAAGAAATCTGTAAACTATGATGAGAAGGGGAAAGGATGCTGGTATTGTCAACAGCTTTCATGGCCGGAATCACTGGGGTGTTGCGTGATTTCCAGGCTGTAAGAGCACTTGTTGTAGAACTGGGTTATGAGTTTTCAGGCTGTCTGGCCATGTTCCAGAAGCATTCTCTCCTGACGTTTTGCCCATATCTATGTCAGGCATCCTCAGAGGATGTGAGGTATATTGGAAACTAGACAAGGGAGGTTTATATATCTGTCCAGGGTGGAAGAAAGAACTCTTGTCTGTTGGAGACAAGTGTGAATGCAATTAATCACCTTGATTAGCATTTAATGTCCTTGCAGCTTCAAGGCCTGGCTGATTCAAGGCCTGGGGGAATCCTTTGTTGGGAGGTGTTAGCTGACCCTGATTGTTTCCTGTATGGAATTCCTCTGTTTTTGAATTTGTTTATATTTGTGGTTTCCTCCTTTCTGTTGAAACTGTCCACATTTGTGGATTTCAATGCCGTCTCTGTGTAGTCTGACATGGTAGTTGTTAGAGTGGTCCAGAATTTCTGTGTTCTCAGATAATACGCTGTGTCCAGGTTGATTCATCAGGTGCTCTGCTATGGCTGACTTCTCTGGTTGAAGTAGTCTGCTGTGCCTTTCATGTTCCTTGATTCGTATTTGGGCAATGCTGCTGCATTTGGTGGTCCCTAGGTAGACTTGTCCACAGCTGCATGGTATACGGTAGACTCCTGCAGAGGTGAGAGGATCCCTCTGTCCTTTGCTGAGTGTAGCATTTATTGAATTTACTGAGTGAGTCTGTACATTGTGAGTTGCTGTTAGCCCCAGGTTCTGTCAACCTAGCAGTTTGAAAACATGCAAATATGAGATCAATAGGTACCGCTCCGGCGGGAAGGTAACGGCGCTCCTTGCAGTCATGCTGGCCACATGACCTTGGAGGTGTCTACGGACAACGCCAGCTCTTCAGCTTAGAAATGGAGATGAGTACCAGCCCCCAGAGTCAGACACAACTGGACTTAATGTCAGGGGAAAACCTTTAACTTTACCTACATACAATACCTCTAATCTGGTATCTAATTAATCAAAAAGTATTTGATACTTTAGGAAAAATTGAAGTATAAACTTTTAAAGCAAGCACAAATTATCCCAGTTGTTATATACCTGGAAACATCATAAAGTGTATTTAAACATAAGTTTTTCTTATGGAGTTTTTTTTAATTACAATCCCCTAAATGGATGAGGTTTGACAAAAGACAAAAGCACAGCCAGGATATTCACCATAATGAATATTTATTTATTTGAAACATTTATACCCCGTCCTTCTCAACCTCCGAAGACGGACTCAGGATGGCTTCCAAACAGGCAACCATTCAGTGCTGATACAATATAAAATATATCATAAAATGCAACCATATACATTAAAATGGTTATAAATATACATTAAAAACAGTTCGTCATGTTAAAATCATCATCCAAATCACTCAATTGCGGTCAAATAAAGTCTTATCTTCACCCGTAAATCGGTCTATTCTGCAACCACTTGATCCCATAGCCTGGATTTAAGTTTCTTCCAGGTCAGGAGAGAAGGGGGCAGATCTAACCCCATTAGGGAGTTCCACAGTCAAGAAGGCCCTGTCTCTCGTTCCCACCAAACGTGACTGCAATGGCGGTGCACAGTGCCTCCCCAGATGACCTTAAGGTACCTTGGAGGTTCGTAGAGGGAGATATGTTCAAAAAGGTAAACTGGGCCGGAAATGTTTATGACTTTATAGGTTAAAACCAGCATTTTGAATTGTGCTTGAAAACTAATAGGCGGCCGATGGAGCTGGCATAAAAGGAAGTTGTATGCTTCCTGCACCCTGCTCCTGTGAGCAACCTGGCTGTCGAGAGTTGGACTAGCTGGAGCTTCCAAGCAGTCTTCAGAGGCAACCCCACATAGAGTGCATTGCAGTAGTCTATTCGGGATGTAACCAGGTGTTGATGGCCTTGATTGTATTTCTGCCATTTAATTTGCTCTTCAGAATTTTTCTCACACTTTGGACATATTCTTTCTAACCACATTTTTCATATGTCCATGCTTGCTATTGATATTATTATTCTGACACAAAAACACAGTATGTCACAGCAAACGAGATATATATGCTGGATTTCATATTACAAAATCACAAGTCAAACACTTCTCAAGTGTTTAGGACTGTGTGATGTGTTTTCAAATGATGTGCGCAGATCCAAGTAAGGTGGCCTTTTGCAGTTGACAGACCAATGTTTATTGTTTCCAAATGCCGGCTGAGATCTTTTGGCATGGCACCCAATGTGCCGATTACCACTGGGACCACCTGTACTGGTTTATGCCAAAGACTTTGTAGTTTAATTTTGAGGTCCTGATAACAGAAGTTTTTCCTGTTGTTTTTCGTCAATGCGACTGTCATCTGGTATGACGACATCAACAATCCATTTTTTTTTCTTTTCCACTATCATGAGGTCTGGTGTATTGTGTTCCAAAACTTTGTCAGTCTGGATTCAAAAGTCCCACAGTATTTTTGAGTGTTTGTTTTCCACTACCTTTACAGGTTTATGATCCCAGAAGTTCTTTACTACTGGTATGTTCCAATGAATCATTTGGGCCGCTTAGTTGTGCGTAATGCACAGATATCTATGGCAGCAACCAACAAAACAACAATGTATGTAAGTAACAGACATAAAGAAAAGCATATAGAAATAACCAGTCAGGCATTCACAACAGAGCCAAAGCTACTATCAGGAACGTAAGTAGACTAGCGCAGTGTTTCCCAACCACTGTTCCGTGGCACACTAGTGTGCCGTGAGCGATCACCTGGTGTGCCGCAGGAAAACCTCTCTTCCCCCCTTTCTTCCCCCTCCTGCCGAACTCCTGCTGCTGCTGCTTGGGGGAGGAGGAGGAGGATGGGCCGGGTGGCGGCGGCGAAGAAGGGGCCGGGGCGCCGCTTCCTTCGGCCGTTTCCCCGGCCAGCCAGCCTCCAATCGAGGGAGGGCGGGGAACGGAAGCGGAAGCAAGAAGCGCAGTCCGAGGCAGGCCCACCAGCTTCTTCTTTCGAACTGCAGGAAAGAAGGAAGGAAGGAAGGCAACCACGGACCGAGTGTGTGCCTTCCCTTCTGGTGTGGAAGAGGGAGAGAGCCATTCAGGAAGGAAGCCACCTGGGGGTTCTGTGTGGGAAGTTTGGCCCAGTTCTATCATTGGTGGGGGTCAGAATGCTCTTTGATTGTAGGGGAACTATAAATCCCAGCAACTATAACTCCCAAATGGCAAGGTCTATTTCCCCTGAACTCCATCTACGTTCATATTTGGGCATATTGAGTATTCATTTCAAGTGTGGTCCAGATTCATCATTATTTCAGTCCACAGTGCTCTCTGGGTGTAGGTGAACTACAACTTCCAAACTCAAGGTCAATTCCCAAGCAAACCCTTTCAGTACTTTCTGTTGGTAATGAGTTTCAATATGCCAAGTTTGGTTTAATTCCATTGTTGCAAGAGTTCAGGATGCTCTTTGTTTGTGTGTTAACTATAAATCCCAGAAAATGTAAGTCCCAAATTCTAGACCTATTTTCCCCAAACTCCAGGACATTTGGGACTGCTTGTTTTCATATGCTTTTCTTTAACATTGTTTGAGTATTTCTGGATATAGTATATCCTTAGTTGAATTATAATATATAGTATTTTCTTTGGTACTACTGTTCTGTGAAGTTTGTGTCTTTTGACATTCCTGCAGGATACAGCATGAAACAGTAAGGTTTCACTGAGTGTAGAATTTTAAGAACATATTGAGCTATATGTTGTTTTGTTGGTTGTCATTTTAATTGTGTCATCTTGGTTGTGGTGGTCTGTGGATTTTCTCCCAAATGCTGAATATGATCCGTGGTTCAAAAGCTTCCTTGCAAACACTGTACTATTGATTGGGTCAAAGCATTTTTCAAAACAATGGCCTTAATTTTATTAGTTATCATAATTATATTATATAATTATAATTATATTATTATAACTTATTATAACTTGAAACACAATATTTATTATGATTATTAAAAGGAGACCTTTATTGTTATGTTCCTGGCGTATAACTTAATGAAGAAAGAAACACAATTTTAAAAAGTATTATTAACACAACCTGGATTTATTTTTTTATATAATATAACTGTATTGGATTTGAAACACAATATGTATTAGGACTTATTAACACTGCTTGTTTTTTATGCTTTTTATTTATGACTATTACTTATTTCACGAAACACAATATTTCCTTAGTTGAATTATAAACACAAATTTTATTATTATTACTGAGAATTTAAGTCTTTATTTGAATAGCAGTACATTATGAAGTAACTTAACTCTGAGGCAGAGTTTTTATTATATGAATATAACGCACATTGATGGTTGTTGTTTTGTTGGTTGTCCACATAATTGTATCTCTGGTTGTGGTCGGTCTGTGCGATTTTTCTCCCAGAAGCTGAGGATATGATCCGTGGTTTCACCAGCTTCCTTGCACAGTCTGTATATTGATTGGGTCATCAGCTAATTTTTCGATCTTGGCCTTAATTTTATTAGTTATCATAATTATATTATATAATTATAATTATATTATTATAACTTATTATAACTTGAAACACAATATTTATTATGATTATTAAAACACATTATTATTATTATATGAATATAACTTATTATTATTTGAAACACAATATTTATTATTATTATTAACATTATTTGAAACACATTTTATTATTATTATTATTATTATACGATTATAACTTATTATTTGAAACACAATATTTATTATTATTAACACAACACATTTATTATTATTATTATACGATTATAACTTATTATTTGAAACACAATATTTATTATTATTAACACAACACATTAATTATTATTATATGAATATAACTTATTATTTGAAACACAATATTTATTATTATTAACACAACACATTTATTATTATTATTATATGAATATAACTTATTATTTGAAACACAATATTTATTATTATTAACACAACACATTTATTATTATTATATGAATATAACTTATTATTATTTGAAACACAATATTTATTATTATTATTAACACAACACATTTATTATTATATGAATATAACTTATTATTTGAAACACAATATTTATTATTATTAACACAACACATTTATTATTATTATATGAATATAACTTATTATTTGAAACACAATATTTATTATTATTATTATTAACACAACACATTTATTATTATTATTATATGAATATAACTTATTATTTGAAACACAATATTTATTATTATTATTAACATGACACATTTATTATTATTATTATATAATATAACATTATTATTTGAAACACAATTTTATTATTATTAACACAACACATTTATTATTATTATTATATAACTATAACTTATTATTTGAAACACAATATTTATTATTATTAACACAACACATTTATTATTATTATTATATTATTTGAAACACAATATAACATTATTATTATTATTAAACACAATATTTATTATTATTATTTGAACACAAACACATTTATTATTATTATTATTATATTTGAAACACAATATAACTTATTATTTGAAACACAATATTTTTTATTATTATCAAAACACATTTATTATTATTATTTGAATATTACTTATTATTATTTGAAACACAATATTTATTATTATTATTAACACCACACATTTATTATTATTATATGAATATAACATTATTATTTGAAACACAATATTTATTATTAACACAACACATTTATTATTATTATTATTATATGATTATAATTTGAAACTTATTATTTGAAACACAATATTTATTATTATTAACACAACACATTTATTATTATTATTATTATACGATTATAACTTATTATTTGAAACACAATATTTATTATTATTAACACAACACATTTATTATTATTATTATTATATGATTATAACTTATTATTTGAAACACAATATTTATTATTAACACAACACATTTATTATTATTAACACAACACATTTATTATTATTATTATTATTATTATTTGATTTTATAACTTATTATTTGAAACACAATATTATTATTTGATTATTATTATTAACACACACATTTATTATTATTATTATATGATTATAACTTATTATTATATTTATTATTATTATTAAACACATTTATTATTATTATTATTATTTGATTATTATTAACATGACACATTTATTATTATTATATGATTATAACTTCTTATTATTTTAAACACAACATTTTATTATTATTAACACTTACATATATTATATAACTTATTATTTTAAACACAATATTTATTATTATTATTAACACAACACATTTATTATTATTATTATTATACGATTATAACTTATTATTTGAAACACAATATTTATTATTATTAACACAACACATTTATTATTATTATTATTATACGATTATAACTTATTATTTGAAACACAATATTTATTATTATTATTGTTGTTATCAAGGGAAGGGAAGGGGGTAGTGCAGAGGCTCCCATCCTGCAGGCCGAAGCGCCCCCAAGCGGGCAGGGGTGGCGCCGGGCCGGGCAGGCGGGCTCTTCCGCTCCTTCCCGGCCCTCCTTTCCCAGCTGCAGCGGCAGCACCCCGGAACATGGCGGCGATAACGGTCGCGAGGCGCTGAGGAGCCGCGGCGCTGCCAGGTGAGCTGAGCAGGGCCTCCCCCGGGGGAAAAAGCGGAACAGAGGCCCGTCGAGGCGAGTCCCACTCCGGACAGGGCGAGGGGAAAGCCGGAGGCCTCTGCAACCCCGCAGGCCGCGTCCCTCGGGCAGAGTGACAGGCCTGCCGCACCGAGTGGGCTTGGAAGGCACCTCCTTCTCTCAGGGCGAGGCGGTGGAGGACGAGGGCCGGGCCGGGCCTGCCTCCGTTAGCATTTGTTAGCATCCCCTCTTGTTCCTCTCGCTCCCGCTGCGCAGAGGCCTTCTCTGGAGCACCCCAAGCCGAGCGGGCATGGGATTGGCTTCCACACCGTGTGGCCCGCCCTTGTATGTGGCCCTCCAGGTGCTGGACGACAACTCCTGTATAACAGGCATGGGCCAACTTGGGCCCTCCCGCCAGGTGTTGTGGACGACTCCAACTCCCACCATTCCTAACAGCCTCAGGCCACTTCCTTTCCCCCCTCAGCCTCTTAACACACTCTCTCCTCACCGTTCTGAGGGCCCTTCCACACAGCCCTATATCCCAGGTTATAGAGGCAGAAAATCCCACATTATCTGCTTTGGACTGGAATATAGGGCAGTGTGGACACAGATAACCCAGGGCCCTTCCACACAGCCCTATGTCCCAGATTATAGAGGCAGAAAATCCCACATTATCTGCTTTGGACTGGAATATAGGGCAGTGTGGACACAGATAACCCAGGGCCCTTCCACACAGCCCTATGTCCCAGATTATAGAGGCAGAAAATCCCACATTATCTGCTTTGAACTGGAATATAGGGCAGTGTGGACACAGATAACCCAGGGCCCTTCCACACAGCCCTATGTCCCAGATTATAGAGGCAGAAAAACCCACATTATCTGCTTTGAACTGGAATATAGGGCAGTGTGGACACAGATAACCCAGGGCCCTTCCACACAGCCCTATGTCCCAGATTATAGAGGCAGAAAATCCCACATCTGCTTTGAACTGGAATATAGGGCAGTGTGGGCACAGATAACCAGGGCCCTTCCACACAGCCCTATGTCCCAGATTATAGAGGCAGAAAAACCCACATTATCTGCTTTGAACTGGAATATAGGGCAGTGTGGACACAGATAACCCAGGGCCCTTCCACACAGCCCTATGTCCCAGATTATAGAGGCAGAAAATCCCACATTATCTGCTTTGAACTGGAATATAGGGCAGTGTGGACACAGATAACCCAGGGCCCTTCCACACAGCCCTATGTCCCAGATTATAGAGGCAGAAAATCCCACATTATCTGCTTTGAACTGGAATATAGGGCAGTGTGGACACAGATAACCCAGGGCCCTTCCACACAGCCCTATGTCCCAGATTATAGAGGCAGAAAAATCCCACATTATCTGCTTTGAACTGGAATATAGGGCAGTGTGGACACAGATAACCCAGGGCCCTTCCACACAGCCCTATGTCCCAGATTATAGAGGCAGAAAATCCCACATTATCTGCTTTGAACTGGAATATAGGGCAGTGTGGACACAGATAACCCAGGGCCCTTCCACACAGCCCTATGTCCCAGATTATAGAGGCAGAAAATCCCACATTATCTGCTTTGAACTGGAATATAGGGCAGTGTGGACACAGATAACCCAGGGCCCTTCCACACAGCCCTATGTCCCAGATTATAGAGGCAGAAAATCCCACATTATCTGCTTTGAACTGGAATATAGGGCAGTGTGGACACAGATAACCCAGGGCCCTTCCACACAGCCCTATGTCCCAGATTATAGAGGCAGAAAAACCCACATTATCTGCTTTGAACTGGAATATAGGGCAGTGTGGACACAGATAACCCAGGGCCCTTCCACACAGCCCTATGTCCCAGATTATAGAGGCAGAAAAACCCACATTATCAACTGGAATATAGGGCAGTGTGGATCTGCCTTGAACTGGAATATAGGGCAGTGTGGACACAGATAACCCAGGGCCCTTCCACACAGCCCTATGTCCCAGATTATAGAGGCAGAAAAACCCACATTATCTGCTTTGAACTGGAATATAGGGCAGTGTGGACACAGATAACCCAGGGCCCTTCCACACAGCCCTATATCTCAGATTATAGAGGCAGAAAAACCCACATTATCTGCTTTGAACTGGAATATAGGACAGTGTGGACTCAGATAACCCAGGACCCTTCGACACAGCCCTATATCCCAGATTATAGAGGCAGAAAAACCCACATTATCTGCTTTGAACTGGAATATAGGGCAGTGTGGACTCGGATAACCCAGGGCCCTTCCACACAGCCCTATATCCCAGATTATAGAGGCAGAAAAACCTCCGGTATCTGCTTTGGACTGGAATATAGGGCAGTGTGGACTCAGATAACCCAGGGCCCTTCCACACAGCCCTATATCCCAGATTATAGAG
Organism: Anolis apletophallus; assembly: GCA_030556195.1. NCBI lineage: Eukaryota > Metazoa > Chordata > Lepidosauria > Squamata > Anolidae > Anolis > Anolis apletophallus. The sequence continues at coordinate 29,581,759 of JARBWK010000011.1, read as the reverse complement.
GCAGAAAAACCCACGTTATCTGCTTTGAACTGGAATATAGGGCGGTGTGGACACAGATAACCCAGGGCCCTTCCACACAGCCCTATATCCCAGAATATAGAGGCAGAAAAACCCACATTATCTGCTTTGAACTGGAATATAGGGCAGTGTGGACACAGATAACCCAGGGCCCTTCCACTCAGCCCTATGTCCCAGATTATAGAGGCAGAAAATCCCACATTATCTGCTTTGAACTGGAATATAGGGCAGTGTGGACACCCAGGGCCCTTCCCAGATTATAGGCAGAAAATCCCACATTTTCTGCTTTGAACTGGAATATAGGGCAGTGTGGACACCCAGGGCCCTTCCCAGATTATAGGCAGAAAATCCCACATTTTCTGCTTTGGACTGGAATATAGGGCAGTGTGGACTCAGATAACCCAGGGCCCTTCCACACAGCCCTATATTCCAGTTTATAGAGGCAGAAAATCCCACATTATCTGAGTATGGACAGTTCAAAGCAGATATTGTGGGATTTTCTGCCTTGATAATCTGGGTTATATGGTTGCATGGAAGGGTCCTCGGCATGTGTTTTCAAGTGTCAGAGTCTGAGATTTAATGCCACTGACATCATCGAGAGATAGTGCACCTGGGATTTTTGCGGGCTTTGGGGTTTGTTTATTTATTTATTTATAATTCGTACTTGTTCACCACCCTTCCCCGAAGGCTCGGGGCGGCTAACAGCATATTATAAAACACTCATGCATAACAAAGTTAAAATCACAGTTAAAACAGATCTAAAAACACAATAAGCCACATACTAAACACAGTGTGGCACAGAATAAAACAATTGAGTGCAAGTGGTGACATGCAACAGGGACTGCAGCTCATCCAGCTCCGAAAGCCTGCTGGAATAGCAGGGTCTTACATGCTTTCCGGAATGGGAGAATATCCTGCATAGCACGAACGTTGGCGGGCAACGAGTTCCAAATTGTTGGAGCCACTATTGGAAAGGCCCGCCGACGGGTTGCCGCCAAGCGATACATTTTGGGGGAGGGGATGACCAGGAGGTTCTGTTCCTCCGAACACAACGATCTGTTGGGATAATACGGGATGAGGCGGTCCCGCAGGTACACTGGCCCTGCGGGATGTTGATTCTTCGAATGTGGGGGAAGGTATATAAAGGAGTGCCCCATCTTGTAACGGCACTCCTGGCTTCTTGCATGTTAGTATCCTATAGTAAAAATTCCTAGTGATATCCAGATGGCGTTCTGTGTCTTCATTTGGGAGTAGCTATAGAGAGCTGACACTTGTGACCTTCCAGTTGTTGTTGGATTGCCAATCTCAACAGCCTTAATTAGTGCAGTGAATGGTGAAGTATTCTAGGAGTTCCAGTTCAAAGCATCTGTGATTTCACATCCTGGCATAAACAAGGGTTGTCAATCAGATTTATCTTGAATATCATTTTGTGATGAAATGGAAATGGGGATTGCATGTCTATAGCAGTGTATCTTCTAAGGTCACTTCGCCCTCAAGCCTTTAAGTGGTTAAGAAATGATGAGTAATTACTTGATAGATTGTCCTTCTGTTCAGAAGCTTCCTAAATATACAGGTCCTTCTCAAAAAAATTAGCATATAGTGCTAAAGTTCATTGTTTTCCATAATGTAATGATAAAAATTAAACTTTCATATATTGCACACCAATTGAAATATTTCAGGTCTTTTTTTTGTTTTGTACTGATGATTTTGGCATGCAGCTCCTGAAAACCCAAAAATACTGTCTCAAAAAATTAGCATATTTGGTCGGATGGAATATGCTAATTTGTTGAGATATATATGCCAAAATCATCAGTATTAAAACAAAAAAAGACCTGAAATATTTCAGTTGGTGTGCAATGAATTGAAAATATATGAAAGTTTAATTTTTATCATTACATTATGGAAAATAATGAACTTTAGCACTATATGCTAATTTTTTGAGAAGGACCTGTATAGGCAGGAGGCTATAGTGACAATTTGGGTTTTAGTTAGAAATGCACTTAACATTTATGATTCTTACTTATGTAAGTCAGGGCTGATGGGATCTGGGATCCAAACATCTGGAAAACACTAGGTTGACAAGGCACTGTAATGTAGGTGAAGTGGCATCTCACCTTGCAGCTGAAAGCCAGGATGGGGATTACTGCATGTTGAACTGCATGCCACCATCCCTTATAGCCAATGAAAAGTTTAGAGTTGTGCTCTAACAACTTCTGAAGTGGCTGATAATTATTATTCCTGGCTTAAAGACTCAAAGGGCACAGGTGATTTCAGAAGGCATATCATTTGCTCACAAACTTTCCAGACCTTAGCATACTTCATAGTAGTATGATATTGTCGTAAATATTCAGCTTCTAATTCAGAAATGGGCAACCATATTTCTGTCAAAGTACAGGAGATAATCTGCTGGGGGACACACCAACAGCAGGTAAGGTGCCCAGAGGTAAAAGTAGTAATCCTATCCTTTTATTCTCTACCATTCTTTTCTTCCTTTCCCAATTTAGGGTGGACCTACACTGCCCTATATTCCAGGATCTGATCCCAGATTATCTGATTTGAACTGGATTATATAAATCTACACTGCCAGATAATCTGGGATAAGCAGCCTGGTATCAGAAAGTGGGATATAGGGCGGTGTAGATCCAGCTTTAGTGTGATGCTGGGGAAGGAACATAGTGTATTTAACAGGCTTCAGTGGACAACCAGTGGAGGGATTAAGGCACTGGAACTGCAGTCAATCCTATTTTAATCCATCCCTTGCCAAACCCAATTTCAGGACATATAATCCAGATTATAATTAATATCTGCCTTGAAGTGGATTATATAAGTCTACACTTTGCCGTTTAAGTAAATAAAACTCAGTCAGATACTAAAAGCAGAGAGGCTTACTAAGATACAATAGTTTCTTTTATTTTGTCTTCTTCACAGACAGATTTAAGCGCACCTCTTCCAGTTCTTTCTTGTCCTCTTTCCCTTTTCCCCTCTCTTTCCTTTACAAACACCTCCTTTACAACTACTTAGCTCATTATCATCACAGTCTTTCAAGTCTTTGTTCACATATCTCTCAGGTGAAATAAGGGTGCGTGTGTGTGTTTTGGTTTTATTTGCATAAGAATTCTTATAAGTATATATCAGGCCTGCCCAACTCGGCAGTGGTAAGGGGCCAATATTAAAATAGGCGGAATTTATTCGGGCCACTTCTCCCTTTGTGCTCAATCTTGATTGGCTGCAACTCCTCACCAGTATGCCCATCCCTCCTCTTCCCCCTCCCACCCATCATAGAATAAGTGGACTGTAAGTTGGGCAGGTCTGGTGTAGATCGGGCCTGTCCAACAGGCGGCCCACGGGCTGCATACGGCCCGCCACCCCCCTGGATGCGGCCCGCCTACCCTCCTGCAAGAAATCGGCACAAATGGGGCGGCGCGAAGGGCGGCGCGTCACAGCCAGGCCTCTGACACGTCGCTCTTCGCGCCGCCTATTGCTCCTTCTCGGCGGTTCCCCCTCCCTTCCTTCACTTCAGTGAAGGAAGGGAGGGGGGACCGAGAAGGAGCAATATGCGGCGCGAAGGGGCGCCGCGTCCTGGGACGAGCTGTGGGGGAGCCTCTCCCCACGGCTCGTCCTTCCCTCCTAAAGCCGTGACATGCCGCCCGCCTCAGAAGGGCGATTTCGGCTACTTCTGAGGAAGCCGGCATGTCACAGCTTTAGGAGAGAGGGAGGAGCCGCGGCATCGGCTCCGGGGGTGGGGCTTTCCTTCCTCCTCGGGGGGTGGGGAGGGGCGGAGCCGGGGCGGGGGCGGGGAGAGCCGGGGGTGGAGGCAGACCCTTTGGCCCCCCAGGTGATCAGTGACCAGAATTCCGGCCCTTGGGCCGGTGGAAGTTGGACAGCCCTGGATAGATGCACAGGCTATCTGAGGGAACTGGTGTAAGGCAACTTCCTAGGACATGTTATTTTGGGGAAGGGGAAGAGAAATCAAGCCCTCTAACTGGATGGGACTAAGGATTGGGAAAAGCTGTTCCCACCCCCAGAAAGAAACAGAAATGACCGAGGAGAAGGAGCAACTGGGCAAGTAAGTATAAATGGGTCTCCTAACGGCTCTGTTGGCTTCCCTCCATGGCCCCTCCAGATTTAGTGTCCCAAATACCTCCAGCAACTACTGGAGTTTCCTCACTTGCATTGCCCCTTACCACAACGGATGATCTCCGCAATTCTTGGTATATATTGCTTTTTCACTCTCCCTCCTTTCTCCTTTTTTCTGGTTAGCAGGGGTATCTTTTACCAACTTGGATTGCTATGACAGTTACAACCATTCCTAGTTTTGATAGTCTTAAAATTGGATGATAGCAATATACTTTATCTGGGGCTTTACTTGTCCAGATTTGTGGCTCAAATAGATCGGAGTGGATAGTGGGACAGCTGACTGTGATTCTTCCTGGTTGGTCTGTACATGCCTGCACATGTATGTGACAAGGGGAGATCCTTTTTGTTTTATTGACTCATCCTTGTAATTCCCTTCTCCCTCCAGTATAACCTTGATGACATTTCAGCACCTGTTAAAAATCTCTATTTGCTGACTTCAATTCCTATCTTAGGCAAGCATTTCAAATTTCAGTGGACTACTATTTTTCTTTTTCTTTTGTTTTTTCTTGCTGTAATGAATTTACTATAACACATAAGGCTTTTGATAACATGCAAAATATTTTATTTATTTATTTATTTATTTATTTGAACTTGTTCGCCGCCACTCCCAGCCGGCTCAGGGCGGCTCACATACCAATCACAATAAAACAATTAAAACATCACATTAAAACAGCATCAAACACATTAAACAGCATCAACGATAAAACAGCATTAACAACAGAAGAGGAATCCAGCAACTGTTCAGGACCCGAAGGCTTGCTGGAACAATAGCATCTTGCAGGCTTTCCAGAATGCTGGAAGGCTCTGAAGGGCACATAAACCATTCAAGCAAATAATTAAGTAAAATGATGCCTGCCTTAAAACAAAATAGAATAGATCCAAAATATTCAATTTCATTTATAAAACCCTAGAGCTGAAATGTGAACACTACTATTGATATTTAGCACACTGCTTTGACTGAAATTCTTCACCATATGTTTGACACTTCATATTCACTTATTTTATCTTTAAAATTTATTTTTACTTAGACAACTTCAGGTCAGTAAACCTGAGCCAGTTCCAAGGTGAGGACCTGTAACAGACATTATAATGCGGAAGCCAAGCCCTCAGAAGGGTAAGTGCTAATACACAGCTCAAGGAAAGATAATGAGTTCCGTGTATGTTACTGAAACCAGAGACAAAAGATATAGATGCTTTCAAAGAAAAAAAATCTGGATCTGCAAGTCTTACTGTGGAATTAATTTTTATATTCGGTGCACAGGAAAACATTTTAGATTTATTTAGAAATAGAAATGGCTTGTTGTTTCACACAAATCGATCTATGCATTTTCTCTTTTTCTCTCTCTGTTGTGTTCATGCTCAGATCTGTTTTGAACAAGAACAAAATTCACACAGAAAGTAGTAATACACAACAAAGTAGGAATATGCAATGCATCTAACTGCAGTGTTGGGATGGGATTGCAGTTTTCTTGTGAAATACATCCAGCAAACCAATTTTCCACAAGAATGTTTGCTTCATGGGGTGGATAGAGTCCATCATATAGGATAATTTTTTCACAAGTATTGGTGTCACATCTGTTGCCTCATGCACCTCATTGTCCCAGTTTCCTCCCACCTTATCACATCGGGGGAGTATCCGCCAGCTAGCTTGCCCCATTGAGGGCAATGCAACCACAGGAAGCTTCCCATGTTGCTGCTGCCAGCTTTTTTTTGGCAGCAACTTTGGTTCCGCAGCAGTTTTGTCATGGAGCCGCCATGGAAGCACTTCTCCAGTGTGTGTTGGGAGCCGGTGAATACTGCAATACTGTTGGTTAAAACCTTGTGTTGGCAGGACTGCTGACCGAAAGCTTAATGGTTCAAATCCGGGAATCGAGGTAATCTCATGTCCAGCTTCTCATACAGGGACATTAGAGAAGCCTCCCACAGGATGGTAAAACGTCTGGGTGTCCCCAAGACAACATCCATGCAGACGGCCAATTTTATCACACCAGAAGCGACTTGCAGTTTCTCAAGCTGTTTCTGACACAAAGAAAATGTTATATTTCAGCTAATAAAATGCAGTATTAAATGTAATGCGCTGGAAAGGTGGAAAAATATAAAAGAATGATGCCTGTCAGAAGCTCTTCAGTATCATGGTATGAAGAGGTCATGCTATTTTCCATTCGTCTTTGTTAGAACTGCAGATACAGTATAATGGGCCCTTGTCATTCTCTGGGGTTTGATTCCAGGATCTTCTGTAGATACCCATTACCAATGCACAAGTCCCATTGTATATCATTTAGTTATTTATTTACGACATTTATATGCCGCCCTTCTCACCCCAAAGATGAACAGAGCAGTTTACAAGATATATATACATACAATACGTTAAACAATTAGCATAGTACAATATGAGCATTATATATTACTATATTGTACCATATCATTATATTGTAATATTATTAGTAATATTACATGTAATATAAAAATATAATTATCATATTATTAGTAGTATTATATTGTATTACATTATAATATTATACATACTATATGTATCTATATAAATAAAAATGTTATGCTCATTTGTGGGATTAACATAACTCAAAAACCACTGGATGAATTGACACCAAATTTGGACACAATACATGTAATAACGCAAAGAGTGACCATCACTCCAAAAAAATGGTTTTTACATTTGGGAGTTGTAGTTGCTGGGATTTATAGTTTACCTACAATCAAAGAGCATTCTGAACTCCACCAGTGATGGAATTGAACCAAACTTGGCACACAGAACTCCCATGGCCAACATAAAATACTGGATGGGTTTGGTGGGCATTTACCTTGAGTTTTGGAGTTGTAGCTCACCTACATCCAGAGAGCACTGTGGTCTCAAACAATGATACATCTGGACCAAACTTGGCACAAATACTCCATATGCCCAAATATGAACACAGAAGGAATTTGGGGGAAATAGACCTTGACATTTGGGAATTGCAGTTGCTGGGATTTATAGTTCACCTACAATCAAAGAGCATTCTGAACCCCACCAATGATAGAATTGAACCAAACTTTCCACACAGAACCCCCATGACCAATAGAAAATACTGTGTTTTCTGGTTGTATTTGGTGACCCTTTGGACACCCTCGTCACGACCCCCCAGGAGTCCCAACCCCCAGTTTGAGAAATGCTGCTGCCTTAAGGCCATCCAGTCCAACTCCCTTCACCAGGGGAAGAAAACATAACCAAAGCCCTCCCAACAAAGAGCCATCCAGCCATAGATATAGATAGATATGATTCACATACACACACATAGGTATATTACAGATATAGTATCATAGATTTGAAAAGGACCCTAAAGAAGGACAATTATATGTTGCATGTTTGAGAGTAGGCAAACCAGCAATCTCTACATCAACACTGACAAAGAAACAACAAGAAATACTGTTTACCCTCACGCAAGAAGAAATTACATATATTAGAAAACAACATTTTCTCATTACTTTATTTTCCAGATCACCAGATTGAGCCACAGCAACGTGTGGTAGGGGACGGCTAGTATATAATATATTACATTATATTATTAGCATAGCACAGGAGACAAGGTGGAACTGTCTTCTGGCACCCTCTCTCACTCTCTTCACTTTGGCCCAGAGCAGCAGTTGGTGCTGGGGGGAGGGATCCCCAACTGATGACATATGACATAACGGCATAGTACATAACATAGTGTTTCTAATATAACAAGGTGAAAACAAAGATTTGCAGTTTGAATTTTTTAAAAAACCAAGTTCAATTTATTGGTTAAATCTGTGATTTGGAATCTGTGGGTACTGAGGACTGACTTTATGATTTATCAGCTATGGGAAATAATTCCAGAATATATAACATTTATTTCATCAAGCTCTTGAGCACAAAGTAGATAATTGATTTTAATGGACCATGTGAACAAGTAAAAAGAACTTGCACTGAGCCAGAGCATAGACTCACTTAACCCTAGGTTCCCAGAGAGAGATATCCATACCATAGCTTTTTATACAAGATCTTTGAAACAGAGGCGCAAGGGATTCAGTCTTGTAATATCACTGAATATGATTCCTCTCTTCAGTGTAGAAGTATGTAAACCTTTTATTTCTTCGGAGCTGGACTGTTCATTCTAACTAATGAACCTTGGTGATTGAATAATTTGTTAACTGGATATTCACAATGTAGTCCATTCTCATAAATATAATGGACCTTCTTCATAATTGCGAAAGATGCATCCTGTTTGTACAAAAATTGGCAGGGGGTTGACTCACATAAATTTAAATTGCAGGATTTTTTTCATGTCAGGAGCAACTTGAGAAACTGCAAGTCGCTTCTGCTGTGAGAGAATCGGCTGTCTGCAAGGACGTTGCCCAGGGGATGCCTGGATGTTTTGATGTTTTACCATCCTTGTGGGAGGCTTCTCTCATTTCTCTGCACAGGGAGCTGGAGCTGACAGAGGGAGCTCATCCACACTCTCCCTATATTCGAACCTCCGACCTGTCGGTCATCAGTCCTGCCGGTACAAGGGTTTAACAACCCATTGCGCCACCGGAGGCTATCACTGAATGACTTAGAGACAAACATATCTACCAGCTGTCTCTACTGAAAATAATTATATCTGGAGGTAATATGATAGCTCGTCTTCTGTTGAGTTCAGGTAGCATATTTATGTTTACAAGCCTCTTCTTTATGTAGCAGTTTATTTAACAAGCAAAACGTATGCAGACTAACCGCATAGAGAGATATTTTGTATAGTGACTTTATGGCATTTCAGTGGAACACCATATAGAAACTATATTTCGACGTGATGCTGAGACTGTAATTGTATGTTTTAATTGCTAATTGTGGTTTTATATGGTTATTGTTTGGTTTGGTTTGCTCGTGTTTTGATTGGAGGGCAGAGATTGCCTTGTGTAAACCGCCCCGAGTCGCCTTCGGGCTGAGAGGGGGCGGTATAGAAATGTGATAAATAAATAAATAAATAAACTATCAGCCGCTGAGTGCTGTTGGAGCATGGAATAGGGTATAAGTACATACATTCTAGATTTGTCATAAGCAACTAGTACAAATTTAGGTATCTTATAAAAATTATGCAGTTGACAGACCATTTTTAAGCTTTTTAAAATCAACCTCCCCCCTTTCTTTCATTCAGGTCATTTTGCCTGGGAGAGATACTTGAAAGAAACATGTTCGATCCCAGCTCCTGTGCATTGCTTTAAGCAGGTAATGGGGGCATTTCATGTTGTAAAAGGGTTGGTATGAAAAGGGTTTTTTTCTAGTCAGCTCATAGATAAGTGCGGGATAGACCTCTGTGCCTTCTTGTTAAGGAAAAATGTCAACAAATAATCTAACAAAGTAGATTAACAAATAATCTATTCAATAAAGACCTGGTAGAACAGAAAAAATTATTTCTATATAAATTCTTTTAACTATTTGGTAAGAATAAAGGGCAAAAGAAAGTTTGATTTTCGTGATTCTACTTTTTTTTTTAAGCGTTAGTTGCTGTGTTGTTGACTGGATTTCCCTCCTTCGGTCCTTATGCCTGTTTCTTTTTGTTGCTTATTGTGACATCTGACTTTGAAGCATTGAGGTGCCAAAAACAATTCAAGGAATTAAGAAGCCTGGAAGGAACAGAACATGTGTGATCTTAAGTCTGACTGAAATCCTTGTTTTCCTCAGTCATATACTCCACCAAACAATGAATTTAAAATCAGCATGAAGCTAGAAGCCCAAGATCCTAGAAATACTACATCTACTTGCATTGCTACTGTGGTTGGACTGACAGGTGCCCGTCTCCGATTGCGCCTCGATGGCAGTGACAATAAGAATGACTTTTGGCGTCTGGTGGATTCTGCAGAAATCCAGCCAATTGGCAACTGTGAAAAGAATGGAGGAATGCTACAGCCTCCTTTGGGTGAGTCAAAACTCTGCTTGCCTCAAGGACTAGAATTAGGATTGTCATATTTATTTATTTATTTATTTATTTGCACTTATCAGTCGCCACTCCCGTTTGGCTCGGGGCGACTCACAACAGTAAAAACACTGGATAAAAACACGATAAACACTGGATAAAAACATGATAAAGCACGATCGAAACAACAATATTAGCTACAGTAAGATACTAATCAAACAGGGACTATACATCACACAAAATATGAGGCGAAACATGTCCGAAGAATCAAACATCTTTAGGGACCAAATGCCTGCTGGAACAGGAGTGTTTTGCATGCCTTCCGGAATGCCAGCAGATCTGAAAGGGCACGAACATGGGAAGGCAATGCATTCCATAAGGTGGGGGCTATAATCGAAAAGGCCCTCCTCCGTGTCGCAGTGAGGTGGTACATCTTAAAACTTGGGACCTCCAGAAGGTGTCCTTTATCAGAGCGCAGCGGTCTAGTGGGACAATATGGGATGAGGCGGTCCCTAAGGTACACTGGCCCCAGACCATTCAAGGCCTTGAAGGTCAATACCAGCACCTTGAAAGTGATCCGGCATTCCACTGGTAACCAGGGCAGCTCGCGCAAAATAGGTGTAATGTGGCTACTCATGGAAGCGCCCGCCAACAGCCGAGCTGCCGCATTCTGAACCAGTTTCAGTTTCCGGATCACCGACAAAGGCAGGCCAATGCAGAGAGCATTACAGTAGTCCAATCTTGAGATGACCGTGGCTTGGACCACTGTGACTAAGTCGTGGCGGGAAAGGTAGGGGGCCAGCTTCCTCACCTGACGAAGGTGGAAAAATGCTACTCTACTGACGGAGATATGCGTCTCCATCGTCAGTTGAAAGTCCAGAGTGACGCCAAGACTTTTAACTGTTGACGACGGACATAATGTCGCGCCGTCCAGGGTTGGAAGCTGGATCTCCCTCCCGCCCGGGTGACCCAGCCACAGGATCTCCGTCTTAGCTGGATTCACCTTCAACCTACTGGCTCGCAGCCATCCAGTAACAGCTTCAAGGCACTGATGGAAATTATCGGGTACGGATTCGGGGCGGCCCTCCATCCCCAGAACGAGCTGGGCGTCATCCGCGTATTGGTGACACTCCAGCCCAAAGCTACGAACCAGCCGAGCAAGTGGTTGGACATAGATGTTAAGTAATAGGGGGGAGAGGATTGCCCCCTGAGGAACCCCACAAAGAAGAGGGGACCCCCGGAGACATCCTCACCCCTCCTCACTTGCTGCAATCGGTTCCGGAGAAAGGAAGACAGCCAGTTCAAAACTGTCCCTCCGGCCCCGGCAAGGCGGTGAGTCAAAAGATCGTAATCTACTGTTTTGAACGCTGCTGTGAGGTCCAATAACACAAGCAGCGCCGATCCGCCCTGATCAAGCTGGCATCGTAGCTTATCTGTGATGGAGACCAGGACCGTCTCAGTCCCATGCCCTGAACGGAAGCCGGACTGGAAGGGGTCTAGCCAAGTTGCATCATCTAGGAAGGACTGCCCTCTCAACCACCTTGCCCAGAAACGATAGGTTTGAAACTGGGCGGTAATTGGAGGGGACCGTTGAATCTAATCCCGGCTTCTTCAGCAATGGAGTGACCACAGCCTCTTTCAAACCATCTGGAAACACCCCTTGCTCAAGGGAGGTGTTAATTAGTCTCAACAGAGGGTCTCGCAACCCCTCCAGGCAAGCCTATCAAGGCTGCATAGTATTAATTTTTCGCCTCCTTGATAGCATACTCATAAGCATCCATAAAAAGCTTATAAGCTGATTTCAAACCTCCGTCGCGGAGTCTCCTCCACATGCTCTATAGCCGTCTCTTCTCCCGTTTCATTGATCGAAGCTCCTCAGTGAACCAAGGCGATCGGTTTCGACGGGGTCGGAGAGGGCGTCTAGGGGCAATCTCTTCGAGAGCATGCGACAGTGTAGTGTTCCAGTTGTTGACTTGCTCATCGATAGAGACGCTGACAGACTCCAGATCGCTCAGAGCATTCAGGAACCTAGAAGGTTCCATAAGTCTCTTTGGGCGAACCCAAATCTGTTCAGCGCCCTTGCAGGGCGGAGGAGCCAGCTCCAACCGGATTCTCAGGGCACAGTGATCCGACCATGGCACCTCTATAATGGAGGCTAGGGTCACTTGGACACCCACGCTGAAGACTAGGTCTAAGGTATGACCAGCCTGATGGGTACGTTCAAGATGGCGCCGGCATGTGAGCACCCTTCGGGTGAGCTCCAGCCAAGGTCGCCAAACTCCGTGACCTCAACCATCCTGCTGAGCAGAAATAACCCACCAACAACAGGGGTTGACCTGCAGCTATCAGAACAAGCTGTGGTAGGTCCCTCGAGGCCTGCGGTGGACCCAGAGAGCAACTTGTTACCCTTGCCGGACTCATGGAGGTGCAGCGCTGGGATCGCTACAATGCCTGCAATGCCTGTAGAGCCTGCCCTTGCTCCCCAAGGGCGCAGGGAAAGTGCAGTGAAAGGAGAAGAGATCTATCCCTCCTTTTTGGACATTTACCTCCAGTATAACCAACTGGCTTTGGAATTTAAGAAATTCGGCGACCGGCTGAGAACTTTCGGGAGCCTAAAACGCTAGCTTAAATTGAGGACACTATCTACAGGGCCTATTCCTGATCATCTGGCTACCACTCCTGGACCCCTACAGACAGAGCACCGGACTGTGCGGAGCCCTTGGTCTCCCGGGGCAACCGCTCAGTCCTTGGAAGAGTCATCTTGCCTGTTCGGGTCTGGCTGCCCTTTCGATCGACCGGGTGCTGCTCATCTGGGAAGCTGCCCATGGTCGACACAGCGCGCCCTACCCAGCTGATCGGAGGATCCATGTGCTGGGCAGGGCAGGGAGTGGACGAATGAGCCCCTGAATGTCTCAGAGGTTCTGGTGCGTCCGCTTGGCTACCGCCTCCGCCGATGATCACTACCCTGGGTCCTGGGGGCGTTGGCTGGGGAAACCAACATGGCGCCCGGCTCCAGAGACTCAGCGTTTGAAGCCCCTCCTCTTCAGCCTTCCTCTTCTCCATCAGATCTAGAGCGGAAGCAAGCTATCCAGGACTCCGCTGACCAGCGAAAGCTGGAAGGAGCACTATACCAGCTTCGCCTAACCCCTCCCAAGCTGGCGATCTAGCGATGCCTCAATCAGTTCCTGATGTCATCACGGACCTTTTAGACATCGAATCAGAGATTACCCGGCCTGGACTGCCTCTTACTGATGCCGCCATTAGGACATCAGTGGCTATTTCCGAGGCACAACAGCTTGTCTCTGCCTTGCCTGCTCCATCCTCCTTAGGCCCTATAAGATCGGCCCAAACTAGGAGCAGCAAATTTAAAAAACATCGCAAGGATGTTAGACAGCGAAGGAAGAGGCATAGAGCTAGAACCTTTTGGGGAGCGGGTTTTGGTTCGAGGAAGAATTCCATCACTACTGCTTCTCAGAAAAGGGCTAAAAGCTCGCCTGCGAGAGCTGAGGGAGCTCCTGAACCTCCTCTAACTCATGGTGCTGCAGACTTCCAGCAGCAATCAGCCCACAGTTCTGATGTTTGTGATCCCTCTTTAGCTGCTGCTCGCCGGTCTTTTGTGCCGAAAAGCCCCGTTGAGCGCCAAATCCGATATTATGGAGAGGCTGTTTTTACACCGGCGCCTCCCAGATTACAAGCCAATGAGAAGAGACCGTCTCTTCTTGGGTTCCCCCTTTTGCCGCAAGATCCCCTGTCTTTCCCTTTTCAGGGGGTCTGCTGCAAATTAAGTCAGTTAAGAACACCGACAACGGGAATCTAACAGTCGGGGAGCCTATCACGGTAATTAGTAGGACTGGGAGATATGGCGGTAGGCACAGGCTGAATGCGAGAAGGAGCAGGAGTCACAATAAGACTCCTGCTCATTCTGACCTGCGTCCTATCCCAAGGCACACTGTTGACAGACATCCAGTCTCCTCCACTTCCTCTCTGGTGTTGGTGAACGCGAGGTCTGTTAGGAACAAAACTGCCACCATAAATGAATTTCTCTCTGAATTAACACCTGACCTATTTTGTATTACCGAAACGTGGTTGCAGGATGGCGATGCAATTTTTCTTCAGGAAATAACACCTCCAAGTTATGTCGTCACCCACCAGTGTAGAAGCGGGGGGGGGGGGGAGCCATGCTCTCCCGCGATATGTTATCTCTCAGGGCGGTGCCCGCGCTGAACGCTCCGGGGATTGAATCAGCTGGTTTGTTGTGGGATTCCCAAGAGAGCATAGCCTTTCTGCTGGTGTACTGAGCACCTAGCACACCAGCAGAGAGTCTATCCCTGCTGCTTGAGACTGTGTCGGACTGGGCATTGAGGTTCCCCAGGCTTGTTGTCCTGGGGGACTTCAATGTCCATGCCGACACAGCCTCTTTATCATCTGCAGCAGTGGACCTTGTGTCTACCATGGCAACACTGGGACTCTCACTTTGCGATTCGGGACCCACCCATCTTTTATATGATCAAAAACAGTTTGGGTAGCTGTATGGTACCAAAATGTACGAAGTACTATGAGAAAAGAGGCTGAATATCAGAATATGCATGCACGGTGGAGAGTACAGGAAGTCTGCCACAAACTTACTCAGCTCTAGAATGTTCACAACTGGGTTACTCTGCAGGCACAAAACCCATTTGTGTGAATTCACAGATGACTACTTGAAGAACCACATTTGCAGGTAAGCAACCTTCCCCTGTGTTTTTTGATTCCTCCTTATCCTACTTAATGAAAAATACCATAATGTATTAAATTATTGTGTGACTTTGAATCACTCTGGTGGAAACTTCCTAATTTTTTGTGAGAATGCTGTGGTAAAATCACAATGATGTCACAATAAAAGGATAGCTAGTGTGGCGAGGCTATCATCTGGCAATATTCTTTTTATGGCCTCTGAATCTGTTTGTTTCAGGATTTCGGCTGAATGCTTCTTCTTGGCCCATGTTTCTCCTGAAGACTTTGAATGGAGCAGAAATGGCTCCTGTTCGAATTTTCCATAAGGTATTGTAGCAAATGAACTACATCCTTACATATTGTGAAGACTGTGAACCTAGATTTTAATATGCTAAAGTTTGGTTATTCTTCATGGTCTCTCATGAATCATACAAATGGGTCATCTGCTCCTGCACAGAGCTCCTTTGGACTCTTATAGAATTCTGATACATTTTTGGCAGAACTCTGCCCTCTCATGACAGAGGTATTACACTGTTCCCTCACTTATAATGGGTGTTACATTCCAGGACACAAACAGGAACCCAATACTATACCAAAGTACAAAATATCTATAGGAAGTAAGGAGTTGAGCACAATAATTGCTCAAAGTATCAATGCTACCAATGGAATGGCCAGTGTAACCTATTCTATTAAGCAAACACGAATGTCAAATATGGTGTATGCTATATATTCATGCAAAAATGTATAATTTATTTATTTATAAATTCGATTTGGTAGACCGCTCTCTCTGGAGCCCAGAGCGGTTTATAACATAAAATCAATAAAACATCAATAAAACCAATAAAAGACGTATACCCAACAACCCCACTCCCCACAACTGATCCCGGCAAGCGACAGTAATGAATAATGAATAATAATAGTAATAAACATATATATGTATCACTAAATATGAGTATTTAATACAATAGCTATCAAAAGATAATAGTCAGGCATTAAAATATACTTCAATAAATATTCATAAATACCATACACAATATGCCAATAATACAATGGGAATTCAATACAGCTTCAGTATCCAGGTTATAAAAGGAAAAATACATATGGAGCTAGCCCAAACAGTCTCTCGTGGGTAAGTATCCAGGTAAATGAAGGTCCATACGTTTCTGGTAGTGAAAATATAGGTGTCACTTTCCACAGGAGCACTGTTTGCAATCAATGTTGTGATATACCAAAGACGCTGGTATTCCTCATATGTTTAATCTGGATTATCCAAAGTCTTGCGGAGAATGGATTTGCTGACGCTGGATACCAAACGCTCAATGTGTGAATAGTAAAGGTTACAAACTGAAGTAGCAAAACGTAGTTTGGATCGCCAATATTTATTTATTTATTTACATAATTTATATTCCGCCCTTCTCACCCCGCAGGGGACTCAGGGCGGATCACAATGTACATATACAGACAAGCATTCAATGCCATAAACATACAACATATATAGACAGACAACGAGCTACACAATTGGTCGAGAGCTAACCCCAACCCGGGCAGGCCTCAAACTCATGACCTTCTGGTCAGTAGAGATCTTATGCAGCTGACTCCCAGCCAGTTGCGCCACATTCCCGGTGGGTAAAATGTTCATGGGTTAATATAATGTTATTATTCCTGCGGTATTATGGGTTCCTGTTTTCAAGGTTATCATATTGTATTATAATGTTATAACATTTCTCCTTAGAATGAATTGTTTTCATGTCTTGGACACCTCACTATGGATTATCTTTGAACATTGTCCTTATCTCTGAGCCTTGTGGGCGAAACGGCGGGCCCATTGATATTCTGCTCCGTCGTCTCTTTGTTTATGTTACAGCCCACTTGGGCTACTTCAACACGCGGCTGCATTTCAAAAGGATCTGCCCATTCCAGGCGGACACCTCTGCACTACTTATTGACATGTTCTACTTGAATTTTGGCGATCCAAACTACGTTTTGCATCTTCAGTTTGTAACCTTTACTATACACAAACTGAGCGTTTGGTATCCAGCGTCAGCAAATCCATTCTCCGCGAGACTTTGGATAATCTGGATTAAACATATGAGGAGTACCAGTGTCTTTGGTATATCACAACATTGATTGCAAACAGCGCTCCTGTGGAAAGTGACACCTATATTTTCACTACCAGAAACGTATGGACCTTCATTTACCTGGATACTTACCCACGGAGAGACTGTTTGGGCTGGCTCCATATGTATCCTTCCTTTTATAACCTGGATACCGAAGCTGTATTGAATTCCCATTGTGTTATTGGTATATTGTGTATGGTATTTATGAATATTTATTGAAGTGTATTTTTACACCTGACTATTATTTTTTGATAGCTATTGTATTAAATACTCATACTTAGTGATACATACACACACACACACACATATATATATATATATGTTTATTACTATTATTATTCATTATACATTTTTGCATGAATATATAGCATACACCATATTTGACATTCGTGTTTGCTTAATAGAATAGGTTTCATTGACCATTCCATTGGTAGAATTGATACTTTGAGCAATTATTGTGCTCAACTCCTTACTTACTATAGATATTTTGTACTTTGGTATATTATTGGGTTCCTGTTTGTGTTTTGGCGCTTTACAGTACAGCAGTCCCCAGTGTTTGCTTGCTGTTATGTTCCAGGACCACACGCAATAAGTGAAAAACCATAAAGTAGGGACGCTCCCCCACTCCTCTCTCCCTCAGTTCAAATAGTGCCAAAGTGCATCCAGAATGCAGAGTAGATGTGACACAAGCACTCAAGGTTTCCTGAGCATGTGCAGAGTGCTTCTTCATTGCATGCCTTGTCTTCTTCCTTCTCAGAAGGTGGCCCCACCAGAGTCTCTCTCTCCCTCCCTCCCTCCGTGGCGCTCACCCGGAGCCAGCTGACATGGTGGCCTTGATGGAGCTTGTTGGTCGGGCTTGAGAAGCAGGAGGATGAGGAGGAAGCAGCAGCAAAGAGGCCAGGCCACGGAGACTGAAGAAGTGGAGGAAGTGGAGGCGGAGCCGGAGGGGCCCACGAGGAGGAGCCCGACATCGTGGTGGAGGGAGGGAGGGAGAGAGACGTGGCGAACAGAGCAGAGTCAGATTGCGGCCAGTAAAAGGAATGGAGAGGGCCAGTAAAAGCAGTGGAGACAGATCTCAACTTAAAAGGAATGGAGACAGGTCTCAATGGAGACAGTAAAAGGAATGGAGACAGGCTGGAGGAAATGGAGACAGGTCTCAATGGAGAGAGTAAAAGGAATGGGGACAGGCTGGTGAGAGGGAGGGAGGACTGAGGAAAAACCAGCAAAGCAGCGAGTCTGCAATAAGCGAACCACAAAATAGCGAGGGAACACTGTATTCGGTTATTCCCCAAACCCTCAGTTCCTTTCTTCTGCCATGGCAGCATCTCTGTTAGGAAGCTCAGTCTGTGCCATCTCAGAGGGTATGAGCAACCATCAGGTTATCATATGAACCTATGGACCATCCCCTGCCTGAGACCTTTTGTGGACACGACTTACAGTGTTGCAACTTTTTTCTGAAAGGGATGTCTACTCCACACATCTTTATGCCACACTACTGAATAGAGGCTAAGTTTTTATTTTTCAAGCTGGAGTGTGCTTCTTTTTCTGTGTCCTTTTCTCCAGGAACCACCATCTCCATCCCAGAATTTCTTTAAGATGGGGATGAAACTGGAGGCTGTAGACAGGAAAAATCCACATTTCATCTGCCCAGCTACTATTGGTGAGGTGCGAGGCTCTGAGGTCCTCATCACTTTTGATGGCTGGAGGGGAGCATTTGATTACTGGTGCCGCTATGATTCGCGTGACATCTTTCCTGTTGGCTGGTGTTCACTGACTGGTGACAACTTGCAGCCCCCTGGAACAAAAGGTGAGAGTACTCTCATAGTTCTGCCACGTTTAATCAGTGCTTTTTCCAATAAAGGAGGATATAGCTGTGAACTGGCAACATAATGAGTCTTCTGTGAAAGTTATTGTGGCCGAAATAACTTGTTAACTTGGGTGAGGAGGAGGAGCCATTTTTGTCTCATCTACATTTGTGACGTAAGGGTAGATGTCTTTTCATTTTTCCATGGAATTACTCAGAGCCAAATATATGTCTACCATCAACTCTGAATCCTTGGAAACTTGTTTGAGTAGCATAAAAAAAATTCATTCACAATCTATGAGAAACCCTATAGCCCGATAATTAAGTCAGTTCATGGAATATTTTAAGTCCTTGCAAACAAGCTTGGAAAAATGTGGAGTAGACAACATTGGTGGATTTGTAATTAGTTGAGTGCAAATAATCAAAGCCCGGATTTTGAGATGACACCAAATTAAGAGAAGATAAAGGTTTTCCCCTGACATTAAGTCCAGTCGTGTCCGACTCTGGGGTGTGGTGCTCATCTCAATTTCTAAGACGAAGAGCCTGCATTGTCCATAAACACCTCCAAGGTCATGTGGTCAGCACTGTTAATTATGAGAAGTAGCTGATAACCCATCAGACAGGGTCAGAACTCAAAATAACCTCAACAGGTAGAAGAGCAGGGGACAAAACTAACAAAATTAATTTCAACTAGGAGAAATGTACTGCAGTTAGGCAAAAAAAAGTGAAATGCAGTGATATAGGGTAGGTGATACCTAGCTTAAAAGTGCATTTGGAAGGGATATAAGAGTCTTAATAGATCACAAGATTAACACAAGTCAACAGAGTGATGCAGCATTTAAAATGGCAATGCAATTCTAAACTGCATCAATATGAGTTTAGTGACAAGATAAATGGAAGCAATAGTACCACTCTATTCTACTCAGGTCAGGCCTCATCTGGAATACTGTGTCCACTTCTGGGCACTACAGTTCAGGAAATATATTGATAAGCTAGAATGTGTCCAGAGGAGGGTGATCAAAATCGTGAAAGTCTGGAAACCATGCCCTATGACAAACAGCTTGGAGTGTTGGATATGTTTATCCTAGAGAAGACAAGACTGATAAAGTGTCATGATAAACATTTAAAAAATATTTGAAAGTACAGTCAGATGTTTACTTCTTGGGAGAAGAGCAATCACCAATCTCGATAAAATAGTGAAGAGTAGAGACATCACACTGGCAACAAAGGTCCGCATAGTTAAAGCAATGGTATTCCCTGTAGTAACCTATGGATGTGAGAGCTGGACCATAAGGAAGGCTGAGCAAAGGAAGAGAGTTTTGAACTGTGGAAATACAAAATCATTGCTGTCTTTTAGTGCTTCTTGTTTAGAGAAAGTGGTTAACTTTTAAGTCAAGGAAATTCTTTACAATTCAATATAAATGGAAATTCTGTGAACACAATGTTTTGCAAAATCAATAGTCAAAACTGTTGAGGCAAGCTGGGTTTTGTGTTCTTTCCACTTGATGCTGAGAAGAAGGGCTTGGAACAACAGAATAGCATTGCTGGTCTACCTGTATCAGTTTTTTCTTTACAAGGTTTCTCTATAGCCATACAGTAAAGTTTCCAGGGTGGGTTATAAAACAGAATAAATGCAAAATACAAATAAAATTAAGTTTCATCATTGTAATAATGCATTTAAAATCTAACTGAAGTGTCTTTGCTTGGTTATTTATTTATTGTGTCAGAAGCAAGTTGAGTGTCTTTGCTTGGTACTGAAAGTTTAACAAAGTTGATGCCAGGCAAGCTTCCCTGGGAAAGGAAGTGCTAAATGGGCTCTCATTTCTGAGGTGGCTCTGTCTGCTTGCCAATCACTTTACTCTGTATGATTAAAGCACCTAACATCTGGAGGAGATTCTCTGAAGATGGCCTTGGTATAAAACCAAGTTGATGTGAGAGCCAAGTTTTCCTTTAGGCACATGCTTCCTAGGTATAGAGGCCTTCACGGACAATACCACTACTTTTAAATGTTTTCCCTGTTGGTTGTGGGGGTCAAAGTGGACCAAAAGCCACTGTAAAAATGCTGGACTAGATGGGCTCCTTCATCAACTCTTCTTATGTTCTTATGTTCTTTGTTCAAAGTGGACCAAAAGCCAGTAAAATACTAGATGGTCCTCGTCAACTGCCAGATAAAGGTATTTTGAATTAACCTCAATTTGAAAACAATCTTCAGAGGGAGACACCAATACATTACAGGAATTAGTCATACATCATAGATAAATCTGGTTGGGCTATCTGCTGATGAAAAGTGTTGAACTTCTTGTGACAGAATTGAATTAAATGATCCTGTCATACTTAGAAATAGATCCTTTAGGGCAAGTCTGAGGAACTTGTAGTCTTCCCAGTTTTCTATTCATCTCAAGTTCCACCTTTCCTGGCCTATCTAGGCAGTGGTAAGGTAGGATAGGAGCATGTGTTCATCAAGCTTTGATGAGGTATTGAACATTCTTTGCTTTTTCTTGTCAATCTGTGGCTCTGATCCTTCAGGTCTACAATTCTGCTCAC
Organism: Anolis apletophallus; assembly: GCA_030556195.1. NCBI lineage: Eukaryota > Metazoa > Chordata > Lepidosauria > Squamata > Anolidae > Anolis > Anolis apletophallus. The sequence continues at coordinate 29,560,514 of JARBWK010000011.1, read as the reverse complement.
TTAGAATCCTCTGGTAGCTACATCATCCAGCCACCTGTTATTTATTTATTTATTTACATTTATTTACATACTTATATATTTATTATGTAAACTGATTGTCTTATGCAGTTGCATTATCATTGCAGATGTTCATTATATCACTGCTTCTTAAACCATGGCTCAATGTTGGGTTCATGAAAAATGTTGCAATAGTAAAATGTTTCTGAATGCCGCCCATTTCCACAAATCTGTTAACAACAATGTGCAGTGTTTACAGTGAACTCTAAAGAAAATACTTCAACTGTAGTTCACGAAAGGGAAAATCAGCCTGTTTAGCAAGCCTTCCAAATGCTTTATTCTTTTTGTACCTATTTTATATTCCTATATATTTGGGGTAAAATCAATTTGCTAAAAAAACCCTGTTATCTGGCATTTTTCCTTTGCTGGAGGTTTTTTGGTAGAAAATGGGTAGGCATGTTAGGGATGCTAGTGTTGCCTCCATTCAAGTAGTTTCTGACTTAATCTAAAGTGAACCTATTATGGAGTTTTCTTGGCCGTATTTGTTCAAGGTAATACTGTACCTTTGGATATCTTGCCTTCATCAATGACTGGGTTCTATGGCTACCCAAAGACTGTATTATTCAACTTCTGAATGGAGAATGTATCCTTTCCTTTTGTTTATAATTTATACAATGAAATGTTCACAGTACATTTTGGATTAGTCTATCAGATTGGCAATCTATGAAAAAGTTAAACACTTGTGGTAAAAAGTTACAATTGGGAAAATATTGTGGTGGTAGCTAATTGTCTTCTTTCCCCGCAACTCCTTTTGGGGTAGTGATGATTCCAAAGAGCCCATTCCCTGCCATTGATGTGATATCAGAAAAGAGCAACATGCACAGTGGTGTAAAAACTATTCTGGAGCATCAGCCTGGACAGAGGGGCCGCAAGCCTGGTCGTAAGCGAGGCCGGACACCCAAGACTTTGATCAGTCAACCCAATCCCAACCCCACAAAGACAGTGGAGCCTTTGAAATTCCCCAAAAAGAGAGGACCAAAGCCTGGCAGTAAGGTAGGTGTTGTGTATGCACAACAGTGGAGTACATATCCCATCACAATTAGAATCAGTTCTGCTTCAGTACTTTAGAAAATGAAAGGTGGGCAATGTAGCCATAATGCAAAAACAAACAAACAAGTAATTGAATTCTGAGCACACTGTATCTTCTTATTTAAAGCACTTTTTTCTCACTTTCTATGCAAAAAGTATCTGGAGCAATTGAAGATGCATCCAATAAAAATATAGCCTGTGTCTGTAGTTTAAACAAGCATGACACAAAAGGAAAGGTGAATGGGTTGGAAATAGATCGCCCCAAACTATTTCCAAGCAGATAAGGGAAGAACTTCTCATAGTTTTGGTTATGCTTCTACTTCTCCTAATACCGTAGGCAGGAAAAAGAAAGACCTTCAGCGTTCCCAAGTAGGGGAACTACCTGTGGAAGATGAGCTTTTCTCCTTGTGGTCTGGTTAGGTCTCATCTTTGTTGGTTGATTCATCGATCCAGAGCTTTTTTTTCTTTTCCTCCATTTTTTTCTTATTTATCTAATCTTATTTTTTAAAGTATTTTTAAAAGGGACTTGTCATTTCCTTAAAACTCTTAAAGCCTCTACTCCCAACCTCCCTTTTCTGGGAGTATGAAATTCAAACTGAGTAACTTCTCTATTGAGTTTTTTCCCTGTCATGAAAAGCTTACCAAAAATGTACGACAGCTTCTCTGGCCTAGCCAGTGTCACTTCCTTTCCTCTGAATCTGCTCTCTTCTGGTGGAAGGACAGAACATGCATTTGGAGGCATCAACACTGGCATGAGAACTGTGGGTGCAAGCAAGTAAGGGAAAACCCCTCCATACCACTGCATTTTTGACAGCCTCCATCCAACCTAAATTGGGTCAGGTGTCAGGAAGGCAATTGTCCCAGTATTGCAGGGGAGGGGTAAGGACTGGGGTCGCTCATAAATGATTGGGAATGGGCCTCCTCTGTTTCGTTCCATGCAGTCATTGCCAAAGAGGCCACCACCATTTGCCTAGTAAGAGTGGGAAAAACTCAGTGGGAGGGCATATTGTGACAGGCATGCTACGCCGAAAAGGGTGCTGGACTCCAAAGAAGGACAAATAGGGATCCCATTCCCCATAGTCTGGTTTTACACACAACTCTGATGAGCGGAAGGAACAGTTTTGGATCTCAGGAGGCCATTACACTAGCAGTTGGAACTCCACGACCAAATGTATTTTCCTATGTTGGAAACAAGCAAGAAAGGAGGAAGGAGATACATCCTCAGACATGGATGGCTGTCATCTTGAACATACGACAAAGGAACTAAACAGAAGCTCGTAAATGCAGCAGAGAACGTCTCAAACTTCAGTAATGGTGCAGCCTGCCAAAGCCAAATTTATGAACCCCTCCATAAGAAGCATAGGAAGCATTACTATGACCATGGTAATTTGGACAATGGAACTTGGAATTTATCTCACTCCCAATAGCTAGTGTGTGCTAAAACTATAAACCTATGAGGACTTTAACTTTGCGCTGTTTACATTGGGACTTGATTTGAATCGTACGTTATTTGTTTAATTGGGACTTGAAAAAACATGAGAAGTGAGAAGGTTCATATTCAGATACCAGATGGAGGGAGTTGCAGACACTGCTACTCACGATCATGAGGAAGATCTGGAGAGAATATGCAAACATGAACTTGGACGCACCAGCGTGGCCCAGGAAAACTTGTGTTTCTGAAGTCATCCATATGATGTTGTCCCTGCTAGCCCATCAAGATCTACTCACACAGGGTCAAGTTCACTACCACCATCTAGAGCAGTGTTTCTCAACCTGGGGGTCGGGACCCCTCGGGGGATCGTGAGGGGGTATCAGAGGGGTTGCCAATTACTATCAGAAAACATAGTATTTTTCTTGGTCATGGCGGTTCTGTGTGGGAAGTTTGACCCAATTCTATCATTGGTGGGGTTCAGAGTGCTCTTTGAACTATAAATCCCAGCAATTAGAACTCCCAAATGTCAATGTCTATTTTCTCCAAATTCCACCAGTGTTCACATTTGGGTATATTTAATATTCGTGCCAAATTTGGTCCAGATCCATCATTGTTTGAGTCCACAGTGCTCTCTGTATGTAGGTGAACTACAACTCCAAAAACTCAAGGTCAATGCCCACTAAACCCTTCCAATATTTTCTGTTGGTCATGTGTGCCAAGATTGGTTCAATTCCCCCATTGGTGGAGTTCAGAATACTCTCTGATTGTAGGTGAACTATAACTCCCAGCAACTAAGATTCCCAAATGACAATATAAATCCCCCCACTTCACCAGTATTCAAATTTGGGTGTATTGGGTATTTGTGCCAAATTTGGTCCAGAATATACAGTACATCCTGCATATCAGATATTTACATTACGATTCCTAACAGTAGCAAAATTACAATTATGAAGCAGCAACAAAAATAATTTTATGGTTGGGGGTCACCACAACATGAGGAACTGTATTAGGGGTCGCGGCATTCGGAAGGTTGAGAAACACTGATCTAGAGTGACTATAGTGCCACACCTGGGCCATGTTAAATGACGACAGCTACTTGTATAAAGTGAGTGAACACTATTCTGGCCTCCATGCCATCTTCTAATAACAGGGCCTTTTAGGGTGTTCAGCAGATGGTACAGGCATAAGCAAATGGATTGTTCCAATTTCTCGATTCCTTCTTAGAGTTTCTCCAAAATGGCATTGAGAGGCAGACCATGGCCATCAGTACACTGCTATCATGTGCTCAGACAAAAAAAGACCGCCTCACATCCTTACCACAGTGCGGTGCATTTTTGAAAGCATTGATAATATCACCATTTAATGAAAGTGTCACTCAGGCCCTTTCTACACTGGCACACACCCTGGATGAGCGCAATGCCACCCGAATTTATTTGAAAAGCAGCTTCCAGTCCTTGCACTATTTGTCTCCTTCCAACCATACTCCAAGGTCAAGAAGGTCTCCGCCTTCATCTTGAGCAGATGGATCAGGTTGTGCCTGTTACGAGAAACTGGAGATCCCTCCATCAGAGGATGTTACAGCACATTCTACCAGGAGAGCTGCCACCACAGAGCCCCTTCCACCTGAAAACCGAAGCGCACCCATATGAAAATCAAATTTCATGTTTGTCAGATATTGTATGTTGGACAGCTTTGACTCTGATGAAACTGCCTTCTAGGCATCTTCCAGTCTATTCAGGAAGACTCTGGCAAGTCCCAAACTACAATAGGTTCCTCCCTTAGGTGCTGGAAAAAAGAAATATTGGTTTGTACCTGTGATACATCTGTTTCCAGCAGATAGGGGACAAACCTCTTGACCCACCCTTTGGGTGCTGGCATGGTACTTACGTTGAGTTGTACGTGCTGCTTCCCTACAGGGAGCAAGCTAGATTCTTCACTGTTCTCTCTCTGTCTAGTTCTGTGTGTGTCCTGCAGTCTTAATATTTTTTTTATTTTCCTCTGGATAATTCATTTTTTTCTGCTGTAATTGTGAGTGGCCTTCTAGGATTCGCTTTTCCTACGTGGAGAAGCGGGAGGTGCAAATCCAAACTACAAGAGTTCCATCCCTTACCTGCTGAAACAAACATGTTGCAGTTAAGAATCAATGCCCCTCTATCTGGACTTTTGTATGAGATTATAACTGAAAACAATTTAAGCAAATAGATTTCTGGAAATAAGGAAGCAGCCATACTTGATTGGCTTTCAAGAACCATGTTCAAACCATGGTACCTCTGGCTAAAAGATTCCCAAGCAGCAAGTCACAGGGAGGGTTTTCTCTGCCTGAGACATTCTATAGCTGCTACCAGTCACAGTAGATGGTAGATGAACCATTAATGTGGCCTGGTATATATGATTCCTAAAAACAATTTCAAGTTAACTGAAAGTGCTGCTGTTACCTGAAAGTGCCTGATAAAACTTCATCTCTCAAACTACGCATGTTTTAGTCTGGCTAACCTCTAGATGGGTGACTTCCTTTGAATCATGTTTAATACTTTTGCAATCTTTAGAGCAGTGTTTCTCAGACTCTGCACCCCCATATGTTTTGGACTTCAGCTCCCACAGTTCCTAATAACTGGTAAGCTAGCTAGGATTTCTGGGAACTGAAGTCTAAATCACCTGGAGGAACACAGTTTGAGAAACACCGCTTTAGAGGAAGGGCAGGATCCTAATGCAATGAACAGATTAAATTGTTCACTTTGTCGAAAATTCATTTGCAGTTAACTTTAAGTGAATTCTTTATAGCTCTCTTTCTTGATGTTGTTATCATATTTTTACCCTTTGCATTTGTAAATATTTATCACCAACATACCATTTTCCTGATTTTCCTGAGAGGAGGTCCTTGATGCTGTGTTATTTAAATGAGAAACTTCTTGTTTTAGCCCTTTAGACATATTTTCTATACTAACAGTTCTTATTATGGTTCTCTTTTGCAGAGGAAGCCTCGAATTTTACTAAATCCTGCACCCACCTCCCCTACAACCAGCACCCCTGAACCTGACACTAGTACGGTACCACAGGATGCAGCTACTATCCCTAGCTCTGCTATGCAGGCCCCTACAGGTAAAGGATTTAATCCCTCCTCCTATCAGGGCATACCAGTTATATTGACATGGACATACAGATCAGGACCTGGTCAAAGGACAACTTTGAACAGACCAAAGCACTAACAGTACAAGATAGAGCTTCATTGATAACAAGTAGATTTAAAATTATGCAGCAACAGAAAATAGAACCAACGAAAGTGTGTTCATATCCTTTCAGCTTAATACTGACACAGTGCTTCAGGCCCTTGGGCAGGGGACTGACATTTCCCCTTCCCAAAACTTAAGATAAAGGAAATTGCCCCCAAGTGGAAGATGTATTCCCTGGAAGGGCTGACTATCTAAGAGCTTTGGGATACTACTCAGAGACTTGGGAGGGATTTAGTTTTCCTCCTCCTTCTGTTCCGCAACTGGCAGAAGAAGAAAATTCCTGCTCTCAGATAGAGCTTCTTATCAACACCAATAATTAATGCAATCACCTTGGCTGCATGGCAATGTTGTTCATTCATAACCTTAGTCCCATCCTCCATCCCATCCCGTCCCCCAATTAATTATTTCATACTTTTTTTCTGTTGTTGAAAATCCATCCTGGACAAAAAAGATGAAATGAGTAGTGTATTCTAGGTGCACATTTGAAGAGTCTGCCATTCATAAACAATCTAGATTATTGGTTTTGGGGGTAAAATGACATAAGAACTGTTGCCTTCACCTGCAGATTGAGGATTTAACCTACTCTGATATTTGTCTAGAACAGGAGTGCTCACACTTTTTCAGCATGCGAGCTACTCTTAAAGCAACCAAATCTAAAAGATCTACCTGCTCCCGCAGCCGTGTGCTCTTGCCACCGCGTGTGCTCCTGCTGCTGTTTTCCACCCGCGCAGCACTCCTTCCGCCTGCGGGGCATTGCAGGAAGGAGAAAGCATCAGGCGGGACATCCAGAAGCACCGCAAGAGCGGAAGCCAGCAGCAGGAGCACGCGTGTGTGCAGGGTGTGCGCGCGCATGGCAGGAGCGCCCGAAGATCACCTGGAAGAGGGCCGAAGATCTACTAGTAGCTCCCGAGCTACCTAATGAGCACCCCTGGTCTAGAAGGTAGAATAGGCAACAAGGGGATCAGCTGTTCCAGATCTGATCCTAACCAACATTGAGGATCTGATCAGTGGAGCGGAAGTGGTGAGATCCTTAGGTGGGAGTGACCACGTGCTTTGGAGTTTGTGGTACAAAGGAAGAGTGAAACCAAGGATCCTTCCAGACAGCAATTTAGTGCGGGCAAAAACGGGTTAAAGAAACCCATTTTCACCCGTGTTGCTATCCACGTGGGCGTCCAAAAGAAGCAGGCTTTCCCATTGCTAGTCCCGAACGCAGTGTGGTAACTGCCATGCTATAATGGGGACAACCCAAATCCCACCAAACCTTTAAAATAATAGGTTATGCTAGGAAGTGGGGTGGGGAGGGAGGAGCTCACCAGTGGTTCCTCTTCATCCTGGAAATAAGTGACTACTGGGGTGCCGCAGGGTTCAGTCCTGGGCCCAGTACTGCTCAACCTCTTCATTAATGACTTGGATGAAGGTTTAGGGGGCATGCTTATCTAGATGCCACCATATTAGGAGTGATAGGTAAGACAGGATCAGAATTCAAAATGACCTTAACAGATTCGAGAACTGGGCCAAAACTAACAAAATGAATTTCAACAAGGATAAATGTAAAATACTACACTTAGGCAAAAAAATGAAATGCAAAGATACAGAATGGATGATGCCTGGCTCGATTGCAGTCCATGTGAAAAGGATTTTGGAGTCTTTGTGGAGAACAAGTTGAACATGAATCAACCATATGATGCAGCAGCTAAAAAAGCCAATGGGATTTTTGGCTGCATCAAAAGGAATTTAGTGTTTAGATCGAGGGAAGTCATGGTGCCTCTCTATTCTGCTTTGGTTAGACCTCACCTAGCATACTGTGTCCAATTCTGGGCACCACAGTTCAAAAGAGATATTGACAAGCTGGGAGGTGTCCAGAGGAGGGCAGCTAAAATGATCAAAGGTCTGGAGACTGTGCACTGTGAGGATCATCTTAAAGAAGTTGACATGTTTAGCCTGCAGAAGAGAAGGTTGAGAGGACACACGATAGCCATGTATAAATATTTGAAAGGATGCCATAAAGAAGAGGGAGCAGGCTTGTTTTCTGCTGCCCAGGAAACTAGGACTCGGAGCAATGGATTCAAATTACAGGAAAGGAGATTCCACCTGAACATTAGGAAGAATTTCCCGAAGTAAGCTATTCAGCAGTGGAACTCTGCCCCGGAGTGTGGTGGAAGCTCCTTCCTTGGAAACTTTTTAACAGAGGCTGGTTGGCCATATGTCATCGTTGTTTTGACTATACTTTTCCTGCATGGCAGGGATTTGGACTAGATGGCTCACCTGGTTTTTTTCCATCTCTGTTATTCTATGATTATTCTATGATTCTGGCTGTCACTGTTTTCTGTTGTATAGACCTAAAGATCTGGCAGGTCTCAACGATGAAATATACAGGAAAATAATTATAATGTCCTTGCATTAATTACTTAAGACTTCTGTCTCTCCCCACTCTTCACTACAGTTTGTATCTACTTGAATAAGAATGGTGACACTGGGCCTCACATGGACAAAAAGAAAGTCCAAAAACTCCCAGACCATTTTGGGCCAGCTAGAGCATCTGTAGTACTGCAGCAGGCAGTCCAGGCTTGCATTGACTGTGCTTATCATCAGAAAACTGTCTTCTCGTTCTTGAAACAAGGGCATGGAGGCGAGGTAATTTCAGGTAAATGGGCCCTTTATCTATGTTTTTCTTTCTTTTTTTAATGAAATAAAACAATAAACACAGACACTACTATTTATTTATTTATTCAGTTTTGTATGCCGTCCTTCCCCGAGGCTCAGAACAGCTTACAGAGAATATAGAAAACACACTTTAAAATAACAAAAGGAATTGAACTCCTAACTAAAAACTATAAAACTGTTTGCAGCTGATTGGTCAGATCAGACCCCGAAAGCCTACTATAAGAAAGCAATACAAAAATTAGATGTAAAAATAACCAGATAGCAAGATGGCTCCTGTTTCTTGTAACCCTGCAAGAGGCATTTTGAGTTGAACAAGTAAAAAAATATTTTTAAACAATTGAGGGGAAGGGGGGGGTGCCTCCATCACCCTTGGTCCACTGCTTCTGTCTTTAGGCAGTGTTCTTTGGGAACATTCCTGCAAACCACAGGAAGTATTTCAGGTGTTTTTGCTTCCATTACCATTGAGATGGAAATTGTTTTGGGGAGGAAATATATTCAAATGAGTAGTTGCATTCTTCAATTGTGTGTGTTGTCCAATTCCATATTCTTCACAGCTTTTTTAAAACATTGGAATTGAAAGTGCTTTAAATACAAAATGTAAGGTACATTCCAACATAGACCCTAAATCTGTTTTGTCTTTCAGTCTTGATTTAAGTAAGTAAGAAAATCTGAAATAATCAAACAAAAACAGTTCATTGATAAAGAGCTTGACATGGATTAAAATAAAGTAGAATTATGTTATTATATTTATTCAAATAGCAAAGAGAAGATTGATTTACAGAGATTTCCAAATATACTGAAAGTGCCTATATGGTTTCAACATCGTGCTGATGTTTCAAAAGCAAGATTTTAAGATGTGTTTATGATATTTCAGAAGCAGCATATTCTCATAAGTATTCAGAGATTTTTATATCTCTGTTCTTTGGAGGCAGAATGCTCCAAATGTCATAAAATCTCTATATTCTGCAGTTCATTCCAAAACATCCAAACCCAATAACCTGGGGCCTAGTATTTAGATTTATATAAACCAGGGCAAAAAGTAACATTCCATTCACTCATAAAGTTGAGATATTGTATGTAGTCCTTCTATCTCAGATTGCCTCTGTTATAGGTTGCTGTGAGTTTTTTTTTGCGTTATACGGCCATATTCCAGCAGCATTCTCACCTCTATTATACTTTTATATTTGGCTTTGGCTTCTTTCTTCTACCAGCTGTGTTTGACCATGAGCAGCATACTCTGAACCTACCAGCTGTCAACAGCATTACTTACGTTCTCCGCTTTCTTGGGAAACTCTGCCACAACCTGCGCAGTGACAGCCTCTTTGGAAACCAGCCCTTCACTCAGCACCATGTGCAGCACTCCCGCGAGTATGGACATGACAGGTACCTACCAGGTAGGAGTTGGTGCTGAGAGATGTTATGGCCGTCTCTGTAGACTAAGAAAGTTCTGCAAACACAATGCCATGCTAGGCAGAAAGCCAGTAGTACAGAAATATCTGTGTTCCAAACAAATGTTAAATAATGTTGATGCTTTCTTCCTGGAAGTTATTATATGTGCCATTCCTAAATTTTGAGTCAAATTAAGATTTTCCCTGAAAAATAATTGGATGTGCTTATAGGACTTTTCTCTGTAAGCATTAAGAATTTAGGTATTTCAGATTCCATGCTTTGATCCGCATGTTTATTTCTTTGTTCATTGTACACCCCAGCTTCCTGCATCAAAATAGTGTCCAAAGTAGCCCAAAGAAGATGATTTTTCCATAACTCCTGGGGCCTAGTCCTATTTGCATTTTTGCCGAAAGAACACTTTTTGAACTTGGTTCCAAGGAGGAGGTGTGACTAGTTGAAAGTTGGGTTGTAGTGGAAAGCAATTAGGAAAATGTCTTTCGACCAGCCGTGTCTTTGGTGTAAGGTAAATGCTGGGCAAATAGAGGGAGAAAACGTGGAGGCAGCGACAGACTTTGTATTTTTAGGTGCAAAGATTACTGCAGACGCAGACTGCAGTCAGGAAATCAGAAAACGCTTCATTCTTGGGAGAAGAGCAATGTCCAATCTCGATAAAATAGTGAAGAGTAGAGACATCACACTGGCAACAAAGATCCGCATAGTCAAAGCAATGGTATTCCCCGTAGTAACCTATGGAAGTGAGAACTGGACCTTAGGGAAGGCTGAGCGAAGGAAGTTAGATGTTTTTGAACTGTGGTGTTGGAGGAAAGTTCTGAGAGTGTCTTGGACCGTGAGAAGATTCAACCAGTCCATATTTCAGGAAATAAAGCCCGACTGCTCATTGGAAGGAAGGATAGTAGAGGCAAAGATGAAGTACTTTGACCACATCATGAGAAGAAATGAAAGCTTAGAGAAGACTATGATGCTGGGGAAAATGGAAGGAAAAAGGAAGAGAGGCCAACCAAGGGCAAGATGGATGAATGTTATCCTTGAAGTGACTGGCTTGACTCTGAAGGAGCTAGGGGAGGTGACGGCCGATAGGGAGCTCTGGCGTGGGATGGTCGATGAAGTCACGAAGAGTCGGAAGCGACTGAACAAATGAACAACAAATGCTGGGATGACAGAGAGAAGACATAGGAAAAGAGTTTAACTGTATGAAAGCAGCATATATATACATACAATTTTCATTCGTGTCAGGAGATACTTGAGTCCCTTCTGGTGTGAGATAATTAGCCATCTGCAAGGACGTTGTCCAGGGGATGCCTGGATGTGTTACCAACCTGTGTCCCTGCTTCTTCTTCGTGTGGTCTGTGAAATGCACACAAATGGGTTTACTCCCGCGCATGCGTCAGAATCTCGGACATACTAGCTTTAAATAAAGATTTACATAAGCCCCTCCCACTCCCCGCCCCCCCTCATCCCCCGATTGAGCTACCTATTCAGTTCCTTTTCCGCCTTGCCAGCGAAAGCATCTCTGACTGCTAGCTCTTCATTTCTAAGACCACGGATTGCCTCGACTATCAGATAAGATGTCTTCCCTCTCTTTTAAAAAGTGCTCTGATTGTGGGGCAACTTTGCCCCAGGAGGACAAACATGCAAAATGCCTCCTCTGCTTGGGAGAATCCCATATCCCTCAGACTTGCAAAATTTGCAGGTCTTTTTCTGCTAGAGCTCTAAAGAGCAGGGATTCCAGGCTTAAAGCTGCTCTTTTTGAGCAGTCTATAACCTCTACAGGGACCGGGCTCTCTCAATCCTTGAACCAGCCCTCCCTCCCATCTATCCCTCAAAATCCCACTCCTCTAAGTGCCTCGACGGATAGTGCCATTCGCGAGTTGGCCTCTGACTCTGCCATTGAGCCACCGCGAAAGAAAAAACAAAAAACCTCTAAACATTCTCTTCGGTCCAAAGACAAACCGAAGGAGGTTATGGCACCAAATCAACCAAGGCTCCTGGCCGGCCTCACGCCTCCCAGTCCTTGCATGCCCTTGTTAGCAGCAGAAACGCTGCAACTTTTTGAGCCTGATGATGATCTCTCAGGAGTGGAAGATCCCCCCCAACTCCTTCCCATTCACCTCCTCTCCTCCGTGACCGAAGGAGATCCTCCCTGCACCTCTCCTCCTTCTCCGCTGCTCGCCCAGGTTCCCCCCCCCACCCTCCCCTCCACTGGAGACCGAGGCTCTGTTCGAGGAGGAGGCCCGCGCTATGCGGCCTTCTTCTCCCTCTCGGCGTCCGGGCGCGCTGGTCTTGCTGCTGCAGTGCGCAAGCGCGCGGCTCTCCCCGCAGCGCCGCAGCGCTGAGCGAGCGCGCGGCTTTCTCCACCTCGCTTGACTCGCTCCCAGTCTCGGAGCCCTCTTAAAGAGGCGCCCGGCTACCGAGACCGCTCCTGGGAACATTCCTATGGGTACCCTCATGGCTACCCTCCTCCCTGCCCCCCTTTCCCTATTATAACCCCTATTATCCTCCTGAGCCTTATCACTCCCCGGATCCCTATCGGTGTCCGTGGCCCCCCTCTACCTATCCTTCGGCATCCGTGGCAGCTCCTCCACCTCCAGCCCCCCGCAGCCCCTCACACTCAAGCCCCTGCCTCTACGGTTGCTCCTCCTGCCCAGTCCCCCCCCCCACCTTCCAGATGACGATGCAGATTTGGAGTCCTCTTCTGATCCTACTCCTTTACCTCCCCTGCCTGAGCCTGAAACTGATCCTCAGCAGACAGAAGAATATAAAAAATTTTCTGCACTATTAATCAGGCTGGCCAGATCCCTTGGCATACAGCCCCCACAATCTGATGATGTGGTTCAAGACCCTTACTTTACTTCTGCTGAACAGCAACCACAGCAGTCCAGCATATTGCCTACTATACCTTACTTGGTCAAACTCCTAAAAATTTCTGGAGTTGCCCCTGCTACTGTCCCAAGCACATCTAAGCGGGCAGAAAACCTTTATCGAATTGACCTATCTACCACCCCCTGGTTGGCTAAACTTCCAAAAGTAAATTCGATTGTGACTGATGCCCAGCCTAAGCCAGTCCAAAATAACCAAGCTGCTCCTTCTGATAAAGAAGGTAGAAAACTTGATGCCATGGCCAAAAAATTTTATGCTTCGGCATGCCTTTCAGGCAGGATGGCTCATTATGGCGTTTATATGAGCGTCTATCAGTCATACCTGTGGAACGAGACAGGCCCATATTTGGACCTGCTTCCCACAACTGACCAGCCCATGGCTAAGGCTTTCCATCAAGAAGCCCTCACCCTGGCCACCTTACAAAAGGACTTGGCTAAACATGGGGCAGATACCTCAGGCAAACTGATCACGGGATCAGTTGCCCTTAGGAGGCATGCTTGGTTAAGATCTGCAGCATTGTCCTCCAATCAACGTTCCATGATAGAAAATCTGCCAATGGATGAAGCTGGTCTGTTCAATCCCGAAACAGACTCACAATTGGAACACTCTCATAAAATGAAACAAACCCTGAATAAATATGGCCAACAATCCAATCAACCTTACCAACCCTACAGGCAGCGTTGGCGCCCATACTACTATCCTCAGTCCTTTCGCGGATACTACAATTCCGCTCCGTATAGAGGAGGACAACGACCACAGTTCCCTTCACAGGGATACAAGCGTCCAGGTGTTCCAATCGGGTCAGTATCGAGGTGCTAAATTCTCAGACAATAGAAGGCGTCGCTTCTAGGCTGTTCCTTGACAGGCTTCAGCCCTTTCTCCCTATCTGGCAGTCCATCACCACAGATAAGTGGGTTTTGGACATTATCTATCGAGGATATGCCATAGAGTTTGATTCCCTTCCACCTCCAGGAAAACCTCTCTCTACCCAGACTTCTCCTGCCTTACTGAAAGAAATTGACTCCCTCCTTCTTAAAGGAGCCATTTCCCCTACCCCATCCCACCAAATTCAATTTTGCTTTTTTTCCCCAGATATTTCCTTGTAGATAAAAGGGATGGTGGCCTCCGGCCCATTTTGGACCTCCGGGAAATTAACCAATTCATCAAACCACGCAAATTTAGGATGGTCACGCTCCCCTCCATCCTCCCTTTCATCCCGAAGGGAGCTTGGATGGCTACTGTTGACCTTAAGGACGCCTACTTCCATATTTCTATTAGACAGTCCCACAGGAAGTACCTCACCTTTATGGTTGACGATACTCCATATTCCTTTAATGTCCTTCCCTTCAGCCTCTCCACGGCCCCAAGGACTTTCACTAAGTGTATGGCGGTCGTCGCCTCCCACCTTCGCCAGCAGGGCATCACTGTGTTCCCTTACCTGGATGACTGGCTTTTCTGTTCTGGGTCATGTGACCAGCTGTCATCCGATATCAATTATACTTTATCTCTTTTACAGAGCCTGGGACTCGTTGTCAACCTGGAAAAGTCACATCTCTCACCTTCCCGGACCGTACAGTTCATAGGTGCAGTAATAGACTCCATATCCCAGAGGGCCTACCTCCCAGAGGACCGCTTCCTCAATTTGTGCCATTCTATCCATGCTATCCAAACTCGCCACCGATGTTCTGCTTGGACCATCCAATCTATCCTTGGCCATATGGCTTCCACCACGTTACGTTACGCCGCCTCCGCCTCCGCCCCCTCCAAGCCTGGTTCCTCTCAGTGTTCCAGCCGAGGCTAAACAGCCAAACCATGATCCTCCACCCCACCCCACCCCCCGCCCGTGTTCTCCAGTCCCTCTCATGGTGGACAAACAGGTCCAATGTGTGCTCAGGCCTGCCCTTCTCTCCTCCTCAGCCGTCCCTGTCACTAATGACAGACGCATCATCCACGGGTGGGGTGCTCATCTTCAAGACCTGACCATCAGCGGTCGTTGGTCCCCCTCCGAAAAGAGGCTCCATATCAATGCACTAGAACTCATAGCGGTAGAAAAAGCCCTCCGGTCATTTGTGGCTCTAGTTTCCAACCGCATCATCCAAGTCCTCACGGACAACACCTCAGTAAAATACTACCTCAACAAACAGGGGCACCCACTCCCCCACTCTCCTCTCAATATCCCTTCGGATATGGGAATGGTGCATTCACCACAACACATTCCTCCTAGCTATTCACCTTCCAGGCCTACAGAACACTGGCCGACTCACTGAGCAGGACTCCGTCCACCACTCACGAGTGGCAGCTCAACCCCCGCCACTTTCTCTCACTGATCAGGCGCTGGAGCACTCCTCAAATAGACTTATTTGCCTCACACCTCAACACTCACTGCCTCATATATTGTGCGAGACTCCACCCTCTCGCATCCCCAGACTGTCTAGGAGACGCATTCCTCTACCAGTGGTCCCCGGGACTCCTCTACGCCTTTCCTCCCCTTCCACTCCTATCCAGAGTGGTTGCAAAACTGATCTCCGACAACTCGGATTGCATCCTGCTAGCCCCATGGTGGCCCCGCCAGCCGTGGTTCACGCCCCTTCTCCAGGCCTCTCAGGGGGACTTCCTTCGCCTTCCCCTGGATCTCGACCTCTTCACCCTTCGACAGGGTGTCATCCTACACCCAGACCTCCCATCTCTCCACCTTACAGCGTGGAGGATCAGGCCCTTTCCCACCTCTCTGATCCTGTCCGCCTCATAATTCAGGCAGCTCAAAAGGTTTCCACCAGAAAGGCCTACACCTATAAGTGGGACAGGTTTCGTAAATTTGTTCAGCCGTTGGGCCATTTGCCACAGTCGGCTCCTACCTCTATTGTTCTAGATTTCCTTATTGACCTCTCCACTAAAGGTTTTTCCCTATCTTCCATAAAATGCTATCTAGCAGCTCTCTCCTGGTACAGGAAAAAAATTGGTGTCCCTTCCCTTTTTCAAGATCCCCTAGTGGGTATGTTTTTACAGGGATATAAAAAGTCTTTCCCCCTGGTTTCTCCTCCTCCTCCATCTTGGAGTTTAGAACTGGTCCTCTCCCAGCTTTCTAAACCCCCCTTTGAACCCATGTCAACGTCTCATATTTCCCACTTGTCCTGGAAGACGGCCTTCCTCGTGGCTATTACCTCAGCCAGAAGAGCCAGTGAAATCACAGCACTCCGTTCTGATCCCCCGTTCATCCGGTTCCATGAAGATAAAGTGGTCCTCCGGACGGATGTCACTTTTCTTCCCAAAGTTGTCTCCCATTTTCATATGGCCCAGGACATTGTCCTCCCAGCCTTTTTTCCTAAACCTTCATCTCCTCTGGAGATTGCCCTTCACTCTTGCTACCTGGGTGAACCCCTCGACCTTTGCAGCCCACTACAAGCTCGACGTTTTCGCTAAGAAGGATGCATCCTTCGGCAGAGCTGTGCTGTTCTCCTGTGTGGCATGGCCCACCTCCAGGTACGTAAGCTTGTTAAGTCACCCATTTGTGTGCATTTCACAGACCACACGAAGAAGAAGGTTAGGTTGCTTACCTGTAACAATGTTTCTTCGAGTGTAGGTCTGTGAAATTCTATGGAACCCACCCATCCTCCCCTCTTTGTCATGCCTATGTTCTGCTGCTGTCTGGCGTCAAGGAACTGAATAGGTAGCTCAATCGGGGGATGAGGGGGGGCGGGGAGTGGGAGGGGCTTATGTAAATCTTTATTTAAAGCTAGTATGTCCGAGATTCTGACGCATGGGAGTAAACCCATTTGTGTGAATTTCACAGACCTACACTCGAAGAAACACTGTTACAGGTAAGCAACCTAACCTTCTCTCATGTCCCTGCTGGAGCTGACAGACGGGAGCTCACCCCACTTTCAATTATATTGAAACAGGTGGAATCTCCGACTGTCTTGCACCTTCATCCTTTAGTCCAAATATTCTGGCTTTTCAACTTAACTTCACTGTCAGAAGAGATTATATAATATCCAGAGGTCCTCCAAGAGAGCTTTAAACATGATCATATCTCTCTCACACCTCTTCCGTACATTCAAAATGCTAGCAGAATGTATCCCAATGCCTCCAGGGTTTATCAAGAATTTTTATTTTCAAAAAACTTGACAACTGTCAGTTTAATTTCTTTAGTTCAATATAATGAATACATTTTAAGCTGATTTATATATAAATATAAATTTTAAAAGAACCAAGTAACTTAATTTCTTAATTGACTGGAAATACTTGTGTATGAGTCAAAAATGTTTGACAGAAATCACCACAAAAAAGTATACATTGGTCAGTGTAAATTACAAGGTTATGTACCCTGTGTAAAGGCAAAGACAAGAAGCAGAGACAAAAAGTGTCTGCACTTCATTCTTTTCTCTTGCCCAAAGCTGAAAAAAAAGAAAAAAGAAAGAAAGGCAGCCTTCCCTTCTTCTTCACCTTTTTTGGTCTGAGCAGAGTTCAGTAGCAATATGGAGGACATGTTTTGGCAACTGAGGTAACACAAAGGGGTCATTGGCATTTTAAGCAAGTAAGCAATTATTTGCTTTATGGCTGCTATGGCATATTTTAAATCACAACTGATGTCAGGCACTTATGCATTTTTGTCGTTTGATTGTCGAGTGTAACGGTTTTTAGCGCAATTATGTTTGATTAGTGTCATGTTTCATTTAAGTACTTGTATTTTTATTTTTTCTTTAGTTATAGGTTTACTGATGTTATTTTGATGTGTGTGAATCCGATTCTGGCATTGAATGTTTGCCTTTTTGTATGTGTACTGCCCTGAGTCCCCTTGAGGAGAGAGGGCGGTCTATCAATAAATTATTTATTTATTTGTTATCAGGGTTCGCTCCTGATACTGCAGTGGCCTTTTTGAATTCTAACTATGAAGATTGCAAACATTATCCTGCTAGTGTTTGCAATCTGTACCGTTGCCTGGAGTATCACAAAGGTCTGGGTCATTCTCAGAGCTGCAATGGCTATTAGTTGAATTACTTGAAAAACTGAGGATAAAGGTCATTGCATTTCTGAATCTCAGAGAAGATTCTAGAAAAGGATACAGCTCCTACCGTAAGTCACTCTAGACCACTGATTCTCAAAGTGGGCGGTACCGCCCCCTGGTGGATGGTGAGGCGATCCAAGGGGGCGGTGGGAGGCTCAGGAGAATTTGGGGGGTGGTGAACCCCTCTAAGGGGGCAGTGAACGATTGGCCATTTAGGAGGGGTCGCGTGGCCCTCTTCTTTGGCCCCGCCCTGCCCCCTTCGCTTAGACCTGCATATTAGATATTTGGATTAGAATTCGTAAGAGTAGCAAAATTATTTATGAAGTAGCAACGAAAATATGGTTTGGGGTCACCACAACATGAGGAACCTTATTTAGGGGTCATGGCATTAGAAAGGTTGAGAACCACTGCATTAATACATATATCTTTCTGTTTAATTGCTATTAACATTTTTAAAATATAATTTCTAGGGGGGAGGTGAGTAATTTTTTTTCTGGAAAGGGGGCGGCAGGCCAAAAAAGTTTGGGAACCACTGCTCTAGAGACCATACAGGCATGTTCTATTCACCCAGCAATTTTTTCTTTAACAGTTTTCATACTCAGCTTTGTGTCTGTTTTTAAATAATATACTGTACCACTGATCAAAGACTGACAGTAGCTCTAGCAATCAACTTTATACTCTTAAGCATATTGAAAAAGTGGACCAGTTCCTCTAAGTAAGACATTTCTTCTGAGAACCTCTTTCAAAAGTACCACTGCAGACAGTTAAAAGAGTAAACCTGGATAGCTGGATAGGTGTCTTCAAATTGTTCGTGAAGAGATATTTCATCATTAGCCATCAATGTCTTTGTTGAGGAATTGTTATGACTTCGTATTTAAATGCTCCATGGAAAAATATTCATCTAGAGAAACAAAAGAAAGGCTTGAATGGGATACACATTTGAAAAGTATAGTAATGAAGGAAAGCATTGACAATGGTTCCTTTATTAAATTATTTCTTTCGTGGGTGAACTGATGAACCTTACAGGCGATCTATATTTTAGCTAGAAATCTTAAGGGCAGTCATGCAATTCTGTAACATTTACCACTTCATGGCCCGCTGTATGTTGTAGAACTTGCTTAAGACCTCAGCCAAAGCTATTTATGGAGAGAAAACACCTATCATAAACAGGGCTTGTTCTCTCTTCCTAGACAGAAGCATTTCATTAGACGGCTCTCTACAGGGACCAGGTCGGGGTTCAAAGAGATATTTCCAAGATTCCCCTCCATACAGTGCTCCTCTCTCCCCCAAGTTACCAAAGAATGACCATCACCCTTTGGAAGGTGAGCACAGTATCATTTTCCCTGCCTTGCTATAATACTCCTAATAAAGCAACATAGGTAGATAAAGATATATCAAGGTGTGTGATGTAGTCATAAGCAGCGTTCTTCCAGCCTTCCATTCGTTATGTTAGGTTTATCCAGGCAATGTCTTCCTGCTCTTGGATGTTAATGTCTTGAATGTACAAACAGGATTGCAGGGAAGGGATGTGGTGTATCCCCTACTATACTAGACCGCTTCTTCCCTCTTATCTATATATACAATGAGATCTGAAGGAACCCATTAAATTTGAATTTATTTATTTATCGCATCAGAAGCGAACCAAGGATACAGTTGTAATGTATTTTAAAAACACAAAGTTAAAAAACTTGGCATTATATTAAATGTCCTTTGACCAGAAGCTGGCCACTTGGAGCACCTCGGGTGTTGCTATAAGGAGGCTCTCTATTGTGCATGTGGCAGGGCTCAGACTGCATTGTAATAGGTGGTCTGTGGTTTGCTCTTCTCCATACTTGCATGTTGTGAACTCCACTTTGTGGCCCCATTTCTTAAGATAGGTTCTGCATCTTGTGGTGCCAGAGCGCAGTCTGTTCAGCACCTTCCAAGTTGCCCAGTCTTCTGTGTGCCCAGAATTTGAATTGCAGGAGTCTGATATTTGGCAGTTCTTGCTGGGTTCTGTTAATGTCAGGATAGGGAAGAAGAGCACTTCAATTTCAGAAATTGCTTAACATCTTGGAGCATAACATTTATATTTATCTTTCCTTATGTACAGTACAATTATTCAAATTGTATGAAGACAGTCCAAATACATTGCTCACTGTGTGAGTTTTGTCTGCAGTGATTCTCATTGGAGTCACTTCTTCGGCAAATCAACTTCCTTCTCTATCACGAGGCTGTGTTTGCTCCTCAGAGCAAGCATTGACACATAGACTGTTTGTAGACTTTTCTTGAGCTTTGCACACTGCTTTACAATCTTTTCCATCTTTGTAGTTATACTATTTATTTATCGTATCAGAAGCGAACCGAGGATACAGTTGTAATGTATTTAAAACACAACGTTTTTAAAACTTGGCATTATGCTAAATGCTCTTTGACCAGTAACCAGCCACTTGGAGTGCCTCTGGTGTTGCTATAAGAAGGTCCCCCAGTGTGGATGAGGCATGGCTCAAACTGCATTGCAATAGGTGGTCTGTAGTTTGCTCTTCTCCACACTCGCATGTTGTGGACTCCACTTTGTGGCCCCATTTCTTAAAGTTGGCTCTGCATCTTGTTGTGCCAGAACACATTCTGTTCAGTGCCTTCCAAGTCACCAGTCTTCTATGTTCCCAGGGGGAAGTCTTATTCAGAATCAGCTTGAGGTTCCAGGTTTTAGCCTGCCACTTTTGGACTCTCGCTTGCTGAGGTGTTCCAGCAAGTATCTCTGTAGATCTTAGAAAGCTATTTCTTGATTTAAAACGTTGGCATGCTGGCTGATATCCAAATGGGATGCGCTGGAGAAGTCACTGCCTTGGTCCTTTCATTATTGGCTGCTACTTCCCACTGGGAAATATAATTATACTAATAAGAGGTGAATGCTCCATTCAATAATTCTTATCAGCAGCCACCTTAGATGGTTTCACAAGGGTGTCTATTTGGAGCCTCCATGTTCATGGGCATTATTCGCCTGAATATGATTTGGGGCATTATTACTTTTGTACTCTATGCGCTTCTCTAGAACCATCTAGTTGGATACTAGAAAGAGAAATGCTAGGCTTGATTTTGGCTCCCAACTACTACAGCAACTATGGTAGTGTCTACCTCTTTGAGCCAGAAGAGTCAAAATGCTCTGTGTAGAAAAAAAAGAGAATCTAAAAAAAGATTTAGGGCACTCCTCCTTGGAGTGACCCTAAATCTTCTAATGTATGGGTGATTTTCCTCATCCGCTATACAAAGTATTTATTTATTTATTTATTTATTTGTTTGTTCCATCTTGTATTCCGCCCCTCCCTGCAGGCTCGGGGCGGATAACATCATAAAATTCGGCAGGCATGTACATCCATGTCGCCATACAATAAAATGCAACATAAAACATACAATAAAACAAAATACAATAGGTCCCGAGATTAAAATTATGTGCATGCCATGGCATTCCCTGAACCAGGGTGCTGATTAGGAACATTCGGCTTACTCGCCTAGCCGAAGGCCAGTCTGAACAGGGCGGTCTTACAAGCCCTGCGGAACGGATGAGCACCGTGGCAGCTCGTACGTCGACCGGGAGAGAGTACCAGAGTACCGGAGCCGCCACAGAGAAAGCCCTAATCCTGGTAGCAGACAGGTGACAGGCGCGGACCGATGGAATCAGGAGCAAATTCGACTCCTCAGAACATAGTGATCTCGGGGAATGTATGGGGCAAGGCGGTCCCTCAGGTACGCAGGCCCTAGGCCGTGTAGAGCCTTAAAGGTTAACACCAACACCTTGAAGGCAATTCGGTACTCAATAGGCAGCCAGTGCAGCTGCCGGAGGATGGGCGTGATGTGCTCCCTTACCGACGTTCCCGTCAGCAAGCGAGCAGCGGCATTCTGCACTAGCTTGAGTTTCCGAACTGTCGCCAAGGGAAGGCCAACGTAGAGGCGTTACAGTAGTCTAATCTCGAGATGACCGTCGCTTGGATCACCGTGGCCAGGTCGTCCCTGGAAAGGTAGGGTGCCAGTCGCCTAGCCTGTCGTAGGTGGAAAAATGACGCCCTGCTGGCCGCGGAGACCTGGGTCTCCATGGTCAGCAGGGGGTCCAGGTGGACACCTAGGCTCTTAACAACAGGCGACGGGCTAAGCCGTTCGCCGTCCAGGGTAGGCAACCGGCACTCATCCCGCCCAGGTCGACCAGGCCACAAGATCTCCGTCTTCGACGGGTTCACCTTCAGCCGGCTAGCCCGCAGCCAACCAGTCACGGCCTCTAGGCACTGATGGAAACAATCGGGTACGGTGTCCGGCCTGCCGTCCATTCTCAGCAGAAGCTGGGTGTCATCAGCGTACTGATAACACTCCAGACCAAAGTCGCGGGCCAGCTGGGCCAGGGGGCGCATGTACACGTTAAATAATAAGGGGGAGAGGATGGCCCCCTGGGGGACCCCACAGTCAAGTGGGAATCTCCCAGAGACCTCCCCGCCCCCCTCCACACGTTGTCCCCGGTCCCGGAGGAAGGAGGCCACCCATTTGATCATGACCAGCTGAGTGAAAAGGTTACCTTCTACCTATGACCATCATAGACATAATAAAGTGGGGGCCCTCCTCCATCTTTCAGTCAGCAAATGAAGCTTAATCTACACGAGTTTCTTCCTAATGATAAGATGTGTCAAGAAAAACAGACATGTGTATCAGACTTCTTAGTATAGCATCATAGAATCATAGAGCTGGAAGAGACCACAAGGGCCATTCAGTTCAACCCGCTACCCGGCAGAAACCAAATCAAACGCTCCTGACATATGTTGTGACAACCCTGACTGACATATTTTTTCAAATGGTGACACCTGTCAAACACCAATCTCTCCCCCCACCCCATCAATGCCACCTCAGTCCAGATGGACACACTGAAAATAGAATGGGTTTTGCTCTGGGAATCGCAGAGCAAGAACTGAGGTTTTTTTATAAAAAAAATGCATTAACACTTAAAATAAGGGCTTTCAGCACTGGAATAGTGGTGTGTACAATTTCTTTTTCTAGTGTAGATAACCCCAGAGGTACAAGCACACTACATCTGTTTGGAGATTTTTAGAGTTGCTACTTCTGTTCAGTGGGCCCCCTGGTGGCGCAGTGGGTTAAACCGCTGAGCTGCTGAACTTGCTGACCAAAAGATTGGCGGTTCGAATCCAGGGAGCTGGGCAAGCTTTGGCTGTTAGGCCCAGCTTCTGCCAATCTAGCAGTTCCAAAACATGCAAATGTGAGTAGATCAATAGGTACCACTTCTGTGGAAAAGTAACGGTGCTCTATGCAGTCATGCCAGCCATATGACCTTGGAAGTGTCTATGGACAAGGCCAATTCTTCAGGCTTTGAAATGGAAATGAACACCACCTTCCAGAGTTGGGCACGACTGGACTTAATGTCAGGGCAAACCTTTACCTTCAATTTACTTCTGTTCAGTCAGTCAAAACCTCTTAAATCACAGGGATTGTGACTCATGAGTTCAGCCTGCCCAAGTTTGCTCATTCATTTCCATGATAACTCACTGATATTGAAAACAGACAAAATGCTAGACTGGGCGTTGCTTTCCCCTCAGATGGTTTTTCCTAGGTGCCAGTGTCAAGTTATGAAACTTTGTCATGGATTTGTTTGGCCATGTCACTTGAGCCTGATCACAAACAAGCACCTGGGGCATAGCTAATTGCTCTGTAATTAAGTAGTGCAGGATGCACAGTCCTGGGCATTTTACACGTTCTCATCAGTGGCTTCTGTGTCTTCCAGGTGAAACTTTTGTACTGAACGAAGGTCTCCCAGGTCCCTTGGAGCCTCGACTGGACCCTATGGACTCTGCCCTGAATGCTGTCACTGCAGCCAGTCCCAGCAGGAACTCAAGAGACTACCGAATTCGGGGATACAGACATCTTCATCAGCCTTCCAGCCTCAGTCAGTGTGGTAACTCAACCATGCATAGACTCAGTGCTGGAGGTAAGAAAGCTAACACCCTTTCTCTGTGAAGAATATGTAGTTGTCATATTAGGAACACAGGAACAGAGTCAATCACATTTTAGGCTTAGTGCATCTTGGACTGGCGGGTCATTTTATATGAGGGACACTATTAGCATTCTTTTTGTAGTAAGCTTCACTTTTTAAAAAGAGTGGTGTTGAAGATATAGGGCTCTAACTACTGCTCTCCCCAAGGCAATATATGGCTCTGTTACAGACTATTTTTACAGAAATATGGTAATACAACGACTACTGTCTTTCTGTATCATTTGATCTTAATGTTCACAGTTTCCATACCAGTGGTTCCCAACCTGTGGTCCGTGGACTACCAGTGGTCCACAAGAACAAAAACATGGTCCACGGCCTCACTATTACTCCATTGTTGCCTCAAAACCACACAACAAGGAGAGCGACTGGTCTCGCAAAACCCTTTTATAGTGCCGAGGCAACGGGGATGTCAGGAGGGGAGAGGCTGACTACCCATGAAAGATTACTACTACCACATCAGCTCTAGATTATTAAATATGGTTTTCTATGGGCGATCAGATGGCGACTCCTGGATGGCATATGTTCTGTATTAGAAATCAGAGCTGATGTGGTATATCCAATGCGGTTTTCTGAATCAGCACCCCAAATAAACAAACCCAATCTAAAATTGACCAAAAACTGATTCCTAACCCTTTTGGTACTAATGTTGCAGAGTGGTCCCTGATCAAGTGGTCTCTGGTCTAAAAAAGGTTGGGAACCACTGCTCCATAAATACCTCTGTGTGTGTGCATGTGTGTTTCAGATAACAACCAATAAGCTCACTGCAGAGGCCACAAAGCTGACTATAGGATTTGAACGGCACACGTTGCTGTGCCCTATTTAGGAGATGCGAGAAAGTCTGAGTATGTAAGGGTTGGAAATGATGTTACTTACGGTCTTGGTGGGGTCATGGCTGTGTCGTTGTGGGTTGTTCTGGTGGGTGGGATGTTGAAGTCCTGTGGAGTTGGTGGTGTGTGGTTGGGATGGTGGTTGGAGAAGAGTTTGTGGTGTTGAGTGTTTAGTTTGTTGTTGTGAGTGTGCAGTGGTAGTGTGGTGTGGATGTACGGTGTGTATGTGGGGTGTGTTAGTTGGTTGTACTGTGGAGGTTTCTGTTTAGCAGTGGTATGTATGTGTTGTGTGTGTTGTGTGTGAGTTGTGTAGTGGGTCTGTAGAGGTAGGCATCGCAAGTTGTGTGGCTGTCATGTTGTGGGGGTGGTGTTTGTAAAGTGGAGGTTTGGTGGTGTGTGTTTGGGATGGTGCTTGGGGAAGAGTGTGGAGTGTTGAGTGTGTAGTTTGTTGTTGTGAGTGTGCAGTGGTAGTGTGTTGTGGATATACTTGTCCACAACAAGTATATCCACTTACTTGTCCGAACGCATCAGCCGCTACGTCCCACCTTGTAATCTAAGATTATCCGGGGAAGCCCTGCTCTCGCTCCCGCCTACTTCTCAAATGCGGCTGGTGGGGGCGAGGGAGAGGGCCTTCTCGGTGGTGGCTCCCCGCCTGTGGATTGCGCTCCCTATCGATGCACGATCCACCTCATCCCTCCTGGCATTCACAGCCAAGTAAAATCCTGGCTGTGGGACAAGGCGTTTGCACACCAGCACAAGGCAGCATTTTAGATAGGATTTTAATGGAAAGTGGATGAATAGGGCCAATGCTTTTATGGACAGAACATTGTTTTAATCTGGAATGAATGCGTATGATGCTAATGTAATTGTATTTTAATGTATTTTAATGTATTTTAATTGTTGAAGGGTTCTGGGGTTTTATATTGTTACTGTGTGGGCATCGAATTGTGCCTTACTGTAAGCCGCTCTGAGTCCCCCCTCGGGGGTTGAGAAGAGCGGGGTAAAATCCTGAAATAAATAAATAAATATATGGTGTGTATGTGGGATGTGTTAGTTGGTTGTACTGTGCTGGTTTCTTTTTAGCAGTGGTATGTATGCGTTGTGTGTGTTGTGTGTCTGTTGTGTTGTGGGTCTCTAGAGGTAAGTATCGCGAGTTGTGTGGCTGTCATGTTGTGGGTGTGGTGTTTGTTAAGTGGGTGTCTTTTGTCCTTTGAGTGGTATGTATGTGCTCTGTGCACATAGTTGTGTATCTTCTGCATATTGGCGTTGTGTGGTATTTTGTGCTGGCTTGGTCTTTTGGATTGTGTTTCTCAAGTGTGGTTGTGAGAGTTGTAGTGTCTGGAGGAGTGTGTGGTGTTTTTTGTTGATTTTGTTGTTGTGATTGTGTGGCTGATCGTACCGTGGTCAGTGGTTTGTGGTGATTACCAGTGGTTAGTTTTCGTGGTTTGGCCAGTGTGGGCGAGGCTGAAGGAGCCTGTCCTTTTGGCACTGCGTGTCCTCGGCAGTCCGACTGGCTGTGGTGTGTGGGAGGCTGTCCTGAGATGATTTGTTTTGGCGGCAGTTATTTTGGAGAAATTGTCGGGGGCGGGGCCAGGCCGGGGGAAGGGGGTGGAGTGGTTGTGGGGATGGCAGGGGCGGGGCCTCCACTGGGAAGCAGCGCCGCCATTTTGTGTGGGCCGATGTCGGCTAATGGGATTGGCTGGCGGCCGCGGAGGACGCTGGAAAATGTAGGTTTTTTTCATCGTTGTTTTGGGGGCCTTCTAGGTTTTGGGGGGGAAAGTTTCTTTGCTAAAAACCTTCCTTGTCTGAGGCCTATTTTTGTTGCCAAGTTTGGTGTCTCTGCCTTGGAAGGTTTCTCTGCCTGTGGCAGTCTTTCGATAACGGGTCCTCCATTATATATATAGATTGCTAATTTAATTTCCAGCATTTGTTTTTGCTGTTGTCCAGTAAAGTCATTGTTTTAATCCATTTTATATGGTTTCGAAATGTTGGAAATTCAATGTATAATAGGACCCTTGCATTCTTGACCCAGCAACATATAAATACATGCATTTGGTGTTATGTTTCTAGTCTCTGACAGATACCTTGCTCTTCGAGACAGTTCACAGTTGGGCTCCCGGGACCCTTCTTCGTGGACAGTGGAGGATGTCATGCAGTTTGTGAGAGAAGCGGATGCCCAACTGGGACCCCATGCAGACCTCTTTCGTAAACACGTAAATGTTACTACTCTAATATTTACTATATTTAGCATCTATGACTTTACTTCATTCGCATTATTTTTATGATGTTGTTTATGATTGTGTTTTGTTTTATTATTTTATTGATTGATTTTAATGTGTTTTATTTTATCTGTGATTTTTGGGCTTCTTCCCTTGTAAGCCACCCCGAGTACACAACAAGTCCCACAGGGAGATGGTAGTGGGGTATAAAAATAAAGTTACTTACTTACTAAGAATGTGGGTTTCTCTTTGGTTAGACCAAGTCTGTTCTCCTTTTCCGGCTGTAAATACGGCTTCCCAGTATATCGTTCCCCCTGTCAGTTACATCTGGACATTTTAAAGGGAGCTTTAGTACCTGACTTTTACAGCCATGTCAGAGGAAATTAAGACTCCAACCATCCACAGTGAACACAGAAGGGCAATTCTAGTGTGATTCAGTGCATGCATAGAATTTAGGCACTGTATGTGTAATGAACGTATTAGTGCACAGACATAAATGTCAATTAGTGCTCTCACGGCCTTTCATGAATAGTATAAATAAAACATTATGGCTTGGAAAATTTATGCTAATTTTGTATATTCCCCTTCAAAATCTGAAATTGTCCCTATAGTTGGCTGAGATAATGATGTGTTTGATTTTTGGTGGTTCAGTATACACAAAACATTGTTTCGTGCCTTAAAAGCATTGTATAAAAGTATTGGATGTGAAACATAGGTGAATTTCATGTTTAGACTTGGTTCCCATCTCCAAGAGATCTCATTATGCACAAATATGCAAATAAAACATTTCAGTTAAAGGACACTCAAAACTGTATTTCCTGTATTTACCCGTAGGTGAAAAATTCAACTTTCAGTATTTCTTGTGCATTTCTCTTTTAAATCTTAGCTCAGTTAAAAGTTCTTTGGACATCCATTCTGGTTGTTTTACACTTCTATTTTTTTTCTCCTTGCTGGCACTGTTTGCAAGTGTGCCTCCAGTATCTCACTTTTAAGGTTCTCCGATCCATCATTAACTCCCTTCTCTTTTAGTATTCTTGTCCATGGGCTCGCACTCAGTATTTCTTTAAAATTCTTGAAGTCAGCTCTCTTCAAGTCTAGAATGCATGTTTGACTTCTCTTAGTTTCACCCTTCCTTTGTATCACAAATTCCAGGAGCACATGGTCACTCCTACCTAAGGATCTCACCACTTCCACCCCATTGACCAGATCACCTTGTTGCCTCTTCTAGACAATAAAATTGTCTGCAAGGCAAGTGAGGATTTTCTTGGATTTTGTACTCTTGGCAAAGTTTGTTTTCCAACAAATATCCGAGTTGTTGAAACCCCCCATTACTACTATATCTCTTCTTTCTGCATATTTGGTAATCTGGTCAAGAAAGTCTTCATCCAGTTGGAGGTCTGTAGTAGACCCCCACAACTAATCTTTATCAGTCCTCCTTCGCTTCTTATCCAGATGCCCTGAACTAGGTTTCCAGGATTGAAGTCTTGCATCTTTTCACAGATGTAAATATTTTTGACATATAATACTACTCCGCCCCCTCTCCTGTTTCTCCAATTATAGGACTCGTCCCACCAAGTTTCAGTAATGCGTATTATATCGTAACTGTTTTGTCATTCTAAGACTTCCAGCTCATCTTGTTTATTTCCCATGCTCTCGGCATTAGTGTAAAGACATCTAAGCCTGTGGGACTTTCCCCTTAGCTATTTATTTGAGATTATTGTCCTCTCACTGTTTGGTACTTGTTGTGTTTGTCCAATCCTCTCTTTAGCCTTTTGGCTGTTCACTCCAGGCCTTGATAAGTCCTTCACTCCAAGGATATTGTCACCCTCCCCACACAACCTAGTTTAACGTCTGTCTGGTTAGGATTGCAAGTGTCTTCCTTCCTACTTCTGGGAGGTGCAACCCATCCCGTGTCAGTAGCTCATCTTCCTGGAAAAGCAGACCATGGTCCAGGAAGCCAAATTGTTCTTCCTGACACCATATCTGGAGCCAGTTATTCACCTCTACTATTTTCTCACTCTTCCTGGGCCGCATGGTACAATGGAGAAGAGAGATGAAAAGATCACCTGTATGTGACATTTAGAAAGAGAAAGAAAACCAAGCATTGTTCTGTGAATCCTTCTAGAGTTACACCATCAATTCCAAGTTCTGGATGTTGTAGGGTTTTCGGGCTATATGGACATGATTCTAAGTTCTCTCCCCAGTAATCGATGATGAGGAAATTCAACACCTTAAGGTTCCTTAATGTCCTTAAGTGTCTCAATACGGGCCTCAAGTAAGCTGGAAGCAGGCTTTCGAAAATTAGAGCAATGCAGTATTCCAAATATAGAATTATGTGCAATTTAACCTTAGAATGGCCTTAGACGTTGAACTCTGGATGGCATGTTTTTAACTTTGAATGTATTTTAATCATGTCTAATATGTTGTCATTTTCAACTATTTTTAGGTTAATTTGTTGTTTTGAGCTGCCTTGAGTCCCCCTGCTGGGGTAGAGAAAGGCTGGGTATAAATATGGCAAATAAATAAACAAGCTAACTAAACTGTTCCTAATTGAGGACTTGAGACTTGGGCAGTATGGGGTTGAATTCCAACAAAATGTGTGTTTTTCTCTCTTTATGTTTCTAGGAAATTGATGGCAAGGCCTTGCTATTATTGCGCAGTGACATGATGATGAAATACATGGGCTTAAAGCTGGGGCCAGCACTAAAACTCAGCTACCATATTGACAAATTAAAACAGGGCAAGTTCTGAAGAATAAAGTGTCTTTCTGGCACAAGTCTTGCAAACATCATGCTCTCTTCTCCAATACTGACAGGTAACGTGAACCTGATTTTTTTGCCCATCGCATTATAGCACTACAAGAATATCTTCTCTACCACAGAAAAGAAGGTTTTTTTCCTAGAGGAAGACCCCGGGCACGCCAGACCTTCAGTTGAGACTTGCATATAGAGAGCTTGGCCTGAAAGGATAAATGTTTCCTCAGCTTTCTGCTGGTGGAATTTAGGACCATAGACAATCTTACAGGGAAGGTGAGCTTGTTTTGTATCTGGAGTTCTGGAAGAGCCGCATTCGCCTTGGACGTCGCTGTTGGACCCTTTGCACCACGTTCTTTTTCCTGCCCGCCTCAAGGATTGTCTTCATATTGCACAAAGAGTGCATTTTGGCTGGGCAATGCCAGGAGGTTGTTCCCTTTCTGTGCCATGAAGAAAGGACTAACTGCAAGGAACCAGTTCTTTCATAAGATAACCAGGTGCTGTTATCTACTCCCTTGGTATCAGGGATTGTAGCAGAGGACACACCATTCTGCTAGCTCTCCAATCTGAATATAGATTTTTTTTCCTTTGCCTTCATGGAGGTAGTAGAGTTCTAATATTTATTTGGAACGAAAAGGGAGAATAATTGTGATGGACTGAAAAGTGGATCTGCATTAATATCACTATCACCCACCTTGGAAACTCTTCAGATAAGTCGGCGGGAAGAGAGAGCTTTCTTTACCCAGATGTCAGGGCAGATAACCAAATAACCCAGCATGCCCCAAGAATATGGGTTTTTTTCTACTTGATATTGAAATAGCCACTGTTTGAGATTTTTTGCTGGGAAGTTAAATCTTTCTTATTCGACAATAGTACCGTTTAACATCTCCCCCACTTCACACTACGGCTATCTGAGAGGCTGGTGTGATGTTGACTATATAGAGAACTGGTTTTTGAAATGTTTGTCCATCCCCTGGTGTGAGCAGATAAACATGAATTAATTTGTATTGTATGTATGCTGGGAAATGTTTAATGTATTTATTTTTATGGCACTTAAGCAGTGACCCCTGCTGTTTCAGAACTGAAAACTTTTCCTGCTAGTGAATGAAAATGAGAAAATAAGGTCTTAAGCTGGTGCCCCAAAGTTCTGCTTCTCTTGAGATCCATGAATGAAGGCTTCTGTACTTCCAAAAAGCAAAACTATAAGGCCTTTTGATTTCCTTACCTACTCCAGACACTGAACAGTGTGCCATGTCTTTTGAGATGCATAGACACGGGCCTTTGGATTAGTCACGTGTGTCATTCCCCATACTATAAACTGATCATAGGACAGTGTGTGGTACACATAGTTTTTAAGCCCCTTCTTTCTTGAGCAGTGGAACTCTCTGCCCCAGACATGGTGGAGGCTCCATCTTTGGAGGCTTTGAAACAGAGGCTGAATGGCCATCTGTCGGGGGCTTTGAATGCGATTTTCCTGCTTCTTGGCAGGGGGTTGGACTGGATGGCCCACGAGGTCTCTTCCAACTCTAGGATTCTATGATTTCCAAGTCATATGTTTTACTACCCTTCCTGTGGATACTTCTTCCTTTCTCATCAGGCTCTTCTTGAAGAGCGACTTTTTAGACTGCTCCAGAAGAAGAGATTAAAGAACCTAACATTTAAAATGCAAAAACAAGTGAACGCCCCACGTCTAAAACAGATCTTAAGCCAGTTGTTGGGAAGGAGCTTACTGTAGAGGGATGTAACTCAGCCAACACGCGGCTTGCCTGATGTAGCCTTCTTTTTGGGGCAGGGTTACAGTCTTTGTTATTGCTGTCTGGCTACACAATCACATTTCTGTGAGCAGGAAACAAAGATGACCCTGTCAATATTTTTTCTGCACTTATTCTGTTGATTTTGTTTATAAATAAAAGAGGGAAGGAAAGTGGTCCTGGTGAAACTCTACAGTTATTTGTTTACTTGATCAATGCTCCAAATTACACAAATGCAAAAGTTTATTTGCAACTTTAGTGAAATAGAAAGTGATCGATCTACCTAGCACAAATTAGTGGAGGCACCTGGTTCCTGAGGTCCTAGGACAGTGTTTCTCAACCTTCCTAATGCCACGACCCCTTTATACAGTTCCTCATGTTGTGGTGACACCCAACCATAACATTATTTTCGTTGCTACTTCGTAACTGTAATTTTGCTATAGTTATGAATCGTAATGTAAACATCTGATATGCAGGATGTATTTTCATTCAGTGGACCAAATTTGACACAAATACCGGATACACCCAAAGTTGAATACTGGTGGAGTGGAGGGGTGGGATTGATTTTGTCATTTGGGAGTTGTAGTTGCTGTGATTTATAGTTAACCTACAATCAAAGAGCATTCTGAACTCCACTAATGATGGAATTGAACCAAACTTGGCACACAGAACTCCCATGACCAGCAGAAAATATTGGAAAGCTTTGGTGGGCATTGATCGTGAGTTTTGGAGTTGTACAGTAGGTCGCCTACATCCAGAGAGCACTGTGGACTCACAATGATAGATCTTCTGAGAAGCTGGCCAGTCACAGTGGAAAAGGGCTTTTGATGGGACAATTTGCCTTCTATTCCAAAAAGGAAGAGAAGGACAGGCGGAGAGATCTTCAGCCTTCTCTGCCTAAGACCATCAGAAATATATGTTTTTTGGACTGGATGGCCCACTAGGTCTTTTCCAACTCAATGATTCTATGATTCTAATAATTGCCATTTTCCCACTTGTAGTGCAACCCACTTAATTGTTCTTAGTCACATGTCCTTACCATATACAGAAACCCCTTTGTGACTTAACATTACAACACCTGCCTGAACCACTTCTTATAATCAAGTTTTTACATTACACATTTGTTAACCTTTTTAAGTGTGACCAGGCAGATTTGGACCTGGTTCTTATATCATAAAACCAGAGAATGATTCTTCCTACACAGTTCTGTTTCCCATGCTGTGTCCAGAAGATATCTTTCAGTACCCAGGACTAGGAGAGGGACGGAGGCATGAAGGCAGCATAGAAACTTTGAGGACAACCCTAGTAGTCATCTCTCAGCTGCAGAATTGCAAGTAGGTGCTGCCTGGGTGCCTTTATTCCATCCGTGCTCAGTAAATGGTGGTGGCAGTGTGCTCTGGATGCTTGAATACTGCTAGGGTGGAAAGTAGACATTAAGTAAGGAGGTGTGGCGAATTACACAGCTGCATTTTACTACGCTTGGCAGGGCCCTAACGGGTCTTTGCAAAATTTTAGTGCTTCAAATTTTGACGGTAACCCAGCCCTCTTTCTCCTGGGCATAAAAGTGTCTGCTCTCCGGCAGGCTTCTCAGTTCTTTTTCATTCACCACTTCAGTTTGTAGCTCTTTGGATCTATTTGTTTCACTTTTAATTAATTGCCTTGTGTTTCTTACTGTCTTTATCGTGCACCAACCCTCTGGATTGTGACAATTGGAAGTCTGGTTCATTTGGTTTTGTCAATAGCTCTGTCGACCTCCTCTACCTTGGCCCCAATACCATCGAATTCTGTCACCCTTCCATTGTCGCCCTCGATGTGGATAGCCCTGAAATGTTCCATGGAGGAAGCTACAAGGGTGCAAACAGAGAAAACCTCCTTGAGACAGTCTCCATCTATCTCTCACACTCTGGGAAAAGGGTATGAGGAAGAACTTTGTAAGAAAAAGAAGACCAAAAGGAGGAAGAAAGATCTCCCACCCCCAACGCCCATTCCATCGTCAGATAATGAAGCCCGACCGCCTCCGTCAGTGGCATCCTCAGTCTTGAGGAACATCCAAAGCTTCTTCAACTGCATGAGGACCCCCCCACACACACACACACACCTTCACACACTATCCAATAAGTTCCACAGCTCTCCAAAGGAGAGGTTCAAGATTCCCACACTTCAGACTCCAGGGCCTTCATGTCGCCAGCTTTTTCTGAGTCAAGGAGACAGCACCATGTGAGCAATAACAGACTCCCCCTATAAAGGTTGCCTAGGCATTGGCAAACTAAGGCCCTCTGTGTCTTTATGTCCGGCCCTCAAAATTTCTCCCATCCTCTGGGCATAAGTATGTGGTGGAGGGGGCTGAGGGACTTCCAAAGCCTCACCTAGCATAAGGGTGGGGTGATCATCCCCTTCCTGATCTCTCCCTTTCGGCTCTGCTCCTCCCAGGCCCACCCCACTTGTGTCTCTTCCATGGCCTGGCCCGTCCGCTCATGGGCCCACCCAGCCCTTCCTCCTGATTGGGTTTGCAATGTGGCCACAAGACAAAAAGTTTGTTCATGCCTGATCTAGCCTAAGTGGCACAGCACGCCAGCCCAGCATGCCAAAAACATCTGTCTTCTCTTGAGTGTGAGGCCTCCCCCTCCTCCACACCATACCACTGCCACACTACCACCAAGGGCTCTACTACAACTTTCTGATACCTCACTTCACTCCGACTTTCGCCACACAGCTCCCTCGCACCAGAAATCAATTCTGAAATCTGTGGGTTCTTATATTTCACTGGAACACAATGTTTCCAATGTCAGCCCTCCTTCACCCACTGATAACACCAAAAGCTTCATAGTACAAGTTCTCTGTATGGCAGACACTCTTGGCCTTGAGGTCAAGCAATCCTCCAAAGCTGTTGAGGACCCAGTCTTTCACAAGATGCAGGGCCAAACTCTTCAAACCACATTTCTGCCTTTCCTGCTGTATCTCTTGAAGAAACTTAAGGCCTCTTGGAAGAAACCTTCATCCATGCATCTGACTTGCAAAAAGATTGAGGCTTGGTATAAGGCGGACAGTTCCGACCATAAGTGGCTCTCCACTCATCCTCAATCCAACTCAATGGTGATTAAGGCTTCTCAGTTGTCAGGATCCAAATGGACCCTGACCGACAAAGAGAGGAAATGCTTTGATGCCATCAGCAGAAAGCTTTACCCAACTGTAGGTTCCCCCTTTGAACCCTTGGCTACCTGTGACTTCACATACTTTCTTGGAAAGTGGCCTTTTTGGTGGCTATTACATTGGAACATAGGGCGCCAGAGCTTTCAGCTCTCCAGGTCAATTTGTTCTACCTCAGTTTCCACTTGGACTGGGTGGTACTTTGACCAGACATTTCCTTCCACCCTAAGGTCATGTCAGCCTTCCATCAAAACCAGGACATTGTTCTGCTGGCACTGATCCAGAACCCAGACATTCCCTTGGAATCAAGGTTCCACTGCCTCAACTGTTTCTGTTTTACTGACACTTGGACAACTTGTTTCTCTGCTATACTGGTTCCAGAAAGGGAAATCCAGTGTTGACTCAGAGGCTAGTTAAGTATATTGCTTCCATTATCAAACTCTCTTACAGACTGGAAAAAGGGACCTGCCTCAACACATCCATCCCCACTGCACTAAAGGGCCTCCACGGCTTTCCTGAAAGGACTGCCCCAGACTCTTTATTTGTAAAGCAGCTACCTGGGTAAACCCCCTTACCTTTGTGCCTCAATACAGACTGGACTCTTGGACTTCCAGAGACACTGCATTTGGACATTTCATCCTTCTATCCTGCATATCTTAACAAATGTTCTTCCTTTGAATGTATGACATCTACCTCTACCGGTACCATTCTATTGGTTCAATGCATTAGTGAAGTTTGTCATTGTACCTTTCTATGTTATGCTAAGGTGGACCACCTTGTAGTTTTATTGCACTTTATTTTCCTCTATTTACATGTTCCAATTATTTTACATGTTCCAAGAAATTGCACTTCACTGTGGCAGTTTTAAGATGTGTCATTGCACTCCAATTCTATGAGTAACCTAGGTTGCTACACTTTAATATTTGCTGATTTAATAAAACATTTGTGTTAACTTTAATCTGTATCGTGTGGCGTGTGTTCACCTCCAGCACCGGGAATGTGGCGCAGCTGGCTGGGTGTCAGCTGGATAAGATCTCTACTGACCAGAAGGTCATGAGTTCGAAGCCTGCCCGGGTCTCGACCAATTGCGTAGCTCGTTGTTGACCTTTGCAACTCGAAATACAGTTGCATCTGTCAAGTAGGAAATTTAGGTACCACTTTGTGTGCGGAGGCTAAATTTAACTGATTTATGAGGCCATAAAAATCTCCAGGAAATACACAAAAAAAATAAAGGAATGCGACAGCTCCTCCTGGTGGCCAGAAGCTGGAATGTTAAATTGCCTCTATGTCTGTCTATATATGTTGTATGTCAAATGGCATTGAATGTTTGCCTGTATATGTGCATTGTGATCCGCCCCGAGTCCCCTGTGGGGTGAGAAGGGCGGAATATAAATGATGTAAATAAATAAATAAACACCTCAACTTGCTAGTCTCCAGTTGTGTGATTCATGGAGACCACAAAGAATAGGTTGCTTACCTGTACTGTGTTTCTTTGAGTGGTCATCCGTGAAGTCACACAACCCAGTAATCCCTCCCCTCTGGGCCATGCACTGCCCTCAAGACTACAGCTGGAACTGAGGAGCCTGGCAGCAAGCAGACATCTTTATGCTCAAGGAGAGGGAGTGGTGTTACTGCCAAAATTTTGACTGCTAAAGCTTTGAAAAAGATCTGTTAGGGTCCTGTGCAGGCGCAATAACCCAGTTGAATGATTTCATGGATGATGCAGAGGACCGGGGGCCAGACAAAGATATCCCAACAATATTGGATATCCCAAAAATGTAGAGGACACTGGCCCCTTTATCTGTATTCAAGTTTAACTGCCACCAATAATAATACTTCAGCAGACTACCTCCATTAATGTAATGTGTAAGAGGCACACAGAGACATAAGTTGGTTCAAACAGGGAAAAGATGTTTATTTACTTAAATAGGCACAATAAAACATACATATTTAAACTTTTTTCTTAAAAGTTCCTTTACACACAGTACTCTAACCCTTTTAGACTCTAACTATAGTTCCATCACGAGGTAACCATTAAATAACCACAAGCCAAAATTCCTCCAACCCTGTCTCCAAACCATTTTCCTTGGTTGCTGCGGTCCATATATTTATTTGCCAGGGCTCTATCACCAGAACTATGGTGTGCATTCTCGATCTTGGGACCACCTGTGAGCACACATTGGAACTATACATCTATGACCTCACAATTTCAAGCTCTGGTAAAGATAAGTGGAGGTTCATGTCATAGACTTGCTATAACTCAAGGCAGCAGTAGGGATTTATCAAGAAACCTGGACTCTTGTCTAACATGAATACTCATTCCTTCC
This sequence comes from Anolis apletophallus, assembly GCA_030556195.1. Lineage (NCBI taxonomy): Eukaryota > Metazoa > Chordata > Lepidosauria > Squamata > Anolidae > Anolis > Anolis apletophallus. The sequence continues at coordinate 29,523,758 of JARBWK010000011.1, read as the reverse complement.
ATGGTAAGTTATGTTTTAAAGGAGTTGGGAAGGAGAAGGATTAAACCCGTGAAAAATATTTCCTTTGGCTGTGGCATCTACAGGTTGGCGACATTGCATATTAAGTGAATGAAGGCAACATAGTCTTGCCTTCATAGGAATCCTCCAGGTGCCTTTCCACCATTTAGCTGGAGATATGGAACATGGAATCTCAGGAGTCCACCACTATCATGAATCTGGACATAGTCACATCTCTATAGAACCTGTTTTCAGAAACTAAACAGCAATCTACTCGTAGACCTCTAGGTCAGTGTTTCTCAACCTTACTAATGCTGCAACCTCTTAATACAGTTCCTCATGTGGTGACTCACAACCAAAAAAATATTTTAGTTGCTACTTCCTAACTGTAATTTTGCTACTGTTATGAATCATAATGTAAGTATCTGATATGCAGGATGTATTTTCATTCACTGGACCAAATTTGGCACAAATACACAATACGCCCAAATTTGAATACTGGTGGGGTTGGGAAGGATTGATGTTGTCATTTGGGAGTTGTAGTTGCTGGGATTTATAGTTCACCTACAATCAAAGAGCATACGGAACTCTATGAACAATTAAATTGAACCAAACTTGGCACACAGAACTCCCACTTCCAACAGAAAATACTGGAAGGGTTTGGTAGGCATTGACCTTGAGTTTTGGAGTTGTAGTTCACCTACATCAAGAGAACACTGTGGACTCAAACAATTATGCATCTGGACCAAACTTGGCAGAAACACGCAATATGCCCAAATGAGAACATTGGTGGAGTTTGGGGAAGATAGACCTTGACAGTTGGGAGTTGTAGTTCACCTACAATCAGAGCATTCTGAATCTCACCGATAGAATTGGGCCAAACTTCCCACACAGAAACCCCATGACCAACAGAAAACACTGTGCTTTCTGATGGTCTTTGGCGACCCCTCTGACATCCCCTCGTGACCCCCCCCCCCCGGCGGTCCCGACCACCAGGTTGAGAAACACTGCTCTAGGTGGCCCACGTAATACGTTTTTCAATACAAAATAGTTTAGCAACAGCAACAAAATAGGAGGTTGTGGAGGGGGGCGGGTCCAGGGGATTTGTGTGTGTATAGACAAATTCCAAGTCTCCATAATTGAAAGAAAAAAAACACCAATGTATGGCTTCAGATTCTTTTGCTGGCAGCTTTCAAGATGCCAGCAAAAGAATTAAGCATAAACGATATGAAAGTATTGTCGCTGAAAGAACTGGAAAAACTGTTACTAATTTTGTATCTAATTTGACAGTGTAAGCACGAAGTAACACATTTAGTGTTTCATCACTTCTGCTGGGACTTGCATATGCTCTAGGCATGAATGTAAAGAATAATTGGGGAAGGGTGAGGAAGGTTTACTATTTACAATAAATTGTAACAAAAAATGGAAACGGAGATTTTAGGATGGGTTTGCTAGATTTAAGAAACATTGATCAGATCCAGGGCTAGGCTTTAGCACAGCTGGTAAATCACCAGCAGTGATAAGCTCTACCAACTGAAAGGTTGCCAGTTCAAAGCCCCAGGTCGGCATGAGCACCTTACTGTCAGTCCAGCTCACTGTTTACCTAAGCAGTTCAAAAACAGCTTAGATTTGTAAATAGATAAATTAGTTACTGCTAAAATATGGGGGAGGTATTTTACGACACCATAAAAAGAAAAAGATCAGAAAATGCCCAGTGACCAAAAGGAAGGAGGAGGTCCTGATGGCTCTTAGAGGATGGAGCAACAGCACCCCCTGTGGCTGGATTCAAGCACAACCTCCAAGTCGCCAGAAAGCTGGACATTGATACAACACACCTCCTTTCTGTCTGTCTCTGTCCTGCCTGTTCAAACGGCATTGAATGTTTGCTGTGTATGTGTACTGTGATCCACCCTGAGTCCCCTTGGGGAGATAAGGCGGAATATAAATAGTTATTGTTGTTGTTTTTGTATCTCTTTATGCTTCCCCATATGAGAGAGGTTAACAAGTAGTCTGCCACACTATGTCAGCAATAACCAGCCAAACCACAGTCCTCACATCAATCAGTGTAATGATTACCAGAGCCAAATGTTTTCCTGACAAGCTTTGACACCATACTGAGGCCTTATCAGCCACAGATCTTGTAAGGACTTTTCTTTCTTTCTACCCCATCCAGGAGCAATCCAGAAAAGGAGAGGTCTTTCCAGCATAAACTACTAAAAAACCACACACACACACACACACACAAAGATGAATGTTGAATTAAACAGATCAAATCTGCATCATGCAATATTCCAGTGAAGACTAAGCTCCTGTCTCTAGGATTTTTTCACATCATCTTTGGTTTCTGAAAATGGAAATAGCAACAACTCCAGAGATCATAGAGGAACATGCAGTACCAGTTAATAGTTTTGATCAGTATCCAGAGGCGGCATTGGAAGATTCTAAAACTGAAGTGAAGGAAGAAGATGATTGTTCTGGTCAATCCTATGTCCTCTACATTGGAAACTTGAACCCCAAGTATTCCCGTGAAGTCCTCTGTAGCATGCTGAAGGATATCCTTGGCATGGCCGGTGTCACTCTTCAGAGGCACCACGTTGAAGTCGTCAAGAAACGCAAGCAGGCGTATGCCTTTATCCAGGTGGGAACCGAAGTCAGGCTGGAACAGGTCTTAAAGCAGTTACTACTCGCCTCTGACACAGAGCAGCATCTCACAAAGGAACTTGTGAAAAAAGGAAGAAGTCTGCTTGTAGGACAAGGCAAGAAGATTACATTTGGTAACAAAGATGGGGGAGAGGTAAGGCTGCAGAATAGATTCATCTGTGATAAGTCTTCAAGGCAGTAGAATCAAGAACCAGGAAACAGTTTGATGTGTTCTCAAAGTTTTCTGAATAACTAAAAGCACTTCACTGGTACAATGCTGAGAGGTAGGAGAAAATAACTAGATCTAAGCCACGCACACACGCCAAGTTAACTGTTATATTTAAATTACCCTACAAATGGAGATTCTGCTCCACATAAGAGAGTAGTCTCAATTTGGGAACTGAGTCTGAGGCTCACCGTTCTCAACAGAGACTCCTTCAATCCTACTTGGGTTCCTCTGAAAGATCCTGGGATGCTCACCAGGATCCCAGGTATATCCCCCCCTCGGGTGGGGGGACCTTTACAAGTATGATTTTGACCCCCGACTCCACCTCACTTAACTAATTAACTGAGATGAGTGCACAACAATTCTTGGTGGTTTCTGTGAATGCGCACCAGTGGGTTAACTACACTCACGCAGTGCAATTCTTAACCCCCTAGAGCTCTGAAGGATACTTTTTGCTGGTATTTCTGCCCACCATCCTGGTGTGGGCACTGCCATTGCTTCAGTACTTTTCTATCCACTGTGTCAGTAGCAAGAGGAAGAACCTTTGCTTGATAGCATTGCTAGGCTTAGGCCGAGCAGTCAGATAGTCCTTTCAGTACTAGATTAACCTTTAGTTAGGACTTGATCCTTCCCACTATTGGGACTTCCATGTAGTCCTGCTAGTCAGCTGGTTGACTAGTTTTTATTTGAATGTTGTATCTATACCTCCTTCCTTAGCTTGAGTTTATGGTATGAAGACATTGCTTTTACGGATGTTTTTGTTATCACATGCGTGATTGTTGTATCCTTACATATTTTACTTAAATGTATGGTAGCTCCTTTGGAGGCTTTTAAACAGAGGCTGGATGGCCATCTGTTGGTGGTGCTTTGAATACGATTTGCTTCCTTCTTGGCAAGGGGTTGGACTGGATGGCCCATGAGGTCTCTTCCAACTCCATGATCCTATGATGTCGTTTGTTTGTTCAGTCGCTCCCGACTCGTGACCTTATGGACCAGTCCACACCAGAGCTCCCTGTTGGCCATGGCCACCCACAGCTCCTTCAGAGTCAAGCCAGTCACTCAAGCATACCATCCATCCATCTTCCCCTTGGTTGGCCCTTCTTCCTTTTCCCTTCCATTTCCCCCAGCATCATTATCCAAGCTTTCTCGACTTTTTATTGTGGCCAAAGTATTTCATCTTTGCCTGTAATATCCTTCCCTCCTGTTTATTCTTAATGTGCCTTTAAATGTTAGTCACTTTTTCCTAGCCCCCCCCCCCAATAGAATTTATTGCAAATATATAAGGAATGGGGAAGGGTACAAGAATGGACATAGAACAGGGACATTTCAAACATAAATAATAATAAACTTTATTTATAACCCGCCACCATCTCCTCAAAAGGGACTCGGGGCGGCTAACATGAGGCCAAGCCCAAAAATAATACAACACAATAAAACACAAAACAGCATCTTTGCCTTCTTTGTTATCTAATACAAGAGAGATTTCTATGAAGTTAAAAAAGGAAGAGAAAACATGTATTTTCTAATCTAAAACAGGATGGAAAAGCGGGTGTATAGTGTTTTGAAACAAAGGAGATAGAAAAGTTGAGGAATAGAAAATAGAAAGCCCGAAGTAATGCATTTTCTTCTTTTAAATACTCATTAAAGGGCTGCCATTCTTCTTCAAATTTGGACAGATCAGGCAATTGTATAATAAACCTTGTCAGATTGTCCATCTCTGCCATGTGCAACGTTTTTGTAATCCATAAATCTTGGGTGGGAATTGCTTCTTGTTGTTTCCAATAGTAAGCATAAACAGACCTTGCTGCAGTTACCACGTATAAAAAAAGCACCAGGATTTTTTTTTGCATAGTGTTAAATTTGTAAGTCCCAAAAGAAAGGCTTCTGGCTCTATCTAAGTGGTACTTTTACATGTTTAATATGTTGTCAATGTTCTTATGAATTATAATCCAGGGTATTTTTTCTTAAGACATGTCAACCACAAATAGTAAAAAGTTCCTTCTTTTTTATGACATTTCCAACAAACATTTTATTAATTTCAGTTCCATCTTTGCTAATCTTCCCAGTGTCATGCACCACATGTGTGAGTATTTTTGCAATCTGCAGTTTTTATGTAATCAGCCCAATGGAACAGAATGTATTGTTTACCTTTGTGTTGACAAATCATGCCTTCATACAGTATGTTGGTGAGCTCTTCAAGGTTTTTTTTAAAAAAATAACTATTTAATAAAAGCGTTATTGTTTATAATTCCTTGACTATTGAGTGCCACGAATCCCTCTTTCCATCTCTCATAGCTTGGTAGTCACCCAGTTGTGTGATTCACATAGATCACGAAGGACAGGTTGCTTACCTGTAACTGCATTTCAAGTGGTCACCTGTGAATTTGCAGAAACCCCACATCCTCCCCTCTGCTGGTCATATTACCCTTGGTTACTCTGGCTGCAGCTATGGCCAAATGAACTGTGGGTGGGGGCGGCAACCAGCACCTTGGGTTTTTTTGACATAATTTTTTTATTTGATACATTTTGTCAATTTACTAACTTTTGCCATACAAGTCTTATATTAGTATACATTATTCCAAGTCACTTTACCTTATATACTTTATACATACCTTAGATGTGTATCGCCCATTACCCATACCCTCCCCTCCCATTCCCCCCTGTCCTGGAACAGCAATTCTAAATGATGTCATTGCATCATTTTAACCAGGTGGAAAGCCTGGTTTAAAATGCTATATCCATCACCTCAATCTATTCTGTCGATTAGCACAGACCATTTCCTGTACCAGTCTTGTTTTGCTTGACTATTTTATACTTGTTTTTCCTTTGATTAATGAAATCATGGATTATATATCCCAATAGATAAGCCCACCAAGTTTCGAAATCCCATCTGGTATTGTCTCTCCATCCTCGGGCTATCGTGGCCTGTACTGTGACTTGTCATATATTTTAGTTCTGTCAGTTATTATTTTCCTTTCCTCTATACTGATACATGAATCTGGCTTTATCCCACATTTGTTCTTTTCCTATTATTATGAACTTGGTAGGGCGGGCAGGATTACCATCAAAAATCTTCTGCCTAGAGTTTCTGGAAGGTTCTAAGAGGCTATCCAGTTATGTGAATTCACAGATGACCACTTGAGGAAATAGTTACAGGGAAGCAACCTGCCCTTTACTTGTCATAGTGCTAAACTTGAATGTAGAATTAACCAGTAGAAGTATTGCATTACAAGTCCCCATATAGATACTGTATGTAATACATCCAAACTCCAAAACGTCCAGTATTCAAGAGTAGTACATTCAATTTGCAGTGACAATCTTAATGACATTTGGCCTTGGATCGTAGAGTGATGTATTATTCTTGTCACATCTGTAGAGCGACTCTGCCGGGAGCTGCTCAGAGGCTCCTTCGGGAGTACCACAAGTACCTGAGAAAAGCAGAAAGGGGCTACCAAACGAAATGCAAATTAACGCCATTAGAAAATCCGCTCCATACCCTTGGAGACTGGTAGACAGACCCAGGAAGTTCCTCAGTGGCACTCGTTCAGACAGTGTCATTGTCCAGAGAGAAATTGTAGGCAAAGACTGCCTGTTCTATGGAGCTTTCATGGGTAATGAGACCCGGAATATGGAATTCAAGCGTGGCAGTGGTGACTATCTGGCAGTAACCTTGAAGCATCACGTGCGGAAGTATGCATGCGCTTTCCTTAACAGTGAAGGAGGCAGTCTTTTTGTGGGAGTGGAAGATAATGGCCTAGTACGTGGAGTCAGGTGTGATCACAAAGAGGAAGACAGAGTTCGCCTGCTCATTGACTCCGTCTTGAAAGGCTTCAAGCCCCAAGTTTTCCCAGCTGTCTACACATTAAGTTTCATCCCAGTTATCAAAGCTGAAGACACTGGCATCTTCCTGAAAGTTATGCAGCTAAAAATTCATCCTCCCAAACCACACCAAGAACTTTTTCTTTATGAAACAGACCAAGGGGAAGTATACCTGCGACGAGATGGCAGTATTCAGGGCCCGCTCACTGGGAGTGCCATCCAGGAGTGGTGTCGGCAGGTAATTTTCACACTGTCTGTATAACTAAGTAGAAAATGGGCTCAGGAACAACAGAAAGGAAAATTATATTTTACTTGTGGAAAGGAAATTACTGTGTATACTCATGTATAAGTCAAATAGAGGTTTAAAATTTTTGCTACGACCTGTAGTAAAATGTAGGGACATGTGACATTATTTTCCTCTCCTTTTAAAAATGCATGGAGGGAACATCCTTAAGCAGACCTAAAGGGAAAGGGAGAATCTGTTTACTTGAGATTATTATGCGTTTATAAATTGCATAATGGATCTTAAAATGTCTACATCTATACCAGTGGTTCTCAACCATCCTAATGCCGTGACCCCTTAATACGTACAGTTCCTGATGTTGTGGTTACCCCCCAACCATCCAATTATTTTTGTTGCTACTTCTTAACTGGAATTTTGCTACTGTTATGAATGGTAATGTAAATATCTCATATGCTGACTGTATTTTCATCCACTGGACCAAATTTGACACAAATACCCGCTACGCCTACATTTGAATACTGGTGGGGTTGCGAAGGGATTGATTTTGTCATTTGGGAGTTGTGGTTGCTGGAATTTATAGTTCACCTACAATCCAAGAGCATTCTGAACTCCACCAACGATGGAATTGAACCAAACTTGGCACACAGAATTCCCATGACCAACAGAAAATATTGGAAGGGTTTGGTGGTCACTGACCTTGCGTTTTGGAGTTGTAGTTCACCTACATCCAGAGAGCACTGTGGACTCAAACAATGATGGATCTGAACCAAACTTGGCACGAATACTCAATATGCCCCAATGTGAACATTGGTGGAGTTTGTGAAAACAGACCTTGACATTTGGGAGTTGTAGTTGCTGGGATTGATAGCTCACCTACAATAAAAGGGCATTCTGAACCCCACCAATGATAGAATTGGGTCAAACTTCCCACACAGAACCCCCATGACCAACAGAAAATACTGTGTTTTCTGATAGTCTTTGGCAATCCCTCTGACACCCGCTCACCCCCCGAGGTCCCAACCCTTAGGTTGAGAAACGCTGATCTATACCAATAAAGGGAAAGGAATATAAATGAGAAAAAAAGAATGAGACGTGGGGCAGAAGAGCAAGAAAAGCAATCTGCTTCTATTAGGGACTCACCTCACTACTCCTCCCTTCCAAAACCAGAGAGCTCTTTCTTCTTCCTTCCTTCTACATCTCCTTTTATTTGGCCCAAGTAGCATTTAGCACTAGCGGTTTGGGGCACCTGAAGCAGAGCAGTGATTGTTGCAATTTTTAATAGGGACTTCCTATAGTCTCTCTGCAAATCTTGCCAGGCTTGCAAAAAGACTGGGATGTCTAATACAGGAAGCTCCTATTAAAAATGGCCACCAACACTCTGCTCTTAACCCAAGTGCCCAAAATAGCCAGAATTGCAAAACATTTCCGGCATTGAGGTATGGATAAATTGATCTAGATTTTTTTTTTGTTTTTTAAAAAAGTTTTGATATATACATGAGCATATACTGCCATCTGTTTCATAGTAGTTTGGCTTACAAACAATACGAAACATTTTTTCCGGTGTTCATTCCTGTCCTAAGAACCAAATGTTATCTTCTATTTATTATAAAACATAGCTAAGGCCTCTGATACATAGCAGAGATGTGGGCGTGAGCTTTATTTTTACTGCTAAAATTCTTTGAAATTAAAATTATTAGATCGATCACAATTTAACCACAAGTTATCACATTCATCACTGTTTTCAGAAAACCTGGAACTCTAGAACCACAAAACAAATACCTGTAAACCCTGGATATATATAAGGTCCAAACTGTTCCACTGGCTGCGATTGTGGGACTAAGGCCTAGTCTCGTGCATTTGTACAAGATAGCTATCAGTTTATGTTTGTTTAATTCATATAGCCCCGTTTTTGTTTTTAAGCACAGCTTCCAAAAACGGTGCCTTTCCGAATGAGCTTTTTTGTCCCACATCCGAAAAAAAAGAATATTTTTGTTCCATTGGTGGCAATGGGCGGGTGATCCTATACATGGCTCCCCTTCCCCATAGGTTTAAGGCTGCTGCGGTTTCCCACTTCAATTGGGCCACTTCTTCTGAGGGCTCTTTATCAGAGGCCCTTGGCGGCTTGCTGGTTGCCGGGGTTTGTCCTCCATTGCTCAGGAACCGGCAAGCTGCCAGCCCCGCACCAAGGATCTCCGATAGAGATCTCAGCACAATCCCTCTTCTTTCTATAACTATGATGCCGAAAAGTAGGCCTGGAGCTGGTACCTGCTTCCACCTGCCTTTCGTATCGAGTTTCGTTTCGTTCCGGGAGGGGGTCTTGCATATCTTGCCATCCAAATGGACGGAACGAAACTGAAACACAAATTAAACGGATGATACAGATACTGGGCCCATGACTACTATGGCCTACATGTAAAAATGAAAAATATAGTAGTAAATTTGAACTCCCGGTTTCATAAGTGTATGAGATTTCCAAAACCATAGACAACCGACTTGCTGGATGATGTGACTACTAACTGAGCAATCTCTGTAACGGAGGACTGATTGTTGTGGTAATGCAGTTAGCAGCCAGACACAACAGACAAATATCACAAGTTTAGACAAAATCTCAGAAAAAAATTACGGTAGCTTGACTGCATGAAATAGAATTACAACAATTTTGTATATTTTTAGAAATGGACAGAAGAGATCAAGAAGCTGGAAATGAAAATAGAAAGCTTGATGGAAGAGAAAGAAAGTTTGCAGCACTACAAACAGCAAAACGCCAGATCTACCTGTTGCATCCTCATGTGACAGAGAAGCAGTATCACTAGAAGTAGCCCTTGACATTGGGAATATCAATATTCACCAGTATAAAGCAAAAGTAGTCCAATAAAGAGCTTGGGTCTAATAGGTTATTGTGGGGTATGTTAGTCTTGCTGAAGAAAAAAATTAACATTTTATTAACCAGATGTCCTTTCATAAGTACAATTGGCCTTCCATATCCACCAATTCAACCATTCATGGTTTGAAAATATACTCCAAATCCAAATAAATAAACAAGCAAACCTTGGTTTTGCCATTTATATAAGGGACACCATTTTAATATGCCACTGAGCATCCATAGATTTGTGTCCTGAAACCAAACCACCAGATAACAGGGGCCTACTGTATACTCTGCCAGACCACTGTTGCTGCCTCTGAGACTTGGAAGTGGCCTCAAAATACTTGAACCTAATAGAATAATTCTGCCCCTGCTCTCCAGAGTTTATGGAAGTATGATCATTGGAACTCAAGCAGGGTATTTATAATATAGTATATACAGGCCCTTCTCAAAAAATTAGCATATAGTGCTAAAGTTCATTATTTTCCATAATGTAATGATAAAAATTGAACTTTCATATATTTTCAATTCATTGCACACCAACTGAAATATTTCAGGTCTTTTTTTGTTTTAATACTGATGATTTTGGCATACATATCTCAAAAAAATTAGCATATTCCATCCGACCAAATATGCTAATTTTTTGAGACAGTATTTTGGGGTTTTCAGGAGCTGTATGCCAAAATCATCAGTACAAAACAAAAAAAGACCTGAAATATTTCAGTTGGTGTGCAATATATGAAAGTTTAATTTGTATCATTACATTATGGAAAACAATGAACTTCAGCACTATATGCTAATTTTTTGAGAAGGACCTGTATAGGTCACACTACCTAGTCACGTAATAAAGAAGTATAGTTACACCCCTCACTACCTAGTCACCTTAGGGAGATAGGGCAGCCTATAAATAAAGGATGATGATGATGTCAAGCCTGACTAAAACAGACACAGATTAGTTTCCCCAAGTTTTAATGAACTGAAAACTGTTTGTACACAGGGCATGTTTTATAAGAACATAACGCTTCTCTTATTTACTTGATACACAGTGTATAAGCTACATTGGCAAAAAGAAAAGAGCACAAATCCTTATGTCATGTAGTTCTCATGTTTGTAAAAGTCCTCTGCCATCCTTTTACTCATTTTCAGGCTGCAGTAAATATATTACTGAATTCCCCCCATGGCATCTTGTATACCAACACAGTGGCGTTTTCTCAACAATGGGGTGACAGAGTGAGGTGGGCCTCCCTTACAAAAAGAAGGACTTTAGACTTTTAAATGCAAGGCAGCCATCTCATTGAGAATTCCAAAAGGCAGCTTATGAAAAGTCATTTTCTTGTATACAAGCCCCCCCCTTGATACAAGGAATTATATGAGCCCAGGAAACAGGAGTAAAGAAAAATACATCCTTTGCCTGTGCATCTAAAATACTGGAAATTTATATGCTCACATTTGAATTCCATAGTTGCAACGCACTCACTCTTCCTAGGAGGGAAATAAACTAAATATTATAGTTTTAAGAGCAGAAAAATGATATTCCCAGAAAAGGTCTTCAGCAGTGGCTATGTAGAAACAAATCCATTACTTAAAAAAGGATTAAGTTTTACAGCCCTGAGAATCTTCCACTCTACAACCCTTTAAGAGAGAAAAGAGTATATAACTTCCTACAATGGAAGTTCACAGAAAACCTGAATCTAGATATTCTACTTGGCAAAATTGATGACTATTCATAATAACATACTAAATCTCACCAGAAATCCAGAATCTGTTTTCTGCCATTATTTGTAAGCTTGTAACAGCACATGAGTAGGCACTGGTGTCACCTTCTCAAAGTACTAAAAGTAAATGTCAAAGAGGGGCATAAAGGGGTGACATGATTTCTAAAAAATACAATTATAATGATATGATTTAAGATTCCAGGTGTTTAGCCACTGCATCCAAAGAAGGATCTTCTGATCATGAGGCGTATCTGGAAGAGGGGATACAAAAGAGATTATTTGACAACTGTGGCATCGCAAGGTATTGTCTCTTCTCAATCCCTTTGAATATTAACAAAACTCTAAAAAAGGTAAAGGTTTTCCCTGACAATAAGTCTACTCATGTCTGACTCGGGCGTGGTGCGCATCTCCATTTCTAAGCTGAAGAGTCGGCATTGTCTGCAGACACCTCCAAGGTCATGTGGCCAGCATGGAGCACCGTTATCTCCCCGCAGAAGCCGTACCTATTGATCTACTCACACTTGCATGTTTTCCAACTGCTAGGTTGGCAGAAGCTGGGCTTTAACAGCGGGAGCTCACCCTGCTTTCAGGATTTGAACCGCCAACCTTTCGGTCAGCAAGTTCAGCAGCTCAGCGGTTTAACCTACTGTGTCACCAGGAACAAAACTCTGGGAGATGCTAAAAGAGTGGTTCTCTGGCCCAAGCTCAGCCTATGAGATTTGTGGCTCAATTGCACTTTAAATCCAAGAGCCCTTCCGCACAGCCTTACAACCCAGATTAAGACAGAAAATCCCACAATATCTGCTTTGAACTGGGTTATCTGAGTCCACACTAACATATATTCCAGTTCAAAGCAGAAAACGTGGGATTTTATTCAGCTGTGTGGAAGGGGCCCAGGTCTCCCAGTTTTAATCTAACACTCTGTCCACACTACCACATTGGTTCTCTCTTTTGGCATATACTACATAATGACTGAGACATGCACTCAGGGGTTTTTCTGTCACTGATACACATACACAGGACAGAAAAAGAAGAGCTCAGAATGAATTCCTCTGGCACCTGCACTAACACAGGATTCCCCGAGAGATATTTAAGTGATGTCAGGATCCTCACAGAGGACCTGCTATAGAAAGGAAAATATGACATGGGACTATTGTGTACATGAATGATGTTATGTACCATTTCCTTGAACTAATAGATAGGAATTAAGGGTGTATTGTAGCTTGTGGGAAGCAATATGAATATCTGCTCTGCAGGGACGGTTTCATTTTTTAATCTTTAAAATCCAGAGGCTGTTGAGACTGAAGGCAAATGAGTCAGAATGGATCTTGAGGTAGAAATCATAGATTAAAGAACCTGTTCATAAAGGGGAACTTTTAACATAGAATCTTTTTTGGGGGGGCATGTTTGAGAGGTTTAAAGCCTCGCAAATAGACATCCCCTCGCCAAGACACCAAAGACAATGAGGCTGCCTGTATCTTTCAGGAATCTTAGCATTTCAGGAAGTGCATTTCTGAAGTGGCCATTACAGGGTAGTACAAATTGCTAGGTAATAGAAGTGGCCGTTATAGGGTAGTACGAATTGCTAGGCCAAGAACACAGTGGAGAACCAAGCTAAGACAGAGTTCAGAGTATAGACAAAACTGAAGGAGTAACCAAAAGAATGATCAATATAAAGCTAGAAATTTGAGAACTAGAAAAGCAACCTAAAGATCAGTTATGGAGAAACAGAGAATATTTCCAAACAGTTCAATTGATATTGCATGTGAATGGTGCATTACGAAGGTACAGATAACCCATTTTTATTCGTCAGAGATCACGAAGAGCCAGTTAGTGCATTTCTGCACCATGTGCTGAAGGTCCTCTATGTGAATACATAGATCCTGTTAGTGGAGGCCCTGTGAAATGATAACATTTTATTTCTAATTGGTAGACTATCCTGCCTTTCTGTATCTCTTCAGCTCAAGCTCCAAGCATGAAGCTGGAGACAGAGAACATATTTATATAAGGAAAAGGAAAAAATGTTGTCTTGGAGTGCGAGAGAAGAGGAGCTTGGTTCAGCATCTGTGAGGAATGGAGGCAAGCACTAGACTGGAAAATCCCACAAGAGAGGAAGAGTCAGTCTTGTCCCCCATTGGTCAAGACTGACCAAGGAGCCTGCCTGTTAGAGCAAGTGAGAGGAATATCCTCTGCCCATTATAGGAGAAAATTCATTTTTAGGACAAGAAACACCCAAAGAACTATGTGCCACCATTACACTTGAAGAAGATGCAAAAGGAGGAAATTTTTAAAAATGAAGGAAGACATTACCTGCAATTACTCATGATTTACTGCAGTAAATTTCAATTCTGTCATCTCGGAGTCTGGCGAGCTACTTCCACTTCTGTCACTGTATGTATCCCTATGAAGAAAAGATTTCTGCATTTCATCTTCACTTCTGGATTCTCTATTACAGGCAAAGCACCCGCTATGAGAAACAACATAGTGGAAGCATGAACATTTCCACACAAGTTTGGACACAGTGTCCAAACTTGTATGGAATAAAATCTTCTATTTCAGAAGAGACACAAAAAAGAATGACAGCAGTAGGGGCTGCTCTTCCTGGTGGGGACATTGAACAGTCTTTCATTTTCCTGCCTACCAGAGCAAATAGGAGGAGCAACCTGTCCACAAGATGTTTCTTTGGGCCCTTCCAGACAGGACCAATATCCTAGGATCTGATCCCAGGTTTTCTGCTTTAAACTGAATTATATGAGTCCTCACTGTCAGATAATTGGGGATAAAGAGAAAATCTGAGATCAGATCCTGAGACATAGGGCCTGTCTGGAAAGGTCCTTTCTGTGCTGGGAAAAAAGACTATACACAGGTTGGAAATTTTTGCACACAACAAAAATAAAGTATCATTTTCAGTTTGCACACTACACATAGACCACACTGTCAAGCTCAAAGTACAATTCAATTGCACATACCTAGGGGAGAGTCTGCAACCTTTCTGTAGATAATGTGCGAGCCTCCCTGCAGAAGCCAGGAGGAAACCAAAGTAAGGGGGAGATGGCTTTATAGGCCTAGACAGAAATTCTGGATGATATTGAACACCAACAAAAAAGGGATGCTCTAGAAGAGAAAAGTATATATCCTTGATTAGATTAGTATCTGAAACAACCTCATTTGGCCAAAGATAAACAAATACAAAATATATCCTTTCTAAAGCCATTCTGAATATTATTGTTATTGTTATTATTATTATTATTATAGTGTCTAAATCAATGGTTCTCAACCTGTGGGTCCCCAGGTGTTTTGGCCTACAACTCCCAGAAATCCCAGCCAGTTTACCAGCTGTTGGGATTTCTGGGAGTTGAAGCCCACAACATCTGGGGACCCACAGGTTGAGAACCAAAGGTCTAGATCCAGGGAAGTCATGCTACCCCTCTATTCTGCTTTGGTCAGACCACACCTGGAATCACACTGTGTCCAATTCTAGCCACTGCAATTGAAGGGAGCTGTTGAAAAGCTGGAATGTGTCCAGAGGAGGGCGACTGAGACGATGAAGGGTTTGGAGAACAAGCCTTGTGAGGAACAGCTTAAAGAGCTGGACATGTTTAGCCTGAAGAAGAGAAGTCTGAGAGGAAACATGATGAGGGCCATGTATAAATATATGAGGGGAAGTCATAGGGAGGAGGGAGCATGCTTGTTTTCCGCTGCCCTGGAGACTAGGACACGGAACAATAGCTTCAAACTACAGGAAAGGAGATTCCACGTGGACATTAGGAAGAACTTCCTGACTGTGAGAGCTGTTCAGCAGTGGAACTCTCTGCTCTTGAATGTATTGACGGCTCCTTCTTATGGGGACTTTCAAGCAGAGGGTGGATGGCCATCTGTCAGGGGTGCTTTGAATGCAATTTTCCTGCTTCTTAGCAGGGGGTTGGACTGGATAGCCCACAAGATCTCTTCCAACTCAATGATTCTATCAATTATTTATTTATTTACATCATTTATATTCCGCCCTTCTCACCCTGCAGGGGACTCAGGGTGGATCACAATGCACATATACAGGCAAACATTCAATGCCATTTGAAATACAACATATATAGACAGACATAGAGGCAATTTAACATTCGAGCTTCTGGCCACCAGGAGGAGCTGTCACATTCCTTCATTCTTTTTGTGTGTATTTCCTGGAGATTTATTGCCCGTAAATCAGTTAAATTTAGCCTCCCCACACAAGTGGTACCTAAATTTCCTACTTGACAGCTGCAACGGTCTTTCGGGTTGCAAAGGTCGACAACGAGCTACACAATTGGTCGAGAGCTCACCCCAACCTGGGCAGGCCTCAAACTCATGACCTTCTGGTCAGTAGAAATCTTATGCAGCTGACACCCAGCCAGCTGCACCACATTCCCGGTGCTATCATTCTGTGTTTCTGTTATGGCATGTATAATACATGAAACAACAATTTTAAACTCAAAGTCTCACATTGGGTACTTTTTCAGAATTCCATTGTTATCTTCTCCAATGCCTCAAGTGGTACGTATTTTCTTTTCCAAAATTCGAATGAAGGTTCTTAAATCTAGATATCTACACATTATTTCCCTTGATAATGGTACAAAATACCGACCTAAGAGCTCACCTTCCAGCTCAACTATTTCCATTCGCTCTCCTTCAACATCCTGACCAACGAACTTCATACCTTTTTCTTCCAAAGTATTTTTCAGTTCTGGATTTACCTATAAAATAAAACAGCATTGCATAACTACTCAGAGTTCGCAATTAAAAATGGATCAAGCTCTCTTGTGTTTAACATACCTCAAATCTGTGCCTGTGCCTCTCTTCTATATGGTCAACATCTCCATACAGTTTTCCTATACAGAAAGAAAACATAAGGATTTGCTTATCGGAAACTGGTTACCATATTAATACCAGAATGTCCCCAATTCCCATTGTTTCCAAGAATGGGGTGGATTAAAACCCTTAAGTGCATTATTTCCTTCTGGAACCTGGCCATAAAACCCAGAAAACTCATAGCAACCCAGTGATTCTGGCCATGAAAGCCTTCGACAACACATATTTCCTTTAAATAAAATTCTAATATTTGCTGTGTACCTTTGAAACAGTAAGAGAAGTATTATTTATAATCAAATACAGTAAGATGTATCAGGCACTGCAATTTAACATTAGAAACCAAACCTAGCATACTCTTGTGAACGAGAGTGACATTCATGGTGAAACATTTCACAGTTTACAAAAGTCTTGGCAAAATAAATGAGTACATTTTTGTTGCAAATATCTGAATACACGGTCAATGGACATATGCATCCAACAAGCACTACATTACTGCCAGTAACTAAGCTTTAGAAGCGCCACTGCAATATCTTAGAATTGGCAAAGGGGGTGCAGTGATGGGGATAGCTTTCCTTTTTCTGGCCTATTAAATCCATCAAAGTTCATGACCATGAATGAAATGGCAACAGAATTGAATTCCATAGTTTACTGTATATACTTGAGTATAACCTGGGGTTTTCAGCCCTTTTTTTAGCCTGAAGAAAGCCCCCCTTCAGCTTATACTCGAGTCAAGGTTATTTATTATTTTACTGTTGTTATTATTGCTACATTATTATCATTGCTAGATTTATTATTTTACTCTATTATTATTATTACATTTACATTATTTTACTTTTATAACATAATGTAATTTTATTATTACATTTATTGTATTATTATTATATTATTATTTTACTCTATTATTTTTATTTATTTGATAGAAAAAGGTTTTGGGCTAGGAAAGGGTAAGGGTCGAGGGAGGGGAAGAGGTTAGGGAAGGGGTGAGAATAGAGAGTGTTGGGGGTAACGGTTGGTCAGGGATCCCGTGAGGAAAACACTAGGCAAGGGTAGTGAGATAAGATAGAAAAAAAAGAAAGAAAAAAAAAGGAGGGGGGTCTTGTGGACTTCCGTCTTCCTGAATCACTGGTTTTATTCTTATGTATCTGATACAGTTCTCTTTATTCTTTAAATTGTCACTTCTTTCTTTCTGTTCGTCTTCTTTAGTTGTATATCCATATCAGGTCTTCTTATATCTCTTGAAACTGTTATCTTTTTATTGTTATTTTCTCTCCTAAGTTTTTAAACCCTTCAACCAAATGATTAGAGTGTCCATGTCCATTAGCTATTATTTGTCAATTAGGTAACTAGTTCTATTTGTTTCTTTTTCCCTGAGGTCTAAGCTAACCATTTTCTTTGGGGGATTCTACTTCTTCTTCATCTGCCTTTTACTCTATTATTACATTTATATTTTATTTGTATTATTACATTTATTATTTGCTCTATTATTATTATTACATTTCCATTATTTTACTCTATTTATTATTAATATTATTACATTCATTATTTTACTTTATTATTATTTTTATTACATTTATTATTTTACTCTATTACTATTGGAAGGATACATAAGCACATTTACATAGAATAATTGTTTAATCCGAGTTGGACAGTCTTATCTTAAATTACGGTTTTATGTAAATATTCAAAAAACATTCAACCTACTCAATTAATGTAATTTAAAGGGAGGGAGGGAGGGAGGGACGAACAGACAGACAGAGCTATAAAAATCCATACTCATGACTGAGTTATCAGTTTGGAAGACTGTTCTTCTCTTGCCAAGCCGCATTGTTCCACCCATTTGACCAGGATTATGTTCCGGCATGTCTATTACCTGAGGGATACAGTTCAAAGAATGCACTGTGACCACAAAGGAATTAAGGAACAAAACACTACTACACCTCTGTGTGGAGAAAACATAAATTGTAACTTCCGGTATAAGCAACCCAGCAAAGCAGCTGTCAACACCAATCTTAATTCCTCTGAAGTGAAAAACAAATGAATTTCAGTACATTTTTATTAGGAGTAATGTGTAGTTTGATTTTACTCACATACATAACTCTATTAGGATTTTATGAAGAGCAAATTTCAAATGGTAGGGATAACCACAGCAAAATGCAACTAATATATAGGAAGTAGCACCACCTGACGACTAACACAGAAACAGAAAAGGTCAGCTACAAATCATCCTACGATCTGCATCTATATGCATTATACAGTATTTTGCATGGGTAGGCCGTAACTTGATTATTATGCAACATGTGCAGATGTCAGAGGTCTTGCTCCCTTCCATTCTTATGGGATGGACTGAGGAAGGACTTCACTACTTATTGGTTTTCAGCATTATAAAGCAATGGAAAGATAATCACTATAATCATGCTTCATTGATCCTTTACATACTCAATTTGTTGGTGTATTACACAATATAAGAAAGAGCATCCAAGAGTTTCTGGCCATGTCAAATTCCATTTTCATCACAATTCTTCTCAAATACATCTGAATAATTCCTGAATCCTCTCAGTTTGTATTAAATAAAATCACCATGGATTCAAAAGTCACAAAACACTTACCACAGGATGTGTCGTTTTGGGGTCAAATTCTGTAGAATTGGCATCTGTGGATTGCAGAATATGATTGCAATGCAGTTATGAAAAGTAACTAGATTTCTACATTCCACAACATGAGACATCTTTCCCCTTAATTGCATACAGTACTATTAGACTCAATAGATCTATTCTCAGTACAGAATCAACAATACAGGCAAATTCAGAGCCACAAACATACCAATATGTATTTTTTATTTGTTACATTATTGTTTTTGACTCTTTTGCCTAAGGTTTACCTTTTGTTTTGAGTTTTATATACAGAGATAACTGTAATTGATGAAGCAATTATCAATTTAATTTATTAATACTCCAACCAGTGGTCATATGTATTTACGTTGACAGAAACAACTTCTAATAAGCATCTATACAAAACACTGTAAAATCCAACAGTTAAAATCGGGATGCAAGCATGATAAAACAAAGTGTGCAAAATATACATTGTGAGGTGCACTGATAAAGCAATTAGGAGATTAAACTACGACTTGTAACCTGTAGCTTAAACTTTGCTTCAGTTCTGACCCTACCATGCTGATTTAGGCAAACCATTGTCCTATAATGTGGATACTAAACTAATGCATGCTATAAGAACTTCTAATATAATGCACAGAGTATGCCACCTATTAAAAGGTAAAGGTTTCCCTTGACATTAAGTCTGGTTGTATCCGACTCTGGGGGTTGGTGCTCATCTTCATTTCTAAGCCAAAGACACCTCCAAGATCATGTGGCCACCATGGAGCACCCTTACCTCCTGCAGAAGCAGTACCTACTGATCTACTCATATTTGCATGTTTCCAAACTGCTAGGTTGGCAGAAGCTGGGCCTAACAGTGGGAGCTCACGCTGCTCCATGGATTCAAATCGCCAACCTTTCGGGCAGCAAGTTCAACAGCTCAACGGTTTAACCCACTGCACCACAAGGGGGCCATTATGCCACCTATTGCATTACGGTATTTTACTGACTTGTTTTGACCCAGCAGTGAAGTTACTGGAAATGTTGCCTGTTTACATGAAGCCCAAAACTTATGCTCAATACTGATGTGTTCTAAAACCAATTACAAAGAGTAAAAAAAAATGACGGCAGCAAATCATAGTTTACGTTAGTAATTTTAAATGCCCTCCCTTGTATGCGTTCCCACAATTCTGTCTTGTCATTTTTACCTGGCCACTTGAGGATATTGCGAGCAAACTCCACAACTGCTAACTGCATTCCCAGGCAGACTCCTGCAGAAACAGAGCAGAAAATATACATCAAGATGGCGATGTGCTATTCAAAATCCTTATCAGCGGTTCTGCAACCATGTTAAAAAGGAAAAAAGAGGCACAATGGTGATGGACAAAGCAAATGTTCAACTCTTCCTCTAAGTTTTCAGAAAGACTGATATAATAAAGAACAAAAATACTGTTCAGTGTTACCCAAAAGATTAAAAAAATCAATTGATTTGAAATCATACATATGAAAACAAACATGTAACAGTAAGTCTGCAGTTCAGCCACAGGGCCCCTTATGTACCTGATATTCAGGTATTAGCATTTATTTGTTTACTATATTTATATATCGCTTTTCTCTCCCTGAGGGAACTTAAAGCAGTTTCCAGCATTATAAAGACAAAATTCAATGCCGTATATACATGTGAAAACCAACACATAATAGCTAGACAATAACATCTATATAAATAAAAACGTAATGTTTGTTTTGAGTTTAACATAACTCAAAAACCACTGGACGAATTGACACCGAATTTGGACACATAAAAACACTGAAAAACAGAGCAAATGAGACTTAAAGAGCAAAAAAAATTACATTACAACGCATGCACAGAACCACATATATACGCAAACACACACATACACACAAATATATACACACACACAAATACACACACATATACATACACAGACTGAGCCACAGCAATGCATGGCAGGGGATGGCTAGTATAACTATACATTAAAAATCTAAGCAAATTGAAAACATAAACATAAAATAACATTTAGACATAAAGCATAAAAATTAAACATCGATAATACAATAACATTGATATTAAAACCCACCAGTAAACATGATTTTAAAAGTTATTAAAATTATGCCATCCAAAATCAAATCCGTAGTTGTTCCATTGGTCCATTCCCTATTCTTATTGCACTAAGAACTTTGCTGTCCGAAAGCTTTGTCACATAACCACGTTTTTACTTTCTTCCTGAATTTCAGGAGAGAGGGGGCCGATCTAATTTCACTAGAGAGTTCCATAACCGAGGTGCCACCACTGAGAAATCCTTGTCTCTCGGCCCCACCAGTTGTGCTTGCCAGGGAGTTGGAATTGAGAGCAGGACCTCCCCCAACTATCTTAGCTTCCGAGGCAGATCATAGAGGAAGATACGTTTGGACAGATAAGCTGGACCAGAACCATTTAGGGCTTTATAGGCTACAGCCAGCACTTTGAATTGTGCTCAGTAGCAGGCCAGCAGTGGAGCTTTGTATGTTCCCTGTACACTACCCTGTGCTCCGTTGGAGTAGCAGACTGGCAGCCAGTGGAGCTTATTATTGAGTGTAAGCTATACTCTTATTTGTTCCATGTACAGGGTAGTAATGGAGAATATTCTTACCTAAAAAAGGTTTTTTCTGTTTTCTTGCCCAAGAAATAGCTTGTATCTTTCCTTCTGTCCCCCGAACACCAAAGCCACCTGGAACCAGAACTCCACTATGCAAAAGGGAAGAAATAAATTTGAGTGGCATCTGAAAGTTCGTTTCACTTTCCATGTGGCATATATCTGAACCTTTGAAAATGCAGTCTCACAATATATTAAACATTGCTTCTTTGAATGCCCAGCTACATGCACTTCACTATGCTTCCCAGAGAACAGTACTAGATTGCTGCAACACAATATGCAAAACATTAACACAATAATACAATTGCATTGTTACACCATCTATTCCCAGAAGCAATAGAGGCTGTGCATATACATACAACCCATTTTACATTTGATACTTTCCCCTTCTCCCAAATGAAGAAAAAAAATCTATAAAACGCAACTGCCTTCATAAGCAGTGCCATGGATGCAATGGTTTTTCTCTCCCAAAGGCGGCCTTTAGAATAATTTCTATATCCAGGTTTATGAATGCTAGCACAAGCATCAGCCAAGCATGCATTCTAAAGATGAATTATGCAGTTTCGTTTGGTAACAGAACCATATGATTATTACCAACTGCTATCCTGTGGTGTATGGCCTTGAAACATGGAGGCTCTACTAAGTTAACTGTCAGAAGTGCTTTAACTGTGTATGCTTGCATGGCAGGGGTTGGACTGGATGGCCCTTGTGGTTTCTTCCAACTCTATACTAGCATAGTAACAGACATACAAAAACTATCACATGTTAATCATATTTATTTACTAGAGTTTTACCTTGCTCTCTCTCTCACCCCGAAGGGGACTCAGAGCAGTTTCCAAATTGTTGTTTATTCTTTTGCACTTTGTCTTGCCTCCGAGGAATAATGTAGGGTATACTATTGTCCTTTCGCCCCTGCCAGTCTCACAAACTCGGCTTGTGAGCACTAGGGAGAAAGCCTTCTCCTCTGGCCCCCCGTCTTTGGAATTCCCTCCCGGGAGAGATTAGGAATGCCCCTTCATTGGAATCCTTCAGAAAACAACTGAAAACCTGGTTCTTCCACCTGGCCTTCGGAGATTAAGCTCCCCAAATGCCCCCGTTTCTGCACGTCCTTTTTCCCCCTATGTGACCTTTTGTGTTTCGACCCCACTCCAATTATCTCCCCCGAGTTTTTAAACATTCTATATGTTCATGTGGCCCACCCTGTCGCTTCTGTTTTAGATTCACCTGTGCTGTTGTGCTTTCACAGATGTATTCTATTGTGTTTATTGCTTTTATTGTGTTTATTGTTTTTCGATGTTGTTGATATTTTGTGATGTGTTGATCTGGCACGGCCCGATGTAAGCCGCTCCGAGTCCTCTCTGGGGAGATGGATGCGGGTTAGAAATAAAGTATTGTTATCATTATTATTGATTGCTAGGGTGAAAATATGTACAGCTGCAGCTTCAACCCTGATCAGGCTATGAACGGGGAACAGTAAGCATGTCTACAATAAACCAGAAGACACTTTCTCCTATAAAGGAAAGCATGATTATGAATTCCTTACTCAGAACTGCAGAGTTTCTGCCAGGCCTCGTGGTATCGAACCGGCTCCTCTTGTAGAGTAATCGGTTCCAAGTCAGCAGAATCAATGTACTAGAGAGAAATCAAGTTTTAAAAACACAGTCAAGATTGAGTCAAAGGTGCCACCTTTTATATTTTAATGCCTGGACTCGCAATTCATGGAAATATCGATCATAATTGACTTCATACCAACAAACAATGACTTTAATTGACAAACAATGGCTAGGATATTAACCCTTGGTATCTGCTGAGGCTTGGCTCCAGAACGCCCTTGAAATACAAAATCCATGGACGCTCAAGTCTCATGATACACAATGGGGTAGCCAGCTCCAAAACTCCATAGCTTCTTTATGGAGCCACTTATATTACTCACTGCAACTAGGAATAATTGAACACTATGTACTAGTATACAATTCTACCAAGTAAGGCCCCCGTCCCTGCAGAATTGGGGCTAATCAAGGTATGGACCAGGCTAGTGTCAGAGAGATTTCCAGTTATTATTTCCCACTGTTTTCCAACATTGGGAACTTCTACAGCAGTGGTTCCCAACCTGTGGTCCGCAAGAATGAAAATATGGTCAGCAGCCTCACCATTACTACACCGTTGCCTCGAAATCATGTGGCAACAAGAGCGGCTGGTCTCGCGGAAACCCTCTTATAGTGCTGAGGCAATAAGGATGTCAGGAGGGGAGAGGCTGACTACCCATGAAAGATTACTACTACCACATCAGCTCTATATTATTAAATATGATTTTCTGTGGACGAGCAGATGGCGTCTACTGAATGGCATATGTTCTGTATCAGAAACTAGAGCTGATGTGGCCTATTCAATGCAATTTTCTGAATTAGCATCCCAAATAACTAAACCAAATCTAAAGTTGATCAAAAACTAATTCATAACCCTTTTGGACCTAATGTTTGAAAGTGACCCATCGTCAAAGTGGTCAAAAAAAGATTGGGAACCACTGTCCTACAGTATCATAGAATTGAAAGAGAACACAGGGGTCATCCATTCCAAACTCCTGCCATGTAGGAATAGACAATTCAAAGCATTCCTGAGAGATGCCCATCTAGTCTGTTTGAAATCCCCAAAAAGAGGAGACTGAACCACACTCCGAAGCAGCATATTCCACTGCCAAACAATTCTTACCATCTGGAAGTTCTTCCTAACATATAAGTGGACCCTCCCTTCCCCGATGTAGTTTGAATCCATTGCTCTATGACCTTTGATCATTTTGGTCACCCTTTTCTGGACATAGTCCAGTTCATCAATCTCTTTCCTGAACTGTAGAGAACTGGACATAGCATTGTAGGTGAGATCTGACCAAAGCAGAATAAAGTATTACTACTACTTCCATTAAAAAGACCCCCTGGTGGCACAGTGGGTTAAACCGCTGAGCGGCTAAACTTGCTGACCGAAAGGTCGGCGGTTAGAATCTGAGTGGGGTGAGCTCCCACTGTTAGGCCCAGCTTCTGCCAACCTAGCAGTTCGAAAACACACAAATGTGAGTAAATCAATAAGTACCATCTTGGCGGGAAGATAATGGTGCTCCATGCAGTCATGCTGGCCACATGACCTTGGAGGTGTCTACGGACAATGCTGGTTCTTCGGCTTAGAAATGGAGATGAGCACCACCCTCCAGTCGGACATGACTAGACTTAATGTCAAGGGGAAACCTTGACTTTTAGTTGTATTAGAAGCATCTTAGTCATTTTAAAAATAGAAACGAATGTCCTATTTATTGCTGTTTTTAGTTTTAAATATAAGTTCAACAAAGGCAGTAAATGGAAAAGCATACCTTTATCTCAAGCTTGTGATTGATAGCTAGAGAAGAATGTTCCAAAGCTTTGATAACAGAGGCATAAGAGTCTGAAAACTTGGTATATTTGCCAACAAGAGCAATAGAGCAGGTCTCCAATAAACGGTCATATCTGTATTAACACACAAACACAATATAGAATATATGTTTATAGCTCATAAATATGAAATACCATTCATTTTAATTCAATATATCTGGTCTACATATTCAAAAAATATAATGGTGGATTCCCAAAATCTTATACCAGTTGCATCACCACTGAAGGCAGTTGAGAATGAGAGGTGATCAATTTTTAAAATATTTTAACACTGGAGGGGCATTTGTGAGGTGTCAGGGCTTCCTTGGTTTTTAAAAATATTTTTTCAAATGCCTTCATACAACCCTCTAAATTTGAATGAGTTCAGTGGGTCAGCTTTCTTTATAGACACATACAGGCTTAACGCAAGACTTTGTTTTTCTAAAACTGCCATCATTGTGTGCTACCCATCAGATGGTATCCATCTGGAATGTGGGGTCTTCCTCTTTTCTGCTGTTTTCTATCTAACCAAGCATTATTGTCTTTTCCAATGAATCATGTGTTACTGGGCAGTTCTATCTTTCCTCTAAAGAAGAGTCAAACAGGTTCATAAACTGGAAGAAAGGATTAGTGTGTAATTTAACACAGAAACCAGACTGTACAATATCCTGCCAAGTCCTAATTTAGCCATAAAATATTTCTCTTCAGTAGGTGAATGGCTACGAAAAAATGTATTCTTGTCAATACAAGATGGCGTTTAAGAGCAGGAAGAATGGAGGGTTATTTCTACAAGGACACCCACCTGTCTGACATCTCCTTCCACTTCATCAGCATTCTTCTAGGCTGTTTTTCAATGGGAAGGTTGAGCCTGTGACGAAAGTAATCCACCACTCCTTGTTCCTCTAGCAAAAGAGGCACTCGGTAGATGGAGGAGACATCATGAACACAAATGACCTGTTCAAAAATTAAATCAAGAAAGAACAAGCCTTATGGTCTGGCTGTCACGTTTAAGTTATACATAACAGGTGCAGATAACTAAACCATCTATTATTGCTGACTGCAAACATAAACTTCTGTTATGGTAAATACAGTATACAATGCTCTGATCAGTATTCTGCTTCACTATTTTAAAAATGCAGTCTCCAATGACTGGGCTGCTTTCACCATGATGTTTTCATTTAAAATAGTAAATCAGCTACTAGCATACAGCAAGTAATTATTAGAGTCAGAGATGTCAATGTTTTTATTTCTTCTGAGCTATTCCCCAAAATGACATGTGCAGAAAAGCTACTACAAAAGTTCCCTTGTCTACAATGTGGGAACAAATCCAAATTTGCACAGCATTTTCCCATTCCCATATATAACCACACATCATGGTGAATTTGCCTCAAGCAGCCACAAACACTTCTTTTCTAAACTCACATCAGTGTAAAGGGGCAGCTAGCAATATTAAATTATTCCCTTTAACAGGAACCAATCAGTCATTACTGCTTTGCTTTTTTTCTTCTTCCAGTCATGTATGTGATATATACATTTGTTCATTTTAGTTGTCAGTAGCCAATGAAAAACCTTTCTCTTCCCACCTTGCGATACATGTTAGCTGTCATGTTTAAACTGTCGTTTGACAACCATCATGACTGTATACAGATTAAATTGATGTTTTCGATTTTTATTGCCGGTCTGAGTCCCTCTGTGAGGTGAGAAGATCGGGGTATAAAAGTTTTAAAATAATAATTATTATCATAAACATTTATATTCCGCCCTTCTCACCTCAGAAGGGAATCAGGAGAGAGCACAACATATAAACGGCAAACATTCCATGCCAGGATATAAAATAAGTATAAATATATAAAAATATTAATTAAAATCAGTCATATCTACTAAAAATCAGCTGTTTAAAACCATCTATGAATTAATTATCTGTCATCTAGCAATTTCCATGGGTGCCAGTTAACTGACTGTCTACCATATGGATAAAACACAGTAATTGTGCTGTAGTTGGGACTAACAACAGGATTTCAATCCCCAATAATATTGTCTTTTATCCTTGTTGGTTCCTTAAGTCATGAATCTTGGCAGTAAATATGCTTAATGCTAAATAAAGAGTTCATTTTACCTGTTCTGGTTCTACATGACAAAACATGGAAATCTTCTCTTTAACTGAAGTATCTAGAGGTGTGGAACACCTGCACACAATCTAGTAAAGAAAGCAGTGATAGCAAAAGTGTCAAGACCACACCACAGCAAAGTTTAAAGCTAAGCTTTAAATTCATTTTATTATTTATTCAAGTTATTTAGGAACGGATATATTTCAGCTGCAGCAAATAGCTAGTTGTGATATGATACAGGTACAGTTACACATCTTTCCATGTGAAACCCTTCGTTGATCTAAAGGTTCTGTAAAATCCAGTGTGAAATTTCATCATATATAAACTTACCAGATCTGGTGAAAGACCGAGGCCCCGAAGTTCGCGAACACTGTTCTGTGTGGGCTTTGTCTTCTGTTCTCCTGTAGAACTTGGCTAGTCAACAAGCATACGTGTGAGAAAACAGTGTCAGAACAAGGGCCTTCAAAACTACTGTCACCCCTCCACATTTAATGTTTTGATTATGAGTACACTTACCATTTTTAAAAATCCAATATTACAATAATGAAGTAATCACAAGCATATACTTGTTTCAACAACTTATAAAAGGTACAACAAACAATAGTATACAATGAAACATAAGTCTGTTATATTCACAATACTGATTACTGTTCCTTTCTTGTAGAAATTCACAATATAATTTATTTTTATTTCTTTTAGGAACTCCTATCTACATTACAAGAGCTTCCACGCCTTACCCCTCAAACACAATCTACCTTTCCCCAATTGCTACGGGCAAAAAGAAATTCTTCTCAACAACATCACAATGAAGATGAAGCTGATAAGATGCTAGCTAATTTTAAAGACAGGGAATACCTGCAGTCGGTTATTGTGAAAGCAAAAAGAAAAGAGGATACAATACCAAGGAATACTCTTCTCCAACCCTCTCGCAAAAAAACACACAAACGTCTAGTATGGCCCCTTAGTGCTAGCATCTTTTGGCCACCAGATGGTGCACTAGTCACACAGTGACTACACTGAGTTAAATTCAGGAATAGAGGAATATTGATGTCATTGATTTAACTTTAGACCCTGTGGTTTGTTCTGCAACTGGGAGCCTCAGCCACCTCCTGCCCTGAAGCTTGAACTTGTGTGAATATGCATGATGTTTCAGGCTGGAATAAGGAAATACACCCTCAAAAGTGGAAAGGAATGTGGAATATGCATATATTAAAAAAACATATCTATGAGAATAAAAGGGAATAATTACAAAGTGGCGTGGAGATGGTATCTCACACCAATTAGACTAAATCAAATTGATAAAAATACTCTAAACCAGTGACTCTCAACCTGTGGGTCCCCTGATGTTTTGCCCTTCAACTCACAAAAATCCTAACAAGCTGGTAAACTGGCTGGGATTTCTGGGCGTTGTAGGCCAAAACACCTGGGGACCCACAGGTGGAGAACCACTGCCCAGGTCACTTCCTCCTATTAGGCCCCAGAAATGAACAGCCATAGACTGTACCTATTATTGTTGTTGCCTGCTATAGCATTGCACCTAATTTCCCGGCCCTCTAGAAATTGCACTAGCCTCGGCCCATGCTATTATTTATTTATTTATTTATTTATTTATTTCGGCTTGATTCGTCGCCCCTCCCATCCGGCTCGGGGCGACTTACAGGCGATAAAAACACAATAAAATACAAAGCACAGTAAAGCAGCTTAAAACAGTTAGACCATTAAAAACATCAGAATTACACTAAAATTCACATCCAGGAAGGCGTAGTACCCAATGGATACTCCCATGCCTATGCAGCAAGATGGCAGCAGTTAGCCGAATGCCTGTCCAAATAGGAATTTGTTCAAGGTAATTTTAAATTACCTTGAACAAACAGGATTTTATATATGTGTGTGTGTGTGTGTGCGCGCGCGCGAGATTGTTATGGGGAAGTGGTATCTAAGAATTTTTAAGCACTGTATACTTTAAAAAAAATTATAATAGTAACAACAATAATAAAAGGACTATAAGTGCAGTATACTTTAAGACGGGGAAAGTTTTAAACTAAATTAGATCCTTTTTATTATAACATCTATCATTATGGTATGTTATTAAGTATATATAATGATTGTATCTTTGTTGGTTTTACTTGTTGACTTTATTAATACATTAAGAAAACTTTGTACTGCAATGAACTTTCTCGATGTATATATTGTTTTAATGTTTTTCTTGTATATGTTTTTTGTTAGTTACTATATTTGGAATTTTGCTTTCTTACATTTTTTTTAAAAGATGTTTCAGGCTCTATTCACACAGAGTAATCTCCCAGTGTCCGACAGGAGCTTAGTTCATGCTGGGAAAGTCTGAAAGAATCAATGCCCACCTTTCAGAAGTGGCCAGAAAGATATTTGCCTGGTTATCATTCACAAGAGCTATTTTTTCCAGTAAGCAATTAAAAAATTATTCACATAGAATGGAAAAATTGTTTTTCCTATCGAATCTTATGCAATTTAAGACAAATGACTTAGTATTTGTATTTCAAAATGTACAACTGACCATCCATATTACTATATTTTATTTATCATTTTTGTTTTTATTTCTATTTTCATACATCAATTATTGTTGTTCACAATGCAGATTCTTAATTGTCATCCTTGATTGCCTTGTCCAACAATAATCAGCTCAATAGTAACATCACAATTCAAGAGCTAGGATGCTTTTGGAAATTTGGTCACAAGTTATAGTAATTATTTTAACTCAAATCCAAATGCTCAGAAATAATTCTAATGTAGCCTTATATCAGTGGTTCCCAAACTGTGGTCCATGGACCACCAGTGGTCCGCAAGAACTAAAATAGTCTGCGGCCTCACCGTTACACCATTGCAACGAGAGCGACTGGTCTCGCAAAACCCTTATAGTACAGAGGCTTATTAAATATCATTTTCTGTGGGCAAGCAGATGGCAACTACTGGATAGCATATGTTCTCTATCAGAACCTAGAGCTGACGTGGTTTATCCTATGCAATTTTCTGAATCATCATCCCAAACCAAATCTAAAGTTGACCAAAAACCGATTTGTGACCCTTTTGGTACTAAGGTTGGAGAGTGGTCCCTGGTCAAAAAAAGGTTGGGAACCATTGCCTTATATGAAAAGCACTAGTCAAATACCACAAGCACAACCATTCACCGCATGTTCTTCCAGAACCTTACCTGTGGTACAAGACTGACATGAATATTGCAAAAATTTTCTCGCTTGACTTTGAATTGAAATTGGCGAAATGCTTCAATGAAAGGCATGCTTTCAATATCTCCCACTGTTCCTCCAAGCTAAAACACAAACATCTATAATTAATTATGGTACCCTTTTTACACCCAAGTCCAGTCACTATATAGATGCATCAGAAGGTTCAGTTTAGAATATGCTGGATGGCACAAATCACAAGGTTCAATCCAGACTAACCTATATTTATATTGTGTTCATTTGAAATGAGACTTTAATTTGT
Organism: Anolis apletophallus; assembly: GCA_030556195.1. Lineage (NCBI taxonomy): Eukaryota > Metazoa > Chordata > Lepidosauria > Squamata > Anolidae > Anolis > Anolis apletophallus. Next base: position 29,493,187 of record JARBWK010000011.1, on the reverse strand, counting down.
CTAAGTCAGCTTGGACCCAAAGAATACTATTTTTTGTTCTTTCAATCAAATAATATCAATCCAGAGCAATTAGGTTACGGACACTTTCACTCTTCTACCTCTACCAAACCATTTCCCATTTCCTTTTCATACTCCAGGATCATAACTAAATATCATCTTCACGGAGAACAAGCTGTATAACAAGCCTGGGTGGACAATGCTACTATAATTTGTACTTCAACAAATGAGCAATATATCCAAAGTGGCTACTGTCACAGAGACAAGCACCCCTGTCAGAACTCTGAATACAGTACTGCACTAATACATGATATTTTCTAAACTGATACTTCGCTCTTAATCACTCTAGTATACACAGAAGAATGGATACCAACCTCAATCACACAAACTTGAGGCTCTACTCCATCTTCATCTACAGGAATTCGTGCCTGTCTCAACACCCATTCTTGAATTGCATCCGTAATGTGGGGTACAACTACAAAACAAGAAAGGAAGTATATGCCTCTTTCCAAAACTAAAATTTGTGATTAAATCAATCTCTCCTGATCTTCACTAGTTCCAAAACTCAACACAGAATTTTGTTTATCTCAGCATAATCCTATTAACTGATAGACATTGGTTGAGATTTTATCTTAATGACTACGGTTGTAGTACCCAAATTATGCTCCAATCTGAAGTATTTTCAAGAGAGACTCCTTGTTTTATTAATTTTAAAAGATCATATTAATGAAATGTATCAAACTTCATGGCCTGAAGCTTTCCTGCCTTTAGACTCAAGTTGCTCAGAGGACTGACAAACCATAATCCTACTATTCCCTGAGCTTGTAGGTTGCTGTGAGTTTTCTGGGATGTATAGCCATGTTCCAGTAGCATTCTCTCCTGACGTTTCACTCACATCTATGGCAGGCATCCTCAGAGGTTGTGAGGTCTGTTGGAAACTAAGCAAGTGAGATATAATCTGTGGAATGTCCAGGGTGGGAAAAATAACCCTTGTCTGTTTAAGGCAGGTGTGAATGTTGCAACTGGTCACCTTAATTAGAATAGAAAAGCCTTGCAGCTTCAAAGCCTTGCTGCTTCCTACCTGGGGGAATCCTTTTCCCGCTAGTGGAAAGAGTAAAACAGAAGCCACTTTGATGTACACATTGGCATACATCAAATTTCTGCAAACCTATTCGACTACTTTGTCTGCTATTTAGAAAATTATATACCACTTGCCCCTCAGTTGTGTATAGGACATATTGGAGTTGCACAATGCAGTATATAAAAAAGTAATAATAAATTAAGATTAAGTGCTGTACATCTTTATCAGTATTATAAAAACAATAACATTGCCTTAAACCAAGACCTGTTTACTTTTGTAGTACAACTGCAATGAAGCACATGCAAATATTAAAAATATTGATATTATGAACATTTCCTCAACAACAGAAACTGTATTTCCAGGATTTTACCTTGAACGGTTTTGCCCAGGTAGTCTCCTTTCCTTTCTTTGTTGATGACATACTGATAGATCTTCCCCGTTGTTAGATTATTATCTTTTGTGAGTCGGATATCAAGAAAACGTTCATAGTTACCCAGATCCAAATCTACTTCTCCTCCATCATCCAACACGAACACTTCACCTAAAAATATTACATTCAGAGATTGGCCTTGCTTAAATATATCAGTCACCTTCTTCTCTATGTCAAATATCATCTGCTGAAAATTGCTCTCAACATTCCATTTGTTTCCCTTTATCACATGACAGCAACAAAGACAAGGTATTTCTAGATGGTCATTTCATTATTTAAGGAAGGTGTGTTCTAGTCATATATAGATCACTGATATACACACATTCCATTCTCTAAGATCCCAAGATAATATAACTTTCCAATCAGTATATATACTATTTGATTATTTGCAAACCATCTTTTTATGAAGTGATCCTTAGGTCTGTTTTTACATAAAAACCCACCCACCCAACAGTTACATACTCCTCTTACTTGTGGATAGGGCCAAATTATGTTTTCCTACTGTACCAGGACTATTCTCAATTGAAACCACTTTTTTCTATTTGAGAACCATTCTCTGCATCTGCTTTCTCTGGTGAATGAAAGGAGTCAGACTGGTCCTTGCCTTTGTCTGTATATTTCATATACTGTAGCTTCAATCAAACTGCCAGACCCACAAACAGTACTGGCAACTTCAAATGGTAGGCTAATGAGGAAATCAAATGCAATCATAGTTTTAAATCTGCGCCAAGTTTCCTATCATTCCCTTCTGAAAAGTGAAGTGTTTGCTTCTGTGGCAAATATAGTGTAGTTCTGGGTTGCTGTGAGTTTTCCAGGTTGTATGACCACGTTCCAGAAGCATTCTCTATGGCAGACATCCTCAGAGGTTGTGGGGTCTGTTGGAAACTAGGCAAGTGGGGTTTATATATCTGTGGAATGTCCAGGGTGGGAGAAAAGTAACTCTTGTCTGTTTGAGGCAGGCGTGAATTTTGCAAATGGCCACCCCAATTAGCATTTAATTACCTTGCAGCTTCAAAGCTTGGCTGGTTGCTGCCTGGGGGTTTTAATGGAGCTGATAAAATCACCAGCAATTATAACATCTACCAACCAAAAGGTTGCTAGTTCGAAGCCCTGGGTTGGCATGAGCTGTCAACTATCAAGCCCAGCTTACTGTTGACCTAATCAGTTCTAAAACAGCTTGTGCTGTAATTAGAGAAATTAGATACCACTAAAAAATTGGGAGAGGTATTTTACAGCACCATAAAAAGAAAAGACCAAAAAAATGCCAGTGACCAAAAAGGAAGGAGGAAGTCCTGATGGCTCTTAGTCATAGATGATGGAGCGGCAGCACTCCCCTGTGGCTGGATTTCAAGCACAACCTTCCAAGGCGCTGACATCAAACACAACATGCCTCCTTTCTGTCTGTTCTGACTTTGTCTGTCCAAACGGCATTGAATGTTTGCCGTGTATGTGTACTGTAATCCGCCCTGAGTCCCCTTGGGAAGATAGGACGGAATATAAATAAAGTGTTATTGTTGTTATTATTATTATTATAGTGTAGTTCTATGGGCTAACTAAGTGTGCACCTATTATAAGTGAGTTCTAGAAACTGGCATGAGAAATAAGGAAAAGCACTTCATATTTTCCTGCTTACTACAGCTTCAGTTCTGATGAGAAAGGAGACTTACAAAAGAAAAAAAAGATACCAATGAAATTAATGGAACCTTTCTTGGCAGTAAAAGCCAGAAGCGTAGGAGCGATTGCTGCTAGGTGGAAATGACAGTGAATGGTTTGTGTATTCTTACTCCCCACACTAGGACCAATTCAGATAAGACCACCAAAAATAGAATTTCTTTAACAAACACCAAAAACGGCAGGCCCCCATGATTAAAAACATGCATTATTTGGTCATACATTACACAGGAAAAAAAAATGTTCGCCCCATCTTACCATGCTCATAAGGAGAGAAGGTGCCTGCATCAATGTTAATGTACGGGTCAATTTTAATTGAAGTGACATGCAATCCACATGATTTGAGAATTGTCCCAACACTGCTGGCAATGATCCCTTTGCCAATTCCAGAGATAACACCACCAGTTACCAGAATGTACTTCATTTGCTTTAAAACCTGGAAAAGGAAAATATTAATCTGTAAACATGATAAAACATCTCTGCCTAAATGTTGGGATGACCCCATTATCTTTTGAATCCAAACATGACAGTATAAATAATTAAAACACATTTAAAATGTACATTATATATTGAATTTTACACCAAAAAGAGGGTATATGCAGCCCTTCAAATGTTACACTGCAATTTCCATCAACCATAGCCAGCAATGCCAGTTATGAGGGCTCATGGGAACTACAGTAGAACACACTTGTATCTACAGTTTACAAAGCAAGTTCTACTAAAACATCCCTTAAAAAAGTGGGATGGGGTGGATCAGCTGCTTTTGTGGTGAAGGGACAATAATCTGGTTCTTAACATCAATAAGACTGAGGGGCTCATAGTGGACTATGCGAGGGTAGCAACCTGTGCTCAAGGGAGTTATACTCCCCCTGAGGACACAGGTCCGCAGTTTGGGTCATTCTGGACTCATTGTTGACACTTGAAGATCAGGTATCGGCAGTGGCCAGAAGGGCTTTCACACAGTTAAAACTCGTGCGCCAGCTGCAACCATACCTCAAAAAGCCTCACTTGGCCACGGTGGCCCATGTCTTAAGTTACATCCAGAATGGACTACTGTAATGCACTCTACATGGGGCTGCCTTTGAAGACAGTACCAAAACTGCAGTTAGTGCAAAGATTGGCTGCCAGATTACTAACTGGGGCTAGCTATAGGGAACATACTATGCTCCTGCTAAAACAGCCCCACTGGCTTCCGATAAGTTTCCTGGTTCAATTCAAGGTGTATTATTTATTTACATCATTTATATTCCATCCTTCTCACCCCGCTGGGGACTCAGGGCGGATTACAATGTACATATACAGGCAAACATTCAATGCCATAGACACGCAACATATAGAGACAAGACACTCAGAGGCAACTTAGCATTCCAGCTTCTGGCCACCAGGGGGAGCTGAAGCATTCCTTCATTCTTTTGCATACTTCCTGGAGATTTTATGGCCTCGTAAATCAGTTAAATTAGCCTCCCCACAAAGTGGGACCTACATTTTCCTACTTGACAGATGCAACTGTCTTTCGGGTTGCAAAGGTCGACAATGAGCTACACAGTTTAGTCGAGAGCTCACCCCAACCCGGGCAAGCCTCAAACTCATGACCTTCTGGTCAGTAGAGATCTTATGCAGCTGACTCCCAGCCTGCTGCGCCACAGTCCCAGTGCCCTATATGCCTCAGGTTCAACCTATCTTCAGGGTTGCATCTCTCTCTATGAACCAGTGGCATTGAGCCTCTGGTGGCGCAGTGGGATAAACCCTTGTGCCAGCAGGAACGCAGACAGAGGGCCTTTCCACACAGCCACATAACCCAGAATATCGAGGCAGAAAATCCCACAATATCTGCTTTGAACTGGGATATCTGAGTCCACACTGCCATATATTCCACTTCAAAGCAGATAATGTGGGATTTTATTCAGCTCTGTGGAAGGGGCCTGAGAGATAGCTTTTATCCTTGAGCTGTATATTATATTGAACTCCATGGTTCTGCACTGATGTGGCAGTGGTGGATGGGTTGTGGAGGGATGGGTGTGCTGTTGTGTGGTGTCTGCTGGGGAAAGCATTTAATTTCGTCGTTCTGTTGTAAAAAAGGCAAAGATTTTCCCCTGGCATTAAGTCCAGCCGTGTCAGACTCTGGGGGTTGGTGCTCATTTCCATTTCTAAGCCGAAGAGCCGGCGTTGTCCGTAGACGCCTCCAAGGTCACGATTGCACGGAACGCTGCTGCCTTCCCGCCGGAGCGGTACCTATTGATCTACTCACATTTGAATGTTTTCAAACTGAAAACTGGGGCTAAAAGCTGGATTCGAACTTGTGACCTTTCGATCACTGCGCCACTAGGGTAGTGCAATGTACAACAATGGCAATAAAGCGATTTGATTCCATAAAACGTCCATCGCAAGCAGGTTAATGTTCTCAAAACACAATTATCTCTTTTGTTTCTGCATTGAGTCTGTATCTAGACTCCATTTTAAACTTAATTTGCAAAGGGTTGCTTTGCCAGGCCTGGCAAACATGGGCCCTCCCTGCAGGACATTGGACTTCAACTCCCATCATTCCTAACAGCCTCAGGCCCCTTCCTTTTCCCCCTCAGCCGCTTAAGCGGCTGAGGGGGAAAAGGAAAGGGCCTGAGGCTGTTAGGAATGATGGGAGTTGAAGTCCAATGCCCCAGCAGGGAGGGCCCAAGTTTGCCAGGCCTGGACTAAACCCAGGATCCAACCCAACCATCAGCCCCAACCTGCCCAACACTGGGATCCAAAAGCAATCCATGCCTTCACCTTTCGCCTCACACGGACTAACCCACCGCTGGGCGAGGCTTCTCTTTCTGAGGCGCTCCAACAAGGCCCAGCCGGTAGCGAGAGAGAGAGAGAGAGAGAGGCTGCTTTGAGCGCGTGAAGCCGGCGCGCGCGAATAGAGCGCATGGGCCAAGGAGGAGGAGCTGGAGACTTCGGGTCGATGTGCGCCTGCGCGAGGCTCGTCATAGCACCTCCCTTGTTCCAATGAGGGCCATTCTAATTGGGCGAGGTTTCGAAAGGGGGCGGAGTGAGCGGGGAAGCCGGAAGTGGCAGAATGAATGTGCTTCACGCGGGAAGGAGGCCTCTGTTTATCAGTGACTTATTCATTCATCCATTCATGTATTACTATAGCCGTCCCCTGGCACGCGTTGCTGTGGCCCAGTCTAGTGATCTGGAAAATAAAAGTCATGAGAAAGTGTTAGTTTCCAATAGATGTCATGTCTTTCTGTTTGTGGGTAAACAGGATTTATTGTTATTTCTGTGCCAGTGTTGATGTGGAGATTGTCTGGTTTGCGTACTCTGGAACATGCGACATATGATTGCGACATACCTAAACAAGTGTAAAGTCATGCACATCGGGGCAAAGAACCCCAACTACACCTACCAATTGATGGGGTCAAAGCTTTCCGAGACAAACCAGGACAGGGATCTTGGGGTTTTGGTGGACAGCTCAATGAAGATGTCAACCCAGTGCGCAGCAGCAGTGAAAAAAGCAAATTCTGTGCTTGGCATGATCAGGAAGGGAATCGAAAATAGGCCAGCAAATGTTGTATTACCTCTTTACAAATCGATGGTAAGGCCACATTTGGAGTACTGTGTACAATTCTGGTCTCCGCACCTTAAGAAGGATATAACGGAACTGGAAAAGGTACAGAAAAGGGCAACAAGAATGATCCAAGGGATGGAGCGGCTCCCTTATGAAATCAGGTTGCAACGCCTTGGTCTTTTCAGCCTTGAAAGACGGCGTCTAAGAGGTGACTTGATCGAAGTGTATAAAATCATGCATGGGATAGAAAAGGTGAATAAAGAAAAACTATTTTCTCTGTCACACAACACTAGGACTAGGGGGCACTCCCTAAAGCTCCAAGGTAGGAAAATTAGGACTAACAAAGGGAAATATTTCTTCACCCAGAGGGTCATTGGGTTATGGAACTCACTTCCAGAGGAGGTTGTGACAGCTGTCAGCCTGAACAACTTCAAGGCAGGATTAGACAGATTCATGGATACCAAGTGGATCGGTAGTTATTGAAAAGGACATTCAAGTGCCACCTCGGAGTTGGTTGAGGTAGGCACGATTTCCCCGGGTACTGGTTGTGGGGGGTCGGGAGCAGGTCAGGTTTTTGCCCTCCCTTCTGCTCGAGATCCCCGTGTACAACTGGTGGGCCACTGTGTGATACAGAATGCTGGACTAGATGGGCTGAGGTCCGATTCAGCATGGCTCTTCTTATGTTCTTATGTTCTTATGATTGTCCTTCTTTAGGGGTCCCTTTCAAATCTATCGAGGTATAACACTGCTCTCCATTGCTGGAAAAATCCTTGCAAGGATACTCCTGAACAGATTAGTTCCTGCCATTGCAGAAGAACTTCTCCCTGAAAGCCAATGCGGCTTCAGAGCTAATAGGAGCACCACAGATAAGGTTTTTGCCCTTAGACCAGTGTTTCTCAACCAATGTGCCGTGGCACACTAGTGTGCCGTGAGCGATCGTCAGGTGTGCCGTGGGAAATTGGAACCTCCAATACCCTTTCTGCCCCCTCCTGCTGAACACTTTTTCTTCTCCACTCGGGCTCCCTTCTTCCCAGCCTCACTCTGCTCGCTTTGCCTCACTTTGCTCACGCTGCCGCTTCTGCGTGACCCGTGAAGGCCCTACTGCACAGACTCGCCCCACATCTTCCTCACCCTGCGTTTCAGTACTTTCTGTACTTTCTGTTGGTAATGAGAGTTCAATATGCCAAGTTTGGTTCAATTCCATTGTTGCAAGAGTTCAGGATGCTATTTGTTTATGTGTTAACTATAAATCCCAGAAACTGTAACTCCCAAATGTCAAGGTGTATTGTTCCCAAACTCCATCTGTGTTCACATTTGGGCATATTGAGTATTCATGCCAAGTTTGGTCCTGATCCAACATTCTTTGAGCCCAGAGTGCTTCTGGATGGAAGTGAACTACAACTCCAAAACTCAAGGTCAATGCCCACCAAACTCTTATAGTATTTTCTCTTGGTTATGGTAATTCTGTGTGGGAAGTTTGATTCCATCCCATCATTGGTGGAGTTCAGAATGCTCTTTGATTGTGGGTGAACTATAACTCCCAGCAACTACAACTCCCAAATGACAAAATCAATTTTTGAGTGATGGTCCCTCCTTGGGTTAGTATTAGTATGTTTTGTGCCAGGATATCTATATTGTGTTCATCGAAACAGGCCCAGGTTTCACACTGAGTGTATAAATACATTTAAAAACATATTAACTATATGTATTACTGTGTTAGAGTGTCATTTTGTGTCATTTTGGTTGGTGGTGTGCCCCAGGATTTGGTAAATGTAAAAAAGTACCACGGCTCAAAAAAGGTTTAAAAACACTGCCTTAGACAACTGCAAGAGAAATGTCGAGAGCAGAACAAAGGACTTTATGTAACATTTGTCGACCTCACCAAAGCCTTCGACACTGTGAGCAGAAAATGTCTTTGGCAGATCCTGGAACGACTATGATGTCCCCCAAATTCCTCAAAATGATTATCCTGTTACATGAGGGCCAGCGCGGTCAAGTCAGCTACGGCGATGCTCTCTCGGAGCCCTTTCTAATAAGTAATGGAGTGAAACAAGGTTGTGTTCTTGCACCAACCCTATTTACAATCTTCTTCAGCATGATGCTCCAAAGGGCTACGGCAGACCTCTAAGAAGAAGACGGCATATATGCACGCTATCGTCCTGATGGTAGCTTGTTCAACTTAAGTCGTCTGAGGGCTCGCACTAAGACTCTAAACTATCTAGTCCGTGAGCTGCTTTTTGCTGACAATGCTGCCCTTGTCGCCCATTCAGAAGCAGCTCTGCCTAGGCAAATCTGTGCTTAAGTCCGTTCAGCAGTTCACCTACCTGGGAAGCATCATCTCTTCAGACGCCAAGATTGACAAAGAGATAGATCACAGATTAGCAAAGACATAGAGTGCATTTGGAAGGCTTCACAAAAGACTCTGGAGCAACAAGCACCTGAGGCAAAGCACCAAAATCAGTGTGTACTGTCTATTCTCCTCTATGGGTCTGAAACGTGGGTCACCTATCGCCAACACCTACGACTCCTCGAACGCTTTCATCAGCGCTGTCTTCGCACAATCCTAAATATACACTGGACTGACTATGTGACTAATGTTGCTGTCCTTGAGCAAGCAGGGGTCACCAGCATTGAGGCCATGCTATTGAGAACACAGCTGCACTGGGCAGGGCACGTCTCTAGGATGGAGGACCACCGCCTCCCAAAGATACTACTCTATGGTGAACTCACCACGGGTCAGCGCAAGAGAGGCGCCCCAAAAGAGATATAAGAACTCCCTGAAACAACATCTCAGGCTCGGCCAGATTGATCACCAACAATGGTCCACCCTGGCCTCACATCGGGAGGCATGGAGAGGCACTATCCACAATGCTGTGGCCTCTTTTGAGAAGACACGCCGAATGGGTCTTGAAGAGAAACGACAACGCAGAAAGAGCCGCAACTTGGAAACAACATCACCCAAGGACTTTCTATGGGGTTTCTGCAACTGAAATTGCCTATCTCAGATTGGCCTTTTTAGTCATCAAGCGTGGGATGAGTCCTTCCTAAAGTATCTTCGTTCGCAAAGTAATGCCGAGAGATATAAAAATGTAATATTCGTTTGTGGGATTAACATAACTCAAAAATTACTCCATTTTGAGTATAAAATATACAGGCATACCCTGTATGTTTGAAATACCCTCAACAGGGTATGCCTGTATATTGTATACTCAAAATGATGACTCAATGGAGATCGCAGAAGGAGTAAGTCTAAGGTCGGGGCGGGGGGATGCGTTTTCCCCTTGCACTACCACAGAGCGGGATTGTTAGTTTATTTTGGACAGTACCGCTTTATGATCTGTGACTATATTTTGTTTTGTTTACCAATTGGAGTTTTACCATTGTGTTTGTTCCGCTATTGGGACTACATACATCATAAGCTATGCCCACACCACAACGTGATGTCAACGCGGCAGGAAAGCCACACCAACGACGCTACACACCAACGCAGAGCGGGATTTACAGTTTTCTTTGGGCACCATCGCTTCACTGAGTTTGGAGCATCCAACGCCCCAGCGAGGATCAACACCAAGCCCCTGCTGAAACTGAGAACTTCCTCCAACACCGCCCCTCCAGTGTATGACAGAGCATCGCTCTTGGACATTGATTATTATACACCTATTTGAGTGGCCAGGACCATTGGAGGTACTTATATGTATTAGATATCTCATTGAATTGACTATTGTTGGACTTCTCTTATTTTTGATATATAGGATTCATATCACAGTAGGCTTATGTTTTGATGTTACTTATATTGCTAATTGCATTGAATATTTTTGAACACCAGATGGTGGACTTGCACTAGGTTGATACAATACGCCCATAGGCAACTTTAGAAACTTTCACCAATATATGTTCATTGAGTATTTGAGTGTTTAACCTTGAGTGTTGCTGTTTGGTCTGACCACTAGATGCCAGAATTCAATTGTGAACGATTGGCAAGAGGAAAAACAACTAAAAGGGATGAGCCACCTTCAGCAACAGTGGTATTTTTATTATTAAACAGTAGTGATATAAATGCATATTGTTCAACTAGGAAGATTAGTAGATTTAGAATGAAGAAGAACAAACACTTATCTGCAAATATTTAAATGTTCCTTTTTTATTTAGGGGCCAGAAGCAGAAATTCATATCAAAATACTCTGTAAGCATTTGCATCACCTGGACTAACCTTAGCTTTTGTTTTTCCTTTCCTTAGGTTTTTGTTGCTGCCACTAGAGATAAACACTATCACAAGTGTGTTTAAAATTTTTTTTAAAAAAATCCCACAATTTATTTATTTATTTATTTACTATATTTATATGCAGCACTTCTCAACCCCGAAGGGGACTCAGAGCAGCTTACAGCAAACAACAATACTGCCAGAGTGGCTTACAATGTACATATAACAATATTGCCGGAGCGGCTTACAGCAAACTAAAAATCAACAAATAACATTGCTGTCATAGCACAACATCAGCACTTCACATCATATTGCACTACAACATATCGCAATATTGATTAGCAATATTGCATGTAATACAAATATACAAATTATAATATCACAATATAATTATATCACATTATCTTTGGCAGTATTATACTGTGTTACATTACAACACCACCAATACTAAATGCATATACAACACATTATACCGTAATCATACTATTATTATAATTATTATAAAATAACAATATATTAATATATTAACACATCATTAATATTAACATATTAATGTATCAATAAATATTCATATATTATTAGTATTAATATTATAATTATTATATTATAGTATATATAGAGACATTATAATATATTGAAATTATGATATAACATATTATTTATTATATTATTATAAAATCATCAAAACACCCCACTAAAATAAAATAAAATGAAATTCAAGAAGACGAGGTGTGAACCAAGATGGAGCCAAGGTGGTGATCGGTCATACTCCGGAGCTTTCCAGGGCAGGAACCAGCAGCACACACATACCCACACATACACCAAAAAAAAACCCCAGTAAAATACAGAAAATTAAAATAGAAAATAAAATAAATTAAATTAAAAGGCTCAAGAGGCGGTATGACAACAGCCCCAATTTAGGGCACCGAAGAGGAGCGTTGACTGTCAGGCAATAGAGCAGCCAAATCTAAGGGAGATGTTTACAAGCTGGAGTGTGTCCAGAGGAGGGCGACTGAAATGATTGAGGGTCTGGAGAACAGTCCCTATGAGGAGCAGCTTAAAGAGCTGGGCATGTTTAGCCTGCAGAAGAGAAGGCTGAAAGGAGACATGATAGCCATGTATAAATATGTGAGGGGAAGTCATAGAGAGGAGGGAGAAAACCTGTTTTCTGCTGCCCTGGAGAACAGTGGCTGCAAACTACAAGAAAGGAGATTCTACCTGAACATTAGGAAAAACTTCCTGAGTGTGAGAGCTGTTCAACAGTGGAACTCTCTGCCCCAGAGTGTGGTGGAGGCTCTTTCTTTGGAGGTTTTCAAACAGAGGCTGGATAGCCATCGGCCGGGAGTGCTTTGAATGCGATTTTCCGGCTTCTAGGCAGGGGGGTTGGACTGAATGGCCCAAGAGGTCTCTTCCAACTCTATGATTCTATGAAATTAATGAAGTAGATTAAAATGTTAATTGACCGCTATTGAGTCATGAAGGCCACCACTTCCATAAGTTAAGGTTTGGCAGCCACTGTAGGTTCTTCCTAAGCCCAGCCTGGGCAAGTTTCCTTGCATTTGGAGGAGAGAAATATGAATAATAACAACAACAACAAGAACTTTATTTTTGTACCCACCGCCATCTCCCCGAAGGGACTCAGGGCAGCTTACATATGGCACAATGTGCCTGGAACAATGCAAAAATAAACATACAGTACAATAAAAGATAAACATATGCCATACAGCCTCTCCCTCACCTCTTAAAATGACCTCTCCTCAAGTGTGGAGGACCATCCTTTCTGACTGCCAGTCAGCCTTGTTTTTACCTCACATAGCAAAATGCACTGAATGAACCAAAGTTATCATTTGATGTTCTAGCAAGGGATTGTGGGACTTAAAGTACAAAAAAAGAGAAAGTTCTCCAGGTGTTAGTTAACTGCAGTTTCCAAGATTTAAAAATACATGCAATTTATAGAGCCCCCCCTAAATCAATAAATGACTTGAAGACACATATTTTACTTTTTTAACTCTTCAATCCTTTTTTTTAAGGATTAAATGTTAAATGTTTGACACTCTACATTTAACTCCATTGACTCTTTTTTGTGTGGATTATCTGCCCAAGCAAATCAAACAGTATTGTGCCAACTTCAAATAACTTGCTAGTTTTGACCTCGAGTTCACGTGACCAACTGGCCATCAAACTGATTTGACCAGCAGCAGGGAGTTCCAACGTTATTCGGGAGAAGGGCCAGGACAACTCAGGAGGCTTTCCGCCATTTCTTTTCCCCGAGTCCAAACCTGCAGTAACTTTGTAACAAGCCCCTCTTAAATAAAATTACCATTCGCAACATTTTTCCCTTCCGTATAAAAACAATGTATCCTTCACAGTTTTCTCTCTCATACCCATGAAAATCACCTTCCACAGGCTGCAGGACTCTGCGTGCCTGCCCGGGATGCCTTTTTAGCGTCCTGGGGAGGCTGAAACTGCGTTCCTTAAAACCGCGAATACGGAGTCCCCCAAAAGCCGCCATTATCCCCTGGTATCCGCAAAAACATAAGATTGTCCGATTGACTCCGTTTCAATGCCATATTTTTCTTTGGCTTATTCTAAGACTTTCTGCTATTTTGTTTTCTTCCTTTGAGTTCCTCTGCCTCTGCTATAACCTTTTGATTTTAAAGGAATATCTTTTTCAAAGCCATCTGACTGTCAAAATTTGCCGGTTTCACATTACATTTGTTCCCGCCACTGTCTATGGGCCCCATGGAGGTTCAAATACCATGGACTTCCTATGATTACGTCCCATGGAAGTGGCATGAAGATGGATCAACGTTGGGAGACCCTGAGCGGTGGGGGATGTATAGTTTCCCAAAGGTTTTATGTGCTAGGTCTCTTCTCTGTGCTGATATCAAGAAAAGACTCATTCTTTTAGCCTCCCCCAGGACTGAACCAGATTAATTTCATTTTATATAAGTTGCTCATCATGATTTTCCCCGGGCATATGAATAACTATTATGAATTTCCCTCTATGGACTGTTGGACTTTATTTTTTTCTATTTTTCCCCTATATGATGATGATGAATGGAGATTATTAAATGTGAAGATGATGGTGGTGGTGGAAATATCCCTGACATTTCTATGTATTCCATTCCCTTTGCATGATTCCCTTCCCATGTATCTTTAAAATAGGAAGTTATGCCATGCCAGTAAGAGAGATCAAGTCAGCTGCATTCCAAGGGCCACACCTTTAATCCAGTCATCAGCTACTATTGCATGGAAAATAATAGGGCTTTTCGGGTGCGGAAGGAGGTGCTATCCTCTTTCCCAAAGAAGACCCCTTTGTTTCACATCAGGGGGCTCTCGAAGTTTCGCTCCGCCCTCCAGCTAGGGATACCAGGCATACTGTTTCCATTCAACACAAAGGCTGATTTTCCTGGCTTCGGACCCCGGGAGACTCCAGCAAACTGAAAATCCCTTCATCCTTTCGTTATCCTGAAACTTCCCACCAAAGATATGGATCTGTCTCTTTGTTGACAGGAAGGGACAGATATGGCCAGATGTTCATCTCCCAGGATAAACAAAAGATTTCCTCACCCCGAAAGGCTGAAGGCTTGGACTTATAATTTACATATCACTAATTCAATCAGTGGAATCTCCGGGCTCATTGTTTTTACTCAAGCTCCCGCCTCCCCTCCCCATTGGCCAGATCTTCTTGGCAAGGATTCTTTCTGATTGGCCAAGACTGAGGCGGCGCTAGCTTGTGACTGGCCAGTCTCCAGCTGGCCTCAACATTCCATCTAATCGGCGAGGAGCCGGCCGGCGCGGGGAGGGTGGGAGATTTGAATTTTGACAGCTCTGTATAACTATAAATATGGCATATATTTTGAATGTAACCTTATGACTGCCTGGTGACAAGGAATTGCGGCTTTCATCCTTCTCAGCTGATAAGAAATTAAAGACCTCAGTGGCTTTTCTTCGACTTTGGTGAGATTCATTGGGAAACACTGGGGTGGGATTTTTGCATCCTACTTTGCTTGCCAAGGGTTTTCGATCCCTCATTTTGGGCGAAAGGGCCTCATCCCCTTCCGGGCCAGGCCAACCCAAATTCTGTTTGGTAACAGTTTGTCATGCTTTCCATTTTATTATATGGAGCAACAAAACCAAAAACAGGCAATCATGATGTCTCAGCAAAATCCTTTGCTCTTCTAGAAGGACTGTAGAGATTCAGGCTGTTCCTATTGTTCTTTTGAAAACTGTCTTGGCATGGTTTCAAAGAACAAAGCCTGTATCCATCACTAGGGCTGTCTCTTTTGGAAGGCAAAATAGAAGATGCCCCCATCCATTGTGATAGCTCCCGTGTCCACTGCAATGTTGGTTTAGTTTATTGCCCTTTTAGATTGCAGACCTACAAAAGGTCTTCAGGCAATGTACAGCTTCTGGTTGGATGTTTTGAAACCATTTCCTGCTTGTGGTGATTCTAAGAAAAACCTATCATGGGTTTTTTAAAAAACACAATTTGTTCAGAGGAGGCTATCTTCTGAGACTGAGAGAGGCTTCATGAGTTCCCAGTGCTAAACCAGGATTTGAATCCTGTTCTCTTTTTTTACGGAGCCCCCAGGGCACAGTGGATTAAACCACTGAGCTGCTGAACTTGCTGACCGAAAGGTCGTCAGTTCAAATCCAGGGAGCAGGGTGAACTCCCGCTGTTAGCCCAGCTTCTGCCAACCTAGCAGCTCGAAAATATGCAAATGTGAGTAGATCAATAGGTACCGCTTCTATGGGAAGGTAATGGTGCTCCATGCAGTCATGCTGGCTGCTTGCTATGCCAGTGCAAAAGCCGAGGTCCAAAGAAGGACAAGAGAACTCAAGAACATCTGGTGGACAAAGAAGGCTGAAGAAATCCAACACCTGGCAGATACCCATGATGCTCAGGGATTTTTCAAAGCCACAAAGGTCATCTACAGACCAAAAAACTATGGCATACAGCCTCTACGCTCATCAGATGGAACCAAATTTCTGAAGGACAAAAATCTATTGTGCTATGTTGGAAAGAACGCTACCAAAGCCTCCTGAATCGCAGCTCCAATGTAGCCAAAGAGGTTCTCTCACAAATCCCACAACAACAAACCAGGGATGATCTTGCAGCACTGCCTAGATTGGAAGAAGTCAGGAATGCCATCAACCAACAAAAAAAATACAAAGCCAATGGACCTGATGGGATCCCTGCTGAAATCTTTAAAGAGGACCTGAGCTGACACAACAACTCCACCAGCTCATTGAAAAAGTGTGGGTGACCGAGAAAATCCCAGCAGATTTCAAGGATGCCACCATCATCATCCTCTTCAAAAAAAAAAAAAAGGGGGGGGGGAGAACAGACTGCGGAAAATATTGAGATATCTCCCTTCTAACCTCCACTGGGGAAATCCTCGCAAGAATCCTTGCAAACCGCCTTCTAGCCCTCTCAGAAGACACCCTCCCAGCATCCCAGAATGACTTCCGCCCCTCCAGAGGAACAGTGGACATGATCTTCACTGCACAACAGCTCCAAGGAAAACGCAGGGAACAAAATCAACCACTGTACATGGCATTCATTGACCTTGCAAAGGCATTAGACACAGTGAATCGCAGTGCTCTCTGGACCATCCTGCAAAAAAATTGTCACCATCCTATGGCTCCTCCATGATGACATGTCTTAGACAGCACTGGCTCCCAAAGTGACCCAGTTAAGGTGAAATCAGGTGTCAAACAGGGATGTGTTATTGCCCCTACTTTATTTTCCATCTTCATTGCTATGATACTTTATCTTGTTGATAGGAAGCTTCCCACCGGAATGGAAATCATCTATCGGACAGATGGCAAGCTATTTAACCTCAGCAGACTGAAAGCCAAAACCAAGGTTACAACAGCATCTGTCATAAAACTCCAGTATGCTCATGACAACGTCGTCTGTGCGCATTCAGAAGACCGAAAAGACACTCTAAACACCTTTGCAGAAGCATACGAGAAGCTCAGCCTGTCACTGAACATAGAGAAAACCAAAGTGCTCTGCCAGCAGTCACCAGTCAGTCCCTCTCCAATGCCAGAAATACAGCTTAATAGTATAACATTAGAAAATTTTGATCATTTCCGCTACCTTGGCAGCCACCTCTCCACAAAAGTCAACACTGATACTGAAATACAACACTGCCTGAGCTCTGCGAGTGCAGCATTTTTCTGAATGAAGCAGAAAGTGTTTGAGGATCGGGACATCCGTAGGGATACCAAGGTCCTTGTTTATAAAGCTATTGTCCTCCCAATTCTGCTACATGACTGCGAAACGTGGACTATCTACAGACGTCACATGCAACTCCTGGAATGATTCCATCAGCTCTGCCTTCAAAAAATCCTGCAAATCTCTTGGGAAGACAAGTGGACAAATGTCAGCGTGCTGGAAGAAGTAAAGACCCCCAGCATCTAAGTGACAGTCCTCCACCATCAACTCTGCTGGACTGGTCATGTTGTCTGGATGCCCGGCCACCGTCTCCCAAAGCTGCTGCTCTATTCCGAACTCAAGAATGGAAAACGGAATGTTGGAGAACAGGAAAAGAGATGTAAAGATGGGCTCAAAGCCAACCTTAAAAACTCTGGCATAGACACTGAGAACTGGGATGTCCTCGCCCTTGAGGGTTCCAGTTGGAGGTCAGCTGTGACCAGTGGTGCTGTAGAATTTTAAGAGGCATGAATGGAGGGTGAAAGAGAGAAGCATGCCAAGAGGAAGGCGCATCAAGCCAACCCCGACCAGGACCGCCTTCCACCTAGAAACCGATGCCCTCACTGCGGGAGAAGATGCAGATCAAGAATAGGGCTCCACAGTCACCTACGGACCCACTGCCAATACACCGACTTTGGAGGACCTTGGACTACAAGGGATCGCCTAAGTAAGTAAAGTTAGTAATGGTGCTCCATGCAGTCATGCTGGCCACATGACCTTAGAGGTGTCTATGGACAACACTGGATCTTCGGCTTAGAAATGAAGATGAACACCAACCCCCAGAGCCGGACAAAACTAGACTTAATGTCAGGGGAAACTTTTACCATTGCCTTAGGAAGCTTGCTATAGACCAGGGGTGCTCACACTTTTTCAGCATGCGAGCTACTCTTACAGCAACCAAGTCCAAAAGATCTACCTGCCCCCGCCGCCGCGCGCTCTCGCACGCTCTTGCACCACGCGTGCTCCTGCTGCTTTTCGCCCACGCAGCGCTTCTTCCGCCTGAGGGGCATTGCAGGAAGGAGAAAGCACGAGGCGGGGCATCCAGAGGGAGTGCTCCGCCCTGCCTGTCTCGCCGGTAACGGAGGCTGCACATCTGCTTCTGGACGAGAGAGAGGCAGGGCACTCCCTCCAGAGGCCCCGCCTCGTGCTTCCTTCTTCCTGCAATGCCCCGCAGGCGAAAGAAGCACCGCGAGAGCGGAAGCCAGCAGCAGGAGCGCGCGTGCACGCAGGGTGTGCGTGCGCATGGCAGGAGCGCCCCATCCGGCTGGTGAGGCCCGAAGATTACCTGGAAGAGGGCCAAAGATCTACTAGTAGCTCCTGAGCTACCTAATGAGCACCCCTGCTATAGACCACCTGCCAACAATTCATACAACAGCTCCAGTCCACAAATCCTCACTGATAGCACTGATGTAGATACCTCCTATAAGTGGGTTAATGAAATGTAGATTAATTTTAAATCAGGCATAAGTGTCAGGTCTTATTCTTTCTTCTTCATATTTCAGAAAGCCCTCTCTAGTCATTATGTTTGGGAACCAAATAAAATCTGAAGTAGTTGGCAACTAGTTCAGAACAATTCCCTTTTTCTGAAACAATGATTGTTATTATCTTCATTATCATTTTCATCATCCCTTATTATTTGCAGCCCGTCCCCCATGCAGTGCAGCTGCTTTGGCCCATTGTTAATTCTCTCCCCCAACTTTTTTCTCCCGTCCCCCTCCTTTTTTGAAAAATAAAATAAAAGAACCCTTCTCTTCACAATGACAATACAGGAAAATGATTACAGTTGAGATATTTGCTAGATTCAGCATTTGTTAGAGGAGGCAGGACAAAAGCAAAGATGAAGATGGGGAAAGTCAACATTATCAAGCCATAATATCAGAGTAAGACTGGGCGTTCTTCTGTTTTAGAAGAAATTGGTCTGTCATCCATTATTTGTCTGAGAGTATATTTCCTCATATTGAAAATATGGAATGTCACAAAGGCATCTCTTTGGAATGGCTTTTATCTAGGACAGTGGTTCTCAACCTTCCTAATGCCGCAACCCCTTAATACAATTTCTCATGTTGTGGTGAGTGATGCCCAACCATCAAATTATTTTTGTTGCTACTTCACAACTGTAATTTTGCTACTGTTATGAATCATGATGTAAATATCTGATATGCAGGATGTATTTTCATTCACTGGACTAAATTTGGCGCAAATACCCTATACGTCCAAATTTGAATACTGGTAGGGTTGGGGGGATTGATTTTGTCATTTGGGAGTTGTAGTTGCTGGAATTTATAGTTAGCCTACAATCAAAGAGCATTCTGAACTCCACCAGCAATGGAATTGAACCAAACTTGTCACACAGAACTCCCATGACCAGCAGAAAATATTGGAAGGGTTTGGTGGGCATTGACCTTGATTTTTGGAGTTGTAGTTCACCTACATCCAGAGAGCACTGTGGACTCAAATAATGATGGATCAGGACCAAACTTGTCATGAATATTCTATATACCTAAATGTGAACACTGGTGGAGTTCGCCTACAGTCAAAGAGAATTCCGAACCCCTCCAACCATAGAATTGAGCCAAACTTACCACACAAAACCCCTATGACCAACAGAAAAGCCCTCTGACACCCCGCCCCTCTTGCGACTTTCTCAGGCATCCTGACCCCCCAGGTTGAGAAACGCTGATCTAGGGAGCCAACTAGAGCTGAAAGGGAATTCACTTGGCTCACAGGCTCCATATGACTTCCCTCTGGTGCTTTTATGGCCTTTTCCTTCAACCCCTGATTTTTCACTAGGATAGAACCTCAATGCTGTTCTCTCTCACACAAAGGAGGTTTTCACTCTCCCCTTCCTTTTCAGGAGGGAAGAAGACACTCTTCCCTACCAGTCTCCAAGGGTCTATAAGTGTGAAAGGAAGCTCTGGTATCTTCCTGCAACCACAGTAACAACATTTCAGTGGCTACCCCAACAATAAGAAACACAGTGAAGTTGCAGGAAGACCTTTGGGGGGGGGGGTTATAATGTGGCTAATTGCCCACATTCAGACAGATAATTTTGATACCCCAAGACTTCATAGTTTGAAACAGAGAAATGTTCTGGACAAGTATTGTTGTCGAACAACCAGACAATCCCACAGACCGGTTGTCGAACAACCGGACAAGTCCCACAGACCGACTGCGGGACAGAGGCCGCGAGGGTTTGGTTAACCTGGCGAGCCAGGGGCGACTAGGTCCTCGTAGTCTACCCGCCTCCCGTAGATCCAATTATGCTCACCAATACTGCAAGGTAGATGCCATGAAATTGTTTATTCTGCTCAGCTGAGAGGATGCGAACCGCAATACCCTGATTCCCGCAAAGAACGCATGCATATACATTCAAAACATTGGTTTTTAAAGGTTACAGAACTGTCAAAACAATTGAATTTCCCGCCCGCCTTCTTCCGGGCCGGCTCCGTTGGTGATTGGTCGGAACGTTGAGGCCAGCTGATGGGTGGGAGGCCGGTCAGTTCCAGGGAGCCTATCAGCGCTCGCTCCCATTTGCCGGCTTCGGCCAATCAGAAGTCTGTGGCCATATATGGAGTTCCAGGAAGGGAGGCTTAGGCGGGGATCACTGACAGGTTGGCATATGAATGAAAACAAAGAGTCCGGGCCAGGTAATGACCTGGGGCAACACCTGGAGATGATGAAGTCATTGAATTGATGTGTCTCATCCGTATGTGAATGAGGGAGAAGAGGAAGAAGGCCTGGTGATTCACTCAGACCCTTTTGGTGACAAAAGGACTTATTTTGGGGCACACCTGGTTTCCGAGGCCAGGCGGGTTACCCGCTGTGAAGAGCAAACATTTATTGTCCAAGTTCCAGAGGCTGATTTAGTTAGACTAGAAATCCGACCGTTAAACCTGCCTCAGGACTGATGAAGCGTGGGGCTTAAGACAAGGGCTTAGCTTTTCCATAACAAGATCTCCACCAGAAACCGCATGCAATATGAATATGGTGATCCACAAAGGTTTTGGAACAGGGCTCAGCTGCATTTCCTCTTGACAAACATAGTAAACACCCTCAAGGCAGTCTTTCTTAACTAAGGGCAAGAAGGGGAAGGGAAGGGTTACAAGGAGTCAAAGGGAAAACTTATGAAGCCACACTGTATGTACAGGGATACAGGGGTACAGAAATGAGTCTATGATCCGTGTCCTTGGGCGAACTACATATCCCAGCCTGCAAAGGCTTGGGCTGCAGGTTCAAAACCCCTCAAAAGCCCATAGATGTACTTTTTGGCTCTCTGGCTGCTTCCAGCCAGGAAGGGATCTTGAGTTCGCTTCAGGGTCCTTGATGAAACTATCTTTCCCAGGTCAGGGAGGGTCCATGATGAATAGCGAGGCTTCTTGGCTCAATCAGCCAGGGAGAAGCGTCAGGAGCAGTCCAGGAGAAGAAAAACAATCAGAAAAAGGCAAATAGAGGCACAGTACTTGGGAGAACTAGATCTTCTTTTGGCATCAATCTCTGCCCATCACCCACCCCTGAAGAGATCTCTTTGGGCCAAACTGCCCCAAAAGCTGTCGTTTTGAGCTGGGATATGCTTCCCCAGGCCGGAGAAAGGATAGGGAGAGAGGAAGAGAGAAGAGGAAACGATGGGAGAAATGGCAGAGTGTTTATTTATTGTTTTGTAACGTGTGGCCAAAATGTCTTCCATACTATGTGCTGTATGAAGTGTTGTAAATGTGGAGATGGGAGGTAATGGTGGCTGGATTTCCTGGGAGGGACAAGGTTGATGTAGTGGTGTATGGGACCAGGTGAGGCAGAAAAGGAAAAAAGGCTTGGTACTGGTGCAACTTGGGCCATGGGCCAAGAGGAATACTGGGGACTCTCTGCGGTTAGATCTCCTGGATTTGGGGCTTCCTGGCTCGACTACAGTATCAGCACTTCTTCAGCACGCAACTATCTCCCTTGGAATCAGACATTTAGAACATTATCACACATTCATTTAATCTGTCTTGGAGCCTCTTCATTCGTGGGTGAAAACTGTAGTATCACAGGGTCTTTAACCTTCTTTGACAAAGAGCGCAGGTACCACACTAAACTGCAACTCCTAGGATTTCGTAGCATTGAGCCAGGACACTGAAAATGGACTTGAATTTCTTCCTGAGAGTTATAGTTTGGTGAGGCACTAACACTCTTTGGCAGAAAAGGCCATGTGAAACTACCACTCCCAGGATTATAAAATATTCATCCATTTTAAACAAATAATGTATTTTTCTTATTGAAATGGGACACTTTTGAACTGGAACATAATTTTCCTTATTTAGATAAATATCCCAATCAGCAGGTATCCAAGAAATGGATTTTAAAATCAAACTATTGGTTGAGAATTCTTTATCCAGTACTCAAAATCCAAAATGCTCCTTATTATAAAATTGTTCTGATGGATGACTGAAATAGTTACTATTCTTTTCTGATGGTGCACACACTTTTATTTTGTACACAAAATTATCAAACATATTGTTTTCAGGCTATGGCTATGTAAGAAGAGCCGTGCTGATGAAGTGTGCATTCTGTGTCATGAAACATAAATGAAAATTTGTGCCTCCATCAGACACTTGGATGTCCATTTCAGTAACTATCTCATCTCCTTATGTACATACGTACATGTAAAAACAGGTATTCCAAAATCATCAGTGTTTATATAGCACCATAATCATCTATTGCTTCTTGTCATGTAGTGTTTGCATGTAGAGCTGTGACTCTAAAGATCAGAGTTCGAATGTCCACTCAGCCATGGAAAGTGATTGGGTGGTCTTGGGCAAGTCCAGGGCCGTAGCCAGGATTTTGATTCAGGGGGGGGGCTGAGTTTGGTTCGGGGGGGGGCGGAGACTGGGTGGAAGAGGTTCTACCCTAGCAAACCTTTTGTATTGTTATCCCAATTACCCCATTAATGTAGGATATAATGAGCATGGTGATCAGATCATGATATGAATAAACATAACAGTTTAAATAATGTACCAGTAAGGCCTTTTCGCGGACCACCCTGAGAATTTCGGGGGGGGGCTGAAGCCCCCTTAGCCCCCCCCCCCTGGCTACATGCCTGGGCAAGTCACAGTCTCTGAGTCTCAGAGGAAGGCAAAGGTGAACCCCTCTGAAGAAAACCCCAAGATAGAGTTGTCTTATGGTTGTTATAAGTTGGAAATGGCTTCAAGGCATACACCCACTGCCTTCCAGAAAGTTTTGGTTGCTTGATCTCCTCCATTAAAAGAAGCATAGGCTGTCCTGAAGCAGAAATGCAACTCCTTTGGCTTTTGACCCCAAAGTAGAACAACCTTTGCGTTTCCTGAGAAGCCAACGTGAAAGACCCTTCGGCAGATACCCCCAAAGGTCTGGACTTCTTGGAGGATCCAAGACCCCCTTAGCAGCCTGTGGGACAACCAGGAAGGCCTCCAGAGTTGGAGGAAGTGTCTGTGTGGCAAAGCATTTATTTTATTATTTGCTACATTTATATCCCGCCCTTCTCACCCTGAAGGGGACTCAGGGCAGCTCACAACAAAGGCACAATTTGATGCCATATACAGGTCCTTCTCAAAAAATTAGCATATAGTGCTAAAGTTCATTATTTTCCATAATGCAATGATAAAAATTAAACTTTCATATATTTTCAATTCAGTGCACACCAACTGAAATATTTCAGGGCTTTTTTTGTTTTAATACTGATGATTTTGGCATACATATCTCAAAAAATTAGCATATTCCATCCAACCAAATATGCTATTTTTTTAGACAGTATTTTTGGGTTTTCAGGAGCTGTATGCCAAAATCATCAGTACAAAACAAAAAAAGACCTGAAATATTTCAGTTGGTGTGCAATATATGAAAGTTTAATTGTTATCATTACATTATGGAAAACAATGAACTTTAGCACTATATGCTAATTTTTTGAGAAGGACCTGTACATATACAAATGTATATATAAATTAAAACAACATATATTTTAAACCACATAATTAAATCATATCAATCTTAAAACAATTAATTAACATCATGGGGATAATTAAAATGTTTGAGATCATAGGTTTTCCCTTAAGCTTTGCCACACCCTGTTTTGAAATTTAACAAAATATTTTCCTACCCCCATAACACCTAACACCTCAGATGAGCAGAATCTGTTGCAAGTTCCATCAGTCCGCTCCTGCCACCTATCGACGACCAGACAGAGGTCTTTCTCTGTAGCGGCACCAGGGCTCTGGAATGCCCTCCCGGAGAGTGCCCGAGCCATCTCGGAATTGGGCCCATTTCGGAGGGCATGCAAGACGGCCCTCTTTGGGCTGGCCTTCAATTAAGTGCCCGAGGCGACAATGTACACTGTATGCCCTCTTAACCCATGCTCTGACCTTTGTAACTGTTTTAATGTGGCTTTTATGTTTTGGTTTTATGTTTTATTGTCTGTACTGGCCGCATGCCGCATGTTGCGCTGTGCTGTCGGTGTAATTTTATGTGATCCGCCCCGAGCCTGCCGGGAGGAGCGGAATACAAGAATGAAATATAAATAAATAAATATAAATAAATAATTCTTCTCTTTCTTTAAGATTTATCTGTTTCACTCGCCATCACATGATACAGACATGTTTCCGCCACTGTCCTTTCCCATTTTTCTTTTTAAAAAAAACTTATCTCTTTTTAATCTCAGAAGTTCAACTTGCAGCCCGAAAAACTCACAACAACATATATAGAAGGGTTATCCTTATGCTGTAGAATTCAAAACAGGAGGGAGGGGGGAAATGAAGATTTAGATCGCTTATATGTGTCTCTCTGCTAGCCTTTTGATAGGTAAAACAAAAGCCTGACAGCACAGCAAGAGTTTCAGAGAGGCAATTGAGAAAATAATAGGAGTTCAAAAGGGAGATAACACAGGAAGAAGGGGGGAATGTTAAAAGAGGAATTTGCATGCTTTGCTATGGGTTTTTTTTCTCCTGAATGTTTTGAATATCTTTGAATGTTTGCTATACCTCCTCAGTCCCAAAATGGTAATGGCAGAAGAAAGGAATCAATACTACCCATCTCGGCTCCTCCCTCCATAGTGACATCATGGTTATGTTTACAAATGAGTGAGTGGGAATTCCCATCACATGTTAAATTGGGCATTTTTGCACGTCTCTACATGTGAGATTGAAGGAAAAGTTGATCGCCAACTGGTTTAGGAATCATCAGGAAAACCCACCCTTTAGAAATAGCAAGATACCTCTATCCCACATTTGAAGCGCCGTGTGAAGAACACTATTGCTTGCAGTTTCTGAAGTGTGTAGAAACACTGATTTATTGCATATGAAGTCACAGGATTGCATCTGATTTCACAGAGTTGGGAAAATGGGCCAGGCTGGGAGAAAAGGAAAAGGAGATGTTTATAACATTGGTCTTGTTTATCAGTGTTTCCCTGGGAAAAGGACTTTGTAGCATCAATAATTAACCAGGATCTTGGGATGGCTCTGATAGTTGTGTTGCATGGTGGAAACACCACTTCAATATTCTGAGTGTGCTTTCCTTGTTATTCACTTCAGTTACTGTGGTAACAGCGCATCTGCTTCTATAATATCCTCCATTAATCATTTACATGCAAAGAGGAAAAGAGCTTGGAGGAACAAGTCCTACCACAAAAGTTATTTTTACTTGTTTTTTCCCCATGAATACACTTTTCCTTTGAATTGTACAACTTGACTCAGTTCCTGTTCATTGCAGTTGTTGTGGAACCTCCTCTTGTGCAGGCTCTGGCAATATTCTCAAGGGCTTATTTTGGTCAACTCTTCAAAACAAACTGATGTAGCTCATACCTCCTAAAGCAGCATTTCTCATCCTGGGGGTCGGGACCCCTGGGGGGGGGGTGTCATGAGGGGGTTTGAGAGGGGTCGCCAAAGACCATCAGAAAGACATATTTCCGATGGTTTTAGGAACCTCTTTTACAGAGAAGGCTGAAAATCTCGCCAACTGTCCTTCTCTTCCTTTTTGGAAACAGATGGCAAATCTCACCAAAAGCCCTCCTCCTGCTATGATTGTAGGTGAACTATAAACCCCAGCAAGTATAACTCCCAAATGTCAAGGTCTATTTTCTCCACATATTGAGGATTCATGCCAAATTCGATCCAGATCTTTCATTGTTTGATTCCACAGTGCTATCTGGATGTAGGTGAACTACAACTCAAAAAATCAAGGTCAATGCCCACCAAACCCTTCTAGTATTTTCTGTTGGTCATGGGAGTTCTGTGTGCCAAATTTGCTTCAATTCTATCATTGTTGGAGTTCAGAATGCTCTTTGATTGTAGGTGAACTATAAATCCCAGCAGCTACAGGTCCCGGGTGACAAAATCAATCTCCTCCCAACCCTATAGTATTCAAATTTGGGCGGCAATGACTGGTTGTTCTATAGCCTCCAATATTTCACATAGGTGTTGTCGAAGGCTTTCATGGCCAGAATCACTGGGTTGTTGTAGGTTTTTCAGGCTATATGGCCATGTTCTACAACCATTCTCTCCTGACGTTTCGCCCGCATCTATGGCAAGCATCCTCAGAGGTTGTGAGGTCTGTTGGAAACTAGGAAAATTGGGTTTATGTATCTGTGGAATGTCCAGGGAGGGAGAAAGAACTCTTGTCTGTTGGAGCTGGGTGTGAATGTTTCAATTGGCTACCTTGATTAGCATTTGATGGCCTGGCAGTTTTTAGGTGTGGCTTGTTAGTGCCTGGGGGAATCTTTTGTTGAGAGGTGATTAGCTGTCCCTGATTGTTTCCCCTCTGGAGTTCCTTTGTGTTTGAGTGTTGCTTTACTGTTGCAATTTTAGAGTACATTCCACAGATATATAAACCCCATTTTCCTAGTTTCCAAAAAACCTCACAACCTCTGAAGATGCCTGCCATAGATGCAGGCGAAACATCAGGATATAATGCTTCTAGAACATGGCCATATAGCCCAAAAAACCTACAACAACCCAATAATAAATACGAATTTTGCTGCCAGTGGGTGGTGTAGTTATCGGTGCCATAGCGCTGGAGTCAATGGTGCTCTAAAGCAGTGTTTCCCAACCTTTTTTTGAGCCCGGCACACTTTTTACATTTGCAAAATCCTGGGGCACACCACCAACCAAAATGACACTCTAACACAGTAATACATATAGTTAATATGTTTTTACAATGTATTTATACACTCAGTGTCAGGGCCGTAGCCAGGATTTTGTTTCGGGGGCTGAGTTTGTTTCGGGGGGCTGAGACTGGGTGGAAGAGGGTCTACCCTAGCAAAACTTTTGTATTGTTATCCCAATACCCCCATGCATATGGGATATAATGAGCATGGTGATCAGATCATGATATGAATAAACATAACAGTTTAAATAATGTACCAGTAAGGCCTTTTAGCGGACCACCCTGAGAATTTGGGGAGGGGCTGAAGCCCCCTTAGCCCCCCCCCCCTTGGCTACATGCCTGCTCAGTGTGAAACCTGAGCCTGTTTAAATGAACTCAACATAGATATCCTGGCAGGAATGGCAGAAAGACACAAAGTTCCCACACAGAACTCCCATAACCAAGAGAAAATGCTATAGGAGTTTGGTGGGCATTGACCTTGAGGTTTGGAGTTGTAGTTCACCTATATCCAGAGAGCACTGTGGACTGAAACAATGTTGGATCAGGACCAAACTTTGCATGAATAATCAATATGCCCAAATATGAACGAAGTTGGAGTTCAGGGGAAATAGACCTTGACATTTGGGGTTGTAGTTGCTGGGATTTATAGTTCCCCTACAATCAAAGAGCATTCTGAACTCCACCAATGATAGAACTGGGCCAAACTTCCCACACAGAACCCCCAGGAGGCAAGAGGAGGTCTCTACTTGGGGAAAGGGAGGCGGGCTTTCCCAGTGCATGGAAAGGGAGAGACCAAGTAAACAACGGGTGGGGAGGGGGAGTGTTTGTAATTTTGTGCCTTTATCGAGGTAGGTTTCTTAGGGTTTTTATACTTCAACACATTAGACTCCCCCCCCCCCCGGGAAGTTCCAATTTCCCACGGCACACCTGATGATCGCTCACGGCACACTAGTGTGCCCCGGCACACTGGTTGAGAAACACTGCTCTAAAGGTTACCATAGGTGACAATCACACAACATGATATTAAAAGGTCTGCATCCACATTCAAAACAGAATCCAAGATAACAAATCAATATTGTCATCACATCTGTGAATGTAGCTGGAGACCCAAAGCAGTAGCTTTGCAAAAAATATCTCAGAAGTTTTTCCAACAGTACGGAAATACTTATCTAACAAAGGAAACCACAACAGTGCCAAGAACAAACAGCAAAACTGCACAGTTAACTTGAATTTTAAAAAGTTTTTAAAGAAGCAAAAGCTGGCAATAATGGCAGGCAGAGAAGACTTCCAATGGCAGTTGGAAGTCTTCTCTGCCTGCCTGCCAGGAAGCTGCAGGTTGGGAGCAGGGAAGTGACGTGGAGAAAAGTGACACCCATGCCGATTCTCCCAATCTCACTGCACCAGTACTAATGACTTACGACACCACTATCAACACTGTTTTAGGAAGGCTATTCATGGTATTTTCCCCATGCATTAAAAGGTGTTGCCGAACAATAAGAGGAAAATTGGTGTGCAATTGTTTTGAGACAACCTGTGAAAATAAGCATCTCCATTCATTGCTAACAATCTGCAAACATAAGCCTTAAACATAAGCACCATTCAGAATGCTGGCTTTGGCCTATAAAGCCCTGAACGGTCCTGGCCCAACTTACCTGTCCGAACGCACCCTCCCCATGAACCATCACAGAGGTTAAGATCTTCTGGGGAGGCCCTGCTTTCGGTCCCACCACCTTCGCAGGCGCAACTGATGGGGATGAGAGACAGGGTCTTCTTAGTGGTGGCACCCTCCCCAGTGGGATTTGATCGGCTTCTTTCCTGCTGTCATTTCGCAAACAAGTGAAAACTTGACTTTGGGAGCACGCATTTGGCTCAGCATAATTATATGTGAAATACAGTTGGAATTGACCCTGGATTGATGAATATGATTATTTGACTAGTTGGTTTTTGATCTATGCACAATAGTCATCTAATACTTACATATGTTGTTTTAATGTTTTAAATTGTCATTTAATTGCTTTTAATTGTTATTTTTTGTTTAGGCATGGAATAATGACAATGATGTAAGCGCCCTGAGTCCCCTTCGGGGTGAGAAGGGGACTCACAATTAAATGTTGTTAATTAATTAATTAATTAATCCTCGTGTGATAGTCTCTTTATTCACATGTAAACGTGTATAGCACCCCTTCAACCTCACAGGAAAGCAGTAGCAAATCCCCTTGAACAAAACAATGTGACAAGTTCCTTTTAGGATTGCTGTTAACTCAGAAACAGCTTGAATGCACACCGGAGAGCAGCCTTGAATCCCATTTTGGTAGAAACGCAGGGTATAAATTCAACAAACAATTAAATAAATAATCGCATTCTCCATTTTGGTAGGTGATACTATTTGTTTCCGCTCCTCCTCTACTCAAACTGCAAAGTTAAGACAACTTTATACAGGTTGGTAAGGAAGAATGCAAACATCTTGTGGTAGGGGGAGACAGACGCCCACTCATTGGAAGGTTATAAATGCCATGAAAGGCTTAGTTTTCATTATTTACTATTACTATTATTATTATTAACCCTCAGATTTGGGAGGTACCTGGAAGATTTTCTGTCTTATTTGCCATATCACCTAGTTTGCTTTGGTTCCCATGCATATTGAGCGATGATGGAAAAGTAATTTCTGGGGCTCCAAGTCCCCAAATGTCCAGCAATAGCCAAGGAACATCCCAAAGTGACCTTGGCTTGAGTGACTAGGAGATGATATTTGTTGCTTCACCCAAAGCAGCCATGTATCACTATTACCGGGAATGTGGCGCAGATGGCTAAGTGTCAGCTGCATAAGATCGCTCTGACCAGTAGGTCATGAGTTTGAGGCCTGCCCGGGTCGAGGTGGGTGCTCGACCTTTAAGTGTAGCCTGCTGCCCACCTTTGCAGCTTGAAAGACAGTTGCAGCTGTCAAGTAGGAGATAAAGGTACCACATTAAGTGGGGAGGCAAATTTTGACTGAATTATGAGGCCATTAAAGAACTCCAGGAACGCTGAGGAATGCGGAAGGAACAACAAGGGACGCTGGGAACGCTGAGAGATGAGGAGTGCGTCAGCTCCCCCTGGTGGCCAGAGTTTGCCTCTGTTCGTCTATACGTTGTGGATGTGGAAACGGCAGGGATTGTCTGCTAAGTATGTGTACCTGTAATCCGTTCTGAGTCCCCTTTGGGGTGAGAAGAACAGAATATAAATAAACTGTGTGTGTGTGTGTGTGTACTTTCAGAGTCCCTGGAGATCTGCTGTCAGAGTAGACAACCCAGAGTAGGAGCCCCCGATGGTGCAATGGATTAAAGCCTTGTGCCAGCAGGACTGCTGACCAACAGATCGGCGGTTCAAATCCTGGGAGAGAGGGTTTAGCTCCCTCTGTCAGCTCCAGCTTCCCATGCGGGGGCATGAGCGACGCCGCCCATAGGATAGTAAAACATCAAACATCCGGGCAACGTCCTTGCAGACGGCCAATTCTCTCACACCAGAAGCAACTTGTAGTTTCTCAAGTCCCTCCTGACACACACACATACACAAAGACAACCCTGAGATAATGGACCCAAAATCTAAGTAAGCTGTATAAAGCATTTCCCTGTGCTGGTAATGAGTTAAGAGACTAGAGGACAGCATGAGGGCCACATCCTTTCTTGTGACTGGATTTTTAAAGCTTCACCAGCTCAGGGCCTAGTATTGTACGCAAACCCAAACAGGCAATAAGTTAATAGTAGCAATGTTTCTTTGCTAAGGTTTTGCCTTCTCAGAATCAATTTTTCCACCTGCTTCTCTGAAAGAAAAAAAAAGGTCTAATCAACAGGCATGTTTTGCTCCCTACAGAAATAGCTGCGGTTATGTGACAATTAGGTAAAGTGCCAGGATGTTGGTTCAGCCAACTGACTACACTGCTATTTCCTGTTTAGGTGCATGAAATATATTTGCAGTATCAAGAAAGCTGTGTCACTGAAGGCCGGTTGATCATGAAAGAGTGGAAGAGAAACAACTGAGCTATGTGTTGGTCATCAGCAGCAAAATACCTTCTTTAAAATAAAAAGTGCATCATGAGATGACTCAAGGAACTGAATAGAAGCGCTTACAAATGAATGTTTGGCTTCACATAGGCTGATATTGGGAGAATGTCTGTTTCACTTTCTTTTAAGGCTGTCACAAATGTGAAGTACCGTATTTTTCGCACCATAAGACGCACCTGCTGATAAGACGCACCTAGATTTTAGAGGAGGAAAATAGGAAAAAATATTTTGAGCCAAAAAGTGGACCCGAGGAGGAGCAGGAGGAGGGGGGAGGCCACGAGGGCCATCTAATCCAACCCCCTGTGAAAACAATCCACTTGTAATGCCTTGGCTCAATGCTATGGAATCATGGGGGTTGTAGTTTTACAAGGCCTCGAGTCATTTGTGCCAAAGGATACCTCACCAAATTAAAAATCCAATTGCATAGCATTGAACTGTGGCAAGTAGAGATGTTGTCCCTCAAATAGAAGCTCCGGGTGCTCCAAAAGCAGCCTTCCCATTGCCTTTGGCAAGCGCGGAGGAACGGGGCGGAAGAGGGGACTCACGGGGCGGGCTCGCCGCTCACGGACCCGAGGAGGAGCAGGAGGAGGGGGGAGGCCACGAAGGCGGCCCCCACGGAGACGCGGCGGCGGCGGCAGCAGCAGCGGAAGGGCCCAAAGACAGAGGCGCATCTTCGTGACGTCACTTCGTCGCGCCTCTGCCGAGGAGGAAGGGGAGGAAGGTCTCGCCGGCCGCGCACTGTAAGGACGCCCGGAAGTAGAGACGCCGGAGGGAGGGAGCCCTGCGGAGGCGCTGCGGCCTCTTCCTCCTTCCCTCCTTCCCTCCGGCCTCTCTTCCGGGCGTCCTTACAGTGCGCGGCCGGCGAGGCCTTCCTCCCCTTCCTCCTCGGCAGAGGCACGACGAAGTGACGTCACGAAGATGCGCCTCTGTCTTCGGGCCCTTCCGTGTCTTCCTCCCTCACTCTCCCCTCCTGAACATGCTCAAGCTGCCCCCTCGGATCAAAATGACGGCAGAAGCGGCAGTGTAGAAGAAAAAGTGTTTAGCAGGAGGGGGAAGAAAGGGCGCAAAGGGGAAGGGGGAGGAAGAGGTCTCTGTTGAAAGCTGGCATGGGCAAACTTGGACCTTCCAGGTGTTTTGGACTCCAACTCCCAGCATTCCTAGCAGCCTCAGGCTCTCTCCCCCCCCCCCCCAGCCATTTAAGCAGGAACTCCACCAGTGTTCACATTTGGGCATATAGAGTATTCATGACAAGTTTGGTCCAGATCCATCATTGTTTTAGTCCACATTGCTCTCTGCGTGTAGGTGAACTACAACTTCCAAACTCAAGGTCAATTCCCAAGCAAACCCTTTCAGTACTTTCTGTTGGTAATGAGAGTTCAATATGCCAAGTTTGGTTCAATTCCATTGTTGCAAGAGTTCAGGATGCTCTTTGATTGTGTGTTAACTATAAATCCCAGAAACTGTAACTCCAAAATGTCAAGGTCTATTTTCCCCAAACTCCATCTGTGTTCACATTTGGGCATATTGAGTATTCATGCCAAGTTTGGTCCTGATCCAACATTGTTTCAGTCCACAGTGCTCCCTGGATATAGGTGAACTACAACTCCAAAACTCAAGGTCAATGCCCACCAAACTCTTACAGTATTTTCTCTTGGTTATGGGAGTTCTGTGTGGGAAGTTTGTGTCTTTCTGCCATTCCTGTCAGGATATCTATGTTGTGTTCATTGAAACAGGCCCATTTAAAAACATATTAACTATATGTATTACTGTGTTAGAGTGTCATTTTGCGTCAATTTGGTTGGTGGTGTGCCCCAGGATTTTGTAAATGTAAAAAATGTGCTGCGGTTCAAAAAAGGTTGAAAAACACTGGTATATATGACTCTTTTTTGGCATTTTTATTCTCCAAATTACACTTTGAGATAGGAGAAGTGGTGATTGGGCACCGAAAAGCTCATTTGAAAAAATAGTTTCCACTTCCCTGAAGTCTGCTGTGTAGACTTTTAGCTTGGAAAAAAAATACTTTTGGCATCATTTAGAATAGAGTTTGCTGAAGAAGCGCGCAGCAAGCCAAGGAAGAGAAGCCATTCTCGGTTTTTTGTACAGCGAAACTTAGAATCCTCAGACCTATCAGAGCTTGCAGATGTATCCCTCTTTTGTGTTTCCTTTAGATGAACAGTGACGTGATGGACTTTTCTTGGCACCATCACCAGCCGAAAGTGAATCTGCAAAGCTGCAAGAATGAGTCTCCATGGAAACGGAATTTTAATTGTGCACACGTAGGTATATTTGTAGGAGACACACTCACCTGCCCAGCCTATCATCTAGTGGTAACAATGGGCATGTCACAGCCGGCCAGTTACAGCCAAGGAGTTACTTGAATGACAAACAGCAACAGAGCCACAGTAAACATTTCTCTATACAATTGGAAAAAGGCTTAAAATCTAGCAAAAGAAAAAAAATGTGAACATGGCATTTGTTAAGGTTCACAACAAAAAAAATTGTCTTGCTTTCATTGAGAATGATTACAATTGGAATTTATGGTACTCACTTGGCCTCTGTGCGGATTTCAGACACTTTCCCAGAGCCTGGAAAAGTTAGATTTTGAAGTATCGGTGTGGGCTGGAGGATTCTGGAACTTGTAATCCAAATAATGTAAATTATTCCAGCTCTGCTCTTGGCATTTCCCATTTAAAGTTAAACTTTGGAACTCATTGCCACAATACCCGGATAGAATCATAGAACCATAGTGTTGGAAGAGACCTCATGAGCCATCCAGTCCAATCCCTGCTGGGAAATCATGTTCAAAACACCCCAACAGATGGCTATCCAGCCTTTGTTTAAAAGCCTCAAAAGGAAGAGCCTCCAGCACCCTTCGAGGCAGAGAGTTCCACTGCTGAACAGCTCTCACAGTTAGGAAGTTCTTCCTAATGTTCAGGTGGAATCTCCTTTCCTGTAGTTTGAAGCCATTGCTCCACGTCATAGTCTCCAGGGCAGCAGAAAACATGCTTGCTCCCTCCTCTCTGTGACTTCCCCTCACATATTTTATACATGGCTATCATGTATAAATATGGCGCCTCAAAGGTATTGGTAGATTCATGAAATGAGCTATTAGAAAGGGGGTTTGTATACCACCTCCAGTATCAGAAGCAATATGTCTAGACCTTCCTTATGCCGAGACGCCTTAATACAATTGTGGTGACCCCCAAACATAACATTCACTGGACTAAATTTGGCACAAATACCTGATACGCCCAAATTTGAATACTGTTGGGGTGGGAGAATATTTTTTTCATTTGTGAGTTGTAGTTGCTGGGATTTATAGTTCACTTACAATCAAAGAGCATTCTGAACCCAACGATAGAATTGAACCAGATTTAGCTCACAGAACTACCATGACCAACAAAAAATACTAGAAGGGTTTGGGAGTTGTCGTTCACCTACATCCAGAAAACACTGTGGACCCAAACAATGTTGTATCTGGACAAAATTTGGCACGAATACTCAATGTTAGCACTGGTGGAGTTTGGGGAAAATAGACCTTGACATTTGGGAGTTGTAGGTGTTGGAATTTATAATTCACCTACAATCAAAGAGCATCCTGAACCCCACCAACGATAGAATTGGGCCAAACTTCCCACCCCCATGACCAACAGAAAATACTGTGTTTTCTGATGGTCTTTGGCAAGCCCTCTGACACTGCCCTCGTGATCCCCCCAGGGGTTCCAACCCTCAGGTTGAGAAATGCTGAGATAGGCAATGTCCTTTGTTAAATAAGAAAAGAAGGCTAACACAACTGCACAAATCTGCATTACTCAAGCTGAAGCTTTCCCTTTGTTCCAGTTTAACTATGACATGATTCCTTTCATTCTCTCTTTCTCTGCTCCTTGTTTGCTTTGCCATAAAGCCCTAACACACACTTAGCCTATCAGCTATCTTGTGTTATCATGATAAAGCTTATCATGTTAGAACAGACATGGGCAAACTTTGGCCATCCAGGTGTTTTGGACTTCAACTCCAACTTTACAGTTATGAAGTAGCAACGAAAATAATGTTATGGTGAGGAGTCACCACAACATGAAGAACTGTATTAAGGGGTTGCGGCATTAGAAAGGTTGAGAGCCACTGGTTTATCTGGACCAGAAGCAGGGAGCCTTTTCATGACGAATTTGGCATAATTTAAGCTGTAATCAAATAAGGCTACACTTAAGACACTTCCATTAGAGAGAGACTGCGAAACACACATTATTTTGCAAAAACCTAACTATTTGGTAATTATTTTAGAAAAAAATTGAAAACTATGTCTTGAATATTTGGTTGCAGCATGGAGGTCAGCAGTGTTGATCCTCTAGGTCGGTGTTTCCCAACCAGTGTGCTGTGAGCGATCATTTATTTTATTATTTTATTTTATTATTGAGGCTTCTATGCCGCCGACTCCCGGGGGCTCGCGGCGGCTCACAAGAGCCAGGGGCATAAAAACAAAGATTAAAAACATAAAACAATTGAACAATTAGAGCAATAGCAGAACAGGCAATAAAACAAATGGAGCAGCAACAGGAGCCACAACACAGTACCCAGAGCACGCGGGCCTACTCTCCGAAGGCCTGCCTATACAGATGGGTTTTGCAGGCCCACCTGAATGGGAGTAAATCCCTCAGGGCTCTGGTTTCGGCCGGGAGGGCGTTCCACAGCGTGGGGGCTATGACGGAGAACGCCTCCGGCGGGTAGATGTCAGGTGTGCCGACTTTGCTGATGGTATTTCCAGGAAGTTGGCATCCTCAGACCGTAGTGATCTCGATGGGCAATAGGGAGTGAGGCGGTCCCTCAGATATGCTGGCCCCAGGCCGTACAGAGCCTTGAAGGTAAGAACCAACACTTTGAAGGCGATCCGGTGCTCAATGGGCAGCCAGTGCAGATCCTGCAAGATGGGTGTTATACGGCAACCTGCTGGCGTGCCAGACAGGAGCCGGGCGGCAGTGTTCTGCACCAGTTTGAGCTTCCGGATCGACGACAGAGGAAGGCCAACGTAGAGCGCGTTACAGTAATCTAGCCTTGAGATGACCGTGGCTTGGATCACCGTGGCCAGGTCGTTCCGGGACAGGTAGGGGCCAGCCTCCTTGCCTGGCGGAGGTGGAGAAAGCAGCCTTGCTGACCGCAGAGACCTGGGCCTCCATGGTCAGCTGGGAGTCCAGGTGGACCCCCAGGCTCTTCACAGACGGCGCTGGGCACAGCGCCGCACCGTCCAGGGTCGGAAGCCGGGCACCCACCCCGCCCGGGCGACCCAGCCACAAGATCTCCGTCTTCGCCGGATTCACCCTCAACCTACTGGCTCGCAGCCATCCAGTAACGGCTTCGAGGCAGTGCTGGAAATTATCGGGGACGGGCTCCGGCCTGCCCTCCATCCTCAGAATGAGCTGGGTGTCGTCAGCGTACTGGTGACAAACCAGCCCATAACTCCGCACCAGCTGTGCAAGCGGCTGCATGTAGATGTTAAATAACAGAGGGGAGAGGATGGCCCCCTGAGGAACTCCGCAAACTAATGGGGAGCCCTCGGAGACCACCTCGCCCCTCCTCACACGCTGAGACCGCTGGCGGAGGAAGGAGGTCAGCCATTTAAGGGCAGTCCCCCTCACTCCAGCCATGGCCAGGCGGTGGATCAATAGATTGTGGTTGACCATGTCAAACGCTGCCGTGAGGTCCAATAACACGAGCAGCGCAGACCCGCCTTGGTCGAGCTGGCAGCGGAGTTGGTCTGTGATGGAGACCAGGACCGTCTCCGTCCCGTGCCCCGAACGGAAGCCGGACTGGAAGGGGTCTAGCCACGTTGCATCATCTAAGAAGGACTGCAATTGCTCCATTACTGCCCTCTCAACTACCTTGCCCAGGTACGAAAGATTCGACACTGGGCGGTAGTTGGAGGGAACCGCAGGGTCCAATGACGGTTTCTTCAGTAATGGAGCTACCACCGCCTCTTTCAAGCACTCTGGAAAGACTCCTTGCTCAAGGGAGCTGTTTATGATATTCAACAGAGGCCCACGTAACCCCTCCAGGCAAGATCTAACAAGCCAGGAGGGGCACGGGTCGAGGGAGCAGGTGGTGGGACGGGCTGCAGCCACTATCTTATCAACAGCGTCTGCGTCCAGTGGCCGAAACCGGTCGAGGGTGGGCCCGGCGGAGGGCCACGGAGTCTCGAGCTCTCTTACTGTATCAACTGTGGCCGGAAGGTCCCGGCGGAGGCTCAGTATCTTGTCTGTGAAGAAACTCTGAAAAGCACCAGCAGTGAGGGCCTGATCACTATTCAAAGACCGAATTACCTTAAACAATTGGGCCGGGCGTGAGTTAGCAGACGCTATCAGGGTGGAAAAGTACACATTTTTGGCCGCCTTGACAGCATGCTCATAAGATTCTTTAATTAGCTTATAAGCTGATACTGAGGCTCCGTCACGGAGTTTCCTCCACTCGCGCTCTAGCCGTCTCCTCTCCCACTTCATGGCCCCCTCAGATCCCCTGTATACCAGGGGGACCGATGATTGCGGGGTCGGAGAGGACGCCTAGGGGCAATCTCGTCAAGAGCTCTAGCTAACGAGGTGTTCCAGGCCTGGACTAGCTCATCGACTGAGACGCTGATAGACTCCAGATCCCTCAGAGCATTCAGGAACCTTTTGGGTTCCATAAGTCTCTTTGGGCGAACGAAAATCTGTTCGGCGCCCTTGCATGGGGGGGGGGGGCGGTTGCTCAACCTGGATCCTTAGAGCACAGTGGTCCGACCATGGAACCTCTATTACGGAGGCTAGGTCCACTTGAACCCCCGCGCTGAACACCAAGTCGAGAGTGTGCCTGGCCGAGTGTGTGGGTCCCGAGCTACAAAGGGAGAGGCCTAATGTCGCCATGGTCGAGATTAGGTCCGCAGCTGCAGATGGAACAGAGGCTGCGTCGGGCGTGACATTGAAGTCACCCAGAACAATAAGTCTGGGAAACCTCAATGCCCACTCCGACACAGTCTCGAGCAACCGCGCCAGGCTCTCTGCTGGTGCGCTAGGCGCACGGTACACCAGCAGAATCGCCAGGCTCTCCGGGGACTCCCACACCAGGCCGACACTCTCTAATCCCGAGGTGACCAGCGCAGGGATCGCTCTAAGGTGTAATCCGTCATGGGAGAGTATTGCCACCCCCCCCCCCGTCCCTCGTTCCTATTCTGGTGCGTGGCAACATAACCAGGGGGGACCACTTCCTGGAGGCAGATGGAATCGCTCTCCTGGAGCCAGGTCTCAGTGATACAGAGTAGGTCCGCTTGAGGTCTTCACAAAACTCCCTGACGATGGCAGTCTTGTTCCGGATGGAACGGGCGTTAACCAGCACCAGAGTGGAAGGGGGGAAAGCTGGATGTCTATCAACAACGTGTCTGGGGATAGGACGCAGGTCAGAACCGGGCCGAGTCCGTCTTTGACTCGGTCCGGTTCTCGCAGTTAAGTTCGCATTCGGCCTGCGCCTACCGTACTCACCCCGCCCCGAGATCACTGGGATGCTCAACGGACCTGGATGGCAGGAGTCGGCTGGGAGTTCAGCTTCCGGCACACCCCGTGAAAAGGGGTGGCCTGCAGGGAATCCCAATTGTTTACCGCCGATTCTACTGGCAGCCCCTCAACCCCAGATCATCAGGTGTGCCGCGGAAAATTGGAACCTCCAATACCCTTTCTTCTCCCTCTCTGGGTGTAGGTGAACTACAACTTCCAAACTCAAGGTCAATTCCCAAGCAAACCCTTTCAGTACTTTATGTTGGTAATGAGAGTTCAATATGCCAAGTTTGGTTCAATTCCATTGTTGCAAGAGTTCAGGATGCTCTTTGATTGTGTGTTAACTATAAATCCCAGAAACTGTAACTCCCAAATGTCAAGGTCTATTTTCCCCAAACTCCATCTGTGTTCACATTTGGGCATATTGAGTATTCATGCCAAGTTTGGTCCTGATCCAACATTGTTTCAGTCCACAGTGCTCTCTGGATATAGGTGAACTACAACTCCAAAACCCAAGGTCAATGCCCACCAAACCCTTCCAGTATTTTCTCTTGGTTATGGGAGTTCTGTGTGGGAAGTTTGTGTCTTTCTGCCATTCCTGACAGGATATCTATTTTGTTTTCATCGAAACAGGTCCAGGTTTCACACTGAGTGTATAAATGCATTTGAAAACATATAAACTATATGTATTACTGTGTTAAGAGTGTCATTTTGTGTCATTTTGGTTAGTGGTGTGCCCCAGGATTTTGTAAATGTAAAAAGTGTACCGCAGCTCAAAAAAGGTTGGGAACAGGCCCGGATCAGGCCCTTTTGCCGCCCAAGGCCAAAGGGTCTGCCTCCACCCCTCCCCGCCCCCGGCTCCTCGCCGGATTGAATGAAGGAGGGCGGGGTGAGGAGAAAGAGGCGCCCTCCCGCCGCACGTCCTGTGCGCCGCCCACCCCTTTTCGGCGGGGCTGGCGCAACACAAGGGAGGAGGGCCGGCAGTGCAGCTTCTCTCTGCCTCCTCCCTGGCGTGGTGTCGCCAGACAGGGAGGAGGTGGAGAGAAGCCGCGCCGGTGCCCTCCTCCCTTGCGTGTCGTGGCGACGCAAGGGAGGAGGGCCGGTGGCGCGGCTTCTCTCCGCCTCCCTTGCTTGGCGTCGCCAGGCAGGGAGGAGGAGGCAGAGAGAAGCTGCGCCGACGGCCCTCCTCCCTTGCGTCATCACACCACAGATCACACCGGATCTGCTGCCCCCCCAAAAGTGCCGCCCGAGGCCATGGCCTAGGGTGGCCTTATGGGTAATCCGGGCCTGGTTGGGAAACACTGACTTAGGATGATCAATATCACAAAAGTTATGCAGGGCCTTTATTTTATTTTGTTCATCAGTTATTGTTTGTGTTACCGTAGTTTGTATTCCTTCCAATGTGGCCCAGGGAAGTCAAAAAGTTGGGCCCCCTTGTTTTAGATCCCTCTCCAAACTGTTATTAAATATGGCCATTAATTTTTTTTAAAAAACTCCCACGATTGACCCCTCTTGAAGTGACCATGACTTCAGAGACTTCTTCTGTGCCTAGGAGGTCTCTAAGGACTAGGAGGTCTCTAAGGACTGGGTTTCTCCTGCTACTCAATCAGCCCTTCCTTCTTCACTTCTATCTATTCTATTTCATCCCCCTCCCCACCATTTATGTGGTTCCCCATTACCATATTTCCCTCTGTTGAGCCTGCGTCACACTTCTGTTTGATTCTTGGAGCAGCTGAGGCAGGAGCAACATGTTTGTTCCTATTCAGACTCTTTGTCTGGGCTTGCTTTGTACCTCTTGAACAGAATGCCAAAAGCATTTGCATGATAATCTGTTTTAAAAAGATAATCTAACTGTTGTAGGGGGGTAGGTGAGAAGAAGGAGTTGACTGGGCAGAGTGTATACAGGACTGTTCTCCCCATTCATTCATTCATCAGGGGCAGAATAGCAGGTGCCAGGATTGGCTCCATCCACAGGCATAGGCGCCTTTCCTTCTCCATCCACCAACAGTTTGGGGGGGTGTGAGGAGAATTGCTACAGCTGCCTGAAATGGAAGACAAAGAATAATATCTCTCTCCCCTCCTAATAAAAGTAACCATGTGTGTCTCTGTACGTGTGCATCTATGAATGTATCTATGTTTGTTGTCTATGTATTCTCCAAAATCAATTTATGAGGGTTGAATGAAAAGTAATGCCTTCACAGTTGTAACTCTTCAACAGATGGCAGTACTGGTATGCGGCAGGTACTGGCTTGTTTAGTAGACTCTCCGCTACAGTTCCATTTTGGCGGGAAGCCTTAGCATTGAATGGTTGTGTTTTTAAAGTGTGTTGTTAAAGTACTCCCAGGGCCGTGGGGGCCGCAAGGGCCATGTTGCATAGATGTGGGCAAAAACATCAGGAGAGCATACTTCTGGAACATGGCCATACAGCCCGGAAAACTCACAGCAATCCAATAAACTAAAGATTAGTTTCTGTTCATCAATAAATAAGGAGGGGGAAAGGAGTAGTGCTTTATGTAAATTCAAGAATAACAGCTAAAAATGGAACATGAAAATGAAAGATTCATGAGAATAGAACTCCTAACAAGGACAGAAATTACTCGTGGTAGATATTATTCACCACCAGAGAATAAAACACCTTTTATGAAAATCTGATGGAATACTCTTGGATTTGCCGTATGAGAACCGGCTTTGATGCGGAGATTGGAATGGAGTGATGCATTCTAAAAACAAAACTTCAAGGATCAGAAAATAAAATCAATTATTTTTAAAAAATGTATTTACAATTTAGACCTTCTAAGTATGGAGAATAAAGTATGAAAAAGCAAAATAAAAAATGCTTTTGATATTAAAAGGTTTAAAGAAGGATGTGTAGTGAGGTGAAGAAATTCGAATTTTTGTGAAAGACTTCTTTAGATCACAAGCAAGTTTTTCTAATAAGAGGACTGTCGAAGGCCCTATCCATGCTGTCATATAATAACATTTGAACTGCATTACATGATGATTCTACACCAGGCATGGACCAACTTGGGCCCTCCAGATGTTCTGTGTGGGGATTTGTAAAGAGGCACCATGATGTGGTGGGTTGACTAGAAAGACGTGTCGGCAGCTGATTGGGTGAGCATGCCAGAAGCCAGAGTTCTGATTGGCTGCTGTCTCTGGCTTGCTGCTTTGACAAACGGTTTTAACTGTCACTTTCACCTCGGACAGTGACAGACAGTCTCCCTCACCTGACTTTTGCTGTTTGCCAGGTCCAGCGGGCAACACAAGCCAGGCCAGGGAGGCACCATCGCACGGCCTGGGCTCACGGGAAGCTCTTCGCCTGACTTACACCTCCCCCCGGGACTGGCAAGCGGTGAAAGCCAGGCAAGGGGCTTCTCATGAGGTCAGGCTGTTGTGGTGCAACCTCTCTTGCCCCTGGCTTTTGCTGCTTGCCAGACCCGGCGGGCGGCGCGAGCCAGGAAAGCGAGGCACCATTGCGTGGCCTTGACTCACGGGATGCCCCTCGTCTGGCTCACGCCATCTGTCGGGCCTGGCAAGCGGCAAAAGCCAGGTGAGGGAGGCATCACCATGTGGCCTAGCCTCTCGGGAAGCCCCTTGCCTGGCTTGCACCACCCCCTGGGACTGGGAAGCGGCGAAAGCCAGGCAAGGGGCTTCCCACAAGGCCAGGCTGTTGCAATTCAGCCTCCCTCGCCCCTGGCTTTTGCTGCTTGGTAGGCCCGGCAGACAGCACAAGCCAGGAAAGGGAGGCATCACCACATGGCCTTGCCTTGCGGGAAACCCCTCGCCTTGCTCGGGCTGCCTGTCGGGCTTGGCAAACACTGCGCAGGCAGCAAAAAAATGGATGACAGAGGCAGCTCTGTGCAGCCTGGTGGAGGGGGCGGGGCCAATTGACATGGCACTGCGACCCATCCAAAATGGCCAGGCAACCCCTCTGGGGGTTGCAACCCCCAGGTTGAGAACCGCTGGCTTAAGGGAACATTTAACTGAATATTAAATGAAAGAGTGTTACAAGATACAAATACAACAAAGAAAATATCAAAATGATAATTTAAACATGGGTACAGGTCTGGGAATGGTTGAGAATGCAAGTAAAGCTGTTATGAGAGAATTTGCAATCAGGCCAGAAGTAGCTCTTAGGTTTCTTGTTTTTAAAGTAGAATTAAATTATATATGTAGACATAATACTTAGAATTTAGAAAATGCATAAAGGTGGAAGTGAACTACAACTCCCAGAATTGTGGGTCATTATCCCCCAAGCCCCTTCACTATATTCTGTTGGTCATCGGGGTCTGTGTGCCAAGTTTGCTCCAGATCCATTATTGGTGGGGGTCACAGTGGTTAATAGATGCTGAAGTGATTTAAAATACTTCAAATTCCATCATACATGGTCCATCCTCCCCCTAACCACACCAGGACATAAAGTGGGTCATGGGAGGCGGGTCTGTGTGCTAAATATGGCCCATGCCAGTCATTCGTGGGGGTCACAGTGGTCTGTGGAAGCCGAATCAGATGAAGGTACTGCAAATCCCATCATCCATGGTCTATCCTCCCCCAAACCATACCTGGATGTGAGGTGGATCATGGGAAGTCTGGGTGCCAAGTTTGGTCCA
Source organism: Anolis apletophallus (assembly GCA_030556195.1). NCBI lineage: Eukaryota > Metazoa > Chordata > Lepidosauria > Squamata > Anolidae > Anolis > Anolis apletophallus. The sequence continues at coordinate 29,449,766 of JARBWK010000011.1, read as the reverse complement.
GTTCCATCATTCGTGGGAGTCGCAGTTGTCTGTGGAAGTGGGAACCAATTGGAAAGCTGCCACACACATCACACACATAGAATAGGTAGGTAGGTAGGTAGGTTGTTATGTAAACATGTATACTTTTATGGTTCTTTTCCATAGTTTAAAATCTATATGTAATACGAGGGTTGAATGAAAAGTAATGCCCCTACCTTCGTTACTTGGGTTTGGGTGGGAATATTTTAATAAATCAAATGCAGAAATAATCCTTAGAATGTGCTCCTTAACTACCACTCTTCGCTTTTCCACATAAACACCAGACAATTGGATACATTTCTGGCAACAATGAACAAGTTTTATGAAGCCGTCACAGAAAAGTCGACATTCTGTTTACACAGCCAGCGTCTCACAGTTCTTTCAACGTCTTCATCAGGAACATAATGATGTCCCCACAGATCTTCTTTCATTACCGGGAACAGGTGTAAGTCAGACGGTGCTAAATCTGGACTGTATAGAACAGCGGTTCTCAACCTGGGGCTCATGACGTCCAGAGGGATTGCAGGGCCATTTTCTGGGGGTCGTGAAGGTGCCTCGGTTAGCCCCACCCCTTCCACCTCCTCAAATGGCTGCCGGCCCCTGTGCCAAGAAAACAGCCAGGCATTCCAGCTCAGCTCCTCCACCTCCTCCTGTTCCTGCAGGGCTGAAGGGAGTCAGGAGGAGGAGGAGCTTAGAAACAAAGGCCCTCGCCCCCTGCCGAACTCAGCAGAGCTCCTTCGAACAAGGCCTTCTGCGTCGCCTTCATTGTACTCCCGCCGGCCGGCAAGGGCGCGAGGGAGGCAAAGGCACCTTCGCACAAGGCCTGGCCTTCTGCGTCGCCTCCCTCACACTCCCGCCGGCCGGCAAGGGCGCGAGGGAGGAGAAGGACCCTTCACACAAGGCCTGGCCTAGTGCATCGCCTCCCTCGCATTCCGGCCAGCTGGCAAGAGCGCGCGGGAGGCGAAGGCCCCTTTGCACAAAGCCTGGCCTTCTGTGTCACTTCCCGTGTGCTCCCTCCGGCAGGCAAGGGCGCGAGGGAGGCAAAGGCCCCTTTGCACAAGGCCTGGCCTTCTGCATAGCCTCCCTCGCGCTCCCGCTGGCCAGCAAGCGTGCGAGGGAGGCGAAGGCGTTTTCGTACAAGCTCCAGCCTTTTGCGATGCCTCCCTCGCCTCTCTCGCTGGCCGGCAAGGGCACAAGGTAGACAAGGGCTCCTTCACAGCAGCAGGCTCCATAAGGCCAGGCCATGTGGTGGATCTATCAATGTATATACAATATATTATACCATACTCATACTATATTATATCATAATTATATTACACTACATTACAATATAATTATATTATAATATATTGACATTATAATATAATATAACATTCTATTATATTATTATTATAAAATAATAAATACAATTATTTATTTAAATAAAATTATCCTCTACTAAATATTTTCATTACTCCTATAAAACTCAAATAACCCAAAATAAAGTAAAATAAAATATATATTACTATTTTGTACAATACCACAATACTGCAATATTGTTTGTAATATTACATGTAATATAAAATATATCATTATTCTATTGTTATGTTGTATTTTTTATTATATTGTATGACAATATGAAGCAGAATTGTATAATAATCAACAAGAAATGCAATGTAAATGCATCAAAATCAGAATATATTACCTACCACCCATCTCATAATCCATAGGAGTCTCCCATAAGTCCAAAATTAGGATCCCAATGTAAATGTAAATAGAAAAACAGCCAAAATGTTTAAATGAGGCCAAATACAGGCAGCACGGCCTGGGCAAACTTGGGCCCTCCCTCCCTCTAGGTGTTTTGGACTCCAACTCCCACAACTCCTCATAGCCTCAGGCCCCTCAGGTCTAGACAGAAATAGAGCCAAAGAAAGGAAGGAGGGAGAGAAGAGGTCACAGAGGAGGAGGAGGAGGAGGAGGAGGAGGAAAGCCCTTCATTCCTTCACTTACACTTCACTTACACTTTTCCTTCCTCGCTGAGACTTTTCTCCTTGCCCGATAAACAGGGCCGTAGCCAGGATTTTGTTTCGGCGGAGACAAAGGGGGCTGAGACTGGGTGGAAGCACTCCTGCCTGCCCGATAACCCCATGGGAGAGCTTTGATCTTACAGGCTTAAGGCTGCGCCACCCTGAGGGGGCTACTGGGCTATGCGCTCACAGGCTTCAGCTCAGAGGAGCTACTGGGCATGCGCCAACTTCAGCTCCAGAGCAACCTCCGCTCCGCATACCCAGAAGCGGCATTGGAGTGCACAAGGCCGGGGCCCAAAAGCAGGCAGCTGCAGCGCAGCCTGAGGAACATCGGCAGGGCCAGGATGGCGCCCCATGTGGCCAGGATGGCGCCCCCTTCCCAGATGGCGCCCTATGCGGCCGCTTACTTGGCCTACCTGTAGGACCGCCCCTGCAGAGGCACAAGCCTCCCTGGCGGATCTGGGCCCAGACTCCTCCAGAATGCACCAAGCAATAGCAACTCCCAAATGTCAAGGTATGTATATTTTCCCAAACTTCTCCAGTATTTTATGTTGGTCATGGGAGTTCTGTATGCCAGGTTTGGATCAATTCCATCATTGTTGGAGTTCAGAATGCTCTTTAATGACAGGGGAACTATATTTCCAAGCAACTGCAACTCCCAAATGTCAGGGTCTATTTTCCCCAAACTCCACCAGTGTTCAAATTTGGGCATATTGAGTATTCCTGCCACGTTTGGTCCAGATCGATAGTTGTTTGGGTTCACAATGCTCTCCAGATGTAGGTGAACCACATCTCCCCTAAATCACTGTCAATTCCTCCCAAACCCCTCCATTTTTTTTGTTTGACATGGGAGCTCTGTGTGGAGGTCTCAGTCGTCTGTGGAAGTCAGAGCTGAATCGGTTGAAGGTACTGCAAATCCCATCATCGGTTTTCCATACTCCCCCAGAAATATCTTTTTCTAATTAATCACGATGTTGAATTTGTAACAATGAAAACACTCCTGCATATCAGATATTTACATTATGATTCGTAACAGTAGCAAAATTAGAGTTATAAAGGAGCAACAAAATTAATTTTATGGTTGGGGGTCACCACAACATGAGGAACCATATTTAGGGGTCACGGTGTTAGAAAGGTTGGGAACCACTGGTATGGTGGTGAGATCCAGTCTCTGAAGTTCTGCTGTGTACCCATCGTGCACAGATCTTCCGATAGCCAAGCAAAGCAATAATGTGACCCACACGTTCTTGTGAAATGCCGATTATGCTTGAAATTTCTCTCTGATATGGCGATCGTCCTGAATCAATCTGTCAACCTTTTGCTTGTGAAACCCGGTGGTTGCTGTCACAGGACGTCCAACTCTTTGTTCGTCATGCAAGTCAGATGTTCCCACCTCAACATCTTTAAACTTACTTGCTCAACGACGCACAGTACTCACATCAACACAATCACCATAAACAGCTTGCATTCTCCTTTGGGGTGACACCTTCTGCTGTCAAGAATTCAATGACTGCACGTTGCTTAAGTCGCATTGACCGACCATCTGCGAAGGGTTCCATACTTCGCACTTTAACAACACACCTGTTCAATGCTAAGGCTTCCTGCCAAAGTGAAACTGTAGAGGAGAGGCTACTGAACAAGCCAGTACCTGCCACATACCAGTACTGCCATCTGTTGAAGAGTTACGAAGGTGGAGGTATTACTTTTCCTTCAACCCTCATGAAAATAAATTTTAAAAAGAAGGGAGTCTTTTAAAAACATAATACATAAATAAATAAACCTGTTATTTTCCAGTCACAAATACTGTCGGATCTGTGACCTTGAGGATATTTTCATTTACTGTGGGTAACAGGTAAAGAGATATTTAAAAGCCTACTTATGATCCCATTAACGAAAGCAAAACCAGACGAATAAAAAACCAAAACCTCATTTAAAACCTGCTTGTTCTCAGCGCACAGAAAAGAAAAGAAGAGCATTCTGACTTCCAGCCAAGCAATAAAATGCCATCTGTCTCCTTGCCAGGGTTTCCCTGTCCCGCAGACAGGCCTCCCTTTAACAAAAGAGATGGAGTTGAGCACATGGCAAGGAGACAGTTGGGCAATTGATTTTGTCTGCTCCTCTGCTCTAAAGAATGACAGGGGAGGGGGGAAGGAGAAATTGAAAGGGGGTGTCTTCCTCCGAATGATTTACCTACTCCAGAAGATATTTTTCTTGGTAAAAATGTAGTGACAAGGAAGCTGCATCTCTCTCTTTGTCTTCTCCTCCAGGTCAGAATCAAACTTAGGGCAGATGAGATATTATACCAATGAGGTCAACAATTCGGGACTTTGTCCTGCAACGGATTGTATAATGTGGCTTTTTCGGAGCAAGGAATTCTCATAAATCCAACAGTTAAACCCTCTTTGAAAGAAATGGTCCTGGAAAACAAAGGGGGGAAGGCCCCACTGCCTTTTTCTCTAAAGGAATCCTTTACTCTTTTAAGATGCCTCTTGGGACAAATGGAGATTTAATGTTTTCTAAACTATACAAAAATTATGGGAGGAGTAACTTAAACTGCTGTTTAGCCTGCAGAAGAGAAAGCTGAGAGAAGACAGGATCATCATGCTTAAATATTAGAAATAATGTCACAAGGAAGTGGGAGCAGGCTTGTTTTCTCCTACCCCGGAGCGAGTAGGACTTGGAGCAATGGGTTAAAATTACAGGAAAGGAGATTCCACCTGAAAATTAGTGTTATCTAAAATAACACTGAAAATGGAATCCCACGCTCCTTCTACACTGCCATATAGACTCCAGATTATCTGTTTTGAACTGGATTATATGGCAGTGTAGTTTCATATGGCCCCCCATGGCGCAGTGGGTTAAACCACTGAGCTGCTGAACTTGTTGACCGAAAGGTCGGCAGTTCAAATCCGAGGAACAGCATGGGCTTCTGCTGTCAGCCCCAACTTCTGCCAACCTAGCAGTTCGAAAACATGCAAATGTGAGTAGATCAATAGGTACCGCTCCGGCAGGAAGGTTATGGCGCTTCATGTCATGCTGGCCACATGACCTTGGAGGTATCTACGGATAATGCCGGCTCTTCGGCTTAGAAATGGAGATGAGCACCACACCCCAGAGTCGGACACGACTGGATTTAATGTCAGGGGAAAACCTTTACCTAGTTTCATATAATTTAGGCCCTTCCACACAACCATATAATCCAGAATATCAAGGCAGAATAACTCACAATATCTGCTTTGAACTGTGTTATCTGGGTCCACACTGCCATATATCCCAGATAATGTGGGATTTTATTCAGCTGTGGGGAAGGGACCTCTACCACACTCCAGGGCAGAGAGTTCCACTGCTGAACGGCTCTCACAGGAAGTTCTTCCTCATGTTCAGGTGGAATCTTCTTTCCTGTAGTTTGAAGCCATTGTTCCGCATCCTCGTCTCCAGGGCAGCAGAAAACAAGCCTGCTCCCTCCTCCCTATGACTTCCCTTCACATATTTATACATGGCCCTCACCATGTCTCCTCTCAGCCTTCTCTTCTTCAGGCTAAACATGACCAGCTCTTTAAGACGCTTTTCATAGGGCTTGTAATCTGGGTTATATTGTATGTGGAAATGGACCTCCAAATTGCTCGATATCAATGGCAGTGTAAAATGGGTCCCAATAGGAGACAGGATGGATGACTTGGTGAGGTCCTGAGGTCAAATATAAGGCTAGGACCATCGATAAAGAAGGTCTGCTGGTCGTGGGAGTTCTGCAAGCCAGGTTTGGTTCAATTCCATTGTTGTTGGAGTTCAGAATGCTCTTTGATTGTAGGTTAACTATAAATCCCTGCAATGACAATTCCCAAATGACAAAATCATACACACACACACACACTCCTCACAACCCCACCTGTATTCAAATTTGGGCATATTAGGTATTTGAATGAAAATACATACTGCTTATCAAATATTTACATTATGATTCATAACAGTATCAAAATTACAGTTATGAAGTAGCAACGAAAATAATTTTATGGTTGGGAGTCACACAACATGGGGAAATGTATTAAGAGGTCGAGGCATTAAGGAAGGTTGAGAAACACTGGCCTATATAAAAGCCATTCCATCCAAACACATACTATACAGGAATCCTGCAGAAGAGAGGACAAAAGAGAGATTTTGGAGATAGTTACTGCTGCTAACAAAGAGAGATGGTGTGGGTAATAGTAATATTTGGACCAATTAAAAGTTTCAATTGGTCCAACGGGCGGCAGCCAGATTGCTAAATGGAGCGACTTACAGGGAGTGGTCAACAGGGAGTGTTTAAGGAGCTCCATTGGCTGCCGTTCATCTTCCAGTCCCAATTCAAGGTGCAGGTTCTGACCTACAAAGCCCTGAATGGTTTGGGACCCGCCTACCTACGTGACCGCATCTCTGTTTACGAACCTAGGCGATCTCTCCGATCATCTGGAGAGACCTTACTCTCGTTCCCACCTGCCTCGCAGGCGGTGGGGACAAGGGAAAGGGCCTTATCTGTAGTGGTGCCCCGACTCTGAAATGCGCTCCCCAAGGCTATCAGACAAGCCCCCACTTTGGCAGTCTTTAGGAGGAGCCTGAAGATGTGGCTGTTGCAATGTGCCTTCCCTAAATGAAGTAAATGACGCTCTGCCATGTTCATTCTCTGCAAAAGTCCTCAGAAGCACTTTAATTACCTGTTGTGTGTCTGCCCCATATTGTCCTTGAAGCCTTCCTGCTACGAGAGCGGGTCAATAAGTCAGTGACTTTTTGGATAAAAAATCATTTTATTTTTCAACGTAGTCTCCTTTGAGTTCTATACACTTTGTTCAACGTTTCTCCAATTTTTTTATCCCTTCCAAAAAAATAAGATTTGTCGAGGTTATCAAAATAGGTATTTGTTTGTGAGATGATTTCATTGTTGGAGTCAAATCTCTTTCTGCCGAGCCATTTCTTCAGGTTTGGAAATAAGAAATAGTCACTCGGGGCTAAATCCGGAGAATAGGGCGGATGAGGGAGCAATTCGTATTCCAATTCATGGATTGTTGCCATGGCAATTGCACATGTGTGCACCCTTGCATTGTCCTGGTGCAAAAAAACCTTTTTTCTTGGCCAAATGCGGTCATTTTCCCTCCCAAATCCTCATTAAATCGACCCAATAAGTTGTGATAATATTCACCATTGATTGTTTTACCCTTTTGAAGGTAGTCAATGTGGATTATACCACGTGCATCCCAAAAAACGGTTGCCATGACTTTATTGGCTGACAAACCCACCTTGGCCTTCTTTGGCGCCGATTCACCCCTAGAAACCCACTGTTTTGACTGCTGTTTGGTCTCTGGTGTGTTGTGATGGATCCACATTTCATCCACAGTTATGAAACGGCACAAAAAGTCGTCCATATTGCGGTTGAACAACTGCAAACACTCCTGCGAAATTGTCACACGATTGTGTTTGTGGTCGATTGTGAGCAGACACGGCACCCATCTTGCGGAAAGCTTTCTCATACTCAAGTGATCATTTAAAATTGAAACCACTGAGCCATGTGAGATGCCTATGGCTTCCACAATCTCTCGCACTTTCAATCTCCGATCGGCCACCATATCGTGAATTTTTTCAATTGTTTCGGGTGTAGAGACCTCAACTGGGCGTCCAGAATGTTCAGCATCTTCTGTGCTTGTACGGCCACAACAAAACTCAGTCAACCACTTTTTTACCTTTGAAATTGATGGTGCAGAATCCCCATAGTATTTATCAGGCTTAGCCTTGGTTTGAGTTATGGTTTTTTTCGCAAAAAAAAAAAAAGCTTAATGAGCACACAAAATTCACTTTTTTCTGTTCACGCGGTAGTCGCTATCAATGGCTGTCAAACACAAACTAAATGATGCAGTTTGTTCAAATTTTGACAGGAGTCAACTGACAGATGCCCGTTGACAGGAGCAGTGTTGCCCTTTCAGTTAAGAGGCGGGAAATTCAAAAAGTCACAGACTTATTGACCTGCCCTCGTATATGCAAACTACCACTATCTGCACCCAGTGTTTATTATTTTAAAATTTTAACATTCACATTTGGGCCACCCAAAATGGTTTTAAATTGTCTGTTATTGCTTGTGTTGAGTTTTATTGATTGTACTGTTTTTTATAATTGCTATTGTTTTGTTATAATGTGTCATTGGGCTTGGCCTCATGTAAGCCGCCCCGAGTCCCCTTGGGGAGATGGGTGTGGGGTAGAAATAAAGTCAATAAATAAATAAATAAATTCAAATAAATAAATAAATAGTAGCAGCAATATTCAAAGACCATCATTGCCAGTTTACCAGTTTACATTCCAAGCGAAATGTGCACAGAAAGAATACAAGCAGCTACAGTTTGCACAGTGCTTTATAGCATGTGAGGACTTGGCAACACTAAAAACCTTCCAGGTTAAGCTGTTTCCACTGCTAAGCTTCCACAGGACTCTTTGTATCTTCAGAAGGAAACGGCCTATTCCAGCCTCTGAGCAACACTAATCTGCCTCTGCTATGTTTAACCAGGCTAATGATTAGCCCATAGAAAACTTGTTGTTCAAGGATGTTCCATCAAAACAGCTATTCTGGCCTTGTTGACACAGGTGTGGCTTGCTCTGCAAGTGGAGCTAGCAAAGCTTCATCATCAGACATACGACTTTCTCATGCCATAGAAAGAACAGGATTCAACTAATTATAGTTTGTCTGGAGTAGGACTTCTTAAACGTTTCCACTAATAACCCCTTTTTGGCCTGAGAATTTTTTTTATGTGACCCTGTGCATATCTATATCTATATAAATGTAATGTTTGTCTGTGGGACACACATAACTCAAAAACCACTGGACAAATTGACACGAAACTTGGACACAAAACACTTATCAGGTCAACAAGTGACCATCACTCATAAAAACACAAAAAACACAGTGGCAAGGACTTAAATTCCCAAAACCCCAAAAAGATGTTACAGCGCATGCACAAAAATGACTCCCTTGGCCCCGCTCCCCCGCCTGCATGAGGGAAAAAAACCAAACAGCTGCAGGGTCGCTTCCAGTGTGAGACAATTGGCCATCTCCAATTATGTTCCCCAGGGTGTGCCCAGATATGTTACCATCCTGTGGGAGGCTTCTCTTTATAGATCTGTGAAAGGTCCAGGGTGAAAGAAATAACTCTTTTCTACTTGACCCAAGTGCAAATGTTGCAATTGCCCACCTTGATTACCACTAAATAGCCTTGCAGCTTCAAACCCTGGCTTCTTCCTCTGTTGGGAGGTGTTATCTGGCCCAGACTGTTTCATGTCTGGAATTCCTGTGTTTTTGGAGGGCCACAGCAATGCATGACCAATTGCAGCTAGTAGTTATATAAAATAGGTATACACATCAAAGACTTAATGATAACAAATCAGCATTTGCAAGGCTTGCTTAGACAGACTGGTTTTCCTTTTTATGAAGTACAGCTGAGTCCACTGTAAATGCTGCATAACAGATTTGTGTAAGTTTCTCAAAACAGACACTAGGTGACGTTCACTGTTGCCAAAACCACATTCATTGAGCTATGGGGACCCCATTTGGGGTTGGGACCCACAGTTAAAGAACAGTTGTCTAGAGCAGGGGTTCTTAAACTTTTTCAACCAAGAACCCAATACATGTTTATATTGTATTATGTATATATATCAGGCATGGAAGATTTTTTTTGATGCATTGTGTTTTAAAATTTGACATACGGGACAGATCAGTGGCAGATGAATGGAGAGTGTTTGTGTGAACTAATTGAAAAAAACATGAATAAATGCACACTGCACATATCTCGTTTGTAATGTAAATAAAAAAGGAAGGAAAGAACAACACAATATTTTAAACGAGTAACAATTTGAACCAACATAAACTAAACAGTATTTCAGTGGATGACCTGAGGGGCCATCCAGTCTAACCCCTTTTGCCATGCTGGAAAGGCACAATCAAAGCACTCCCAATGGACGGCCATCCACCCTTTGTGGTAATAATAATAGTAAGAGGAGCCTCCCCAGGGGGCCATCCAGCGCAACACCCTTCCGCCATGCAGGGAAAGCACAATCAAAGTACCCCCTGTGCAATGGGAGGGAGATAGGGCTCTGGAATATGGAAATGACAATCTTCTCTGGTAATGTTTATCTATGTTCTTTTTGCTTTCTGTTTCCTCCTGTATGTATGTTCTGGTGTGCAGCTTCCTTTTACTCTATGGTTCCTGAGAAATTATAAAAGGGGCTGCAGACCACATGCTCTTTTTTCTCTTCTTTTGACTATATGACTTTTGGTAGCTGTTTTGTTATAGGAGAGATGCCCTGGCCGATAGCAAAGAGAATTGCCTCAAACATATCTGAAACTGGACTGATAAGTTTTGTACCTGTGTATGCTGAACATATGAAGGCTGTGAGTAAACCAAATATGTTATTTTTGTCCAAGTCTACCTCATTTTTGTCTCTTGAGTGCATGATATAAAACAAGTTGTTTTATGGGAGTGCATAGATAGATAGATAGATAGATAGATAGATAGATAGATAGACTGAAAAACTCTTCTGAAGCACTGCTGTTTATTTATGCACTGGCAAAATCTGTTTTCCTAACAGATAGAGTTATTCAGTCTAACAACTGAAGCCATTGCCTTGCATAATTATGTTTGGTTATATACTACAAGAGAAGATTCTACTTGAAAGGTTTTTTGGCTCTACTTTGAAAGGTCATGCTTTTCTAAAAAGTTATGATCTCCAAAAGGTGTTTTTCTGAAAGATTATAAATGCCATTTTCCAAAACTGGAAGCAAGGAAGGCGAGGAGGAAAAGATCTGGGCAGCATGGGAGGCAGGGGGAAGGGATTTTCAGGGGGAGGGATGTGAGGAAAAAGGGTTTTTAGTGGCAAGGAAGGGGAGGGGGAGCAGGAAAGAGGATGAAAAGCTGGGGGGAGGCAACTGTAAAGCCCCTCAGAATGCTTCCCGTCTCAAGGGCTCCTCGGACTACACTTTGAGAAATGCTGGTCTAGAGCTTGTAAGTAATTAGTTACAACTAGAACTGTAAGACGCACATGTCAAATGCAAGGCCTGTGCAAGGCAACATAGTTAAATTTACACACTTTAACAATTACAAACAGCCATAAGGCTGATGTGGCCTTCGGTGAAAATAAGTTTGACACCCCTGCTGTAAGATGCAACTAGTTACTTAAGCTACAGAAAGTGTAACAATGATACATTTTAAAGGAATGTATTGAGAAAAAGTAAAGTTACTGTATATTGTCGAAGGCTTTCATGGCCGGAATCACTGGGTTGTTGTGAGTTTTCTGGGCTGTATGGCCACGTCAGAAGAGAATTTTTCTAGAACATGGCCATACAGCCCGGAAAACTCACAACAACCCACTAAAGTTACTCTATTGGTAAATTTGTAACCATTTTACCTTTCACTTTGAAAAGTTATTTTTCTGTTTTAAATAATTTGTCTTAAATACACAATAAACAAATCTACAAATAAACACTTGATACACTATCAATACAAACACTTCAAACACACTGAAACAATACTACTACAGTGTTCCCTCACTACTTCACGGTTCGCCTTTAGTGGACTCGCTGTTTTGCGGTTTTCAAAAAATATTAATTTAAAATATATATTGCGGTATTTTCACTTTTTCGTGGGTTTTTACCACCTCCACTCTCCGAGGCACTTTCCCTCCTCAGTCCTCCCTCCCCCCAGCCTTGAAGGGCCTTTCCTTCCTTTCCTTTCCTTCACTTTATTTTAATTTTATAAAGACTTAAAATAGTGTATAACTACTAAAATAATTTATAAATATTAAAATAAATATAGCGTCCCAACATCGCAGTTTTTCACTTATTGCGGGAGGTCCTGGAACGTAACCCCCACAATAAGTGAGGGAACACTGTATTCTTCAAACGCCTTCAGCTTAGTCTTTTCACTTCTCATCATCTTCGTTGTCTACTCATAGCATTTTAACTGCAAATAAATAAACTGGTTATGCCATAAGAATAAGATATACGGTAGTAATTATCTATATATACACACACATATATTCTGCAGTATAGTCATGTTATATATGACACAGTTTATCTGACTGCTTCCAAAATCTACCCCAGGTTAACCAACAAAATGTTGTGTTACCATCAAGTTTCCCAGTCTCATAGAAAATAATAAAAACACATCAATCTATTAATTCTATTCAGCGCTGTTTATCTCATGAACATTTTTCTTTCCACCATTCCTGGTCGTTCATAATATAAATTGTTAATGGCACATCTTTCTGAGTTTTCTTTAATTAAGTCAGCCTGTATCTCTATCTGTCGACCTCTTTTCCTTTCTCTCCCATTTCATCTTTGTTTAGGTTTTTCCTGATTGTTCTCACTCTTCCTTCTCACTACTTGAGTCTTCTGTTACTCTTCTTGGCTTTTTTTAAAAAAATCTGTTCCACCATGAACTCCCTCAACCTCTTCTTCATTTACCAGATCTTGTTTAAACTTGTAGTAAAATGCTTCTTGTTGTAGAGAAAAGACAGGTCTTCCAGCTTTTCCCATCTGTAAGTAATGATTGATTCTTCTATCATCTGTTGCTTTAACTTGATCATCCAAATAATCCTATTTCTTTTCAAGTGTATCCACAAGATTGTTATGAAGTTGAAATTTAGAGATTTAAGGACCGTGGATACTGAGAGTCCATGCCCAGTGAGCCCAGCTAATCACCAAAGTTCCCAGAAGTAAGACTCACCAGCACTGAAGACAAGGACAGAGGCTTTAATATACAACCTGCTGAAGGGATGCAATGTACAGCAAAAGATGACAAAATGTTCAAGCACAAGGCATATGGACACATGTAGCCATTTCATACAGTCAAACTCTGTCTGAGTTTGAATTTCCCTCCTCCGTCCCTGATTGGCTGAGCACAGGGAGCTGTCCAGTGCTGCCTCCGCTCCTGATTGGCCAGGAAGTGGGCTCAGGCCAGCTCACTCGAGGATTTGTGCTAGCCTTGATGACGTGGCTGGGGATTCCCTCCTTCCTTGGTGGCCCTGAGGCCGCTAAACAGCTGTTGGGGGTGTCTTTGTGGGCAGGGAGGACTTTCCAGGAAGTGATGCCCTTATTTGGTGGTGTAAGCTGAAATTTGGAAGATAATAGTTGTCCAGATATGGAGATGATGAGATTATGCAGATGTAAAATCCAGAATGCCCGGACAATGGGTGTTAATATCTCAGTTCCATTCTCAGGCTGGCCAGATAAAGAAGTGGCCACAGAAATGTTGAAATGTTCAATATTTCCTTTGTTTCTCATTATGGCTGGCTCACACCAGGGCTGGTTCCCAGATGGCAAGCAGGAAGTTTTCTCTGTTGGGTGCAAGAGTCCATAATCGCTGTGCCGAACCCAAAGCCCCAGGGCGCAGCGTGACATTCCTGGGGGATCGTTGCCTCTTGACCTAGAGCAGGCAGTGGCAGTGTCCTTTGTCTAAAAAAAAGCATATGAAAAACTATAAACTATATTTGGCAGCAGGGATAAAAGAAGGAAGGCAAAGGAGATATAGTATATTTGGAACGAGCAAGACTGAATGCATTCTTTAGAGCCGGGGTGCTCAGAAGGTCGATCGCGATCGACCGGTCGATCTTTGAGCCTCTTCTGGATGATCTTCAGGCCCTGACCAGGTCAATTTACCTGTCGCCGCTGCCGGGCAGGGCAGTGTCAGAGAAGGAGGAGACCGAAGCAGCCCGAGGGGGAAGAAGCAGCACCGAAGCAGCCCAAAGGGGGAAAGAGCCAGGCCCGGCTCGGCCTTGGAGGGCTCAGCCTCCTGAGGGGTGATGCGATTGACAGCTGGCGAAGAAGGAAGAAGCAGCGCTGGTGGAAGAAGGCCTTCGACGGGAGAGCGCCTCTGCCCTGCCTCTCATCCGGAAGCTGCAGTGAGAGAGGCTGGAAGCCCTGCGCGCTCTCCCGCCGCAGCCTTCTTCCGCCAGCACGGCTTCTTCCTTCCTTGCCGGCTGTCAATCGCATCACCCCTCAGGCTACTTCGGCCTCCTCTTCCTCTGTCGCCGCCCTCCCCTTCCCAGCCCACACCTCAAGAGCTCCACGCTCTACCTCCATCCGCTTCCGCCCAGCGCGCATGCGCCAACGCCCGAAGCGGTCTCCAAAGCCGCGCGAGCGGAGGAAGGCAGCGCCGGCGACAACAGGTGATCTTAAGACTTTTTTTTTTAAAGTAGCTCGCAGGCTGAAAAGGTGTGGGCACCCCTGCTTTAGAGGAAGCTGTCATAATGTTTCCTTTTCCTTTTAGGCGGTTAACCACTATGGATGTGCACAGATCTGGATCAGCATATATTGTTAATGATTAAAATGGAGTAGACGGGGCATGGGAAAGTAAAGGATTAAGGCAAAAAGGGTTTTAGGTGGTCTGGATGTCTAAGGTGATATTAGACATAGAGGGAATGTTTCATAGAGGGGTGGACAGGGGTTCTTGGGGAAGAGATCCACTGCTCCAGACCTCGCTCATGTGTGCTCTGGTTTGAATCAGTGCATCTTAGGAAGTAATTAATAAAAAAAGAAATAAAGAGGTACGTATGGGTATGTGAAGAGGAGCTAGGACAGTGTTTCTCAACCAGGGGTCAGGACCCCTGGGGGGGGGGGTTGCGCTGAGGTGTAAGAGGGGTCTTCATCAGAAAATAGTACTTTCTGTTGGTCATAGGAGATCTGTGTGGGAAGCTTGGCCCTATTCTAATGTGGCTGGGATTCAGAATGCTCTTTGATTGGAGATGAAATATAAATCCCAGCAACTACAGCTCCCAAATGTCAAAGTCTATTTTCCACAAACTCCACCAGTGTTCAAATTTCAGCATATTGAATATTCGTGCAAAGTTTGGTCTGGATCCATCATTGTTTAATCCATAGTGCTCTCTGGTGAACTACAACTCCAAAACTCAAGGTCAATGCCCATCAAACCCTTCCAGTGTTTTCTGTTGGTCATGGAAGTTCTCTGTGCCAAGTTTGGTTCATTTCCATTGCTGGTGAAGTTCAGAATGTCCATTGATTGTAAGTTAACTATAAATCCCAGCAGCTACAACTTCCAAATGACAAAATCAATCCCCCCACAACTCCACCAATATTCAAATTTAGGTGTATCAGGTATTTGTGCCAAATTTGGTCCAGTGAATGAAAATAATAATAATAATAATTTGATTCTTATATCCCACACCCATCTCCTGGAGGGGACTTGGGACAGCTTACATGGGGACCAATACTTCTGGCATATCAGATATTTACATTACAATTCATAACTGGCAAAATTACAGTTATGATGTAGCTATGAAAATAATGTTGTGGTTGGGGGTCACCACAACATGAGGAACTGTTTTAAGGGGTTATGGCATTAGGAAGGTTGAGAACCACTGGACCAGGGTCTTGTGGCTTGTTGCTGCTGCTGGCTCATCGCGGGGCCATGTGGACCCTGTGGATAGCAGGGGAACAACTTCAGATGGTCGTGTTTGCATAAGGCACTTGAAATACTATAAATCCTATGGGCGGGGGTGCTGTGTACGACAACAAGTAGTTAGTTTTAGATCTATTGTCACTTGTTTCAGAGCTCTCTTCACGTCTTTCCACTCTTGTCAGAATTCTGATTTCGAAGAGTCCCAATCCTGCCTCATCACTTTACAGATCTCCTGAAGTTCTTCCAGAAAGTCTTCGTGATTCTGTTGCCTTAGGTTACAGTTCTGCTGAACCTCTCCTTGTCTCTTGAGCTGTCTTCACTTTGGTTGCTATCATTGCTTAAAGAGATCAATTTCTAATGACAGTAGATGCCTCTCTAGGACTTTACTAGAAGTTTAGTTCAGTTGTAGTACTGCCTTGGTGGTCTTGATGTCTCCTTTTGAGGTCTCTTCTGACCCCATGACAACGATTTATGGCTTGTGAAGTTCCCTTCTGACGTCTCTTTACCGGGAGACATGTCTTGTACATTTTTGAAAAAGTTTTACTGTGATGCAAGCCGTCATTTCCTAGATCCCAGCAAAAGCTCTAAGGCCCCTTCCACACAGCTGAATAAAATCCCACATTTTCTGCTTTGAACTGGAATATATGGCAGTGTGGACACAGATAACCCGGTTCAAAGTAAACATTGTGGGGTTTTCTGCCTTGATATGTATTCTGGGATATAGGGCTGTGTGGAAGGACGCTTAGAAACGTGACTGATCTTTGGACGCCCCCTGAAGGATTCTGAAAAGTTATTTTTAAGTACATAGTAGGAGCATAGCTAAAGGAATATTTCCGGTTCTCTGCTATTCTCTTTTCATTTCTCAAATTTGCAGAAAATGATACATTATTAAAGAAAACCACACAGAAAGTAATAGAAACATAACAAGCAATTTAACAAAACATATTAACTTTTCAAAGTACCTTCTGGCGATAAAGACGTAAAATCTAGCGAGGGTGATAAGGCTGGACAGACTTTGGCTCACTAGTAATTTTTTAGTCTTGCCCAATAAAGTCAATGATAAGGGATTGCATGAGTTGTACCACAAAACATCTGGAGGGCAATGGATTATAGCAATGCTGATAGCACTGGACCTCAAGGGCACAACAACATTCAGAAAAAAGCAGGTGATTCTGCAGTGACAACCAGGTATATGAGTTAGATTGTGTTGAACGTGTTTATCACCATATTAAAAATATATAATTATAGGACCACTGGCTATGTGGATACATTTTTTAAAATGCTGATTTTATTGCTGCTGTTTTATTTTTAATATATATTATGCATGTCCTAATTCCAATTGTTAATCCTAGTTGGGATTTAAGTGTGTATGCTTAGCAATAGAACGACAGAAGCAAGTCCCATTTTATGGCTTTAGTAATGGAAGTGTTATGTTTGAATGACTTTAAAATGTGAAAGTGCACATGACTGCAGTATTTGTATATTTTATGAGTGCGGGCAAAGAGCACTTCGTTTTGTTTCACTTTTACATACTGAGAATATGAAAGCAGTTGTAAAGCACAGAATGGCAGTGGCATAGCAGGGAGAGACATACCCATGAACATCCTAGACCCATATGACAAAATAGGAATCTCACACCCCTTTTACTCAGCTGAATAAAATCCCACATGTTCTGCTTTGAACTGGAATATATGGCAGTGTGGACTCAGATAACCCAGTTCAGAGCAGATATTGTGGGATTTTCTGCCATGATATTCTGTGTTATTTGGTTGTGTGGAAGGGCCCCCACCCAGACAGCACTAAATTAGGGGTCTTAAACAGGGGCAAAAAATCCCAGAACTTCAGAAGAGATGCACATATAGACATGTTGGTCTTGGGATTTCTGCCTCCATTGACTAGACTTGATGTTTTGTTGTGAGATTTAGAGGCTCCCAAGATGGCCACTGTGGGACTTCTGTTGGAAAATTTGGTGGTTTTTTTTATTAAAAAAAACCTCAAGATGCGGATATGCAGAGAATCACTGCAGAAAATTGAAATCAAGCATGAATTTGGAAGGCCTTGCCCTGGCGACAGAGACCGGCCAGATCCACCAAAGAGGATCCTTTCACCCTGGCGAGAAAAGAAGCACGCAAAATGAATTTTCCCTGAATTTCCCCCAAATAAATCTCACCAAAGTTGAAGAAAAGCCACCAAGTTGTTTATTTCGTTCCAGCTGGAACAAATGTCAAACTACAATCATTTGCCAAAAGCTGACATACACACAAAGTAAAACAGTACAGTTTTAGAGAAAACAGAGCTGTCAAATTCAAATTTCCCTCTCCCGCCCCCTTTGCCAGCTCGATTGGATGGAGTTGTCAGCTGGCAGGAAGGCACAGCCGGCTTGGCTATGCCTCAGCCAATCAGTGAGCCAGCTTCGGCTTCTGAGCCAATGGGAAGGAAGAAGGTGGTCCAGGTGAGAAAAAATGAATCGAGAGGAGGAGATGACAGGATTAATGACTTAATGTTTGTACAATTGCTGGCAATAGCTTTCTTTAGCCCTCAAGCCGGCTTGGCTATTGTCCTGAGTGTCTGGAAAATACATATTCGTCTGATTCGAAAGTCAGACCCTTTGTAATCCTTGGGTCCTGGATATGGGTTTAGTGATGGTATCTGAAACTGGTGTCAGCCAGAGGAATGGAGACAAAGAAAGAGGCTGTGGTGATACCTAAATCCTCCGCAGGCAAGATGTCACCTTTTGTGAGAGGTGATTGAATTGTCCGTGGGCCATATCTCTCAGATGGGCTAGCCTAGCTACTCCGAGGTCTGAAAAGATAAGAGTCTTTGTTTTTATTTTCCATGCAAATAGTTCCTGGTGAGTCCTTTTGTCTAGGGTTTAGCTGGCTCAGGAAATGGGAAAAGGCTTCCTGAAGCCACGTGGAGCTGGATTTATGAAAAAGGGGCATTTCTTCATATTTCATACAAGGGTGTGGGAAAGGGGAAACATATAGGGGGTTTCATAAAGGTATGATCATACGGAGTCAGAAGGAGCCATGCCCACCCTCCCTCCCAAAGTCCATAAAAGTTGCTAAAAGTTCATAAAGTATGGGGAGCATAATAAAAAGTCCATAAGGGTTGTTTCCAAAAGTTCTATAAGTTCTCCAAAGTTGGCAAAAGTTCCAAAAGTTATTTTGGGGTGAAAATGGTTATTCCAGGAGCACAGGGGTCCAGAATGCAAAAAAGTGAGATAGCAGTTAGTATTAGAATTAGTCTAGGAAGAAAATGGCACCAGTTTGGAAGCGATCCATTGACCCGTGGTTATGGGGGCCCAATGGGTCTTCGTATCCGCGGATCAGAGGAACGCAGTTTCAGCCTCCATGGGACACTGAAAAAGCATCCCGGGCAAGCTGGCAGCGATCTGCAGCTCGGGAAAAGGAAAGTTCATGCTAGAGAGTGTTTGAAGCAGTAAATTGACACAATGTATCAGTATAGAGAGGAAAAAATATAATTAGAAGATACTTTATTGGGGGATTTGTTACAATGTTAGGGTAAGGGGAGGAAAGCAAGGCAAAAAGTGTTTTTTAGTTGAGGCTGCTGCTGTGCTCACATTCCCACCAATGCTGGCCCAACCGGACATCCAGGAGCTGTGGAACTCCCTGCTGCATTTCAGACCAGCTTGAAGGCAGGGGTCTGTGTGTTGCCCGGTATCAAAATCACTGCAAAAGTTCCATTCTTTTAAGGGTACGGGCCCTTAGCTTCTCATTACAGAGTATATCTCATTGCAGAAAATAATTCACACCTAGAGCTCATTACTGAAAATAGAGTTCATTACTGAAAATAATTCACACCGAGAGCTGTGTTTGCTTTTCTTGGTGTCTTTGCCTTTCCTTTTCTTCTTTTGGTGCCTAAACTGTATTTCTAAATGCTCTACTGAAGTTTCAAACAACTGAGGTGCTAGAAATTGAGGGACTGAAAGAAAATATATTGGATTTGAGGACACTACCGGTGTAGTGAGGGAGAGCAAAATTAGAGCATTGCCTTACCATACAAATTCATGAAGCTGATTGTGACTACTATCTCTCAACCTTGCTATATGAGGATAAAACTGAAGAGGAGGGAAAAAAAGAGCCCTTGTTGTGCTGAGATTTTTCAGGGAAACATAATGTCAATATGCAACAAATAAATAAGAAAGGACCCTTTGTAAGACTACTAAAGATCAGATTTTAGAATTATTTAGTTCCGCCAGTAGTATTAGACCACTGTTGCCAACTCATCAGAAAACCTTTACAGATTATTTTTGATAGGACAATAGTGGCACAAGACACGGAGAGGAACAGTGAGGAAGGAGGAACTTGCACTGCTTTTCCTCACCTCTGCAAAGTCTATGCAGTTATGCTGGCGTAGCCACATTCCAGGTGGTTCAGAGAGTAACAAATGAATTCATGTTCCAGCGGTATGTGAGCAAAACCTTGGGGCAAATGCTCAGAGCTCCTCCCCAACTCAGAAATACAGGCTGGCCCCTTTTGAAGTGAGTGACCCTCTTACTTTCCATCTAAGGACATGCATAAACTATTCAATGTGTCACTGAATGAATGAGGAAAAGGGAAAGAAATGCCCTTTACTAGTTACAAAACTGGTGGAGTCACCAGTTTCTGGGCTTCAAAAGGAAACCTGGAGAAGCTACCCTGTTTCAAAACCAGCTGCTTTGTAATGAATCAGACCTTTGCTCAGTCTGACTCAGGACTGTATATGTTCAAGGAGGACAAAAGGTCTTTAGGGTGTTGTATAGGAGTCTTTCCCAGCGTCACTTAGGAATTCCTGCAATTCCACGTACTCTTTCATTCTTTGGATTTAGGTGAACTACAACTCCAAACTCAAAGTCAAAGTCTCTTGGTCATGGGAGTTTAGTGTGCCAAGATTGGTTCAATTCCATCATTGGTGGAGTTCAGAATGCCCTTTGATTGTAGGTGAACTATAAATCCCAGCAACTGCAACTCCCAAATGACAAAATAAATCCCCCACAACCCCACCAGTATTCACATTGGGACGTATTGGGTATTGTGGCAAGTTTGGTCCGGTGAATGAAAATACATCCTTCATATCAGATATTTACATGACAATTAATATCAGTAGGAAAATTACAATTGTGAAGTAGCAACAAAAATAATTTTATGGTTGGGGGTCACCACGACATGAGGAACTGTATTAAGGGATCACGGCACTGGGAAGGTTGAGAACCACTGCCTTGGAGGGTCATCCCCGTTGCTCCCAGATTTTGTTTCATTTTGAAATATAACACTTGTGAGGCAGCAGAATGTGAGGGCTCCCATCCATTCTTAGAAGAATGGCCTGGACTGCCAGACGTTGGTACAGGGAGTCATCTTGCTTGGCCATGTGCTGTAAAAGGCACCCCAAACAAAGAAATCTTGTTCTGGCTCCCTTTTCTCTCCCGATTTTCTTTCTTCACCTTCATCTCAATGACAAAGGATTCCAATTACAGTCCTTTTGGGAATCAAACAGCAAGCCATGATACTCACTTAGGCGGCTGGCGGATTAAGACAGATACAATGTAGTGGGGAGTTCGATTTGTACAAAGAAGTTGACTCTGCATTCGTATACTTTGTGCACATGGATGGGTCTGGGCTAGGAATCCCGACCTGCTCTGAAAGAATAACTAGCTCAATTTTAGATGAATTGAGCTTGAAAATTCACAGCTGCCTCCCTTAGCCACCCCGCCTTTCCACTGCCACCTCCATTGTATCACTAAAGATCATAAATAATTCAGCCTTGCTCAAATATTTATGGAAATCAATTTAGTCCCGGCCTTTCTTTCTTCCTTTCTGAAACACCACCATTCTGCTGTGCATCTTGAGCTGAGTATAGACACTTTACACCCACTTTGAGACAGCTGTTTGCTCTGCTTAGTCTACAGGCTTAGAAATGCATCCCATAGGCTGTGGAGATAAAAGGCATGTCCCAATCCCCAGTAAACATTCAATGGGTTCAGATAACTAAAGGTAGCTGCATTTTTTCCCATGTCAGGAGTGACTTGAGGAACTGCAAGTCGCTTCTGGTGTGAGAGAATCGGTCATCTCCAAGGACGTTGCCCAGGGGACACCTGGATGTTTTACCACCCTGTAGGAGGCTTCTCTCATGTCCCTGGATAGGGAGCTGGAGCTGACAGACGGAGTTCAACTGCTCTCCCTGGATTCAAACTGCCAACCTGTTGGTCAGCAGTCCTGCCGGCACAAGGGTTTAACCCATTGTGCCACTGGCAGCTCCTGACCAATGGGTGCCTGTTACCATCTCTCTTTTAAAGCCTTACTTCAGATCTTGGAAAGTTTAATAATAATAATAATAATAATAACCATTTCTATGTTATTGAGAAATCTCCCCAAAAATATGAATTATGTAAAATATATAAATTGTAAGATGTGGCTCCATTGGAAAATATAGCCAGCCACCTAGTCACTTCTAATCACCCCAAAAACAAACCTTTCTATGAAATTCCTTAGAAGTTCCCCAGAATGTGAGCTCACCTTGCCTCGCCATACCCCCACTCAGAGAAAAATCACCATAATCCAATTTCCTTTATCTTTCTGACATGATACGATCTAGGCTAGCCCTGGGAACATTGTCTCATCTATAGCACCTATCTGAACCCTGTCTGTGAATTCTCTATTGTATGTAACTACACCTTAAACACCTTCTGTCCATCAGCTGGCACCTCCTTTGTCTAGCTGTCAATAGACCACCAGGACCCATCAACCACACATCAAACTGCATTACACCCAGATGCTCCCAGTTTCTGGAAAGGAGTCATAACAGACACAAAAATTCAAATTTACAATTTATTTATTTATTGACATCATTTATATTCCACCCTTCTCACCCCGCAGGAGACTCAAGGCGGGATCACAATGCACATATACAGGCAAACATTCAATGCCATTCGACATACAACATATATAGACAGACATAGAGGCAATTTAACATTCCAGCTTCTGGCCACCACGAGGAGCTGTCGCATTCCTTCATTCTTTTTGTGTACTTCCATAAATAACAGGTTTTTAAAATTTTCCTGCCTTGCCTCTGATTGGCTCAGAGGAAGGAACAGATGTGCGTCTCTTCCAATGAGGCTGTACATCTTAGCCTGTACCCTCCAGGACCAATGGGAAATCAGCATGACAATTTTCAATTGTTCTGTACTACTACTTTCTGTCAAATATACTATAAATAAACCCATGTGTTCATAGTCAGTGCTTTGAGTGCTTGCTCTGCTGACATCCTCTTTGGCCGTTGAGTGTAAAGGCCTCTGCTTTTGCCTTCAATCCTGTCGGCGTCTTAATTTGGCCTTCAATTAGCGAGGCGTGCTGGGCTTTTGAACCTGCCATTTAGCGAAGCTGAAATCAGATATATATTCATGTAGAAGTCACTCTTTTGTATAAATTGAGAGCAGATTTGGGGGCAAATTTCTTGTACCCCTCCCGCATCCACAAGTATGATATCAAATCTCATCACATCTAATCAACCTTCGCCTTCTTGACCAAGCCTCTATTTTTCCTGATTCCTCCTCATACATTAATCAGCAACCCTAAATATGCATAGGGGTCTCATTAACAGTTAAGTTTGCTTATTTAAAACAACAGCATAATCAAATGTACGATGCTGTTTTTATACCTTGAAGAACTATTAAATATTCATGGACTGGGAATTTGCATACACGGTTATTGATTCTTTAAAGAACATGTGCATCAGAGCTTGGGGACCAGATCTGTGTGTGTATTGGAAGCATTTTGAATCCAAGGTATTGTTCAGTAATTCCTTTCAAAAGAAAAGCCAGGATAGTCAAAGTGCAGTTCACAGAAATGTCGTTTTAGAAGCCTGGGAAAATAATATTTTCCTCTAATGCAGTGGTCCCCAACCTGTGGTTTGCAAGAACTAAAATAGTCTTGCAATGAGGTACAGTTCACGAGAATCTTTAGAAGAAGCCATGACAGTTAAAGTAGATGTGCAAAAGCAACAGATATTGTGTGGTAGATATGCCATATAACTGGTTTTACTATGTGCCCTCTTGCCTGAAATGAAAGAAATAATAAAACAAGAAAGCCATTGTTCACAGGATTTCCTTAGCTTATATTCCTAGCACCTGACTGCACCTGTGAGCTGGCAAACAAGTCTCTCCAACAAAATTCTGCAATGTGAAGTGCTGTTCAAGATTCCAAGTTCTCCAGTCCATAGACTAGTCTTCAAATTTCCGGTTTCCTTACCAGTGACCAATACAATGTGATGATAGTACATGCTCAGGTTTCAATTCACTGAAGTTCAGGAAGTCTTGATTTAACGTGTTGACGATTTACTTCACAGTTACTTAGCAATATTTTGCCATAAATGGTTGTTTAGGGGCCTAACATTTTGAGGAATTGCATTAAGATAAGGTTGCCACTCCACCTGATAGGTGGATTTTACCTGGCTTGTAGGCATGCCACACAGTGCCCAGTTGGATCTCCATCTGGTCCAGATTGCAAGCTTTCTGTTCACACTGGGGGAGCACTATCCCAGATTCTTATCTATTATTTTAACTATCAAGTGGCTGATTTCTGCAGAATTATTGGAAATGCACCATATTTAATCGCATAATAGTCGCACCCTCATTTTGGTGTCCCAGTTTCAGTATTTCTATTTTCCTCACATAATAGTCACACCCTTGATTTACCAGTGTAAGCCTCCACTGCCCACTTCACTCACTCGCCTATCCACCCACCCATCCATCTGTCCATCCACTCACCCGCCCAAAGACCCACCCACCCATTCATTCACTCATTCATTCACACAGTCCCTCACTGGCCACCCCCTTCCAAGAATGCTGTGTGAGTGTGTCAGACAGTGCATGGGCGAGTGAATGGGAAGGTGGTGAGGGCGGGTGGGATGTTCTCAAGTTGTTTTCAACATTGTTTTATTTTAAAAATACTGAACAAAACCAAGTTTTTCCCCTCTGGTAATAGTCGCACCCCCCTTTTTAAAAAGGGGGGGATGCGACTATCTATCTATGTATATAATAAAAGTCAGTGTTTGCGGGCAGTGGGTGGGTGGTGCGACCGAGCAAATATGTGCCAGCGTTTCGATTGGCTGCAACTGTGGGATTATTTGCATAAATGGCTGTGACTGGCCAGCCTCCCAACATTCCAACACAGCACAGAGAGGAAAGGAAAGGACCTGAGGCAGGCATAAATGGCTGGAGTTGAAGTTAGCCAGTTGACAGTTTTTTCTGTTGGAAATGGAATGTTCAGTACCTTCACCCAATACACTTCTAAGGTGACTCAGAGGGAAAGCAAAAGGCCTCAGGCAGTTAGCCACTGCGGCCCACAGCAATGACGGATCAGGACCAAACATGGCAAACAAGGGACCAATGGCCCACTTCACAACCTGGTGTGGTTTAGGGCAGGATGGGCCATGAATGATGGGATTTACAGTACCTTCACATCATTCACTTCCCAAACAACACTGCAGCCCTTATAAATCACAGACCAGTCCCAAAATTGACAACAAGGCTTCCTTAACTTGATTTTCCTGACTAGGCCTCAGCTCATGGGATATTGTTAGGCTTCCTCAACTTGATTTTCCTGACTAGGCCCCCAACAATGACAGAACAAGACCAAACTTGGCACACAGACCCCCCCCCCCCCCAAGATGCACCCTACATCCTGGTGCAGTTTGAGGAAGGATGGACCATGGATGATTCACTTCCTTAGAGCACTGTGGCCCACACCAATGATGAACTATGGCACACAATGCCTTCCTCAAATAACCCAGGCACCGCCGGGTCCCCAAGCTAGTTATACAATAAAATACAGTAGTTTAGGGCAAGACCTTTGGAATTTTCAACTAGAGAGGTCCTTGGCTTCCCCAAACCATATTTTCCAGAATTCTGCAGGAGTCAGCCACATGATAGGGAAAAGAGCACCTCCGCTTTATACCACTAATGTGCTTAGCACAGCAGGTTAAACTACTAAGCAGCAGAAAAACCTGCTGATAGAAAGGTTGGTAGTTCAAGCCCAGGTTGGGGTGAGCACCTGCCATCAGACCCAGTTTCTGCCCACCTAGCAGATCGAAAACAGAAATGTGAATAGGTACTGCCATAAAGTGGGGAGGTAATAAAAAGTGCCCATAAGGGCATGCTGGCGATTCGATCAGGAGGATGTCTACAAATGACAAAAAGCTCCTTGGCATGGAAGATGGAGAGACAGCACACCCCACCACCCTTGTGGCTGGTCAAGCACAACCTCAAGATGCCAGAAATGGAAAGAATGGAAAAGCCTTTACCTCTGTTTATGTACTGTCTGTCCTTGTTAATTGTATAAGGGCATTGAATGTTTGCTGTACATGTGTTCTATAATCTGCCCTGAGTCCCCTCGGAGAGCTAAATTGGAGTATAAATAAAGTATATTATTATTATTATTATTAATGTGATATCATCCTATACAATCTTGGTCTAAATGTTTGTAGCTATGTTTGTTCCACTGTAGCAGCAAATTGGGAGTTATGGAACTCCAAGTGGCAAGTTACTTCTTACCAAAACGGCGGCATGGACGTGCGGGCGCAGGGATGAGGAAATCACGCAACAACTTCACTGCTCAACGTGAAATCAAAGAGATTTATTGAGTTAACACCAGCTGGTGGGGTTGCCCACAGAACAAGCTGCGATAAGGGGCAAACGGCCCCGGTCATCCTTAACACAAAGCATATATACCCCTCATGGCGGCATCCACAAAAGCCCGCCCTCCTTCATGATCAGTTCACAAACATCATTGGCTGGTGTCACAGAGCATTTCATTAATCCAATAAAACATAACATTTTCATTAGCATCACATCTTAATTCCCTCCTATGTGTTAGAACAATGAACATTTCTATGTTAGCCTTTCCCACAGTGCAACTATCAGTGGCTGGGACTCCTATGTTCCCAGTTTGCAACATTTGGCTTCTACAGACTCCTTGCCAGCAACGGAGGGGGCCAAACTCTCTGCTCATGCGCAGTTCTTACCCATTTGGCATTAAGGTAAACAAACCTCATGCTTTGCACTGCTAGACCAATCTAAGCCCACATTATCTTACGCTAGGCACGGGATGTACTTTGGCAAATCACAACATTGATTTGAAGCACCAATCACAGTGTTACATTCACGGAGCCTGTGCCTGCCTGATTCTTGGCACAGAAACCCACTTTTCTAAGCTCTACACGTGTGCAGCATCACTCTCTGACTGTACGCCTGTTGGAAAAGTACCAAAACCGCTTTATTCCAGAATTTTCTTTTTTGTGGGTAATTCAGCACATGAAATTACCTACACACACGTCTGGAACCCCTCAAGAGGACCAATTCACTCTCCAATCTCTCTTGACCATGGTTTGCACAGTTCTGACTGCATGCACACTTTTCACTGCACCTGCGGATTTCTGCATTGCAAAAGCACAACATTTTAGCATTAACGGTAGGCAGCACAGGACAATCATTACAGAACAGAAAACCACTATGATTATCATCACAAGTGAGCGTAGCCATTTAAAATTCGGAAGCCAGCTCATCAAATAGCTCCAGAAATCACCTGGGGCTTCATAAGTCTTCTGCACTTCTCTAGCAACACCCTGAATCTTGACCAGGTCAAGTTCAATGTCACCAGACTTATTTATGAAATGACAACAGGTTGTGTTTAACCACACACAGAGCCCGCCTTGCTTGGACAGAAGATAGTCCAAAGCCAATCTCTGTTGCATCGCAATTCTTGCCAGGGAATCTACCTCTACCTGTAAAGAGGACATCCCTTCCAGAGTATCATTGGCCAAAGATTCCAAACCATATGATAACACACGCAGTTGTTTAACATTCCAAGCCACACCCACTTGGGGGGCCATAATTGCTGCAAACCTCTGAGCTTCAGTAAGAAAAGTCTTATCAGGATCATACCCATAACGCTTCACCTCCTCAGGTGAACGCTTCTGGACATGCATGTACAAATTAGTGACAGGTGTCATCTTGGGGAGCACTCTCAAACCCCCAGGCTGCAGTGTGCCAAGGGTGCAAATTCCATTCCAAGCCACAGGAAGCACTGGCCCCGCCCACTTTCCACAAATCCAAACTACACCAGCAGGAAGCCCAGTCACACGGAGCCCTGTGCGTCTGGCTGGCAAATTCTGGGCCAAGTTCACTATAGCATTCTCATGATGGTTTCCAAACAATATGTGAGTGCAATTTGAAATCTCCCATCCCCAAGTCCAAACACCTTTTTTCCTCTGGCCACAACGTGCCCTGTATCTGCTATGCACAGTAATCATGTGATTACATGCAGGGTAAGAGCCTAGCTCAACACGCTTGAAACGTTCATACATGCCAAGCCTCTGACTTCCTGTTTCATACATTCTCCCATCATCCTCCCATCTGAAGCATAGAGATGCTTCCAACGCAGGAGAACGGTGCGTTAGCATAAACTGAGCCTGGTCCACGTCCCTTCCCAAGAGTTCCTGCTTACATTTGGTGTCATTCCACCCTTTCAACGTCAAAACTGCACTTGGGACGATCGGCCATCCCTGCCTATGGCTCGAGGGCCCGTGGCTGCAAATCCAGCATGAATTCAAACCCAGTTCATGTGACATGTTAGTTACCAACTTATGAAACATATTTTGATCCCACCCCCCATGTGTCCCAGTAATATACAATGTCAATATCAGAGCCATGTATCCAAACACTGTCCTTACTCCCACGGGGCGCTCACTCCTGTAACGCTGTCCCATTAGGATGCTAAGCCACCACCTCAGTGAGAGTGCCTTTGGCTCTGTCCATCTTTCTTGCGTTGGACCACAATAACTGGAGTCGGGTGCGTTGATCTCAGACGACCCTTCTGTGGCCTTCTCCTTACCCCTCAAACAGGGGTTTGCTGATTTTTGTAAATCCTTAGCTTTAGGGGGTTGTCTGGATCCACGGAAGACTCCAAAACAACCGGTGCTTTCTTCACTCGAGTGTAATGAACCCACGGGCGAATTCCCTCGACCTTGACCGCCGTTGGTGTGCTCAACAGCACGGTGAACGGACCACGCCATCGGGGCAGCAAAGGACGGACGCTCCACTCCTTGATCAGGACAGACTCGCCAACTGAAAAGGAATGCAGAGAGGTAGTAGGGATAGGTGGGTGCAAGTCTGCTGTATACTGGCTAAGCCTCTCTAGCTGTCTCCCTAACATCTGTACATCTTGCAAAGTTTGCTGGTGTCCCAGCACATGGCTGTCTGAAGATAGTCCACACATAGTCTTTAAGTTCAATGGAGGCCTTCCATACAAACGCTCAAAAGGTGAAAGTCCTGACTTCTTATGGGGCGTGCATCTGACTCTTAACAGAGCCAAAGGTAACGCCAGCCTCCAGTTTAACCTAGTCTCTTGACAAATCTTTGCTAAACAGTTCTTTAGAGTTCTGTTGGCTCTTTCCGCCCTAGCAGATGATTGCGGGTGGTACGCACAGTGAAGACGCCACGTGATACCTAATAGTTTACACAGTCCCTGTACCACGTGGTGTACGTACGCTGGCCCGTTATCTGAACCTATCTGTAAAGGCATGCCGAATCTAGGAATAATGTCTTTCATGAGTGCCTTTACTACCTCAGCTGATTTCTCTGTACGTGTAGGAAAAGCTTCAATCCAACCAGTGTAAGAATCCACAAAAATCAACAAATAACGGAAGCCTCCACTCATGGGCATCTCTGTAAAGTCTGTCACCAAAACTTCAAAGGGCCAATTCCCTTGATACTGTATTCCAGGCGCTTTCAAAGGACCTTCTCTGGGGTTGTTCTTGGCGCATGTCCAACATCTCTGCGCAGCCGCGGCCGTCAAGCTGTGCAGACTGTTGATGAACATTTGCCTCTCCAGGAGCGCTGCCAGGGCGCTCTTCCCTAAGTGTGTGTTCTCATGGTAAAACTGTACTATGTGCCACGCCTTTGTCTTAGGGACAAATACGCGGTTATCTGGCATTTTGATGAAGCTCTCTTCCCATTCTCCTCCCTCACTCAGGGCCCATTCCTCTTCCTGTCTAGTGTAATGACATTTCTCCACTTTGGGTCCTGAGTCAGTGAGATTTAACATTACAGGTGTGGGTCTCTGCATAGCTACTTCTTTGGCAGTCAGATCCGCTAGCCTATTCCCTTGAACCACCGGGTCATTTCCTTTTTGATGTGATTTACAGTGCATCAAAGCCACTTTACTAGGAAGCCAAACAGCGCCCAACAAAGCCAACATCGCATCTGCATATTTGACCGCCTTTCCAGCAGAAGTCAAAAAGCCTCTTTCCCTCCACAGTGGTGGGTGCTCTTCTTAGCCTCTACACTGGCTCTGGGTATTTTGCACCCCCACCCATCAATGTGGAACTGCACGAGACTTTGGTGAACTCTATATGTATAATTGGAACTTTGGCCTGATTTTGGTATGGGAATATCATGCATTTGCTTCCCTCCATATGTTCCTTTTTGTATTATATGTTTGCCTTCTCTCGAGCGTTTTATAGCATAATTGCTTTCAATTTATATGTGAATTACTAGGGGGTTGCACCCATGTATTATTATGCCTTTTTTGAATGCCTGTAATAAATTCATTCAATTTTTTATTCATAAATTCTTGAACCTGTGTGTGTATACAGTTGTCTCTCTGCTCAGCACCAATTCTTTTGTGGTGACTGTAGCTTGATTGA